>VZSR01001479.1:14855370-14964302 GCA_013398615.1 Brachypodius melanocephalos
TCCTTCCTAAACTGAGGGGCCCAGAACTGGACACAATACTCAGGGTTAGAGGAGAACTAACAAGGAACATTATTTAGGGAAGTTCCTTTTAATATGAAACTGAAGTCCTATCCATATCACTTGTTTGTAGACATTGACAGAAAACTACGCCATAACTCAAGCATTCCTCTACATATTCTTATCTCATTCTAAGCCCAAACTTGAAATTGCTGCAATCAAAACCAATCTAGAAAAGGCATTCCTAGTTATATTTGGAAGTTGATCTCTGCCATTAAGAAAATACATAGGAACTCTGTGAAGAGGAAGAGCATGCTAAAATAGCCATAGCATATTATGCAATACATTTTCTTTGTATTTATATGTTTCTTTTTAATGGCTTTGCTATTTTTTTACTGGGAAATGACCTGAAGCTTACATTTTTGAACAGATAGTTCAATCCTCAATCCCATTCCAAACCAAACCCAAATAATAATTTTCTAGCCACAGAATATATAGGTAATGCTGGTCAGTTATTACAGTCATGTCTGCTTTTCCAGAAGTTTCAGGTTATTTGTCCCATCTTGAAGGAAAACATACATTTTGTTGAATATGAGCAGATTTGTGAGTTCTCGTCTGGCAAAAACCCCAACAACTTCCACGAGCCAATTCTGAATTATGATCTTCCATAAAGGGATTTTATATTTGTCTCCAGAAAAAAACCCCACAATTTGGTCTTTAACAGCTGTGGTCCATCCTAAGTCTGTTCATAACCATTAGGTAGGGCAATGTATATTTATTCATTCTCCCTGCTCCCCTCCCTTATTTTTTGAATGTCAGGTTTAGTCAGGCATAACAAAGAAGCTTTTGTGCAGTCACAATGTCTTATGATTTTTCATGTAGCACCTAATTTTGTTTGTCTACAGAAAATGATTGTGAAGTTAGGGTTTGTTCAGATAACAGGACATTTCACTCAGCCATCACATTTTGACATTTGATAAGTAATTAACTAAAGGAAAGAACAGATGTTAAGAAAATGCTTAGTGACAGCATGTAAATGATTTAAGGCCAATTCATGAACCACATAAGTCCCATTTAAATATAAAATGTCATGAGATGCACAGTGAAAAAACTGCATTATGTCTTTACTTTGCAGTCTAACAAAGAATTAGCCTTCATCATCCTGAATAAATGAATGTGCCATCAAATACTCCTGTCATCTAGGATGGGAAGCTTAGAATCTTGTATCCTAAAGATCAACCTTGTGACAAATAGTAAACACAAAATACAGTAAGTATTAAAAAAAAAAAAGGAAGATTACTGAATTTCTTTCTTAAACTTCAGCAGCATTTTCTCTAGGCTTTGTGTCATACTTTTTCTCATGTTGGTCAGCTAGAATAAAAGATCAGATAGATCAAAGTTAGCATGTTTAAAATAAAAGTGAGTAGGATGCCAACTATAATCCTATGGACAAGACAGAAAAGAGGAAAAAAAAGAATGAGCAACAAGAGAAAAGTGTGACAGAGGTTGCAGATGACTAAAGAAAGCAGGTTTATGAATGAAAAGAATTCTGAAAAGTCAGCTGTCCAAAACAGACCACAGTTTTGGCAGATGTCACATCCACCATTACTGTTACTTGCACGGCAGATAAACCACAGTGATCCTGATTCAGTGACCATTTAATGACTACCCATAAAAGCAGATTGTTAGTTGTCATAATATAGATGGGAAATAGAGAATTTTGCTTCTCTAAAGGTACCTTCTTGAGGCTCTCCTTACCTGGACCTTAGCCACGACACTTAGAATGATATTAATAGATTTTTCTTGGCTCTTAAAGCATTTTGACCTTAGATGGCTGTGGAAGTAGGTAGAGTATGTGCCAATCTACAAGCTAGTGAGCATCTGCTGCACCCTGCCATTACAAATACTGCTGTTCTCATTCTACAACTGCTTCATTGATGGGATTCTAGGACAAGGGTTCGATTGCTGCTGGTTAGTGAGAGCTATTACGTGTGCTTCAAAAGAGAAGTAAGAAAGAAGGTACAAGCACCTTAATACCACACCAAACAGCCACCAGTTGAAACAGGCTTGCAGCAGCCTCCCAGAGAAGTGGCAAAGCTTGCCATGGTTCTCTTATGCTTTGCAGAGACATTTCTATATACATTTGGCATATTCAAATATATTGGTCCCCTGAGGGAGACAGGAGCAAATCCTTTTAGCAGGATGTTTTTATGCTGTGTGGGAATGGTTTGTAAATTATACGATTTCTCCTTCGTCAAAGAAAAGGCCAAATGGTCAGACGAGGTCAAGGGTGAGATTACTTTTGGCTCTTGAAACAAGGAAGAGTAAGGTTTCCTGCTAAACTCAAGTTTCTGGTGTGCTGAGGAAAGCAAGCAGCAGAACTACTGAGGGAAGACAGCCATGGATATAATCCACAGGCCACCATGCCACTCAAGTGGTGAAACAAACACTGCAGTGACCAAGCACTACAAAAACAAGCTTCAGAGGCTTGCAGAAAGGGACTGGAGTGCTTGAGGCAGAAGCTTTACAAGCATGACAGTTGTAGCTGAATGCCCGAGCTCCAGGCTGTCCCTGCTGGATGGTGGCAGCCTGAGCTGCTGGGGCATCCCCCATCTGACCCTCAGCAGCAGCTTCAGGGCTGGCCTGAGACTACACATCAGCTTCAGAGACCTGATTAAGTGATGAGCAGGAGGGAAGGGGAAAAGCATAATCAGACTGGTCTTTGGAGGCCTGTGATCCTTCTCACTGAGCTAAACCAAAGAGTGCTGAGACTTTCTTGAGTAAAAGCTAACAAATGATTTGGCCCTTAACTTGTATGTCCAGCAAGTTTGATTTGGGGATGATTTAAGTAAAGGTGATTGGTGATTAGTGGGAAAGGCCCTTCGGACACAGGAGCCCAGAAAGAAATCCCAGGAGCCCTCGATCCTGAGAGTCACGGACCTTTGGGATTGGGACTGTTAAAAGACTGTTTTGGGTGGGGGGGGAAATTAATTAAAAGAATGTTGGAAATGTTGAAGTGACAAAGAAAAGTTCTTACATGTGAAGCAGCTGACATTTAGCAATAGATCTGAGATTGCTAATAGCACAGAGCTTTCTCCTGATGGTTAATACCAGGATAAAGAAAACATCTGGAAAGTAGGACTTGTGTACATTCTGCAATGTTTATAATTCAGAATTAATATAGAACACAGAGTCATTGCTTTTACAAAATCCTTTTACTGACTGTAACTGTATTTTAAGCCATTCCCAGGATGTTGATATGCATTTATGAAATTGAAAAGCTAGCCCCCACACACAGTGGCACTGTACTAGAGCATCAGTTTGTGTCATTATGGTGATGATGATGAAATTTAGAAGGGGAGCAGTTGCTTATGAGATTACTTAGGGTATACAATCAAAAACCTCAGCACAGATGCCATTTATAACTAGTTGTTTGCTTGGGGTCAGATGAGAACATTTCTGGCACAAAACAGCTACACAGCAAAATAAACACAAAGTGTAAATATGTTCTCCAAATCAGCAGCCAAACAGCTCTAGTTTGTCCATAAAGCACTCCAGATTCTGGCTGAAATTCGAAGTCTACAAGTACATTAGAAGTGTTAGAAATAGTTTGCTGCAAATTATTGTATAATAGCACTATCTGTAATGCACTTAGGAAGTTGCTGTTTACTCAGAATGGCTCCCCTACCAAAATAGGTTACCTGGCATGGAGCAGTTAATGAGATCCTAAAGGATTTTCAAATAAACAGTTCATTTTTACTTAAATGAGAGCATCTGTCCCACAATAATTGGTATTAATACAATCCTTTGCTACACTTTCAAACAAATACTGATGAACTGTAGTGATGCTTATTTTATTTCTTAGAAAGAATGTTTTCTCTATAAATATGGCAAGGCATAGATAACTCAGGATAAAAAAACCCCTTTTCTCATTTTCATCAGATACCTAGAAATTAGTGGCACTTTATGATTGTTGATAAGCAAATAGATTTAGCCCAAAAAGGTAAAAGGGATCTTTGTCTACTGTAAGAAATACAGCAAAGACCGTGGCTGAGTTAGGTATGGCAGCCACAAGGCAGAATGTACACAAGCATTCTCACTACTGATTCTGGTTTTTAAAAGTGAATTTGCAGCTGTAATAAATTGTGCATGCTTCTGTAGTAATAATTGTGTATATATGTATTCCCAGAGTCATTCCCAAGTACATGGCACCTCTCGGGGTGCATATGTTAATAAATATTCTGGTTATAAATTGTAAGAGGGGTATCATTCGTTATAGCTCCAGTTCATCCTGTCTTGTAACTGTAAACTTCTCCTAGTCAAAGATGACAGATCCTCAGACCTCATAAAAAACCTTGGAAGAAGCATGCTGTCCTTGAGACATACCCAGTTATGACAAGCTTGAGGAGGTCCCAAAAATGCAAAAAGGCTTGTTGAGGGAAGCAACACCCACATTTTCATATTTCAGCTGACATGCAGCTGAGTGCTCTCAGCAGTGTTGTTTTCACTTATTTGTTGTGTTGGGGGAAGAGCAATCTGCCAGGACTCAGCCTACTCACTGCCTTCTCTCTGCCAAGTCTGTTCCACAGGGAAGATGTGGGCAGCAGCTCCTCAGCTGTCCAGGGGAGCAGGGCTGCAGTCCAGCCAATCCCATACGTGGCCCTGTCCTCAACAGGCAGCTGCACAGAGGGCACTATGCCACAGACACACCATAATAAGCATCGGGGGTTGGTTCTCATCAGACCGTATTGATTTTTGAAGCACAGTAAGTCTTTTCAGTTTCAGAGCAAAGACTGCCACTGTGGGCTGCTTGATTATAAAGTTAATTAGGAGAAAATGTCCAGTAAGTTTTGACATTTCACTTGCTCCATGAATTATCACCTTCCTTTATTTCAAGCAGCCAGCCGGAACCACTTGCTGTTAAACTGGTGGTTTTCCTTTTATGGTTCACAGATTTTGCAGCTAATTGTGAAGAAAACCATTTTTGGAATGCCTGGGCAGTACAAGCGTGAATCACAGCAGCAAGCCATTGCTTCTGTCTCCCAACATGTATCATGAAACTATTTTCTTCCATCCCTTTTGTAGTACAGTACATTCTACATTATGAATCATTTTCATGCAAAAATAGAAACAAATGATGACTATGCTCACTTCACAACAGAGAAGAAAGAACTGGCATCCCATAATTAAATTGCCAGGTTTGGTGGCATTGTAACAAATTGCTGCACACATGGCCTTGAGTGTCAGCTGTGGAGAGGTTAATAGACCCCTAATATGTTTCCTAACAAAATATGATTTTTTAAAAAGTTAAATTCTGGTCCTTGGGAAGATCCAAAATGGCACATTGATATTTAGTGCCTTTTTGGATGTTCTAACACTGATAATGCCATACCTAAATGCAAAATGAAATGCTGCTGTTCACAACACTGAGCTAGGTGCCTGGCATCCCTGTGAAGGGAATGAGGGGAGCAAAGCACCTGGGAATTGGATGTACAGTCTACAGCGTTCTGGGGTGTGGAAGGGGAGATGCTTCATTCAGGCACTTTGTTCATCTCCTCCATCCATCACACACTGGTGCTGCTGAGCTGTGTCTTCCAGACATGAGCCACTTGGAGCCAGGAGCATAGTGCTCAGGAGTAAAGTGCCAAACCTGACCCAGTAATCCTGCTGGGATACTGGGAGTATTAACTCATGCTTATTGCCCTCCTAACATGGCTACTTGGGTTCTCTCCAGTCTGGAGCATGCACCTGCTTGGGATGTGGGCATAGAAAGCCTAAGCCTTCCTGCAGAAGATAATGTAGGGATTCCCTTAGGTGCCCAGCTTGGCCCACAACAGTTGTCCATTTTGTGAAGCTCACTAATGACTGGAGACTTCCCATTTTCCAGCTGCTCAGCATGGCCATCATCTAGTTCTGCTGGAAGAAGAGACTGCAGTCACACTTGCATTTTCAATCTGGTAAATTCAGTCAGGTAAACTGAAGACATCAGCTTTTAAATCCCAGCCTCTCTGTCTGGAGCAATTGTCCCTTCTGTAATACTCCAGTGGTAGGGTAACTTGAGCATTCTTCAGCGAGAATACATCAAGCTCCAGGTTTGAGGGCCCTTTTCTTTTGCTTTTTTTTTTAACTGGGAAAAGTGTGACTAGAGGGCTATTCAGTGGGGTGCCAAACCCACAGATGGGAAGTATAGTTACACAGGGTGGAATTGCCTGTGCAGTTATAGCTGACAATCTAATCAACAACATACCCAATATATTGAATTAAGTGGGAAAAATGGAGCTGTAGTGACCTTGAGCTTGATCTCTTGAAGTAAATCAGAAATTGTATTACAGAGGCCAGAGAAGTCATGCTACTACTGAAGCTATCAGAGCTGGCCTCAATATTGAAAGGGCTGAAGGCATTTTAAATTTTATGGAACTGTAATTTAAGCAAGAAGGAAACTTTACAGATTTAATTTTTTCTGCCACATGAACATGATACGCATCCATTGCTCTCACTCCTGTTTTCAGCAGCAGAAATATTCATCCTTTGGCTCATCTACAGTCTGAATTCATCTTAGCCACACCGCCAAAACACACCTCCTTGTAAATCTGGCAGATACTCTTACTTCTTTTAAACCCTTAGAAGGGAAGCAATAAAACACTGTTTATCTTATCTGTTTTTTAGAGGATGGTTAACATATATTGCTTTTCACTATGCACACCAGAAAGGACCTTTGAGATTGAATAGTCACAAAAAGAAAGCTAAGGTGTTTTAGTAGCCATCTGAAGATATTTTGGCTGTAAATCCCATAAACATGAGCTGATGAGTTGCCTTTTTATTGGCATCCATCTCATTGCAATTAAAAAGACAATTCCTACAATACAGTTCTTTGCAAGCTGTGCTTGGAAGACTAATGCCCTGGTGTGCCACAGAGCACAAAAGCCACAGGTCTAAGTCATGGGGGTAACAGGACCTCCCACATCAGCTGAGATGAAGTTGCTGTTGATTCTCAGGGTATCAATAGATGAGCTTATCACATCTTTTTGCAACAATTTAAGGAGTCACTAACACCATATTTGTGGTTGTCATGCTCACAAAGTGAAGCTGAGAGAATGTACTTAGTGCCTCAACAGCTTCAGTGTGAAGTCTGTTGGTTTAGGTAAAATTTCACTTCACCTGCAGTTTAAAACAAGAAGCAGACTGGGGTGGGGCACACCTTCTGTTCTGCTAGTTTGGCTGTGGAAAGGGGCAACTTCCAAGACACTCAGTAACTGGGGCAGGTAACTCCACAGGCCACCACAGAGTCATTCACTAGATCTCATTTAGCAGTGCCTCTAGTCTCTGGCAAGTTCAAGTTTCTTTAAATAAGGCAGCCCCTCACAGCCCTCCAGATCACCAGCTCAGCTAGTGCTAAGCTGATTTGAATTACTTCTCATGTGCTCAGGTCACACATAGAGCTCCTATGCCTCAGCAAACACACGGCAGTTTATGTACAAGTTTTGCATTTCAGATGTCCATGCATATTTTATTAGTGGAAATATACATTTGCATAGTACTTACTGAAGTAAATTTTTGAAGTCCTCGGGACTGCAGAACAAAACAAAGCACCTGGACTGAAGAAGAAGCAATTATGGTAAGTTAAGGCACTGTTGACACAGTTTCTGTTTTATCAATAATTTCTACCAGTTTTTTTCTTCAAAATAACTGTCTGTCATTATGAGTACAGTCAGACAGTGTAGCCAAATTTACTGTAAAATTAAGGACCCACGTACATGACAGGGCACAAACAAGCCAGAGTGTTTTTCTTCAAAATGGTTTGATTTTAGATAGCTCTGGTCTGAAAAGATCTGTATCCACAGTGATATCTACAAGGGCTGTGTCTGCAGAAGTCCTGTTTTCTAGATGCTGAGGGAGGAGAGCCTCTAAAGTAAATTAGTATTTATGTCCCAGTTAGCAAAGTTCATGCTTGACTTGTAGCAGAGGCTTCACCTCTTACTCAAGTTAATCACACACTTAATTGCTTTATTAAATTGGGATAAAATGAAGCATGTCCTAAAGAACATACTGTATCAGGACCTACCCCCACAGATGATCAAGATGGAGGGCTTGATCCAGATACCACTGAAATCAAAAGGAGATTTCAGTGGCCTTTAGTTGAAGCATATAAATGGGATTCACAGGTGTGTTCCAATGTTGGAATACATAAATCAGTTTTCCTATCACATAATTTTCATCTGATTTACTTGCATGCAAACCCAGGAGCTGGAAGAGAGCTGAGGGTTTAATGCCCTGGTATACTGTTCATATCCTGGAAGGAAAAGTCAGCACAGACAGCATGATGACAGGACCTTCAAGCAACTGATACTTTCCAGACTTCGACATGATGGAGAAAAACAATGTGGTGGAACAGCAGGTAGAAACTGATTCATGGGTAAGGCCCATCCTTCTGCACAGGTATCTTTCAAGGTTCCGTTCTTGCTTAAGCACAGCTCCCCATAAAGCTAAGGCTCCGGTGATTTTCTAAAGCACTATTAATAATTAAGTAATTGCACAAAACTGCTCTATTATAATAGAGAATGTTTAGGAGGAAAATAAACACTTTGAGATAAAAATTAAGACTTACATCTTCAAACAAAAATAGAAGAATTATAAATGGCAAATAGCCCAAAGCATCTTTGGTAAGTTAATTCAAACTGAGCTGAATGTCAGATTTATTGTGGTGGGTAGCTTGACTGAATGGCTCAAAATTCATACGCCACTTTTGTTTTCATCTCCACATTACTGAGATGGCTATGCTGTGCCAAACAGCAAGTAAGCCTGGAAAAGAATTTCTTTGCTAGGATCTACTTTGAGGCTGCAAGTTAGCAGAGGAGATAGACTCTCTACCCATGATGAGTGAATTAGAATACACATATATCACGAGCAATAGTAAGGATCTGAACTGGAGCTGTTTTCTGCATGGCCACAGGTTCACATAGGCTGTATTCAAAAGTCCTCTTTAGATGCCCTGAAGAGTCTTCTAAGCTTCACTGAGGAGGTAAAATCTGTGTTCAAGAGGTGAAAAGCTTTTTTGCTGGGTACCTGTCACAGTAGAGGGTCTCCTGTTCCCTATGGTATCTCAAGCACAGAGTCAGGACAAAAAGTACTGCCGACAAGGATAGACAACTTCTGAAAAGTAGAGTTAAAATGAAATTATCTCACAAGAATGACTGTGCACCCAAAAAGGTCAGAATTGATGGAGTTCATCAAACAATTAAACACACCAGCTCTGTATTTTGAATAGAAAACAGGACCAAGAGGAGGGAGGAGCAGCAATGGCTGTGCTTGTCACAAAAAATCAAAACATAAATATGTAGGTTTATTTGGGGAGACTGGTAGTGAGAACTGAAGAACTAGGACAAATATGAAAAAAAAAGGTGTACCTTTACCTACAGCACTCAAATGTCTCCCTGGAGGAATTTAAAACCCCAACCAACCTACTTCTTGTACACGAAAACTGTGAAAACACAAAAACAAAGTATTCTGAGAAACAAGTTTTAAATCTCAGATGGTCTCCTCCACTTGAGTTAGGCATTTTTTCTTCCAGGGGAAAGGCAGATTTTAACTTGCAATCATCCCAAAGGGCAAATTTCACTGCTGATCTAGTACAACTGTAGCAGACATTACAAATAATATATTAGCTAAAAAATAACAATTTCTAGAAGGTCCACCCACTTACACTCTGAAAGTGAGCCACAGCCAGCTACTGTTTCTCATATGTACATAAATGCTTACCTTCCCTTTACAACATAAAGTGCTGGGATTTCTTCAGGGCGCTTTTAAAGAAGTATGTTGCTAACATTGTCCCTCTCATGCCTCCAAAAATAGGAAAGAAGCATGGTTTATAGAAAGATAGACAACCTTCCTCTGCCTTCTCCTTTGAAACTGTGTGGGCTTCACTTGTTCAGTTGGGCTTCTTGCAGGCAATGTCACATGGTGTAAGTACTAATCTGCATTGGCTGATTGAGCAGGTAAGTTGAGTTTCTTGTGCCTCTTTATTCTATAAAGGCAGACTGGAAATGGAAACTCTCAATTTGTCTTTATTTTAATTAGTCAAAAACTGATGAAAGCACAAACCTATACAGCTTCCTAATTGTTTCATCAGTGAAATTATAAATAGATTCTTGTGAAAATTATTGAAATAGCAGAACAATCCAGAGCTATGAAAAGCTGAGAATCTTCTTGTCTGAAAAGGCTAGAGTATTCCTCAGAGTTGTACTAGATCAGCAATGAAATTTTGCCCTTTGGGATGATTGGCAAGTTAAAATCTGCCTTTCCCCTTTGAGGAGAAAAAGCCCAACTCAAGTGGAGGATACCGTTTACATAACTCCTTTCATGTCTTAAGTTTTAGCATTCATGTTTTTCAGATTCTGTGCTGCCTAGGTGTGTAGTTCTGAGCCTCATATCAAGTGTTAGTAAGTTCTCTTCACAGAGTAGGTAGACAAAACAAATCCTTTTCCTGCTGAAGACCAAGGACAATCCTTACAAGTTTTCAGGCCCAAAAGCATAAACAGTGGTGGACTAAAGAGAGAAAACAAGAAGGATAGGACTTCATAATCTGAAGTTGTAATTGGATAATTAAACACCAATATGCAAATGGACCAAAACTTACAGAAGTGTGAGACCTCGTGACCAGTGGTCCATTTTGTGACCATTTTGGGTCCACCATGGGTGTGGCCCTGGCCAGGCTCTTGTACTGCCCAAGGTGTACCCTTTAAGGCCTTTTAAGAAATACCTACTTTATTCTCTAGCTCTGTCTAGTCTCTGTTCCAGGTCACCCTTCCCAAGGCATCACCTTTCATCCTACTAAGCAGAGTGAATGGATGTAACTATCAGTATTTTTGGTGAAAACGGGCTGCTTTGGCTAGGTGCAGAAGACAAACATGCACATTTGAATATGGGATGCATTTTCCCCATGCTTCTGATAGAAAATATGATTGTACCAGATGCTCTCTGAAAACTGCCAGTTTGCTTAGGACTGTTCAGCAAATTACCTCAGTAACTGCTTGCCTACACTTCACACACTGCATGTAAGGAGGTACTTTTCTCTCAAATGTCGATGAGAAATAAGGTCTCAGGCTTGATAATACTTCCAATCTGCTTCACAAGCAAATGACTGATTTTAATTATTTTTAACTGCTTACATGGAAGCAAACTTATCTTTAGATAGAGGCAGCCCAGAGAGGAATGACCATGTATACGAACAATTTCCCTGTTTTCCAGAGTTTCATTGCTTGTATAGTGAAGATCACTTTTTAAGAAGAGAAAAGCAGCAAAAGCATTTTATACGTCTCTTCCGTAGCCAAAGAGAATTTATCAGAACCTTGGCAATAACATCCACATTCAAGTGTAATTTATGCCAGATAAATGATGAATCTACATCATGGTGGTGTAGGGACCTCCAGCTTGGACCACATGAAGATTTCTTCAGGGTATGTGGAATGGGGCTCCTTAGCTAATGCTTCCTTGGGGAAAGGCAGAACACAGGCAAATTCAAGGGAAAGAAAAAGCTGACAAATTATTTTGTACCATTCCTTCCAGCAAAGAACCACAAAAGGATTTTGAAAGTTTTAGGGAAGGTACTGCCTGCAGAAACCCCCACAGCATCAATCCAGTTATGCTGCTATGGTGGAAGTGGATGGAAAGGCTAACAGAGAGGCATAACCTCCCTCCATGATTAGCCTGGGTGTCACAGTCCATTTCAAAAATGAAGGAACTTGTCCTGCTGGTAGAAAAATGAATGATTAAAATGACAAGAATTGCTAAAGTGCTCCTTCGCTCTTGGCTTTCAGATGAACTGGCTTTTAATTTGCCTGGTAGGGATGACTTCCTCAGAGAGTCAACAGAAGACAATCCTCTAATACTTTTTATCTTGGCAACCTTTTAAAGTGCAATGTATGTATAAATAAATGCCATTATTAACTCCATGGAAAAATGCCTAGCATTCTCAGAGTTGAAAATGCAAACCAATTATGCAGTGTCTTAATTCTACCATCTTTAAAGAAAGGAAAAATTCTAATGACATATTACATTGCTTTGTGAATCAATTCAAAATTATTGGAAATTGTCACACATCCCAATTCATTAAGAAGCTTTGTTTTTAAGCATATTCAAGAATGAATGTCAAGACTACACTGACCATAGAGCTTTAGAGTAGGCCTTAAATTATGATTTTCCTAGTCCGTGTGACTAATTTGGCAGCAATAGGAGACTCTGCATTTCCACTTCAGACACAGGGAGCTTCACAGGTGTTTTGAAGGCCTCAGGTTTAATTAGTCTTTGAAAAACAGTGGTTATTTAATAGAGAAAAAAATTTATGGTAGTCATGAGTCTTGAAGACCTTAAAAATAGAGGGAACTGTGAAACCCCACTGCCTTCCTGAGGTTGCAAATCATTGAATGATTTAGGAATCATGACAGAGTGGGAAGATGGGAGAGAGCTGATCCTCTTTTTCCTCAAGAGTTTTATTTCAAGAGCTGTGTATTTTAGCAGGGTGAAAGAACCTTTCTACTTAGTTTAAAAAATAAATAATCTTGTACTCCAGAAAGAGACTTTTCAGCAATTCCAGACACATAAAAAGCTAGCAGAAACTCCTTCTCTCAAGAGCCATTAGCATTTTTCTAGCTGCCAAAAAGCATGTGCCTTTTAAGAAGGTACCAGGACCAGGGATGTGCTGTCGTGATGATACAGTCAGCAACTATCCAAATTTTGAGCCTGATGGACCTGGAAGGAAGGGGAATGATTGTCTGATCTCTAAGGGGTTGCCTTGTCACAGGGAGCCAGCCAGCAGAAGATGGTGATACCTAAATGACTAAAGGGAGAGGTACTGAATGGAGAGCCGGTATTGTTTGCTGACCAGGGTGTCAATGACTTCTGATAAAAGTACTGGTTTACTAATAGGGAAGTTTAACTCCTGAACAAGTACGTGCCTACCCAAAGGTCTGATCTGCAAGATGAAGATTATGCAATTAGAACAATCTAAATACTCTATTTCCAGCTTTTGGGGGTCACTGGAAATGTATAAACCCAGCTACTACCCTTGCCAGTTGAGAACACCCTGCAGGAGCAAGGCAGGGGTTCCAGCCCTAGAGTGTTGCTATTATTCATAAAATAGTGGTGGATTCATCTTGCACCAATTATTACACATTCACATCAAACTTTTGTCTTCATCTCATGCTCTTCTCCTAATTTTATATTCTTTCACCCCCTTTCTTTTCCTTCTCATTTATTCACTACAATTTCCTGTTCAGCTTCTCCCAAAAAAGCCAAGTGTCAGTGCACAGTTGCTACAGAACACTGCATGACGTCCTGTTTGGATGGCAGGATCTTAGAGCAGGAACTACCTGCTGTTCTGCATACATACAGCACGCAGACCCATTCTTCAACAGCCTGAAGCTGAAACTCTCAATAACGTCATCACGAGTTATTGTGTCACATCACCCAGAGTTGTGCAGGGAATACACCCCATTGTGGTAATGCATTTTTATCCCTTCTTTAGGCTATTACTGTTAAAGTCACCTTTACTGAATCTTCTGTGTCTGAAGGCATCCCAGTTGATCTTTGCACAATTTCTTGAACAGTATCTCAGGACTCTCAAGTTCAGGACACTGAAATAAATGCTCTCTTCTCCATAGTTCTTATTTGAAAAAGCTGTATTTGTCTAAGAATTATTTGTCTAAGACACAGCTAGAAGGGATCAACCATTACCAAACTGCTATTCTACATCATCCAAAGATAACACTATGACATCAGACTCATCTTTACAGGAAACTGGACAACTAAGGTCCCCATCCCTACTCCAGTAATTTCTGTGTTTAATTCACAGACTTAGTGTAAGTCCTAAACCCCCTCCTTTTTAAAGTGTATACACAGCTATCAACAACTGAATTCTTCAAGAACAGAGTAAATAGATAACCTGATAAGCTGTTTCTATTCTTGCAGGAGAGAACTTTTGTCAAAACCAGAAACTGGAGCAGATTTAAGCTAGCTCTCCTCATTCCAATCACAAGTCTGTACTAATGATAAAGGTAGGTATAAATAGAACAGAGATCGCTCAAATTGAATCATCTTTGGGACAAAGATATGATGGAGACTCTTCTCCAAGGTTCTGTTAAGCACGGGTATAAAATTTAGTACTCAAGTTTCAGAATTATCCCTTTTGGTTGAAGATGACCTTTTTTTCTTTATACCCACATTGCATCCCCCAGAATATTAATATACATTATACAATTTGTATATATACAATATAGAATTAATATAATTATATATTAATATACATAATATAATTTGCCATCTCAAATACCTACTATTCTTACAGGTTAAAAAATGGTAAAAAATAATTACTTTTCAAGACTCAATTTTACAGAAGTTTTGCAGAGCCAAATGTTTTTAACTGGAAAGTTTGACTTAAAATTTTGAATTAAACTTCTTTAATTGTCCATTACAGCACAAAGACCTTCCATAGAAAAGCCATTTTTAAAAGCAGTATTTGAAGGAAAAAATGTAGTATTTCCCACCCACCCCCACTGGAAATGGCCGGCAAGATTATGGGAACTCTCCTTAGTTACTCAACAGTTAGCAAACGAGTTTTTCTCTTAATTGGACTGAGTCCAATAAACACAGTATAGTCACAGAAGTGACACACATAAATGCAGGAAAGCAGTAATTTTACTACTCATTGTGCCTGGGTTGTTGGTGAACTATTTCCAAGAGCAGCCTACTCTGCCAGAGCAGCAGCCACAGCTGCTCTGCCCAGAGAGCCGAGTCTTTAGGCACCAGTGGCTGAAAGCCGAAACAGCCGGTGTGTGCACTGCCTACCGTGGGGCCATCAGCTGCACTCCTCCATTTCCTGCTCATCTACCTTCTAAGCTATGGTATCACCCAAATAATAAGACTGATCTTATTAGCAGGCCCTTAATCCTCACTAACCTTCTCCTCTAGCCATTAGCTATCATTAATTTATTAAATGTTATCCTAACAGGCTGCACACTGACCAGCTACCACTATTCCTCATCCAGCCATGTATCTCCCCTATCAAAACCCCAGAGCCACAAGTGATTACAGGAAGCTTTTTCAGGACTGCTCACCTATAACCTTGAGGTACTGTGTTAGTCCTGCCTGGTGATTCCTAGCACTACCAGGATGAGTTAAGAGGCCTACTCTAAAACTTACCAGGCTGTAGCACACAGGTGCTCATCCTCCTTCCCTGGAAGGATCACCTTATGAGGGTAGGGTTGGACACAACACTAAGTCCAGGAAGCTAGCAGGGGCACTTCTGGGAATCATTTAGCTTGGCACAAACCTCTGAGATCACTGAGTCAAACTCCCTGCTCAAAGCAGGATGTGCTGAAGACATTTGCCCAGCACATAATCACAGCTGAGTTCAAATCTGCACAGAGATTCCACATCTGTGTTTTACCACTTACTGCAAAATAAGTGTTTTCTCCTGTTCAAAGAGAGTATTTTCAAATCTATGCCCATCTCCCTTTGCCAGTGGTACTACTAAGATTAATCTGGCTGACGCCATTCCCTCCCATCAGGGATCAGTAGGATACTCCTCTAGGCCTACACAGTAAGGGAGAAGTCTTTGAGCCCAAGATCTCCCACCTCAATGTCCAGTTTGGACTAAAGCACCACCAGCTGTTTTACTACACTGTAGTGCCACAAAGGCTTTTGTTTTAGCTGGAACACAACATGAGAACCTCCACCCTATTTGACAGGATGACAGATTGTCTCTTGTAAAGCTATCAGAAGCCGAACTTGAAATGTCAGTGTTCCTACACACACATATCCACAAAACTGCCTGGTGACCCAAGGCCTGTTTCACAATTGCAAAAGCACCTGCAAGCACACCTCAGCCAAAAGGTTCCTGACCAATGTCATTAGCTGCCACCACACTTGACTTACTGTATCTCAGAAGACATTCTTCCATTAGTAGAAAGTACTGGAATTCAGTTGAAGAATTAAGTAAATAGGGCTGCAAGTCTTCAATTACTGACCTACAAATTAGGCATTTCATTTACATAACAGCAACATGGACACTCACCCTAAACAAAGCCATCTTTGATTCCTGAAACTAAAACACCTCAAGCAGGGAGATGCTAAAGGGACTGTAAATAAAAGTGGCCACCTCACACATTCCTCTTACCAAAGGCCATTCTCTTGGCTAAGGCAGCCTTTCACGATCCTTGGGGGTCCCTTCTCAGGGTATTGGGATATCGTGATATCCCAGTGGAGAAGATCCTCCCCTTTTCACCTCAGATGTCTTGACATGCATGGTGAGCTGTAGCACAAGACCAAATGGGTTAAGTGTGATTCCCAGCCTACTGAAAGTTAAGGCACCAGACAGGCTAAGCCATAAATTCTTGTGAGATCCCTGTTTGCATTACTTACCTATAAAAATGAGCCTTCCAATACTCCAGCAATTCAGAATCTCAAGTGGTTGTTCTGATGGTTCAGTAAAATTCTCCTCAACCTGTGCCATCCTAAGTATGTCTTTCCCCTTAGCTCTTAGAGCACAGGATGAAGACTGGTTAGGAAGTGTCAGCTTGATTACTTACTTTGTACAAGGCACATCCTAATTGCTAGGAAATTTAGACTGCATAGGCTTCCTGAATCAGACTGCCAGCACACAAAAAACAGTTCTAAGGAATTCTGATGCCAGCTATCGAAACACTTTTGACAAGCCTCCTCTGGAAAAATCAATAGAGCTGTTCATAATCCTCAGAGAGCAGAGCTTTAAGATCAGTGACCATAAACACTTGATTAAGTGTTCCTGAATTCAGATTGAACAGCTGGCCTAATTTTAGATGCTCACTGCAATTATAAATACATCAAAGATGATTGGAACAGTTTTAAAACATTAGGTAACTGCTCAGCTGGGACCAGTGAGGGCACCCAGAAGCAGGGGCCAGTTCTTTGTTTAAAGGCCAGCAGAATTCCCCAACAAGATAACCATACAGCACATGTACAGTAAAGGCAGTTTTTGCCAGGAGAGTAGAGAGGCAATGGGCATGAGCAGGCCCTGGCATTCAAGTTCTTGGATTTGTCTTTGGTAGAAACCAGGTTTGTCTTCCACTTTTTAAAAAAATTTAAACCTTAACAAAAAACTAGTGCTAAAAGCACAATCATGCTCAATAACAAACGAGGAAGAGAATGTTTTCCTTCTTTGAGCTGACTGCCACCTGAATGGCAACTCAGACATGGCAGTTTCAGAACAGCCCAAGTGTGAGACTAAGTTACCCCAATGTAGCAGCTGACAGGGAATAAACTCCAAAATAATTAAAAGAAAGCAAACAGGTTTAGTTGTCCGAACAAGGAATTTTAATTTTAGGTCAACTATTGAACTAGGTCAACATCCAGTTCACAATGTCTACAGATAGTGGGCATAGCCAGTCACTACGGTAAGTTTATTGAAGCACCAAGCTCCACACAAGACTGTAAAATACATTTTAAACTACTAGTAAGAAAGCTTCTTCAAGTCAACAATACTATTAAGGGCCAGAGTTTAAGGACTAAGTTTTCACCTTCCAAGCTATTTTAAGACAGCCAATCCATTGCATAAGCAAACCAAACTGCTACATACTGAAACACAGAGCAGCAACTGCATTGAACAATTCCTGTAAATAATTCAAGGATACATTGAAACAGTATGGGTAAATTGTAATTTTTTATTGGAAAACAAATATACAACTTGGAATGGATTTGAGGCAAATCGTGCCATAAGCAGATTTTTTTTTTGAAAATAAGTGGCTAAACAAAGTTTAAAAAGCATAGTAACAAGAGGAGAAAATGTTTTCTGGCACAGGACCAGCAGTACAAAAAAAACTTGTGTACGAGTACCTGGATAAATCACCCGTTTTGCATTAGTGCAACTTAAGTTTCATATTGTTGACTGTCAATCGTCTACAACGTTAAGACTCCACATTTCAACAACATGTTACAGGTATGGCCACAAACAAGTTACTGTGAAGTAAGCTAGGAGAAGGACTTTTACAGTGCATTAGCCGCAGGATCTACCCTATTCACATCATTTAACCCTGCAGTTAAGCTGCAAGAGTCCTTATCCTCCCATCACAGAAAGGAGAAAAAACTCCTATAGAAAAAACTCCTATACAACACTCAAGAACTAGAACCAGCATGTTGCTTCAACTAAGGAACAGCTAATGCATGGTAAATCCTAGCTTACTTTATGTAACTTGTCACACTAGTCATACCTAAGTTTGCTATAGAAAGCTACTTTTTTAATAGACAATCCAGATGTTCCCTCAGTTAACCAACTTCATCTAACTTTAGATGTGCAGAAGGGCTTAAATATCCAGAGTAAGCCACATGCAACATTTGTTACTTCGATCAATTTTCCAAAAATCAGAACAATGACAGTAAGATAAAGGAGAAAAACATGGAGGAATGGCCTTCTAATTACTATACATGCATAATCTTTTGACAGTAAGGGAAAAACCTTTTACAGATAAGTTACAAACAGAGAAAAGGCAAATAAACAATTTTGTACAAGAAATTTAACACATTCTGTACAACGTCTTCACTTCGCTGTCATCATTTGTACAAACTCTGTAAAAGGAAAGAGTTGCATGAGTTATTTGAAGGAAAAAAAATCTGAATTGCAAGATCTGAGAAGTTGCCATACTAGTGCTGCATGTTGTTCCAAAACTACACTTTCAGTTACATTCCAAAAAGCATCTTCAAGACAATCCCCTTTTCCACTAATCACACCTGAACTCCTCCTTTTTTAATGGCAAAAGACTTACTTTTCTATAAAAGTTGGTCCCTCAGTGAACTGGAGAACAGCCTTACTTCCAAAATAAAGCATTACAGGGTCCTATGCCCAAAGACTTACTGATGGGGACAAGATATCCAAGAATGACTAAAAGATTAGTACAAATTGCACAGAAGTAACAATCAACTAGTAAGTGTACAAGCAAGACATTGTGTTAAACTTTTATTTTCCAGAGTGGAATAGTTTAATTCTTACTATTTTATTTTGCCTGGCTGGCTTTAAGCAACTGATTCAATGCTTAGTCAGAAACCACTTAAAGTTAGAACCCACAAAATAGGATTCTTCATTCATCTTGCTGAAACATAGTTTCAGGTACAAGAGTGACAGAACACCCAGAACTTAAAAGCAGTTAAGTGGCTGCTCAAGTTTTGAAAGAGCAACTGGAAACAACACAGACACAGATCCTCTCTAGTGCAGTCTCTTGAACAGCCTACGAATAAACACATGGATGAAGCAGCAGCCTTGTACATAAAAATGTCTTTTCACTCACAGGTGTCTGCATACCCTTAGGCCACAACCAAAAAGGCCTCAAAGGGAAGGCATACCTAACACCTCAGAAATAGCATAGATATTATCTAAAAATACCCTAGGGTACTTTCTGTAACATGTTCAAAAAGTTAAAATTAAAACAAACTTAGTGTGTCTCAGCTGCAAACAACTCTCTAAAGGAACTCCTGCTTGCCCTACTTAATTTATGGTTCAGTGTCAGGAAGAAAGAACAAACAGAAATCACTGTTGCAGCTGATTTGTGTGAAATATAGTTAAGATACCTTCTGAAGGTCTTGAAATTTCTGCATATTTCAGAGGCTTTAACCTTCTGATTAGTAAGTAATTTTAAAAGCATTAATGACAAATGAGTGATATCCTGCAGTCAGATCAATATGCATTAGTGAATAGAACAGCACAAACAGTATGTGAACATCTCTGACAACTTGCTTATTCTACTGGTCATTAGACATCATTAGATTTAGGAAGTTAATTCTTACACTGTACAGCTGAATAGTCCTTTTTTGCCTTTGGCAAGAAGGCAGCAATAACACTCAAACTTAAACCCATTGAGAGGTACACTATGTACATAGTAATTGAACATTAGCTTAAAGGAACACTGTGTGTTCAGATGAACTTGTCTGAACGCTGCCCTATTTAAACTTGGCACGGCTATCAGCACCTGCACAAGAACAAGCATGACAAGTGCTACACAAAAAGGATCAATTAACAACTCCTTACCTTCGTAGTTTACTTGACCATCACCATCAATGTCTGCTTCCCTAATCATTTCATCAACTTCTTCATCTGTTAGCTTCTCTCCCAGATTTGTCATCACATGACGGAGTTCTGCAGCACTAATGTAACCATTACCATCCTGGGAGGAGAAAAAGGAACACTGGAATAGACTTTGCCTAAGGCCTAATGACTTAAGTATAACTTAGAAACATTGTAGAGCAAATTGAACATTAAGAAGTTAACACACCCTTAACCACCAGCATTTGCACAAGGTAAATGACAGCTGTAAGCCTTATCTTCAGCACTGCCCAACGTCTTTGGACACTGTAGTATTATCTTAGTCTTTGACTGTCCTATTCTGACACATTTTTAAACCCCAAACAATGCAACTGGCACCTTTTGCAACTTCTTAGGTGATGGATGCCTATTAAAATCAAATGACTGTGGTTCAAGTGGTGATTTCTTACAACAAAAGCTACTTATCTAATTTGCCTGTTTCATGGGAGTCCAGCATAAAGCCACAAGGCCTTCAGAGATGACTTTTACATATTCCAGCACTAGTTGGGACACTGAATATTGAAATACTCGTGTATACTAATGCAACTGATGTTTTCCTCCCAACCCCCAAAGCACCTCACATAATGTTTTCGGCTCCAAGGTGCATCTTAAGTAAGCTGAGTAACTTTAGACTCTTCCAACAACTTACTTTGCAAAGACTACATGAAAGACTTTAAACATTAATACGTTAAATAATTAATTTCCTGCCAGTCATCTGCAGGTATTTCAGTATGACAGCGAGCAGTACTTTAAATTGTGTCACTCATCGCTATCCTAACAACTCATTTGACTTTCCCATGCAACCATGGCAGATTGAGCTTTAGGGTGATGGGCCATCCTAGAGGCTCTCTGTGACAGGACTGCAGACACCCCTTAGATCTGGGAAAGCACATTACAATCAGACCGAGTTTTCATAACAGAAATATTCCAGGTAAACATTACAGTACCTTGTCAAAGACACGGAACGCTTCTCTAATTTCTTCTTCACTATCTGTATCTTTCATTTTTCTTGCCATCATTGTCAGAAACTCTGGAAAGTCAATTGTGCCATTGCCTGAAAGATAATTACTTTGTTAGGAAAACATGGTTTAGGCACCTTATTAAATTACTAATTAGTAAAGTTCTTACCATCAGCATCTACTTCATTGATCATATCCTGTAGCTCTGCTTCTGTGGGGTTTTGACCAAGTGATCTCATCACTGTCCCCAACTCCTTTGTAGTTATAGTACCATCACCATCCTTGTCAAATAGTGAAAAAGCTTCTTTGAATTCTGTACAAAACAAAAAAAAGTTAATCCCTTAAGCTTAAGCTTTGAAATGTTAACAATCAAAAAATTCACTGCTACTGACTGTTGCAAGTTACAAAGTTTGATTTCAATCTTCTAGGGAATTTTGGTATACTGCTCAGCCTGCTATAATTGAAACGTCAATATGGCAGCATCTGAAAACACATCCACCAGCCTACTGATCGACCACGTTGACCTAAATTGAGAGGGAAGGTCATCCATTTCCGAGTACTCAGATGTTTGTAACTCTCTGTCTTGAATAAGGATTCCTAATATGGAGCTGAAATAGCTATCTGCAACTACAGTGATCAACATCCTTGGTAGGAACTGCATCTCAAAATAAAACAATAGAGAACTGCTATGAGAGAATTGAAAATGGTACTTTAAAAATACATATGCTACAGCTTAATAGCACTTTTATTACTAACAGAGGAGATGAGTCAACCAAAAAAGGTATCATCAGACCAAACTACACCCAAGTTTCTCAGTATAAGCCACTTCCCCTGGACACAGATGTCTGAATTTATGCCACCACAATTGCTCAAGGAGGAATGTCACTGGAGTCTTTATTCCTGAAAAGCTGCTTACAAAACTGCTTCAGCCCTACTGCATCCTGAAACAGCCTTCACAGAAATGTTTCTGACTAGTTCTAAGACTACTCACTCTGCTGTGTTTCTTACACTACCTCTTAACCCCCTACAATGGCTGTATTGTAGCCAGGAACATTTATACAAGCATAACATGTTTAATTGTCCAGTCCAAAAATGGAGTTGGTTTTAATCCATGCCATCTGTCTTTGGCCACAGACCTTAAACTAGTTCACTGGACTGTGGAGGCTCACACACACAACAGTTAAGCATGACCATTTTATCTGTTCCCTTGTAGACTTTAGATCCCTTTACAAGCTTTCAAGCCATCTGAGATCATGGCTCAGGACAACCCATCAGCTCGAGAGTACTCCTGCATCAGAAATACTTCCAAGAATTGGGTTTTTTTCAACATTTCCATGCAGCCAGCTTCCCAGATGGTGGGTTTCCCAGACCAGAATTAGTCACAGTAAAAGTTACATTTTCACATGACCTGAGTGAAGCCTTACTTCATACTCTGAAACTCCCGAGGTGAGTAGAAACTAGCAAATGTTAAAAATTCAACTACAAAAATAGGTTTTTCATACTTCATGAATGCAGCTACAACACCAGAGTTGAAGAGTTTTTTTTCCCATCCAGGAAAAAACCCCACTACTTTTCTACATTCAACAGTCTGAAGTGTTCCACAAGCCATCCCCCACTGTTTAGCCCATGAGAATCAGAACAAGGCTACCACAGGACCAGTGGAGACAGTTCCAAGTGAGTATGTACAAATCACAAAGCAGACACAAGCAGATATAACCTGTACCTATGATTCCTTCCAAATGGTCTTTATGGAGCTAGTTTCGGTTATCTTGGAGGCAACAAACAGGTTTCTTAGGACTGAAGTCTTACACCAGGGAAGAAAATGCTTTGGGGTCAATCCTAGTAGAGAAGTTCACAGACTGTCACGGAAGAATCTCAAAACTGGAAAGTTCCATCTTCATGAAGAGTCAAGTGTTCAAGCGTTACTCAAAATGTTTAGCTGTTAACCACTTCATCCTACATGTGAAAGTCAACCATCACTAACCCAAACATGAAGCAGACTTCACAGTACTGCAGTGACTCTGCCTAAAAAGGTTAACAATTCTTACACAAAACTCAAAGACTTGCTTTCTATAAGATGGGCATTTTAGTGGTGTCTTCTCAACACTTGGAAGGAATCATTCAAAGGACAACTCTACTCTTCTTTTACTCAAAGCCGCCATACGCTAAGAAGCAACCAACTATAAATCAAAGAAAATAAAGCAAGTTGAAGATTAGCAGCATATTTCTGTTTGAAATGCTGAATCAAGTTAAGAATACCATTAAAATACCTCTTTAACCACTTCTAGGAACCACCTACAGTAATTAGAACAAAGGAGTAACAACCTACACAGATGCAGTTTAGACTAGAACAAGAACATAGTATAGCTTTAGAGGATTTGTGGCCATGGCTAGTGAAGGCACCTATGAAATGAAGTTTAGTGAGCAACTCAATACTGGCATCCTGCAGCATAAGGTTATAAAACGTATCTTGCACACTTAAACACTTTGACTCCATGTAGCATGTAAAGCAAATCCTCTTTATTCCACACTTTTCCACACCAAACTGCAAATGAAAACTCTTCTAAAGCTACAATGTTTCAGCCTTTCCACTCTTCTGAAAAGTATCCTGCATCATGAGAAAAAGACTGCTTCCAGGCCCCATGAAAGACAAGCTAATCCAACAATGTGAACTCAAACAACCTAGCTCAAAATGTTCTTTTAACCATAGCTTCTGAGGCACCTGTAAACCACATCACCTTTTCAAATGAAGTGGCAGCCCTCAGTGACCTAGTATGTTCAGTGAACCAGGACTACCACATCCACTCCTACACAATTTAGCCAGCTCTGTCTGGAACTTTTACAGGAGAATGTCAATTGTTCTCTTCACAGCTACCAGGACCTCAACACTTAAACATGTCTATTTCTCCTATGACAAATTTTGAATCACTGTTGCAGTCAAATCCCCAACAGAGAACCACAGCACACTAAAGGAACAAGACAGTGAACACCATACCCAGGCCTGTGCTTGTACACAGAGCCCATTCGGAACTCTCGAGTCCAGGGGAAGGACAGCTCACTAGACCAGTTGGCTTTGAGACAAAAGCATCTTCAGGCTGCTCTCTCATCCAACCACCCAGGTGGTCCTGAGCTCCACTACCTTTGTAATGCAACACTTCAAAGGGAGAGCCACTTGACTTAGCAACTTCAATTCTTACAGAATGAAACTGCAGCCAGTATTGACATTCTGTAGCTACTCGGCTTTCAATATCAGTCTTTCATATGAAGAAAATCTGGGAAGGTTTTCACCCCTACCTACACTGATGAGAAGCTTCAGTCCTATATGATCCATGTGTTCCAAAGGAAATTACATCTGGAACCTTTAACAACTGTTTATTGCTGCTTCAAAGCAGAGGGGGAACAATTTAATCCCTGGGGAAGTGGCTGCTTGAAGTACTCTGGTCTTCTATTTTAGGAAAGGTAATGTTGTCTCTACCTTGCAGTACCATTTCCTACATCTGCCTTCAAACCAAAAGCTATGTATCTCCAAGGAAGCTCAATAAGAATAGTGGTTGCTCAAGTTTTTCAAGCCAGTCTCTGTAAAACATTCAAATTGTACCTCTAAGTCTTCCCATGCAAGACCACTGGCCTTCAACAGCAAAACTAAGCAGATGCAACCTTTCCTAAGCAGTATTGGGAATGATTCCTTCACACACCACCAGTGGGCTTATGTCTTCACACCTGAGGTTCATGGTTTACTTGTAAATATATTTGCTTAACAAAACATCATAGCTGCCCTGAAAGTGGCAGACCATTTTACACTGGCTACTAAGATATATTTTTATTCCTTCCATGCACTTGAAAGCCTCTATTCCAGTACAACAGGGTCATCAATACTTACTTTTGCCTCTGAGGGACTATATGATCATTACTGAATAGCTGAAATAGCACTAATCCCAAGGCAGTGTTAATAAGCTTCCTGTTTATAGCCCATAATCAGCCACATCAACTAATAAAGCTTCCACAATTAACAACTGGAACAATGAACCATTATTGGAAAGACAGCAGTGACAATTGATAAAGCCTGCTCTAACTAAACTGATCACAAAACCCTTAAGCTATGTAGGCCAGTTTCCCAAAAGAAAAAAAAAAATAAATCTGAAGTTGAACTAAATTTGGCTTGTGCTTACTTGTAAGACAGTACCATGGCAACAAGTAAATAGACTAAGGACTTTCCACAAAACCATAATTAGTCTCCTTTGAGTAAAAGCTAGCTTCTAAAGTCTAAAAGCTACATAAGAATGTTCTTACACTTCAGATTTGGCAATTATGGCAAAAACAAACCAGCTCATAATGATACTTCTGTTTAATACAGTGTCTTCAAGAGCTACTCCAGAGTTAAAATGTAGATCTCAGAGGCTGCTCCTTTTATGCTTGAGATGGCATTATTAGATTAGCAGAAACCAAACATCCTCTAAAATAATTTCACATGGCAGTTATGCATGTTAAGACTTTCTGGTATTAACACTATACACTTGTCAGATCAAAACCATTAAGTTCTTGAATGTCCATGGCAAAGCTGAATTCTGTAATACCAGCTTTAAGTCCCATCTATTACTGAAGTTAAGATCAGTCTACTGAGAGCAACGAGACAGATAAGCTTGTGCAGCCTGCATGAGCAGGAGACACAATAACCAGAAGTTTCTGCCATTAGTAGATGGCTGTCAGTGCACATAACCCACTGCTAGGGGGCCAATACCAAGATATAACAGATGCATATTTTTTTAAGTGTTTCAGAGCAAGTGCCAGACCATCAGAACAGCACACACACCACTTGTGGCCAAGTACACAATACAGTTCCAAATATGGAATATCAAGAGCTGTCATCATGAAGCCAGTCTCTGCTGTCATCAACAAGAACCACTCGACCATCTCTGCTGGCAGGAGACAGCAAAGTAAATTATTTTTGCCTTCTGTTAAAAAAGCACTGCAGATTCCAAGCCTTCACCAGATTTGCTGTCATCCCCTGTGCCCCACCCCCTCTTTCAGTCTGCACTTGGGACAATTCTGTGGTCATAAGAGAATAATCACCAGTCTACTAATCAGAAAGGATGTGAGGATTGTTTAACGACATTAACTACGTAACTATAACTCATTATATCCACGGTGCTTTTATAGTAAATAAACCTTTAAAAACCAAGTGACAAGTTAAAACATTCCACCATACTATTTGAGTATCTAAGAAAGATAAATATCTTGTGTAACACAGACTGTCACTGGATTAAGAGATGTGCCAGGTCAAGTAGGAGTAGCAATACAACACAAAAACCTCACCTGCAATCTGCTCTTCTGTCAGTTGATCAGCCTGCAATGAAAGAGAATATGGTTATAGTTGTAGCAAAAGTTCAAGGCAAAATAAGACAGACTTATAGAGGTCTCTGAGCATGGTAGCTGCTCTTCATTCAGGACTGAATGTACTCTGAAATACTTCCAATAAAGCTCAAAAGTTATCAGGCTTGCATGCTAAGTAAGAACTGGCAGCTTATCATGCTTTGCAGACCCTGCAATATCCCATACACCCAAGTAATAGATTACCACGTGTATCAACCAATAACCCAAGCAGCTCTGCAAGCTCAAGGCACACAAGTCCCTTTAAAACCACACACTGGTTTTAAAAGCTCATTTACACAGCACACTACCAGCTTCAGCTTCAACACTAAGCACTTCAGGTCTCGGTAATGCAGCAGTAACCTCCAAATGCCAAATTTAAGGCAGACTAGCTAAAATCAGATAAACATTCTCTTCATTAGAATTAAATCATGCCCTGATTAACATGGAGCTTCATGTCCAAGACCTGGCTTTACAAGACAAGATACCAGCTTCAGTCCAAACTGCTCATTTCAGCTGTCTACACTTTTTTCAGACCATTATCTACATTGACTCAGTCACTGTAAGGTAACAGGGACACTAGAGAAAGGTTCTGTGGTCTTAGGCAATTTCTGTATCAGTTGGGTAAGCTCCAGTTTATACCTCATTTTCCCCTCTCACCAGTTTTGAATCCATTAGATTTGACAGCAACAAAAACCATCAGTCTTTCAGGCCAAACCCAGAATCAACTTTGCTCTTGAAAGAACACCAAAATGTTTGAGGATTGTAGAAATACTCTCCTAGGTTCTCAAATCAGCTGATTCTCCAAACAAATTCTGGCTAGCTTGAGTTGAGTTGCACTAACAAAGTCACACACTTCCTTCAGGGAAAGTTTCTTGAACCCTTTACTGAAGACTAAAAAACACTAAAATACAGAAAAGATATATTCACTGCTGAAATTCACCACTGCTTTTTTGGCTTTGTTCCTGTTGTGACCATTTAAGCAGCAATCTTTTTGTAATTACTGCAATATTGACTGAGAATTTTTCCATCATTAACTATGCCCACCAAAGTCTCTCTACACATTAGCATCTGTCAGGCGAAGGCTTAGAAAAGTGTATTTAAAATATCTGTCAATTTTTTCAATGCCGATTTCAATTTGAATTACACTTTTATACTGCATGTGAACTTTGAAGTTGCCAGCTGCTGCATTCTTCCTGTAACAGAAGTGAAGATGGCTGCTCGAGCAGTCGTACAAAAGCTGAAGTGCTCACAAAAGCCCCTATGCACAGAACACAGCAACAGCCCAAGGCCACAGACTGGCTGCGGCTCACCTATTTCAAGAACCAAGACCACACTACTGAGGAACTTCTAAAGCAGCAGCCAATTGGGAACCGGCAGCTACGGATTCATTTCTGTTGTAGGAAGAATCCCCATGCAGGTTCCACTTTTTGTTACAAAAGACAAGCATGGCAGCAGCACTGCTGACAACACAACCAATTAGAAACTAAGCTTTGGGATGGAAGTGTTCTGCTGGTCACTTAGCAGAAGCCTAACAGATTTTCACTTGTCTGGATAATACCATTAACACAAACTCATACCTTTGCATGCTATTTACATTTTTATTGTTTGAGTGAAGAGAATGGTGTGCTACATTTCCATGAGACATTTAATCCACAGAAAACTGTAGATCAGATTTAAGCAATAAGAACCTAGTTTATTTAGGTCAAGACTTATGGGTTACCAAGTTCAGTCACATACTGTTTTATATAAACAATTTTATACAGAGACATGACATTGCAGTATGTAAGTTGTTAAGCATTCCCAAAGCCTTTTTTATAAAGAGAAACTCTTCCAGCAACTTAACACATCCTGGCCATGAATCTGGATGACCTCTGACAATACTTGTAAGAGGTACAGTGTTTGAGAAGAACACAAAGCTTATTAGAAGGCACAGGTATGGAGCAGTTGAAAGATAAGTGGGGAGGTGGGGCAAGGTTGAACAAACACCATCTGTACTCCGCAGTGCTGGGCTCTGCAGGCACTGCTGCGCAACAGCAGTAAAAGGCGGAGCCAGCGAGTCTGCCAGCTCCCTGCCTCCCCTGCCACCCAGGTGGAGGGCTATCAGCCTGGAACCATGCCTGCCACTTACAGGCCACTGTGGCCTTCCTAAAGGGGCCTCCCAGAGCTTTTGATAATGGTGCACCACACACGTGACAGCGCGCACACCTTCACCGGTGCAACGCCACTTCCAGACCAGGCGGTTAAACGCTGACTGCGAGGTGCCCATGCTGAAGGTCTGACATGCCCTTTACTGTGGCCGAGACCCACCCGAAACCATCATTTGATGCCATCACAGCTTCGACGTGGCTTTCTGCGATCCACATTGCAGCACTTTCATTTTCACTGCAATAGCTCCCATCCCCCACTCCCAGGCTGCGCGGAGGGCCTGACAAAGAATCCAAACCTCCCAGGAAAGCAGAGGAGCTGCTGCTGCGTGCGCGGCCGTTTCTGTGGCACACGCAGCCTCTAGAGGTAGTGCTCCATTACAGCCGCGGCTGCGATGCACTAACCCGCCTGGGAGCTCCTCCACAGCGCCGGAGAACGCTGCTCAACGGAGCTACCAGCCAACGGCTGCGCAGGTGACAGTTTCCCTCTGAAATCTGGCCCCTCGGTGTACTTCGCAGGCATCAGATCTGAAGGGGCACTTTTGTTCTGGCAGGATTAACTAAAGAACAACAACCACACTAGACTACACAGACTAAAATGAGGTTTGTGGTAGGTTAGCTTGTTTTGGGAGCAAATCATTCTGTCCTATCTAGCATGGGCAACACCGGACAGTCACAGGTTGAGCCAGTCTGGTCTCTCACGATGAGCTACAACCACATCCACCTAAGTGTCACTGTGCCTCCTGGACACACCCATTTTTACTCAGACCTTGCTTGAAGATACTCCATTTTTGGTTCTGTACAGATGATGACTAAATGCAGTAAGTCTTCTGCGGCTACATTCACTGCTTTTTGTTTTTCCTGCTTTATGGATGGTTTGCTGTGTAAGTTCAGAATTCAAGCTAAAGAATAAATTCAGGCTTCTAGTCACCAAATTTCTTTGCCCAGAGACAGGATTTAAAAACCTCCCAAATTTTAAGAAGCCATCGTTCACATTAGACATGATGAGCTGACAGGCATTTGATTCCTCAGAAGAACATAATGAATGGAAAAGACAATTCCACTTTACTGCATCTTCTCTTAATGCAGAGCTACCACTAAGCGGTCACTGGTGCTGCTTTTGCCACAAATTGCTCCTTTTAGTACGTTTCTCAGTATCTACCTGTTTTAATTTTTAAAAAAACCAACAAACGCTAAACTCACATCCTTTAGATTGAATTTGAAACCATTCTCCGATTTCACAAAATGCGTTTTATTTCGACAGTGATTACAATTCTAAACGCAGCGCTACTAATAGCAAAAACGCAGGACTGTCCTCTGCAATGACCAAAACGGGAAGAAAAAAATGTAATTAAAAAAAAAAAAGCCACCACAAATAATTCCTTGTCCAAGAGAGCCACCAACAGCATGGCGCTACCATGGAATCGACAGGGGCTCTAACGCGAGCTGACAACAGGTCTAGCGAGGAGGGCGATGGTGCAGTGAGGCACAGCCTGCCCCTCATCATCATGCTGCTCAGAAGCTGCAGGGCTCCGCAGTGCATTATTATGACCAGGCGCAGCACACCTCGCTAGCGAGCCGGACACCTTAGGCTGCCTCACTGAGCCTCATTCAGGCGCACACGCCGAGAGCAGCGAGGGAGGAAGCGATAAGAAAGCAGAGCTGGGTGCCATCGTGGCAAGCTCCTTTCCCCTCTCCTCCCAAGACCGCGGGTCCCCTCCCAGGAGGGACCGCTATCCGCCGCTCCCCCACGGCAACGCCCGGCGCCGCCTCACGGCGCTCCCGCCGACCCAGGGGCCGTTTGGATTTGAATCCGCACCAACGCCCCAGGGCGGGAAAGGGACCCGGGCGGGACCCGCCGCCAACGCCACCACTTCCTCCCACGCAAACGGCGCCTCCGAGCGGGACCCTCCGCCGCAGCCTGAGCCCGCCGGCCGCGGCGAGGGACAATTTCATCCCTCCCCACACCCTTCTGCAAGCGACCTCGCCGCACAGCAGCCAACCCCCCCTCCCCCCCGCCCCCCACCGCACCGAACTCAGCCGCCCCCATCCCTCCACACCGCACCGCAGCAGCGCCCGCCGAACCCCGCAGCTGCCCCCTGCCCAGGGACTCACCATGGTGGCCTGGCCTGGCTGCGGGGTGCGGTGGGAACTGAGGGCTACACGGGGCACGCGCTGGACGACCTTCCCGCTACACGGCTCGCCTCACACTGAGTTCTGCCCGCCTGCCGGCGGCGCCTCATAAACCGCCTCACCGCCCGGATCGCTCCGCGCCGCTCCCTCCCCCCTCCCCTTCCCCCGACCGTGAACCGGCTGTCGAAACGAGTCCCGGCTCTTCGCGCCCTCCTCGGCAGGGCACCCCGCACCTCGAGTGCCTCTCCTTCTGCCCCAGAGCTTCGGCGAAGGAATGAGCGAGGTGCGGGAAATAGGGGAGAGCAACGCGTGTGAAACGGTGGGGGGGAAGAAGGGGGGGAGGTCGAGGAGGGGGGCGGGGACCGGGGCTGGGGACTATTTCTCTCGGCGGAAGAGGAATTTAGGAAAAAAATGCCGAGGAGTGTAGGGACTCCGTAAGGAGGGCGCTGATTGGTGGGTTCGTACCTGCAATGCGTCACTCGGACATGCACACTCTGGGCCGGGAAGGCGGGCACCCCTCCCCCCGCCCGCAGTGCGTGAGGGCCGGAGCGGCACCGCAGCCCCGCGGAGCCGCCGCTGCCGCGCCGTCCCGGGCCCCCAGCCCAGGGCGGCAGCCGCGTCCCCGGAGCGCGTTTGCCACAGCGTTTCGAGCCATTTTCTCCGTGCTGTGCTTCGGCAAGCCTCACCCACACACAGTTACCAAATGAGACTCGCTCTTGCATCCAGCACAGTCCAGAAAAATTCCCACCTCGCCCTGCAAGCTAGAGATGCTTCGTCGCTTGGTAGCGTTGTTTAAAAGATTTCACGGAATCAACTAGGTTGGAAAAGATCTCTGGGATCATCGAGTCCAACCCGTGACCGATCCGCCACCATGTACCCAGACCATGGCACCGAGTGCCAGCCACGTCCAGGCTTTCATTAAACACCTCCAGGGATGGTTACTCCACCACCTCCCTGGGCAGCCCATTCCAATGTCTAATCTCCATGACTAGGAAGAAATTCTTCCACATGTCCAACTTAAACCTCCCCAGTTAGACATTTTCCCTGTTCCTCTGCCATTTCCCCTTTTAGGAATCACATATGCCCTGGTCCTGTACCTAAGGACAGGTGGCCAGCAATTCTGAGCTAAAATCTGGAGTCTTAAAAGGATTTTCTATAAGATGCATTTGGACAAACGGCTCCAGGTGCAATTTTCAAACTTGCACGTGTATTTTCAAAGATAATTCCACAGAGAGCTGCAATATTGGCTGAGTCCAATGATAGCAATCTACCTGTCTTCTGTGAAAACCACAACACTCATTTTTGGGACCATAAATACATTATTAAACTTTGGGGGCCTGAGTTAAAGTTTTCTGACCTAAGTTTGAACACAAATCACAATACCAATCACATTTCAACGAAAAATTACCTACTTCCATATCTGTTGAAAGAATTATTTAGTTGATATTTACACAGTATGTAAACAAATAGTTTTTTACACCTATCTGTGTACTGTCGCTACACAAACTAGAGCAATGGCTCTCACTTTGCACACTTAAGAGGTTTTACTCATCTCAGTTCTTCACAGTCTTTGGTTTATAGGCTGCAAAAATAGGATGTGCTTGGAAGGGGATTGGCATGAATAAACTCATAAAACAAAAATTCTGTGAGTTTTCCCCCTGAACACCAATTCAAATTCTCAGGACTGCTTTCTTTTCAGAATGATCTTGTATACACTGAATTAAGAAGCAAAGGGAGGGGGGAACAGAAGAAGGCCTAGTTTCTTAATATTATCAAGAACCCCTTTATTAAGTACAGTGCCTCATCCTTGCATCCTCACTTGGTGGTCACAGGCCATACATAAAACACCACCATATACTACAAGCTGGCCTTCAGCCTTGAAATCTATCTGCAGTTACCATTTTGTGATGCACTGGTTTGTTAGGCCTCCTTTCCCCTTACTTGTATTTACTGTCCACAAACCAAGAACATCTGAACTATTGTCTTTTCAAACTCTGATAACATTTTTTCAACGTGTAATGTGTACCTAGATGAATAAAATACTTCCCAGAGCAGGAAATGACTGCCAAGGTTATTGTTACACATGCCTCTTCCAACCACTGCCATAGGAAGTAGGAATAAATCCCTGTCTGTGGTCAGGCTATACTGGATGAAGACAGCTGAGCTTGAGCCGAATTTTCCTCCTTCCTGATGGCCCTTTAGGTTCAGTTTTAAGGATTACTCTGACATTCCCAACTTCTTTACATGTCTAGAGGCATGAATCTGTGCAGAAAAGTTCTTGACCAAGAAATTCATCACCTGCTCTAGATTTGGGATAAAAGTGGCATAGCAATGCTCAGGATGCATGCCTGTCACACCCTCAAATCTGGAGCAGAGCAGAGCAGAGTGCTGGTGCATTTTGTGGAGCAAAACCGTCTCCTGTGGAGACCTTAGCTTGGGTCCTGGCAACAGAACGCCCACGAGTGCATGGTGCCGGACCTGATGTGCCAAGACCTCTCCTTGGCATCTGTGTTTTATCCTCACATTACCTCAGAGAGACAAAACATTGTGACACCTAGGTTGCTCAGGTGCCCAGGCTCAAGGAGTCCATTGAGATGTCTGAAATCTGCATTCCTGTGAAACTGGTCTTAAGGGATTTGATGAGAAATATGTGGAAGGGCTGTATTGAGACAGCAAATTCTGACCGAGTCCTATTCCTGGAGTTTGCCACCGGCCATTGTAAGCATGGAGGCTCTAGGAAACCTGAGGGCCACAGCATGAATAAGATATAAGCTCATTAATTATGGCCTAAGGGTCTGCTGAGGAGCAGACTTGAATGCAAGGGTCCCAGAGAACCTGACCACCATACTGTATGTTTTTGTGTATGTCCCTTAAAGGATTTGGTATCTGTAATTTATATTAAATTCTTCATTCTCGTTTTAGTTACATTCAGTTTTCTCTAAAGAAGTGGTCATTCAGAGCATCCTCCCTCTGCCATATGTTTCTTAGGCCCCCTGGTTCCTTGATCTTTCTCTTTCTCTCTCTTCCATTTCTCTGTTCTTATGTGTCTCCTTTTTTCCATCTGCATTTTCCTACAGCGGCACCCATTTCCTGTGGGTTTCATCACCACCCCCACCCTGCTTCCATCTGTTGAAGAGATCAGCCACGAAGTTAACTTGCAATTACACTACCCATGAAATTACACCAACATTTCCAGTGGCATTACTAAGCATTAAAGCAAACACCCTGGTGAAATTAGTGAGAGGTGGGGGAATTTGCCCCTTGCACAAACAGGTTGTTGGCACCCTCAGGTAGGTAAACTCGCGGACCCTCAGGTACACTGAGGTAGCCTAGAGAGGCAGAATTGCTTTTCAGCAGCCTAGCTGACACTCCCTGCAGCCTGCATGTGCCACGAGAGGCAGGGAAATACATCAAATGACCGGCCCCAGCTGCAGGCTGCGACTCTACCTCTGACAGAGCAATAATGGGACATGACAGTAATTTCTCTGTTGCAATGGTCAGGTATAGTTCTACCAGCTCAGTCTTTTTATCATGATAATTTCTTTCTCTGCTATGCAATTTAATAGATTTGTCAATGTTTGTGATCTGTGCCTTTTTTTTCCCCCCTTCAACACAGAAATACAGTTTTACAGAAATCCAGTCTCAGCATTAGGGCAGCGAATTAGAAAAGCAATTTGAGTTCTAAGGTTAGATGAGCTGTATATGCCAGCAATTTTCACAGTTACCCTTTGTGGTATATTTAATATTGTGTAAATGCAATTTATTCTATCGTTTTAATAATACTTTAGTGGATCATTTGGACTGATGTATACAGAATGCTGTGCCATGGTTTAAAATGCTATAGGTGCTTCCTCAAGATTATAATAGTTTGAACAATCTAATTAGAAATTAACTGCAAATTTTATAAGTGAATTTCTGAGATAAGAAGAAAAAAGTTCTCTACTTATCACAAGTACTAACACTTAGCATTTAACTGCTGCATGCAGAAGGAAAATTGCTCATGGCTGTTTTCCCATAATGGGTCTGATTTTTTCCAGCTTTTTCTGTAACAGAGAACCTGCCCCCCTGAGAAAGGTTTTTATCCTCAATTCCAGCTTTATGGGCATAAAACTAAGGTAGAAATCAATATTTATCCACCCAGATGTATTTGGAAGGCCCATTCAACTCTCAGCAAGGAAAAACTTTGTTGTCTACAAAATTTTAAGATGCTAAATGAGACATCTTCGTTTCTGGTATCCTGAGAGCATCTATTGATGAAACAACCCAGAATGTTGAGAACTGGGAGGCTACCCTCACCTCACCTGGATGGCAGCAGTGGATTAAAAAAAGCCAGAGGTTTATTGGCTGTGTTGGGTGGAAGACACCTCCTCTAATATAAACACGGTTTTGGGAATAACTGCACTTTCGCCTTGCATGTTGAAAGCCTTCTCCTGTCCTTTGTGCCTGGTCCCTGGAGCACTCACACCTGGACTGCCTAGTGCCCATAAATCACGGGGATGGCATTTCATCCCCTAGGGAGTTTGGACAGGTGATTCCTCCTACACTTCACTTTCTGTGGGAAGTGCATAGACAAGAGCAGTACCTGCCAGAAGGGACTGCATTACACGCTTTCAGAATATACCCATGGCTGTGTCAATGCTGAAGGTGAGCCAGGCATATCCCAATCAGCTTTTAGGTAATCCAGACAGGAATACCAAGGCAGCTCTAGCAATGTGGTGCCTCCCATGGAGCACCAGACCCACTCCAGAAACCAGGCAGGTTTGCAGCCAGCGGATACAGAGCTCTGTTGTTGGGATTACACTGCTCCCCTCCTCAAGGCTAGATGTTGTAAAGCTGATTCAGGTGACCTACAACTGACTCTTTAACTATATTGTGACCATTCACTAATACAAAACAAGACAGGAGAGTCCAAAAAGGTAGATGGGTGCACTCACATAGAACTGTGAGGCTGTAGGAAGGCACAATATCTAATCATAGGCTTTGAACTAGGATTAAGAGTAAAAGGCCAATGGGACTCACAATCTTTCTTTTATTTTAAAGAAATAAACAACGGCTTCCATTTTATGAGGATTTCTGATGGAACATTGTCCCTAAACCTGCAGTATTTTCTGTGCTCCTATGAGAAAAACCTAGCTCTAGGACTTCATCTCACCAGTGTATCATTCTGGAAGATGAGAATGCTGCCTGGGCAGAGGCAGTAAGAGATCCCATTTCTAAACCGTGTTCTTGAAGTACAAGAATAGATGGCCCTCACATTAACTCTGAGCAAGATCTTGCTTTTTCTGTGTTTCATTTTCTAAAATACCTTAATAGGACAGAAAGCCTAAACCCCATATTTACTAAAAGATAACAGAAATCCCACAGTCACCATATTTTGTACCGTTCTGTTTTCCAGGGACTGGAAATAATATTGTAACACAAGAGGCAGCATAAAGTCCAGGAAATTGCAGAATGTATTCCGTTATCTTCAGATTCTGCAAAGGCTTCTTTTTCTTTCCTTTGATGAGCTTGGAGAGAAAGTCATCAAGAGTCACCAGCTCTCCCATCCATGGGGCAGAAGCTTTTGTCTGTGAGAAGCACCACGCAGTTGTTATCATCACAACTTGACAAAATGCATCCAAGCAACTGTTTAAACTTCCCCTCGTATGAAGGTCTAGGAAGACAGTGGCCAAGGAGGTACTTGGTAATTCTCCATTTTGACAGGAAGAAATAGAAGAAAAATACACTTTCCTGGATCTGAAGACTCTTAGTTTTGGTGGCTTTCTACATGGAAGGTTTCCATCCTAACGTATTTTTTCTTTATTAACAAACAAGACAGAATAATAGGTAACTCGTATTAAAAAATTCCCGGGGGAGGCAAAGCATGGCTTATAATAGAGTTATTGCTGCAGCCTTCATTAGGGCATGGTGCCAAATACCTCTGTGATGAAAAACAAATCGATGTAATGATGCTTTCCCATTACCTTTTTTTTGAGTAATTAAATGTCACAAAATATTTTGCATACTTCCTACTGGGGACCAGGGCATATGGGACTGATTTACAGCAGAAGTCCAAAGGATTTTCTTTAAAACCAATGCAGGCAGACAGACAGCTGCTGGGACTAAAAGTTAAAATATATTTTAATTTTCACCACAGCAAATGGTGAAGCACTTATTGACTGCAAAATCTGAAATACAGTGTAGAATCTGACTAGATTAATATAGCATATTTTCACCCAAACAGACATTGTTTCACCTAAGCTGAAACTGCTCTGGAAATTCAAACCCTGTCATTTAGTTTTGTGCTCTAAGATCCTGCATGTTTAAAGAGATTTATGTCCATACACACTGACAGCTGAAGAATCCACCTCTGTTGAATTCAGTAGGCTTTTCATTAGCTTTCTTTCAGCAGGTCACATCCTGAGCATCTTACTCTCTTTTTCCTCTATCTGCACTCAGGCATGCTTTCAGAGGGGTTTATCCTCCACAAGGGCCAATTAAATACTGAGTAAACAGTTCAGAATTTGGCTGCTTTTATAAATAATGATTCAAAGGTTTGATTTAGCTACAGATGAGCCTGAGCCACAAAAAAAAAAAAAAAAAAAAATTGCATCTGGATCCTAAATGTGTCAACTCCCATGGCAGAGATTTTTTTTTTCCCAGCCAAAGCTTGGCCTGAAAGTTCATGCAGAAAGACAAGCTGTGAATCAGAAGCCTGCATCAGTGCCCGGGGTGAAGTGCGTACCAAGATAGCCTGCAGCCACATGCCAGCTTGCCATTGACCTTTTATCTGCATAAATAGTCGTGACCTTTGGGCTGCTCAAATTAGTGCAAGCTGCCCAAGCAGGCAAGTATCACAGCCCTCTGCTGCTCAGGCTGCATCTCTGCCTCTTCCCTCTCGTGCCATCTCCTTCACTGGGCAGTGAAGGCAGGTGGGGACATGGGACAGCTTCCTTACCTCTGGGGACATCCCCTGCCTCGAAGGAAATCCACCACTGGCTGGGTAGGACTGTAGTAAAACCTCATTACATCAGCTCAGTGGCACAGAGAAGACCAAGTCAAGGAGCTGACAATCCACCTTTGGATTGATACTTTTCTATAGGGCACAATAAACCTGCTTCTTGCTGAGCCTCTCATTATCTTTCATTACGTAAAAGAAGTCTGAACAGTTTTAAAATCAAAAGAGATAAGTTGCTAAAGAAATAGTTATCCTTTTGCTCAAGCCTCAAAGTGAGTTGTTTTTCTTAAAAAGGTAGATCACTAAATCACTCTAATCTACTTTTTATTCACTGGACTGTATGCTGTACAGGGTTTAGTGCCCATTATTTTCTCAGTAGACCAGAGCTAGCATGCTCACTCATGTAAATAAACATTTAGTCCTATTTCAAAATGCATCACTTGCATCCCTGAAATCACAGCAGCTTTAGTTATTTCTGGAAACAGGTATTTACACAGTTTTACAAGCACATTTTTTCCAATTGTTTAGAAGAGGTCCTTCAGTTGCTTAATGACAATATTGACTAGGCCTGGGGGAAGAAAAAATGAGTGGGGTATTTTTAAGGATATAAAGCAGGAAAAAACCACAAACATTTTCAAGGTTCTCCAAGATGCCGAGTGCACAGGCACTTTTCAAAGGGAGGTTACCATCCCTGAAATTCTCTGCAAAGCTTTTTTTACTGATTTTCTTTACCCAGAGCTTTTTTCTTAGCCTGTTTCAGTCATGGGCTACCAGATCCCAAGTGTGTTTTTCTACATCATGTCCATTGTCTGCATGATGCTTTAAAAATTCAATTGACTCTTATTATACATTCTGGAGACATTTTTAATTGCACCAAAGAAAACTGTCAGGCAGGTAATGAGACAGCTAATAAATAGTCACCAATCCCCATGTTTTTCAAACTAAATTTGAGGGAGCCATCCTGCAAGTAAGAGTGGGAGCTGCATGCTGAGGCACGTGCCTGCCGCCTTTGGCAGATGTGTTGGAAGGGAACTAATTGTTCTGCTGCATCACGTCCTTCAGCTCTGCAGTGAAGTCTAACCTACAGCTTTCTGGGTGAGCTGAATTTCACCCCACATTTCAGGAATATCTGCTTGCTGGAAGGGTTGCAACATCACTCATATGGTCCTCGGCCAGCCACCCAAAAATCAAGTGTCCTGCGTCTCTCCCAGAAGAGTGGTATGGACAAGTGCCACAAGTTCTGAGAATGAGCCACGAGGGTGCAAAACCTGCAGACGCATCTTTGTGGTGTGCAATTGGAGGGGGTGCAAGAGAGGGTAAAGGCTTCTTGCTCCTATTTCCACAAACAATTCCACAGAAACAAGACCTTGTCACTCTCAAAGTCTATTTGCCAAATTACAGCATCTCTCTCTTTAGTTACACCTGAGAAAGGGCATTTTTGTTTCACCAGAGAAGCAAATGAAGGGAGGGCCGGGAGGGCTGGTCTGCATCCCTCTCCTCTGGAGCCATGGAGCCCCTTAGGCACAAGCTGCATCACAGCTGCAGAGAGGAAAAAATGTGGGCTACCCTTGCTGAAACATTGGCAGCACATCACTGTTTACAACTGGAATTTTTGCTGCGGGCTTTTACCAATGACAGCTTAGGACAGGAATAGGAAACTTCACATGATGATGAGGTCAACTTTTTTTCGCTTGTCCAGTGCCCCTAGACGAACACAAAGCTGCTGAAGTTAAGATTCATGATTGCTTGCAAAAAAATTGAGCTTGAGCCACGATTTTTAGCTGGCTCTTTTTTGTTATTTTTTATAGCACTTCCAGCAGCGTACTCATTTGAAACTTTGAAAAGCAATTTGGGTTGCTTTCATTTGATCCTCATTTCTGCTCTCCAACTCGATTATCTGTGCCTGTCCAGGAGCAATTTTAAGTTGACCCATTCTCAAGTAAATGAGAGGGCACTGTGTGTGTTTGCAAAGCATGTTTAACTTCTGTCTTTCATCTGCGCTTAATATTAAATCTATTGAACTACATAAATAAGTGATTCACCTACAAACCTGACAAACGGACTGTAATTTCTTCCCCTCAGAGTTTACAGCTTGCAGGTATCTTTTTTAATGGTTTCATTTCCTTTGATGTACCTGGAGATAAAACCAGTGAGCTAGACAATCATGTGCAGAAGAGGGAAGGCTGCTTGGCCGTTGTTCTCTGCCCCATCCCACTACACCCAACATACATAAATGTGCATAAAAACATAGAGTGAGAATAAAATAACCCCTTTGCATGTCACTTCTGCTGTCGTGGTTTGTGCATCAGAAGCAGACTCCAGCTCGGCCTTCTGGTTTGGATAACAGCCCTGTGAAATCATTTCCACCAAGACACCAGAGGTCTGGTTTTGTTCTCATGCAAATGAAATTAGTGGAATTATATAAGCATAAAATCAGGGACAAATGAGAGGAAACTCTTATTTGCTCTTTTGTATTTTTGTGGAGCTGGGCTCCTTACACACAAGGCAATGCTCCTGGAAGAGAGCATTGGAAAGTGTGTTGACAGGCACCTGGCCTTGGGAGGACCACAGCACTTCAGCCTTGCAAGCTGTGTGAGGCACACACTCAGCTGGCTGTCAGAGGGTGGATTGAAACAAAATAAACTCCCCAGACCAGGAAACCCCTTGGAGCTAAGTAAGAGGAAACACTAAGTGTAGGGCATCTAAATGAAATCCCATCCCCTCTCCACCTGGTCCAGGGGCCTATATCAAAGCTATAGGAAAGGATGCCCTTCTAGCCAGGAATCCTTTCCTAAAAATAATTATGTAGGTCTTCTCTTTGGAAGCAATGATGGGAGGCTTTTCCTCAGAATCCACCCCAGCACCACTTCAGGCTGAGTGCTGTGCTGGTACTGGGCTAAAGCTCTTTATCCGTGGGAATTCTCCTCCCTCCACCATTAGCTGCATATATAAAACCCTGCATAAGCCATTGTAGTCTCTGGGATCTGGGGGTGGAGAGTGGAATGGAAGAAATCTTGTAGCAGAATATATTTAGCTTCCATCTCTTCCAGGATGCTCCTTCACACCTCCCAGTTAAGTGCATCCAGCCCTGTACTAAGCCATGAAATGCAGAAAAACCAGCAGAGCTTTCCGCCTCATCGAAGGGGCTCAGATTTATACTTCAATAAAGCAGCCTCAGTACATAAAACATAAAAGGGACACCCCAAGTTATTGGAAAAAAAGACATTTTAAGCACAGTTCATGAGAGAGAACCTAAGTTGGTTCCTAATGCTATTCAGCCATACTGAAAATAAAATTTCACGTCTGGTCACAACTTAAAAATGGGATCAAGACCGTTGGCCAAAAGGGCAAAAATCACATTAACCGAGCTGCCTTTTCCCTGCAATGTTTGGTCTTTGGTGTTTTTCGCTTACCAATGCTGTAGAACTTTTTGCTTGTCCTTAAGGAGTGCTCCTGAAGGAGCTCATGGTTATCTGCTGTGATCAAGACCCTGAGAGTTTGAAATTATTCGTTGCAGCCACTCTGACTGAGGCCATTTCATATGGAAACAATTAAGAGGCAAAAAGCATATCATAACAAAGGAATGAGAAGAAAGATCAGGAAATACAAGCAGATTGGATCATTCTCTAAAAATGGATACAGTATTTACTGTTGGCAAATATAATAAATCTAAGACTTGAATTACCCAGGACAGCGGACAGGACTCTGAATTGCAGATTTTTTTTATGCAGTCTAAGAGGAAACAGTTAAGGTTAATGGTGAATGTAAAATTTGGGTCTAGAATAGAACAAAATGTAACTTATTTCATATGTGTGCAGAATGGAATCTGAACATAGTGCATTTAAAAAGTCACAATGGGAAATTAAGTAGAAATGAAAAGCAAAGAGGAAATAAAAAATGTGGTCCATGAGCATTTCCTTAAAAGTAAGGGGAAGATCTAGATGGACATTGAAGAGCTTCCACAGCGATTTACACATTTTCTTGAGACCAATGTAAATGCAGCTGGAAACAGAAAATGGCTAAAGAAAAAAGTCTCCTTCTAAGAGGTGTTTACTCTTACAGGCAGTAAAAACCCAGGGGGAGGGTTTGTCCCCCACTGCTATGGGAGAACAAGTGAGGCAGTTACTAGAAAGCGTATACTGTAATAAAGAATTCTGAAACACCATTTAATATTTCTGTCTGGCTAAGTAATTAAATGAACAAATTTTCAGCACTAAGTGATATGAGATAGACAAGACACTGTCAGTCATGCACAGTTGGGAGCTAGGATGTCCATGCCTCTCCATTCCTAAAATAGTCATCTGTACTTGCAGGAAAGTTTGGAAATCACTTGCAGTAGCTAGCAACACTAGGTCTCCTAGTGCTGTACTGCCATGCCCTGGTGCTGTATGCACACTCACACACCAGTTTTCAATATGTCACAACCCTGAGTGAATTTAACAGAGAATTTCATTGTTAGGTGATAGCAAACTGCCATCCAACTCCTCCCTCTTGACCACTACCTAAGAGACTAATTTCTGTTGCTGCTGAAATCAGTTTGAGTTTTATGAGTGGCCTCACTGGAGCCAGGATTTGGCTTAGTGTCTGGATGTAAGCAGCTAATGGTTTTTCTGACAACAGCTCGGAGCTGGTGTAAGTCAAAGCAGAAATATTTAATGCCTTGAGACTGGCAGAACATCCCATTCATGTTCTTGGCTTACCTGACAAACAGGCTATCAGGAATTGATGCCTTCCTTCCTGTTCAAACACCCAGCTTTCCCCCTTAAATAAAAAGAATTCATAAGTGGAAGTCATCTCACTTCTTCAGAAAGCTGAGAACCGTGCAAACACCCACTAAAACTGTCCAACATACACTGAGCAAAGGGTTGGTCAAGGGAGCACCTGAACCTCTGAATGGGACACCACAGACCTGGCCTGGTGTCTCCACTGTCATCCTCCATCATCCTGCCTCCCTCTGCTCCCCTTGCACCTCCATCGCTCCTCACGAAATGTGACATTCTGCATCTCACTTGTCTGAAGCTACCAGAGCTTGAGAACACTGTGCTGGTGGGCTGGGTGGCATTGGCCCTCCATGTTCTCCCTCTGGCTGCTTCTCCCTTGCTGGAGCATCCCTTGGAGGCAGTGACTCCACCTCCTGCACTTCCTGCTGCTCATCCCCAGCCACAGGCTTTGGTCACTCAGGCAACCATTAAGGCTGCCAGCTGCAAATCTATGTGATTTCCAGTCCTTTCCCAACTTTGGCAAATGCTTTTTCCTAAGCAGTAGTGAAATGGAGCATGGCAGGAGGAAGGCAGTTGGGAGAAGGGGTAATCCCATGCAGGATGTGAGTTTCATCCATCTACTGGCTGGACACAGAAAACAGAGGTTGCAGAACAAGTAATACTGGATGCTCTTAGCATTTTAGAAAGAGCTACATATATGACACAATTTCTCCAGAAGTTCCCTTTAAATAGTAAAATTTCTGCCCATTTGTATTCACAGGTCTTACGATTCTATTTTTAAATGGAATGTAGGTGTTCACGAACCGTGGGCATGAGACTGACAGCACTAGACCAGAGCTCTCCATTTGCAGAATAGCTGCTGCATTGACTACTATGCTGCAAACTCCTGTAATGGAAATACCAAGGACTGAGAGGGTCTTCCTATCCCTGGGCTTGTTTTGCCTTTGTCCTTGCAGTTGAAGCTGCCCCAAAGGGAACCAGCAAGTAAGATGGGCTGTGGACGTGTGTGTGTGCCCTCATGCATGTTGAAACCCTTGCTAGAACAGACACAAGATTATCAATCCTTCCAGACAGTAATTACTTTTAAGCCTTAGCAATTAATTTGGATTTTTTACTCCATTGCCATAGAAGTACCTTTTCACATGATGCTTTAAGTTGTCTGAGACTTTCTTAACCAGCATGTTTAGGTTTCCTTCTTCTTTATTTGCTAACTTTTTGTTCTTAAATATAAACAGCTCAGGCTCAGGTACTTGTACCCAACTTTGGAAATACCAAAGATTCTTACCAGTTTTCAGAGAACACCCTGAAGTACACTAGGGTAGCTTAGCTGGGGTAGCTTAGCCTCTAACCATCACTGAACAGGTGATTCTGCAATTGAGAACGATCGTGTTGGGCTTCTGATCCTTTCTCCCACTCCAGCTCACTCAGAAACATCTTCTGAAAGAAAACTCCATGGCAGAATCCCTCTGACCATTTAAAAAGCTGCCTTATATTCCTTACCTGTCCCCTGAGTCATCTATTCTGCACATGACAAGGTCAGAGTCAATACCAATACCTTCCCTTTCTTAAGGCATGTGCCAGGTATATTACTGAATTAAGGGAGTTCCTATATTTTCCTCCAAGATTATAGGCATGCAATTTCCAGCTATTTCTCTGAACCCTCCAGTACTGATATGTTAGTCTGCTTTGGCTTTTGGTTCAAGTTATTAGGAAGGAATCTTCTTGAGCCTAAATTTTATTTCTTTGCTTCCTCTGAGTAACTTAGGGTCAAGTTATAATTTTCTCTTACTCTCTCTAGGCTTGTGTAGAGAAAAGCAAAATTATTTTCATTTTTGTAATTTCCTGCCCCCTCCCCCAGCTCACTGGGATGTTTTTGTTAATGTGCTATGCTTGTATGCGCAGCCCTCTGCTAACTGTCTTGAGCTGCTTCTTCCTTGCAAAGCTAGAAGTGGATCAAAGCATCATGCCAGTTTGAGATGCTAGAGAAAGCCTAGGCAGAAGGTGCCTGCCTAGGCAGGGTTGCTCTGGAGGTAGCATCTCTCTGCCACATTAGAGGTGTCGTGGTCAGGCAAGGAAAATGGGAAGAGACCAGTGCCTTGACCCTGTCTTCCCATGTTCCACCTGGGAAATCTGATTTGTGAGCTTTGTTTGCTTTCATAGTATTAGAAATGTCTGTTATACGGACAGAATTTCTGTTATAAAATGAATATAAATGCTGTTATGCAAAAAGATCAGGCCCAAGGCTCTTAAGTGACTGGGAGCCCAAAGACTAGATTTGGGATGATCCAAGGCCTGCCCCTGCAGAGAAACTGTGCACAGAACAGCAACACAGCCTCTTGCTGCAAGGTCATCTAAGGCTTCTTGTGCGCTCTCCGGATTTTATGGTGGGATCTTTTGTGACGAGGTTCAGCCCTGCCTTCCGTCTGTTCATTTTTTTCAAGTACTTTTGCTGTAGTCAGTTCTCTGAAGTGCCGTTCTCTTTCCTTTGAATTGACTGAGAATCTGGGTTGAAGTGACTGACTGATGTGACAACAAAGGAGCGAATGTCATCAGGTCCCAAGGATTTGATATGCTGTTGGTTATAAAATGTACTCGGACAGCCCAAGTTCTGTGCCAGATTAATATTTGATGTCATGGGACTTGACTGGCTGTAACTGAAAGAGCTGGGGCCATTGTTGGGAAAACGGCCATCTCCCTTTCAGGGGAAAGTTAGGACTCATAGGAGCTGACAGCCTGACAGTCCGATCTTCCATTCACCCATAAGCACCAGTCAGAGTGAGCAGTGACAATGCAAGTTTCCCCATATTTAATTCACTGATAGGCCAAATTCTCTTTGTAACTCCCAAGTATTGTGCATTCTATTATCAGCCAGAACTTTCCTTCTTTCAACAGTTTAGAGGGTATTAGTGCACAGTTCTCCCTTGACAGTAGCTACTCCCTTTCTCTCTGTTCTCCCTCCTCCCTCCCAGCCATTCCCACCTTTCCCAGTGCCTGCTTTCTCTGGGTGAGACACCACCACCTGTACCCTCCTGCCTCGGGCTCCTCTGCTCATTCAGCAGTGGCAGGCACTGTCTAGTCACAGTCACAGCAACAGCAACCCATGCAGCAGCTGAAGGGAAGCTGGAAGGGTGCATGCCCAGCTGGTGTAAGGGCCCCAAAGCAGGCTCTGCAGAGAGGATCCCAAGTCAGTATCCACTCTCAGCACCTGCCTTTCAACACCAGGAGGATTCTGGCTTGATGCCTTGCAGCACTGTGCTGGGTAGTACATTGTGGAGTGCAGGGAGGGTCACACAGGAGGACAGAATTTTCTGCAAGTAACAGTCACGCAGTCACTACCATTATTTGTTAGGAGTCACAAAAACAGCACCTAGCATGCAGGTGTGTAACTCTGGCCGTATCTATGTATGGGTAAGGCCTCCTTACATACTCCATGCAGCTGCACAGTAGTCCAATATGCTCAGAAATCCTCAACTCACTCACATAAGGAGAAAACAATTTCGGGCAGCGTCATCAAGGCTTTCTCAAAATGGCCCTGTTTTGTCTGTCTGCTGATCCTCAACTTATCCAAAATATCTCTCTGCTAATGATGACCACGTGCCAGTCACAATTCATTTAAAATGGGGTGGCGGGGGGGAAGGAACTTGGTGGCATATAGATATTAAAAAAATAAATCAAATAAAACTTGGCATTGTAAATGGAAATCAATGGACTGCAAAATTCTGTTTGTTCTAGCTGGATAGAGTACTTGCCCAGTTCCAAGCTGTTTGTCCCTTTCTGAGGAGAGATGGGGTCTGCTCCATTTGTGTTGTAAATGCAAGGCTGTTGTGCAGTGAGACTTGAACCTTTCCACCTTCAAAACAGTTTATGCATACAAGAAAAATATCCCACGAGACACAAATCTTAGCCTTAATTTAAAGAGGGAATGAAGGGAGAGTGGGTATTTTGTCTGAAGCCATGAATCTCTGTTAGAAATGAAATGCTTGGCTTCTGGTGTTATACTGAGAAATTCTGACTATGTCCCTCTTAAAATTCTTTCAGTATCTACAAACTGCAGGCGACATAGTATCTGAACAGTAATAATTAATGATAAAGCACTGTAGTGGCTAGCAGGTACATCACTGCCCTGTAACTCCATGTGACCTTGGCTCAGCTGTAACTTTCAGCTCAGGATACCTGAAGGTGTCACAGGAATGGTGTTGCTTCTCATTTGTACTACACTCAACTGCTGCTTTTCTGAAAATCTGATTCTTGATCTTTTATAAAGCCTAAGAAAGCTATATACAACCTAAAACTCTGCTCAACTAAAGTATTTATTTTTTATCCCACAGAACACACAAAAATATTCCTGTTATGAACAGCCCATTTTCGCCAACATATCTGACATCTGCTTTTTGTCTTTTTCCCTATTCTGTTAATAATGACAATTATTTATATTAGACACAAACAAATAGCATTTCTTACACTTTCTCATTGACTCTAAGTGCATGTAATTGCCATATAAAACCTACATTGTTCTAAGGAATTTTATCAGACTGACTTGCACTGGTCAATATCCCTCCAAAACTGTCTTCCCAAGATTTTCTACGTACAGTCCTGAGAACTGAAGATTTCATTTCATTTCCAAAGATTGTGGTGTTTTAAATTCATCACCTTGAGGATGGGAAGCCAATCAAATGAACCTTGCAAAGCTGAAGGAAGTTGTTTTCAGACTTGAGAGGGTACAACTGGGTAGGAAGTTTGGCAACAAACTAAGACCTGACAACAGGGTAAAATGAAAGCTAAAAAGAGAAGACAGTTGTTAGTGATCACACCTTTTTCTTAGAAGTCCAAGCAGGTGATGCTGGAGATTAGAACAAGGCAATAAAAGATTATTGGGACAAAGAACCTGGAATTTGCAACTTTTAGCACCATAGCTGGTGCTCTGCAGGAGGAGCCTGTTCATACCACCAACCAGGACTGTTCTACCAAAGAGTTGTGTCTTCTAAAACTGTTCTCAAAAAATTTTAACTATATGGAGTATGCTATGCAAAGCAGTTATCAAAAAATAGATACCAACTCTGTCCTTGATATTAAATAGGATCATTTGGATTACTGCAATCAAATATTTTAAAAAAGCATTCATTATGAATGTGAATTTACATCCCTTCAACTGTAGAAATGATCAGAAGAATATCTCAGTTAAAATTAGCATTCTGTAAGTAAGACTTAAAAATTGAATTGATTGGAGAATAATGGCCTATCCAACTCTTTGCTGCCTCCAACTCTCTTTAAAATAAGAATTTTTTCTTAAGAAATACATAAACCGTTATTATTTTCAGCCCATATCAGTTATGCAGCCCCAATCATTTTGGGGTGAGAGTTATTTTAGGTTGGTTCCATTAGGATGAGAATGCTGATGGAGTTGGTAATTTCTTATACCAGTGCTCTTGATTAACACCGAATGCACGAAGCTCCTTGTCCTTGAACTTTTAAAACCAAGGCCAAACGAGAAAGAAGGGGTTTTGTTTGCAGTTCTATGTATCTTTCTTGAAAGCACTGTGCCCAAAATCCCTCCCTCAGATTTTGTTTGGAGTCACACTGCTGAGGCCTCCTCCAGCTACACCTGAGCCTGCTTGGCTCTCTTCTCTTTCTGCCTCTCTTCTACGCTCCAAGCAAATTGCTGCCTTCAAGCTGATCACTGCCTGAGTGGGTAGGTTAGTTCCTAGCAAGACCACCCTGCTGCTTGCCTCACATTCCTGAAGAGTCTGACAGGGAGCCTGCCCAGCTCCAATTGTTTCAGTGATCTCTTAAGACAAAGAATGGTTAACACCCTACACTCAATCATCGCTGTTGTCAACGCTGTCCCAGCACTACTGCCACTTCCCAGGACTGTAGCCAGAGAGCTCCAGTATCCAGTATCCCATACCCAGCCCAGCATCAGGGCTTCTCCACATTTTATACACCCCTTTGGCATTTCCACACACAGCTTCTCAAAACAAGAAGTATTAGGCCATGGGAACTATTTAGGGCTTCGTTTTGCTGCTCCTTCTATGATTATGACTTTGAACTAATGTTATTTGTGATGGCTTTTTATCTGTCTGCAACTTCTTGGTATTTTCAACTAGATATTGCACTGGAAATGCTCTTTAGTAGGAACCTACCTAAGGCTCCTGGGTGCCATTGTGCCCAAATGCCATCCTCCATGAACTCCGGCACTCTTCCACACCGCCACCTTTGCACCGTGCTGTCCAGGCTGGGGACAAAGCCTTCAACTGCCCTAGGGACAAAAAAAGGAATTCCTTTTCTTCTTCAGAGGCTACATAGAGGGAAATATGTGTTATTATGGTAAAGGAAAAGGTTATTTGCAATGAATGAACAAGCTCCGTCTGTCAGCATAAAATGTTCATAGAGTGGATGCTGAAGCCAAGGCAGGTTTTTTCTAGGGGATCATAGTCCTTTATTCAGTAGGGTTTTTACCCAGCTTCTTGTTTGTTTGCAAACTAACTCCCCTTATATTTCAGAGGAAATGTGGTGAATGGCGGATTACAAGCCAGCCCCTCGACTGATGCCAGCTGACATCTGTACATTAAACCAAACCAAGCGATCTTTGGCCCTAGCAGAAGCAAAAGTCAACCATATGTACACAATATATATGCACACAGAAAGCAGCAAAAACCTCCCACAACCAAACCCAGGCCAAACCACTCCAAAGATTTATAAGTAACTAAGCAGAACAAAGCTCTATCCCTACATGCTAAAGATCAACATAAGGGCTTTTTTATGGCTGATAACATACCATGCCCCACTGTTAAAGACTTTTTATAGCTGAACAAAACCTGACGATCAGTTTTTATGTACCATGTCTCATAAAATGGGAAAGTGCTCTGCTAAGAAGGTCAATATTGTTATCTCTGTTCCTCCTTCCCTCTGGAAAGCTGAGCAGCAGAGTGGAGGTGAAGGTGCCTTACTTAGAAGGTGTAGGAGTCCAAAAGTCTTCTCCATCCAAAAGTCACAAGTATGAAAGGGCCAACTGCACTTTACTTAGGTGCTTACATACACACTACCCCGTTTGCTGTAGGAATGTTTCCCAAACAATGCAAACGCTAATCCAGCTCCCCCGACAGCGCCGGCAGTGTCTGTGGCAGCCAGGGCCATCCCTAGGCCGGGGGACAGGCAGACAAACGAGTCGCTGCACCGTCAGCTGGAGTGTGAAATTACAGCGCTTCAGCTGCTCGGCCCCGACCGCCACGGCGCACCCTGCCGTGGAGCCCTGTCACCCACCCCGGCACGGCAGGACGGAGCAGGGGCAAGGACACGCTAGGAAGAACGCCAGGAGGAGGGAATTACTGAATCCACCGCTGCTCTGCCATCCCAGCCGCTGCATCCTTCCCACGCTTCTGGAGCTCAGGTGCCCCTGGGGCCGGGGCAGGCGCAGAGCAGCGTGTGCAGCTGCCCCGGGTCACTCCCTGCCCTGCAGGACACCTTAGGGACACGCTCTGACCCCACGGTCATGCTCCCAGCACTGCTGGACAGCACGTAAATGACACGGCCACATTTACTGCTGGATTTGACATGAAACATGCCACCGGCCTGGCCTCCTACGCATTGCCGGGGAGTGGAAAGAAAACCTCTTTACACAGAGTTCAGAGTTCTTCACCAGAGAGAGAGGACTGGATCACTCTCCCTTTCCTTCTACATGTGCAGGAAAAAAAAAAAAAAAAAACAACAAAAACCAACAAAAAAACCCCCAACCCTCTCAGGATAATTTATTAACCCAAATTACCTTCCATTCTTATCTCATTATGCTTGTAAGTCACACTGACAAGCTTTTGGCAAGGCTTTCAGAACCCTGCAAAGGTCCTCCACGTGAATTTTCAGACTCGGTGGAGACCTGCCAGTGCCCATTCCTCTACTTGACCAAGAGCCTCAGCAAGGGAAGCTGTGGTGCAAGGCTCACCTCTTCTGTAAGGCTGCTCCATTTGCCTCTGGTTTACCCTGAATGAAACATGATCTTCAGTTTCCACATTTAAATCCCAGCAACATCCTCTGCAGCCTGTTGGTCAGTCTGCCTTTCAGCTCAGCGTGGGAAAAAGCTAGGAGCAGTCAGTCTGCCAGTGAGGATGTATATAGCAGACCATGCATCTATATGTTGTCATGGAGATGCCATGGCATTCATCTGAGGGTTTTGCTGGTTGGGTTTCTTCTGCATCACACATTTGTACAGAAATTAGGTTTTGACAAAAATACAGCATCCAAAATTTTCCAAAGCATAAGTGGAACATAGATCTGTGTCAGAGCAGATCAGGTCACCTTACTCATGATGACTTGCACAGGCCTTAATTTTTTATTTTCCACTTAAATTGCTCCTGATTTCATACCCACATAACATCACAGAGTTCAGAGAATTAAACTAGTCAAAACCAATGGAGGGGAAAAAGAAGCAGGCCATATGTTTTAAAAGCAAACATTTCAAAGTGCAAGATGACAGAATGGGACTGGGACTCAAAATACTGATCAGGGAGTTGTTCTGAATAGTTGACCTGAGACATCTTAAACCTCCATCCTTACCCACCTTTACATGATGTTTTTAAAGATAAGCAATTTTACTGCTCGTGTCCATCTTAATTTTTTCCTATTGAAAATCTCAAACATTTAATAAATATTGAGTTAAACAGGGCTGTTAATTCTTAATCTTTCAAAAGGAGAAAGAATTAATCCATTTCCAAATTGCGTCTTGTCCATAAAGGACAAATCACGTGGCCCACAGAAACCATACTTGAAACAGTGCAGGAAATGCCTGCAATCAAACCGGCTAAGGACCTAACAGCTAATTGGGTAATCAGAAGCAAACCTGAAGAGCCACCATCCGCTCACAACCTCCAGACCGTCTTCAATCTGAACATTTTTTAAAAAGTAGCACCTCAGTCTTTCTAGATAACATCCTTATGGTATAGCCTTTTCTGTCTAACCACACAGTTAAACCTCTTACCTATCCAAACTCTCTTCTAGCTGTGCTAGATGAATTTTTAAATTTTACTTGGAAATGGCAGTCTGCTGCTGGCCTCCTTCTAAAGTTATTCAGATTTGAGATTACTGTAGAGAACCTGCTGCATTATTATACCACTGCTAGTGCAGATCCACTGACTGAGAAAAGCTCCCTTGTGTCTGTTGACATGAATAATCCCCAACATTTTTAATATAGGCTGCCTTTGCCAGTTGGCTGACACTTGTGCTATGCCATGAATAAAAGCTATTTGATGACAGTTGAGAAATGGATGTGAGACACTTGCTGCTGTATTTCCTCTGCTCTGTGGGAGCTAGTCCTTATTATTTGTCCTGTGCAGGAATGTAAAGATGTTAAAGGCAACTTGAATGCAGTCACTGATGATGTGCTAGTGCAAAGCAATGTAGAAGTGAGACCCCAAACCTCTTCCAACAGGCTGCTCCTCATGTCCCTCATATGTCTTTGCCACCTATAGGAAGTTTCGGTCACTCTAAGTTTCAATAACACTCATTTTTATGCGTTTACCTAGCTGGAGCATTCAAAGTGTGCCTTCACATCAACAGGAAAGATTCCTCTTATTAGTCAGCTAGAGAAAGTTTTGTGTGTGTCATATAAGCAACGGGATTAATAATACATGGTTACTTACCAGCGACTGCTGTTCTTCAAAAGACCCTTGTGTGTTTGTATCTGTGCAGTGTGCACTGTAGAGAACCACAAATTCCTGGTGTGAAGAACATGCACACCAGGAAAACCACATGGGACAGCAGCTCAGATGGCTCTGCATGAGGGCACATGGTGTGTCAGTGCTAGCAAGGAAGAAAAAGGGATTTAAGGCAGAGTTGACAGAACAAGAATAAGTGTTTGGCTAACAAAAAATGGGAGATGGATTGAGGTGTCTGAAGAGTATGAAGAAAAAAAGCAAGATTGAACCATCCAAGAACAAGATAAAATGAGCAGAAAGAGAGATGACTGGGAGAATAGGAGGAGGAGTGGGAGGAATGAGATTAAAGGCAAAGTAACTTACAGAGGACCTTGAAGGGAAAGAGGGAGATTTACATGGAGGCTGAGAGAGACCAGTAATCAGTGGGATCTGAGAGATGGGCTGGTGTGTCACAGCTGAGGGATTTTTAGCAGGAGACTTCTGAGCAAACAGGGGAAGAAAGATGGGAAGAGGAGAGGATGGGAAGGACAGATTGCTGCAGCACAGGCATCTACTGCATGGATAAGAGTCTTTTGAAGACTGACAGTAAGGGAAAGGTAGATTTAAAGAAGATTTAACACATCCCCATACTTAGGAGACAAAGCTTACAGATAACCTATTAAAGCTCTTTTATTACCAGAAAACCCCAACAGACATCAGAAAGTTTAAAGGCCTGTCAGAAAGAGGCAGCACATGCTATACATAGCAGGCAAAAGACTTTAAATATATGGTCAGTGGCCTGCAAAAGAATCAACAAGGGCTGCTGTCCTCAAACAGAGCATTCACTTGATTCCATTCCAAGCTGATCCTTGCCCTAGGTTTTGCCCTCATTGATAAGTGACATTAAGCAGATTTACAGGTTAGTCAAAGTTTTTTCTCCCCACAAGTCCTTACCAGAGTTTTTTCTGCAAACCTGAGCCAGCTGGGAGAAGTGCTGCCCTCTCCCCTGATTTCAGATCAGAGCTGAAGCTGACAAAATGCACCTGCCATAACGACTCACCAGCAACGACCCTGCACCTTCAATATAAAGTTTCAAGCACCTGATATTAGTGTGACACTGGTGAGCTCTGCTCTCCCTGCCTGCAGGCCTGGAGCTCTGCAGAGCACTGAGCTCTTACAGGCACCCAAGGAGAGATGAGGTGGCCATGCTCCATAGCTGTCTTTGGGGAAGGAAGCCCTGTGCTCGCCAGAAAAATGACCAAGACAAGAAACTGCACAAAATCTGCTGAAGCTGCGTGAGAAAAATCAGAAGCCGGAGAGAATTCTTTTCCACCAAGAAGAGGGAAGAAACGGTGTGCATACACAGACAGTGTCCTGGGGGTTATAAGGCAAGACATAGTGACACAATGATGGAATAATTTCCAGATGATCTGTCGAGCAGAAGATGCTTTGGGAAGCTCTTTTAGCCAGATCAGCTTTTGGGATGTGTGACTAACAGCAATAGGCCATAATGATTATTTTTCAAATCTCACTTCAAGCACAGTTTTCTCCCGATTATCACTAGAGCACATTTCTAGCATGATATATCTTGGTTGTATCTGAAGTTAGCTCTAGGCAAAGATGTTAAAAACAGCATAGCATTTTGCTCTTGCAAGGGAGAAATCTCACAATTAGGCCATCTGCTACTTTGCACACCAGTGACAGCTCGGCCTCCTATTTGCAGATAGAACCAGGGCTGGCAATTAAATAGCAGCCCTTCCTCTCTACCCTCCTCCAACCTCAACAGCTCTACCTCTGTGCCACAGCTTCTCTTGTGCATCACCCACCAAGGATTTCCTTCTTCACCTGAAAATGGATGAGCTGTCATGCTCCTCTGCCAGGTGCCTCCCTGCAGCCGGTCTTTGCTCCTCTCATTTTGCCCTGGCTTTGGCTCCCTCGAGCCACAGCTCTAGGTGGGGTGGTCTGATACTGATATTGCTGAGGATGAAGCTGCAGCTCCTTGATGGCAGGATACTTATTCTCAGATCGTGTCAAGTCAGAAGGAAGCTGGCTCTGTACCTGGTGTGACTGCTTTCATGGAGCTTGAGCCTCCTCAAGACAAATCTTCTGTTTCAAAGTAGACTGAGAAAATAACTGAGGCCACACCAATTTCAGCCTTCCCGAAGGCAGGAAGAGAGAGTCTCATTGTACTCTGTCTCTACAAATAACTGCACCCCAGCATAGAGGAATCCACCCCTCAACACAGTGGTCAGCTATGGTCATGGGGAGCTCAGCACTGCTGGGCACCTTTGCACTTCCATCAAACCCAGCTTCTCCCAGAGCCTGAGCAGCCCAAATCCACATCCTTGCAGTACATCACAATCCCCTAGGCAAAGAGTCCACTAACTTTTTCTCCTGTGTGCTCCATGCGCAGCACTGGCACCCTGGCATGGAGACTGCAGCTGCAGGAGCTGTGTTCTCTTCCATTGCCAGCCTGTGCCCTCGCCCCTCCTGCACTCATCAGGAATCCTCCCGTCCTCCACCCCTCTGCAGAAGGCAGCTCTCTTCAGTGGGCTGCTGGCAGATAATCTGCCTGACTCATAATGGCTTGCTTTCTTTCAAGGAAGATGGATCTCTCTGAAGTTGGTGGTTTCTGTGTCTCTCAAATTCATCGTGCTGTGATTGCTGCGGTATCAGCAGCGGAGTTCCTACAGCACAGCAGCTGGATGCAGCGGCACGCAGATAAACACGGTGCACATGCTTTGTGAGGCACAGAGACCCAACGCTGCGCTCCTGATCAGATACGATGCTTTGCCTCCTTTCAGCACATCAAGAACGCTGGTGTGTTTTCAGCAGGACCCAAAAACCCAGGCACAAAAATGCAGACCTGGGGCTTAGCTTCGCACTTACTTTTCCTCTGACAGTTTTGTAAAAAGCTAAATATTCACGTAATTAGCACGTGTTTCTTTAAGGGAGCTTGTTCTCTAGTGCTAATCCGGGAACGGAATTTTGCTTGTGGTGCTGGATGAAATCACCTGTGGGGCGGCTGATCAATGCGAGGGTCCCCGCATCATCCCAGTGAAGAAACGGGGCTCCCTCAGCTCAGCTCGGCGAGCTGCATTTCCCCTTGCTGAGCTTTCCGGCTCGGGCAGACATTTGAAGCGGGAGGTGGTCTGGGTCGATGGAGATGATGTTTGTCATGGGGAAGAGGACGCGTTCCCGCTGCCAGGCAACCGCGCTGCAGCGCCCGTGCCAATGGCTGCGAACACCTCTGCAGAGGCAGAGCTACGGCAGGAGCGGCCAACCCGGGGCTGCAGGGGGGCCCCGTCACCCCACGGAGCCGGGGGTGCCACGGCTGCTCCCCCAGGGCCCCCCACAGAGGCCAAATGGGGAGATGGTGCTGTGCCCCCTTGTCTGCCTGCCTGAGGGTCCGTGTCCCTCGGGGAGCCCGCTGCACCGAAGGATTCTTCCTGCCCTGCTCCCAGCTCTGGTTGCAGTCAGGCTGCTCGGCGGGACGTGCCCTTGCAGTGCGGACCCGGGGGAGAGGCTGCTGTTTGCAAGGTGGTGCTGTGGGGCCTGAGGGGGGTGTCTGCAGAGCCCCTCGCCCTCCCTCAGCACTCATCTTCAGGTGCTTGGGGGGTTCCATTCACCGGTTCTGCAGGCAGCTCTCTGCTCTTGCCCGTTCACCCCTCTCCATCCTGTGGCACAGCCTCGCTGCAGGGCTGGCACGACCTGGGTAGCTCCGCTGCTCCCCAAATTTTCACTGTAAAACTGTGCCCCGAAGCAACAAGTCCCTTCTCATCATCCTCTCTGCTGCATCTTCAGCCACCCTGGCAGGGTTAAAAGGAGGAGAGAGAAGAGAGACTCTGAACTGGTGTTGGTACCAGCATGGGGAGGCCGTGCTGCTGCTGTTCTGGGTGATGAGCTCCAGAGGGAGGTCCTATACTCTTAGCCTGGGTCATGAATTTCTTTCCCCAAACCCTGCTGCAATCTGCCAAACACAGCTTGTCAACTGAGGATACAATAGATTTTACTCATGACAGATATGCATACACACACATATATATATATGCATGAAAAGCTCATTCAGTAGGATTAGGCAAAATTACCAGAGCATGTCCAAACAGCAGTGCCATCCACTGAAGGCATGGCCTTTGCTTGCTCATTGTGATAAATGATTTTGATTTCTTCCAGTCTCTCACTCCAGGAATATTATTGTGGAGACAACATGGAGATCTACGTATTAATCATTTCAAGAAGTTTTCGTGTAGCGATAGTTAGGCCTCTAAAATCTTATATTCCCTGGGGAAATTTTTATTCAGATTTTTGGTCAGCTTTTATTTTACAGTTTAGGGCAGATACCTGGAATGCTGAGGAACACATCTTCTTCCATTATGCTTGATCCTTCATGGACAGGCTTTGGCCACAAATCCATAGCTTATTCAGAGTCATGCAGATGACATGTACTCTTCACCACTTCCACAGCTTAAACCCTAGAACTCCTAGAAACCTGAGGTGAGAGAACGTGAAGAGAAAGGCAAGATCAGATCATTTATTGTGGCTCCCTCCTATTGTAGATACAGATAGATCTGAATGGATGAAGTGTTATCTGCAGAAGTCTGAAGCCAGGGGATAGGAATCGTGTCCCTTCTGGATCCCAGGAGCAAGTGTGGGGGCTAGACCCCAGCTACAGTGAGCAACAGTGCAACAGCACTAGCGAAGGGCCCTTCAGAAACTGCTGAAGTTCCTGAAGCTTCTTCCCCTTTTCCCCTCTAGCAGGTGCCACGGCTCCCCAGTGCAGATGGCAGGGGATGGAGCCCTGCCTCCTCCAGTGCTGGTGGGTGCAGGTGACCAAGCCTCCGCTGGCCCGAGCAGCCCGGGCTGGGAAGCAGACTCTGCTACAGTCGTGCGCAATGCTGCCTGATGATTCACTCAACTCGCTTTTCATTCCCTTGGGAACACAGAAGGGAGCCAAGGAGCACATCAGCACCCTGCAGACACAGTTTCCCCATGCATAAGCTTACCCTTCCAAGTGAGCCTGTGTCCTTACTTAAGGGGAGTACAGAAAACCTGTCAGAATAATCACCAGTAAGGATTATTGTTGTGAAGTACAAAGTAAAGATTTAGCTTACTGCCTCCAACTCTCATCAGTCCCAATAAGAGGTGAGGGTGAACTTGAGGGCTGTCCTGCAAACTGGGCAAGGTGGTGATGCAGAGCCCTACCAGTAGGTCACTGGGCTGGCCTGGAAATAGTTTCTTTGGCAGAGTAAAAATACCTGACTTTGACAGCCAGCATGCCGGTTTGTGTATGCATAATTTGCTGTGATCATGCTATAAATCAAGATGAGACTGCTAAAATTATGTATGACCTCATTTGATAGATTATCTAATAAGAAATTTGCTAATGCAGTTTATCACTTAAAAAGCCATACGACTGCTAAGGATGAGTACTTTACTGCAGCACATTTAAACCTAATTGTCAGAGGAGAAAAGCAAGCAGATTTCAGAGGTGAGTTAGAAGAGCATCCTTATGAGGATGATGTCTTCACTAAATCAGTGGTGCAATGCAGCAAGCAGGGTGGAAAGGAGTCTCCTCTGGATAAAGGTACAGAAAGCTGCTAGATAAGGCTGTGCTGTGTGAGAATACTGCATGGACTCACTGATCAGTAGCACCTTTATAAATACAAATAGTTGTATGCTAACTGGCATGCTTGCTTTTATTGTTTAATCTAGTGTTATCTTTTAATTTTTCTGACATTTCAGTTCTTTTTCACTGTCTTGCAACCAGATCTAAAACCCCTGATATGTGCTAAGAAACTACCAGCCTAGACCTCTAGCTCTAACTTGCTATTCTGGTTATGATGCCTGTCAGAATAAAAAGGGTAATTGTTTTGCTGCTATATGTTACCATCAAATATTTTTGTTCTTCCAGTCCTGTGACTCATTTAAAAAAGACTGAACATCACTTTGACGTACACAAACAGAACTAGAAAGCAGCTCAAGCCAATGAAATAAAGCTTGTTTTGCAGGTTTGTTAATCACTTATTGTGTTCCAATCCCAAATTTATGATTTATATGATTAAAATGTAAATGCTGTTTTCTTTACTGATGATTTTCTGAAGCTCATTCTGGAGTCTAAATACCTGTATATACTGCCTGGATATGTGATACTGTTCAAAGCCTCCGAGATAAACATTAAACCTCCTCACAACTCTGTGTGTGTGTGTGTGTGTGTGTGTGTGTGTGTGTGTGTGTGTGTGTGGGGAGGGGGAGGTGTTAGAGAAGTGATGATTTTGAACTCCATTTTAGGATTGGGAAAAATGAAGTGGAAACATGAAAGAGCTTACAAAGGGCCACACAGAAAATCATTATCAAGCCAAGGCTAAGCCTCTGATTTCCCTGATCCCCATCTCATCCCCTGACTGCTGGAGCAAAACTTGCAAATGTCCCCTTTCTATGCCCCCATCCCTTGATCAAATCCTGCCTCATTTGTACCCTGCCCAAAAGGGGGAGTTTGTTCTTCTCCAGGGAAAACGATGCATTATGGCAGAAACGGGGAAATCGGATGTTGCTGTACAGAAAATGTGACCACTGGCACAAGAAGGCAGGAGGTAATTTTACTGAGCACTAAGTCAAAATAGTAAGTGATACCTCCACATTGACTTAGGTGTGTGACTAATCATTTGGGATTGTAGAGGAGCTACTGGTGTCACAAGAAAAGCAAAGATACTTGTAAAACACTGGAAATTCCAGGGCCTGGGATCAAGGAGCTGAAGAAAGATATTTTGGTAGAGGCATAAATTAGTCAGGCAGGGGGACTCCCCATGACATTTGCACAGGAGCCCCACCTAGGTATTTTGATGCCTGTATTGGTAATGTAGTGGCAGCTGAGTAGCTGGAACTGCTCCTGAGAGTCCTGGAGCCTGCGTTTCAGTGTGATCACACAAAGCTGTGTGTATACATCTGACTGGAGTGATTTATTTACAGAAAGAGGAAAACACAAAGTAATGGCAATATCATCTGCTCATTAAATGGTCCAGCTCTAAAGGGGTGCAGCCACTTGAGGAGTAATGGCATAGTTCACCATTAGTGCCTTTCCCCAGTGACATTAATTGATACAAGCTGAGCTGGTGGATTTTACACTGAAGACACATCTCTACAAGAAGCTGGACTCAGGGCATCTGCTCACTCACCCTAGGCTGTCAAATAACTCCCTGATTATAATTTTTGGTCACAGTTGATACGCCTTAGGACAGAAGTTTCATCATAAAGCTTTCATTAGTCATTCTTTGAGTCATCCTGTTTCATGAGCTCTTACCCCTACCAAGATAAAATCTAGCTATCAGTAACAATTCTCAGAGACCTACCAGTCAGTGATTCTGTGATGCAACCTGTAGCAGCCAGGCAGAATTTACTCCTCCATATTTCATCTCCTGCCAGCCATCAGCAAGGCAAAGTAAAAACAGCTGCTCTGAGCCCACATTATTGCAGTGAGATTCCAAGGGAGAGATGCTGAACCTCATTTAAAACCAAGGGAGAATCAAGAGAAGAAATAAAAGTCCTGAGCCTGTACCCTTGAAGCTGAATATTTTTTTTCCTCAATACACATTTATTCAAAATAAATGCTTCTCATGCCTGCTGGGCAGTAAACCTTGCCATGTAGCTGCATATACTGTGCTTGGCCATATGGTTAGCAATGCACCATGACGAGAGACATATCATAAAAATAGTACTGGTAGAAATATTCTTAAAACACCACTTATGGGCCAAAAATACCCTCTAGAAGAAACAGACCGTGAAAGTACATATTGAGGTTGCTATCTGGTACAACAGGCAAATGCTCCTGCTGTGCAAATCAAAAGGTGGATTTTTTTTTCTTTAAAAAAACATTAGGTAAATATTCCTAGAAAGACAGATCTTAAATGCATGGCAGGGACTGTGGGGATTCCCATACTCAGAGGGTCCAGCCCTTGCAGAGAAATGGCTTATTAATTAGCAAGATGGCTCTTCAGGTGTGTTTTGTAAAAGCAAAAGGTTTAGTAAATGAAAAATAATAAATGTTACAGAAACAAAAGAGAAAGCCGAGCACGGGTGTCAGAAAAGCCTCTGACACCTTGCTAAGGCAACCTAAAAAGCTCTTGAGTTCCTTTGTGCCTTTTCTTAAATACTTCATGTTTCAGGTGGGCTGTTTGGCCCTTGGCCCAATGGAATAGGTAACAGGCTTTGAATTACACTTTCCAAGCCCAATCAATGCTCTGTGCTGGTACTGAGCCAGTTATTGACAGGACAGCAAAGAAGTTTCTGGGTCCTTTACCTCATAAGAAATACAAGGGGCGAGTCTTAAGCCCTTTCCTGTATGGAAAACACTTGCTTGGGTGTGGGGTGCATACCCACAAGGGGCTACAGCATGCATCCACTGGTTAAAGATTGCCCAGAAAAGCCCAGGGGATGGGGGAAGACAGCAAGGCTGCAGTTGTGGTCATACCTGAGAACTAGGATACATTCCTTCAAAGGGTGGAAATCCCACCCTACCGTCCATTCTCCTAGATCATATGGGAGATCTTTAGCTGAGTCACCAGAGAAGAGCAATGTAGAAATTTCCAAAGCTGTAAGGAGCAAAGTTTAACAGACATCCTATTATGTACAACTTACATAATCTGAGTACCGAGCTGCCTAGATAATATAGTGATAGAACTTTATAGAATTAAAAAAAGAAAAAGCTTCTCACAGATGAAAATATATCAAGAATGGAATTAAAATGCTCAAAAAATTGGTAAAATAAGTCCCATTTTCCTTCTGGCTTTATTGGACATTTCCAAGAGGGACTTAATGCAACAAAGATGATGCCTCAACTCCTGTAGCCATGACATCATTTACACTGAACTGTGACTTCTCAAAGCATTCTTTTGCTCTTGGAAACAGAAACTTCTGCTGATTTAGACACAAAAGGCAAAGATCAGGGTTCAAACAGTAGTCTTAAGAGGACAGGTTTTTTCCTGTTAAACTGCAAAACTTGCACTAACTTCAGTGTGGATTCCTACTCTCGTCTGTATGCAACACCTAATGTCTTGCAAAAGATGAGCAACTCTTATCTCCATGGACATAAAGATAAACACAAAAGTCTTGCACAAGTGGCTGCAGCAAAGGACTGTAACTAATGTGGAAGAGTAACAATGCAAACACGTTATACCTAGAAATATTTCTTTTTTGATCACAAATTTTGGGCTTTATCTATGTTACATAAAATACTGAGGACTTAGATGCTCCACTGGCTTAAGTTTTAGCTCTATATCAAAGCATGTGGAATTCTGTCGATTTGTATAAGATGATCACATATTTGTAAAACATATTTTGGCCTAGATGGCTGATAGACTAGAGTAAGGGAGTAGAAGGAAATAAACCCTTTTAAAAGATAATAATCACATACTTCAGTGAGGTGAGCAAGAAAGAAAGATGTCTTACCCAGTGAGAAATGTACAAGCCTTTCTTCATAGGTACAAGCCATGTTATCTCTAATGAAATAACACCCTGTGCTGCAGAAACAGGATGGACACACATATGAACAATACAAGGCAGGACTTACTACAGAAGTGTTTCCTCTGCACTGCTTCTGGTACCTTCCTCTGCTTGCTTTTCCAAAGCAGCACCTCTCTGGTGGTTCAGCTTCTGTGCAGGTTATTCAAGGTCTCTTTTTCAAGTACCAGTACACTTGCAGGGATAAGGTTTATCTGAAAGGGAGGCTATGCAAACAAACATACAATAAACTTATGCAGTTCCTCATTTTTTCCACTCTAAAGATTGTTCTTCCATCACCTGACACTTTGGGGCAAAATGCATCAACAGGCTACAAGCTAGTATGTAAACTTCACATGCCAAACATAGGGAATGCTAAGGACATCCATAGCTGAAGAGTTGAGAGCATGACGGGAGAAGCCCATACTCATGTGAGGGTGGAAAACTTGGTTTACCAACAGTCAGGCCATTTGCTTTGGAATAATTTGATCACTGTTGGCATTAGATCAATTAATAGTTTACATGGTGCAACTGTGCTTGGGGAAGGCATAGGCTTCCAGCTTCCATGAGTAAACACAGGCCTGAAAAGGGCAAGGAATGATAACAAAGGAATTCAAGTTATCTACTACCAGAAGGCAAACCGGATTTCCAACGAAACACCTGCCATTAAAAAATGGTTTACTACAAATTCGTCATTTCCTTTGTGGAATCTCATATCTAAGGTTAGCCAGGGATTAGAGGTAAGATGCCAAACCATTTTGATTATTGACAATAAAAGTATGCTAGTTCTTTGCAGCAATAGTAGAAAAAAAAAGATACATTTGTGGTGCTGCTCATCATTTTGAAGCTGTTCTTCAGGATATTGTATTACTTTTTGTCTCTATTTATTTCCAAGTGTTATTGCTTGGCAGGCAAAACTCTTGGACTGTGTTATGTACCAATCCTTCCAGCATCTAGGTTTTCACAGCATTATTAATACTCAAGAACAGAGGAACAGATCTAAAATAAATATCCCACTGTACTCTTCACTGAGTCCTATGCACCAACCACTGCCCCAGGATAAAGAAATGCTTGGTATTCCACAACTGGATGGAGAACAGAGAAGGGAGAGCTCACAGTGAAATGCCGGGAGCTCGCTCGCTGTAAACAAACAGAATGGAAAATAAATCAAAGCTGTTCTTTGATCCCAGCAGTCCAAGCCATGTTCTCTTTGACTCTGCACTGACAGCCAGCAGCCCCTTTGCATCCACCAGGCATGAGGCATTCCTGAGCCTCCCTGTCCCACAGAAGGGCTGGGTTGGTGCAGCATTCATCAGGCTGGGATGAAGCTGTGCAGGCCAAATAGGGGCAGGGCTCTGTCCCCAGGAGCAGCACAGGGAGCCTCCCATGGAGGAGCAGCCGGCTCTGCTGCTCAGTGCTTCCCGTGACCCAGGTGCCTCAACTCCAACACTCATCATGTTTCTTTCTCTGCTGCTCCCAGAGGACTTAAAGGTTTTCCCTCAGATGCTATAATTTAGCCCTTCCAGGCATCAGTCCTGTTCACCCATGCGAGGACAACAGAGTATTTAAAGCTGAAACAGCCAAAGAATATATTCAAGAATCTATGATAAAAGCTACAATTTTATGCACCGTGGAGCATCCATCAAGGAAATGCACAGAGCTAGTGCCGCAAAATAATTACATGTGCGGAGTCCATTGTAAACACAGCTTTTATGTGCATCAGCACAGCTGGGGACAGTGTTTAAAAATATAATTATGTAATGCATTTTATGTAGTCTGTGAGCCACTCAAGTGATACCATCGGTTCAGCAAAATTGTATGCAGCAGGTCTGTATCTATTGGCCTGAGCAAAGAAACATTTTTCAGGAGCAATATTTTTTTTTCCTGCCACAAAATAGATTTGTCTCCGATGCCTACGGGGGATTTGTGTCTCTGTCATTGGCCACTTTCTCTCCTACTTTCACCAATGAAGGAGAAAGAAATGGGGAGTTATTTTTGGCCTTGCAGCAGACTCCAGCATCTAAATCAGTTAGTTCTGAAACCACTTGGGGTGGTGCCGGTTCTGTTTTAATGGCTTTAGAGGGAAGGAATTTGTGATGTCTGACTGTTAGTGAAAGGAAACAAAGCAGCTGTTGTAGGGTGGAAGGGCAAGGCAAGGTTAAGGCTCTGTGTAAGGAAGCAGGGTCCAGCCTTCAGTACCAGACGAGCAGCAAAGGGTGAGCTGTGGCTAGGGCAGCACAGAGCGGGCTATTACCGAGCCACACAGAGGCTTCAGTTAGCAGGAGATGTCTATTAAAATGCACAGAGAAAGCAAGCTCACAGCTACACCAACTGCTGACACCCTCATACCCCCTCCCCACTGCCACCCCCCCATTTATTTTATCCTTGCAAAGCTTTTATTGTATGAGCTGCAAAACGTGTAGAGAAAGCTTTGCTTTCCTACTTGTTCAATCTGCAATTGCGGCTCAGTTGAGGTGATGCAACAATAAAATTTCTGATACAGTGCTTCACTGTGCTGCTAAATGACAGGAGCTGCAGCACCCACAGATGTTTATCTGAGACAAAAACTGACGTTTGTAGATACTACTTTATGGTCATTTTAAGGCTCCAAGGCTTTCACTACTTTGCAGACAGTAGATTATATGTCTTAGCTAAATCCTACATGGAAAATGACGTTTGAGCTGTCAAAGTCTCTGTAGGAGACCCAGAAGATTGTGGTTTTTTTTTTTTTCATTTAAACAGACCATTAAAGAAATCTGTACCCAGTTTCATAACAGAAGATCCACAGGTGGGAGTAGCGAAATAGCTCCTTCAGCTAGCCAGGAGCTGCCTGGCACAGAAACAGGACTTGATGCTAATTTCTAAATATAGGATCTGATATCAGAAAAGAGATTTCCTTTTTTCTGTTAGATGCTGGGTCATGTGTAGCATACAGAAAAAGAGAGTGGGGATCAAAATCCTGGTATCTGCATTCCTGATTGCATGCTGGCATCATTGAGAAAGAGAGATACAGCTCCTTGCATTCTCTCTTCCTCCCTATGAATATTGTATTTCTCTTTGCTTAGGGGGCTGGCATTGATGGGAAGACAGAAGATATCACAGCCAGGAGAGTCCATCACTGGCTGCAGCATGGCACAGCAGAGCCAAGTGGGAGTACTGCTGGTGGATCACACCCTGATGATCAGCAAGGCTTGACAGAATAGCTGTTTGTGTGAAAGACAGGCACAGCCATCATCCAGCTACACTCTCAAAAGGGAGCAGATACAGCACTGCTTGAAAAACCTAAGAATTGCCATATGTTTGATTCCAGAGCTCCTGAGGTATTTAGACATTCCCTTTCCCGTGGAAATCTCAGTAAAATGAATTTTCTAGATGAAGCTCTTTGTGTTCTCTGTGGCAGATTGTGCAGATACAGACTAACACTGTGCATACCACCTAATCTCAGAGAAAGCTAGGGCAGCTCTCAATGCCTTGCCCCCACTGCAGAGCCTACCAGCACGTGTTGGTGACCATATTTCATGTCACTTTACACAAGGAAGATAAGGTTTCCCATGAACAATTTAAGTAAGCAAATATTCACACACACGTATACATTACATAGATACTGAGCAGAATCTTTATACATTACTAGGGAAGGACTGATCTGGGGAAGGTCTAAGCAGTTAGATGGTTTCTGTAATTAAACTTGAGGAAAAGCAAACTTTTTCATTTCTAAAATCATTCAATGTGATTTTTAAAGTTGCACATAGTGATTTTTTTCTGAGGAAAATCAACACAATTACTGCTTTGCAGCACAAGATGTACAGTATAGTTAGTCAAAACGAAACTATTACCTCCTATCATGCACACAAACAGAAGGTGTAGATAAGCAGTACTTCAAAAATAAATTTCTGAGCAGAATTGGTCAGTGGCCAACTAAAAAGTCCTTCAGTCTGTAGTATCAGTATCAAATGTAGAATTTTATGGTAGGGATCTTTTAAAGATGTAACGTTTTGTATTCTCGTGGGAAATTGTAGTTGTCCACTTAAATGTGCTTGATAATTTAGGGCAAGACATTTAACCCAACACCTGCAGACAGTGAGCTGGATTTTCAAAAACACATTGTTGAGCAAACATGGTCACAAGGTTATATTGGCTATGGCTGGTTTATGCACAAGATAATTCCTTTGTAAGTCTGGTTCAGAATGCATGATTCACCAACAGGTGAAGACCAAACTCTTCTTTATACGTCTTGTCTAATCCAACTGATGAAGTATGAGTATAAAATGAGTTCAAAAATCCACAGTTTTGGACCCTAAAATGCTGTGTTTACTACCTCCCAAAGGAAACACGTTAAATAGAGTACTGTCAGCAGATGAGACATGGGGAAGAGGCAGGAATGAACAGGCAATGTGACTTCCTCAGGATCACATAACAGCTTTGTAGAGGAATTCACAGCAGAGCCCCTGACTTGTGTTCCACAGATTGCTAATCACTCTCAGGTCCAAACTGCTTGCAGCTTGCCTTTCCATAGAATATCACAGCACTGCACTACCACAGGAGAGACCACATTCATTGAACATTTGTTAAACAGATCTGGTTTAAGATTCTTAACAAAAAAGTTACTTCAAAAGGGTGTGCTCTATCCAAGTGCGTTCAACAGAGCTTTATGCCTTAAAAGCTAAAAGCAAATTTGATTACAAAACTCACTTTCAAATGGAATGTGTTTTATACGATCACAGGGAACCTTCAAAACATAAAATTAAATAATTTATGTCAGTACCTTCTGGGTGAAGCCTAGCTGTGAATTCAGAGGTAGAAATATGCAGGCAGAATGTTGTGTCCTAGAAAGAAGAACAAATGCTACTTCTACCTTTCTGAGAACAGAGAATTCCAACACTGACATGAGCACAGAAAAAAAAAAAAAACCAACAAATTTAAAAGCAGGGAGAATCCTTCTGACTGCATGTGCAGACACTTCTGTATATCCATAAAGAAGTTAGTGCTAACTATATTTATTAGCTAGCAGAATTACCTAGGTGTAACCAAACTCTGATTCCTTGAAGCCAGTCACTCATTCTTAAAATATGGTACATATGTGAAACTGTTACCTCTTCCAAAAGAGATAACTGCCTTGGCACAGCAGAGTAAGTATTACTGCAGGGTAAATGCTGGGATCTGGTCACAGGTCTGAGGGTGTGTTGTAAGGACAACCCATCGACCCCTTGCCCTTAAATTCCTTCAGTGCTCTTCCTTTAATCCTTCATACTAATGTTATTTGTACAGTGTTCAGTAAAAGTGGTTTCTAGTTTCAGATGCCTCACTAAAACCACCCAGCTGCTAAAGGTTTGCACACCTCCATCTCACTGCAGCTGAGATAATGGAAGCAACGGGCAATACCTGGTCTCATCTCCTTCCCTGTGACTGCAGAAACACATTCCCACTTTTCCAAACACCACCACTCAGCACAAATAGCTACTCAAGCTCTATTTCCTTAAAAAGGTGGGAGTTGGGAAGCATTGGCTATCTGGGGGCTTGCAGGCAAAATACGTTTTTTAAGTAAGGAGATACCAGCAGATGGATTTCATGAAGGAAAAACATGGAGCAAAATGTGAAACTGAAACCCAGCTCGTTAACTGTGTCTTGGCAGTGTGCAGTTGCAGGTAATAATTGTCTTCACAGTCCAAATTCTCATGCAGTTCCCAGCCCATGAAATGGAAAGTGGAGAACATGATCATCCTGACTTGCAGACAGAGCAGCTGGACGGAGCTTTGATGAACTACTGGGAAACTGTAAAAGAGACTCAGCCTTTAGAACAAGTGCTGGTCAACCTCTTCCATGGTGACCCTCCAAAGTGCCTCACAATGAGGATATTTCCTTTTACTCACTATGCACAACAACACAAGTGGTGTACAGCCTCAACAACCAGGACAACAAAACAAGGTTGAAGTTGTTGCTGTTTCAAGGACAAGGAGAAGGTGATAACCAACATCTACCTGCACCACAATGTAAGAGCTGTGAGTGTTTCTTCCCGCCTTGGAAAACGTAGGTAGGTGTGGAAAAAGGTTCACAGAAGTTCTTACCCTCAATCCTACCCTGAATTTTCTAGAATTCATGGCTGCTGGCTTAGACCTAAAGCCACTTTTGAGTATTCAGTTACCTGGCACATGCAGGTGAGAAATTGATATGTTATAAAGTAAGAGAGTTAAAGGCAAGAATGGACCTCTACAACCTCCCTTTCGAATCTCCAATGTATTTATTTTCAATTCAGTAACCCCATAAAGAACCACATAACCACCTATTTAACTAAGTATCTGGCTAAAACATGTCTTCTGAAAAGGTATTAATTCTTATCTTAAAAAGAATATATGAACAATCACTCCTTAGGAGCTTACTTACCCTCAGGTTCCAGATGTCTGAGACATACTTCACCAGTATCCACACATTCTCCTGAGCCATTCAATCATTTTTTGGTAGTTCCATCTTACCATGAGGGTACTTTATACTGAGCAAGTCAGCTTTTAAACTTCTTCCTGATAAAGCTAAACCAGCTCTCCATTGAGGCTCTCTGCTAAAGATTCCAGGCCTCAAATCTATTTGTAGCTTTCTGTGAAATCTTTAATCAATACCTATGCAACTAAAATATCTGTTACAAAAGAAAGGATATTGAGACATAAAAGGAGCATATGAGGAGAAGCAGTGTTCACTTTAAACAGCAAGTCTACAACATTACAAAATACAATGTTCAGATCAAGACTTCATCCATTTTACTCTGCTTCGTTAAGTTCCAACCTTACCTTTAAATCTCCTAGACATACAGGAACAAAAAAAAAATTAGGGAAATCATTGTATTTTTATGTCTGAGGACAAATTTTAGACCCCTCGTGCAGGGCAGTGTTCAGCCAGAGGCTGGGATTAAGGAGTTGTGCAGTGTACCCAGGAGAGCTGGAGCTGCCTGGAGCTGGCTGGATGGGGGGCTCTGCCTCCTGCTGCCAAGGGCTGGCTGGGACTGCTTCCACCCTGCCCTGCTCTAGGTCACCTGCTTGGACCCAAACAGGGCTCTGATATTTGGGCTGCAGGCCGTGGCTATTCAAGGACCCAGTTCATATTTGCTAAGCTGTTAATTACAGTGTAGGACTTAGTTTCTAATACCAGTGACACAGCAGGAAGCTCCCAAAGTCCCTGCTTCACCGTTCTCCACCAGCACCAAGGGGACTCCATACTACTATTTCTTTCACCATTATGCTTTTAAAAATGATCAGATCACAGTTTCAAGAAGAAGCCATCCTTGGAATGGCATATCTTTAAAGGAAAGGCAATTTCCAATCACTACAGTCTGTAAAAGCCAGAGATCAGATTCAATTACACTGCACTTTGCAATTTACAATCTGTTGGTATTCATTTCAGCAGAGGCTTGTTAAATGCTCTCTTGCTGCAGACCTCCAAAATGTTCTTGCCAACTGAAAGAGCAGTGGTTCTTAGTCCAGAGCCTCACCATAGCTTATGCCATTAAAATCCAGGTCAGAGTCCAGCCTCAGCTCAGAAACCCCACTTAGGCAAGGATGGCACAGGGCTGGGTTTCAGCCCAATGAATGAACCTGGTGGGCAAAGCTGGTGTGAGCCTACACTTAAAATGTGAAGCCACCAGAACACACAAGTATGCAATATGTCAGATTCTGACAGGCTCACTGAGCTATTACTTGATTCTAAACCCAGAATTTGAATGTCCTTGGATTTTCCTTTTCCTGAGAGTGAGCTTCACGGTTTGGTTGCTATTGCTGTGGCACCTAAGTCCTCAGACATAACAGGCTTGTGGGCAAGGTGCTTGTCCTGATGTTTCCTGATGCACATCCAGCAGATCCCAAACCCAAAGTAGGTGGTAAAATCCAATGGAAGGGCCAAAAAGGCAGCAGATTCCCAGGCAGGTGATCTTTGCAAGCCTCTTCTCATAAGTACAATGCAAAATATCCCTTAGGTATGCTACTATAAAAATTAAGCACCAGAGGTAAAGTCAAGAGAATTGTATCAGTTCATACCAGATCAAAATATGTTGCTCTCTAGGAAACTATATAGAAGCAGTATATAAAAATTAATTGATTGAAGTCACAGGTTTCCAAAGAATCCCTGGCTCAGGAAAAATGCCAAGTGTCTTTTGATGTGTTACAACAAAGCAGATTCAATATATAACATTAAAGCTGATAGCAAAAATATTTGCAAAAATAGAAAAATTATTACATTTCTAAACTCATCCTTCCCCCATTTCTGCACATCTACTGGTATGGACCTTGACAAATTCCTGAAAACATGAAACTAAAGCAGGGGAGGAGAACAACAACAGAAACAACAGCCAGCATCCCTCTTAGTATTTAAAGATGAGATTTTTCCTAACAAGAAAAGTGCCAGAAACACTGAACTGATCCTCTAACAAGGCAAATCAAAATGCTTTAAGATTTGCTTAGGAGATTAGGTACCAACAGAAGTCATTGCCATTAAATCTTGCCTGTCAACAATGGCTTAGTATAAAATTAGCATACTCCTGAATGGGCCTTTGACCTGAGGTTGTGATTATCTACCTGCAGTGTAGTAGTGCAGTGCACCATGGAAGTTCAAAGTGAGCAGTTGCCATTGCAGATCACGGGGTGCATTAATTTTTTGTATTCAATTTGCATTTATTTTAAATATTGTGACCTCTCTGCTCCCCTCTCTGCATTTCATTTTTTAAGTTTGCCTTAGTGGATGTTAGTAATTTTTCATTTTTGTATTGGTTTTGGGAGTGGTTTGTTTGGAAGCCAAACATCTGCTATTGTTCCACTAGTACTGAACTACATTACCAGTGACATGGGCTACAGGAGTTTTGTGTAATCAGGATAAACGAGAGAAATGCATGGAGTCAAGCTCAGATTGCACAAATTGCTCCAAAGTCAGGGGAGGAACCAGGTCATATAGCAGACAGCAATCTAAAACCTAGATTTGAACAGGTGTCAGTTGACCCTCCTGCTGTTAAGCACGATCAGAAAAAGCAGCAGGGGAGGATGAAGGGGGATGAATCCTGAAGGAGCTGCAGGCGGGAGAGCCTTGGTTCTCTCAGAAGTCCAAGGACTGCAAAAGCATGCAGCAGCCTGCAGGGTTGCTGGCTCTTACCGTGCCAGTCCTTGGGGGATCACAGCCAGGGCTGCCCTTTGCAGCATCCAACAAGGTTTTGTCCCTAAACAGTGGGGCTAAGGATGTTCCAAGGAGGAAGTAAAGTTGACTTTGGCAGCCTTGAGGAAAATATCAAGGCAGTTTTTGAGGTGAAATGAGGGGAAAGCTAGGAGACAGGCAAACTTGGAAATGCAGCAGCTGCAATATTCATCAAAATCTAAGTCACATATGGATTAAAAATGAAGACATAACTTCTGAGCTATGAGTATCACTAGGAAAAGGAGAAAGGCAATTCAGGACAAAGAGAGTTTCACAGCTCTGTGTTTTTAGCTAAACAAACTAAATGTTAACAGGAGACACTGACACGAAGTTGGCTTTTATAAGGAAGAACTTTCCCTTCCTCCTCCCAGCACGGCAGCAAGCCAAGCTGAAAGCCGATGATCAAAGGTCAGTCAGCGCTCCTGAATCTCACTAGTTATCAGGATCTCTGCTGGAAACAAATGCTTTCACACTGCAACTGAGCACGTTTATAAGGGCTGCTGAAAGCTACATTTCAATTAATGCAGAGGTAATACACTTTGGGTTCTGGGCAACATCAGCATGGAGGTATTTCGAGTGGCAGTGAGTCAATACTCTATTACCAGCAGCTCTGCAGGCAAAGTGCCCACTGGGAATTGGGAGGCAGCTATGATCTCCCCTGCCAGGAGGGATCCAGGGTGGGGAAGCATTCACTCTTGCTGTTTGCCCTGTGCTAGGTTTTTTGGATTAGCTGAGTTCTTTGGTTTCTGTGATCATCAGCTCAGCACCACTGTTAGAGCCCCACATTTAATGTAACAACATTTCAAAACCTACCTCAGAACAAGACCAAGCTTCTGCATATGAAAATCCTGATTAGATGAATTTTGAGAGCCAGCTTTTGTCTGCACTGCTCAAGTAGGTCTTAGAGGCCTGCCTGCCTACATTCCCCCCAAAATTCACATATCATCACTTCTGTTGGAAAGTAATACATATATATATATATATATATATATGCATATGCACATATATATATAAAAAACTTAAAAGGAGTAAGTACACAACTGGGGTCACAGAGGGATAATTAGTTAGGGAAGGAACCATGCAGCAGCATTTCACATTTCCTGTACAAAAGACCCATTGGTTTCTCTCAGTTTTGTTCTTGGCTATAAACTACATTCCACCTTTTGACCTTGAGCTGTTGGGAAATGTTTTCTGGACTAGACAATTAGGAAGAAAGTGGAACAGTATATGAGAATTGGTGTGGGATGTTGTACTTTTGAGCAGGGTGGCCTTGTCCCATTGATGGCAGATGGGCCACACCTACCTGGAATTTTCTGTCCCTGTCAGAATGGATCCTGGTATGAACAAGTTACTGAAGGAGAAGTTTAGAAAAAATACTTAGGGATATGTCTGAAAAACATCATACTGGTTAACAGAGAGGCAAGGAATTGGATTTTTTTTCCCATGAGACTGTGCCTGGCAACTCCATCCTGCTCTGTTACATGCATACACAACAGTGCCTGGTGGAGAAACAAGAACTTAAGAAGGGAAAGGCAAAATCATTCATCTAATATGGATGGGCTAAAATAGAGCTAAAGAGGAAATAAAAGATGATATATCCACAAACACTGATTAAGTTGTGGGCGTTAATGAAGAACAAAACTTTTCTTCATCAAGCTAAACAGTAGTTGGGAAAGAACATTACCCAATGTGCATAAAACAGAGAAATAAAGCTGTATTTTTTTTAATGAATGAAATTCTCTTGGGAGATGGATGGCACAAAGTCTAAGCACAAATGAAGATCCACTTCAATCCATAGAATAGGATTTAAAGCCATAGACTTCCCTTTTCAACAGAGCTCATTTCATTCTCCACCAGGCAGAGAAAGGAATGACAGAGGAAACAAATCCAACAGCTGCAGAAAAAAACCCCCAAAAAACAACAGCAAAAACCACCCAAAAAACCAAACCAACTAACCAATAAGTGGGAAAATAGCAGCTCAGCATGCCTCGTGGGTTTTCCTCCCCCTTTTAAATTATTGCAGCATTTATTCCTCTGCACTGTATTCAAGTTCCTTGTATATTCATCACTTCAAAAAGGAATTTGAGTGGAGTGGGAATGCATGGCCAAGTAGATGATTCGGATTTACTTATGGCTTTCTCAAAAAATGCAGATTTATCTTTGCATCAGCAGATTTTGGAGATGTGCCAGCTAAGAAGGTAACACACAACGAAAGCAGTAATTCCATTATTTTCTGCTTAGCAATTACCTCTTAGCTCTCAATTAAAGTCAGGAGAATTTTTTCCAAGTCTGTCATATTGTTGAAACATGAAACTGCTTGTTGTTCAGCAAATAATCTTTATGTCATGCAGTGTTTAAAATCCTACAGTGACAGATCTCTGCAGAGGATACCTCCACATTAGTACAGAGCTTCCTGACTTCACTGTGTCTTAGCAAAGATGGGGAGCTCACTGCACATGGAGTCCACATCAGCAAAAACCATCAATAAAATTTTACATGTTACAAAAAAACCCCCAAAACAGCAGATTTCTATGAGCCTGTATCTTCCTTGCCAAAGCAGTGGCACTGTGGAAAAACTGAAATGAAGAGGGCAAAGTTTCCTTTCTTTGTATCAGGGCAAAGAGAAACTGGCTTTCACTTGCTGCTTTTCTCCTAGGTCTGCTGTTCCAGCTGACCTTTGAGCAGGGCACAGAACATGGTGCAGAAAGCAGCATTGTAGTTCAGCTCCCTTGAATCACCCGTTTTCCACGTGGAGTTTAACCTCATTATCACCTCTGTCACACTCAAAAATGGACCCTTGACATCCAGACTGTGATTTGATCTGTGCTCCACCTCCCACAGAGCACTTAGTACTGAAACGAGGATGACTGTGTTTCTTTAAAAGTTTGTCAGATTTTATTTTGCAGATCAAAAAAATTAAGACATCCTCTGTATCAAATTCACCCACTTCAGTTACTTTGCATGTAAATTTGATTTCATTAGTTGTTCTGTATGCTGTATTCATTTTGAGCACAAAGATGAAAACCCCAGCCAGAGTCAGGTCCTGCTGAAAGCTCTGACTCATTCTCATATTTCTCTTTGCTCCAGGGCCTCTTTCTTCCTAACCTTTATATTCTTTCACTGTAAAGAAGACTCAAAAAACCCCCTCAAAAACCTCTTCCCCCATTTACCGATGCTAGCAAGAATAAATGGGTTTTGTTCACAGTCTTAATATAGCATCATCACCATTCTCCTCCAGGTTTTCAATGAAGCTGCCTACATCTCATCAGCAGTCACCAAAATCAGTTGAAACGTTTCTATGGATTCCAATGGGCACTGAAATAGGCCATTACAAAACCTACCTTGTGCAGTTTTACTAAAATCTACTTCATTCTAGGTGATTTTTTTTCAGAAGGGATTTTAATACTTGAGTCCATTACATAAGTTACAGAACAACCCATAGACTCACAGCTGCCAAAGAGAAAATAGAAGGAAACGCTCATTGAAATCATGCTTGCAACACACACAAGAGCTCTGCCTCTTCCAATCTTCTACAGCTAGGATGGGAAAGGACTTCTTGGGTTCGACAAATTAGTGAACATCACCAAAAACCTTCTAGCATTTCAGCTAACCTGGTGGGCAATCAGAAGGCAAAGGAGAAGACAGCCCTCTTACTACTCCTCTCTGTGGTGTTAGCTGTCAGAATTTAATCTTTGCTAACCTCTGACTGATGCACCAACACTCTTCCCCCAGGTATGAGGTGGCTCACCTTTGTTCTTCACACATTAATCTGTACTGAGGACAATTGCAGCGTTTCAGCTACAACAGGTGAGAAGTACTAGGCTCACATGATTTTTTTTGTGACAAGTTTGTGGCAGGCAAAAGCTCATTAAAAGGGGGGGCTTAATTATCTCTTTCATTTATTAACACCTGTTGAATGTCATCCTGTAATCTCAGGCAACACCTCTCACTCATGATGTGCCCGTGAATGAGAACACATTCAGTGTCTGGCACAACCCTTCCTGCGAGCTTTCTTCTGGTGCTGCTCTTTCTTCTCCCAGTTTTGAAAATCTAATTGTGATTTGCAACATGCAAAACACCTCAGCAGAGGATCAGCCTTTCAAGGTGGCTCGCCTTTTTTAATGCTGTTTCCTGACCACATCATACAAATACTTTTGTTCCCCCTTATTGTAATTTTGGATATGTTAGGTGGTGGGATTTCTTCACACAGCAGCGAGTGCAGAGCAAGGTGGCTACATCTACTACACTGAACAGAGGAAAGTTTTCCTCAAGGAAGGGATTATTCAGCTTAGTCTCAGGCTCATTTATATCAGATTCTGTCATCACAGGGTCATGACCCAGCTGAGGTGACTTAATGTTCTATAGTTTTCAGAACTAAAGTCTAAGAAAAAAAAAATACCCCATCAGTCTTCAGCCAGGTTGAAGACTTTCCCTCCTTCCTGGCAAGAAAACCAGCATCAGCAGCATTATGCAACTCCAGCTCATTGTGGGCCCCAGGAGCCACTGTTCCTGAAGCATCATACTCTGCACCTCACATTCTCACAGTACTCCCTAATGTCTCTTCCCAAAACTGGTACCTACAAGCCCAGCCCAAGGCTTTCAGGCCCTTTTACAAGGGCCTCCCTTCCTTCAAGGCCTGACTGTCAGATCTTCAGTCTTAATTCCTGCAGATTCCTGTATCTCCTGGCCAGATTATTTCCCTTCTCACGAGTTTATGTCTGCTCCCTTCACCTGGGGTGAATAAAGCAGATTTAAGGTTGATCTCCTGCTCCTCTGAGGGGTCCAGCTCACCATGTGACAGGATGGTCTCCACAAGGGGAGGCTTGGCCCATCCAAGTGCTCATTCCACCCAAGCTCCTGGGACACTGGCTGCAGCTCAGCAGGACAGACAGACGTGTCTGACTTTAAACATGAGAGCAGCCCCCAGCAATCATTGTAGTGACATTGCCTACTCGCCCACCTAAGCACTTAGCTGCACCAGAGCCGATGTGACCTAGCTCTGGATTTAAATGCTGAGTTTTTGCTTGCTGCTTTAAAGGAACATAGCAAGCCTCCTTTTTCAGATACTGAGCTCCAGCTGGTTTAGCTAATGTCAGGGGAAATCATGAGTGCTTTGGAAATCTCTGAAATTTAGGCACGTAATGTGTAAAGGAAGATTGTACAAACAATGCAGCCAAATAAGTAAATCTTGGTGATAGAGCAGCCATTTACTGAGGAAACAGCATACAGAGAAGAGGAATGAGCTGGGAAGTACTGTTCTGTAAAATTATTTGTCCAATTTCCATGTAAGCTATCAGCAAATCTTGGAAATTACCTTGGAGATTTCCAGCCACTGGAACACTGCTGCCAGCTCTCTATTTCCATGCCACAGAGATAAAAAAGATCTGCTGAACAGTCCTCCCTTGCTTCCATGCTGCTCTTACACAACTTTTCCACTATTTTCTACGTGGTGACATTTTTAACCAATAAAACCTTCCACCTGGCGTAGGACATTGTTGCTCTCCCTCCCTCCATTTCTGAGGCACGGTAGGATCAGTGGTTCACCATGGCTAACAAAGAATGAAGGGGCTGCATACTGGCTCTAGAAAAGAAAAATCAGATGTACAAGCCCCCTGTTGTGATAAATGAAGCCAACTCTGCCAGCCCTGCACTGCCACTGCAGCACAGAGTTCTTGGTGCAGACAGGCATGAAGGTTTGGAAAGAGACCCTAAGAAGCTGCATTTCTACCAGTCCTCCTGAGATTTACTGGAGCAGGATCATAAAGTTAGGTTGCTGTTTATTTCCACATTAACTTCACTGAATAAGAGTGGGCCAGGTACAAACAGTAAAACAAGAGCAAACCTGGCCTTTAATCCAAACCCTGAGACTTGGCACAAGCATAAAAATGTAATATAGTAAATATATTTTTTAAAAACATTCCATTTCCTTCAAATGCACTTATCTCTAGGGTTGCAGCTGCCAGCCAAGATCTCTCTATCTCCAGAGATAAATAGTGAGATTATGAGATCATATCCTCTGAAATGAATTCCCTGGTATTCAGTTTCTCCAGCTTTGATCCATGAATTCTGCGCTAAATGTTTCAGGGAACACAGTGCATCTCAGCTAAAGATTACTTGTTAATAAACAAGATTATTTTATGAACACAGAAATTAGAGAAGGTCAATAAACAAACCCTATTGTAATAACATCTTTTGCATTGTTTCCCCAAGAGAACCAGTGCAGAAAGTGAATTGATGTTTCTACGAAAACTCCAGCTCCACATACTCTGCTGCAGTTAATCAGTCCTCTTAATTACTTTGGAGCAAGACTGTGCATGAGCTGAGGGTGAGGACTCCCCTGGATTAGGGGTCACAGAAAACTATGCTAAAATGAGCAATAGTAACATGATAAAAAGCAGAAATAAGGTGCAGGAGAACATGGGCCTCTCCAAGAAGGGCAGAATGCATCTTATGTCGAGTTATGTGCTTTTAGAAGTAGGCTGCAATTAAATCATCCACCAGTAAGTGGATGAATGGTCATTTTTTTTGGCTGAGCAATAAGCAGGAGAGCTTAACAGTCTGCTAAAACATTTTATCCTCTGCATGGCCATTTTCAGTCTATCTATGGCCAGCCTTTTGAGGTATCACTGTATTAAAAATGTTCTTCCCTCAAGGTACTTCCACACTGCAGCAGATGTCACTGACTTGGCACTGTTTGAAGGGTCTATTAAAAGTAATGTAATTAATTACTTGGGCTGTCATCACAGCACTGCTTTTGAGTTATTTTAAATGGTTTATTATTGATAGCCTTATGCTGCAATGTGCTGAGCACCTTCACACTCACCCCTGGACATGGAGACAAGGGCCAGTGCAGGCTCCCCAGGCACTGAGCATCCTGTCTCCTCCTGAGGCTGCTGCTCCATGTGGCACTCAGCACAGGGCCCAGTGACACCACTCCTGGGAGACCTGACCCAGCAGCAGGCACTGTGGCCAGCCCTGGGTGTTTGGAATACTGAACCCTGTGTCAGTGGATGATTTGGGAAAGCGAGATTCCCTGCGGCTGGGTAGGACCCACGCCAGAGTTGAGGGGCATGACAAGAAGGGAGCAGCAGGGCTGAACTGCTCCACACTGACCCCAAGCCCAGTCCCCTTTGCCTTGCTCAAGGGACTGACTGCACATCACCTGTGGTGCTAACAAGGAGGAAGAGAGGAGGCAGGATGAAGGAGAAAAAATGAGCCTTGGAAAGGGGGAAGGAAAGATGCTTTCTCTGAGTGTTTTAGTGTTAGTCTTTTTGCCTTCCAATACCCAAATAATTAATTAAATACATAAATAATTGGCAATATATTAATTAAATTTTCCTCAAGTCTAGCAGGTTTCGCCCATGATGGTAACTGTCCTCATTTCAACACATAGGCTTTCTCATTCTTGATCTTCCTATTCTCTCTCCCTTTCCTGTTAAGGAGGAGAGCAAGTGAGCAATGGGTGAAGTCTGGCTGCCAGCCATGGCCATCCCACCACACTTGGATACCAAACATCTCACATGGACAAGTACTGAATCATGTGCAGGGAACTGGGAACTGCAGCACCTATGGAAGCCTCAGTGAAAGGGATGGCTCCTGGTGCCCACTCATCACCAGACTCAGAACTATGCCTTTGCTAAACTGTGTGGCTGCATTTAATTCCTTCATGAGGAAGTGTCTCTTGGGTTCTGCTAAATTCCTGCCAACACATTTGACTTCCATCTTGGGACAGAAAATGCAGTATAGCAAAACATCCTTGAAAAAATCGCTGAGCTCTGTTCTGTGGCATCTATTGCCAATAAAATGAAAAGGAACAAATTCTGAGAGGGGAAAAAAAATCTATAGGCATAGAGAGGATGGAAGAAGTAAGAGTAAACTTCTGCCTAGGTCTCTAAAGCACAAATCTTTGGTTAATTTCAGTTGCTGACATTGCTGTTGTTTGTTTCATTTTAGCATACCACCAGGAACCAAAAAGCAAGCATCACATATAGGGTTAAGTTATAGAAGAAAATTTACACACAGCTTCCTCTCAAAATCGATGCAAAATGTCTCAGATATGAGCCAGGTCATGCAAGCTAAGATATCCCTAAACACTGTAAACAGAGTACAAATAAATACAAATTTGAAATATGAAAAGAGGGGGATGTCTGCAGGGATCTTTCTCAGCATCCTCCCTCGGTGATATGGAAGAGTCATCAGCACACTAATGAACACAGTCATGTTCAATATCAAAGGGAACTTTCCTCAAGTGCTACCAAGGGCCAAGAAATATTACATAGGAAGTAATGTAAGAGTGGTTAAAGTAGAAAGAAAGTAGAACACAAGTGGATTTAGGACCTTGCCTGAAGCCTATTGAATAGAAAGGGTAGAAAACCTCTGACTCAGTGATGCTTTATATCTTTCTTGAGAGAGAAGCATTCAAACTAGCATTTTCTCTGTAGGAAACAAAGCTACAGATACTTCTCCAAGCCCAGAGACAAATCTGAAAAGCAACAATAATGAAAATGAACTAGAAGTGAAAGCAGGGAGCTAGGTATGACTGCCATGCAGTTTGGCAGCTGTGCAAGCTAATATATTTTGGGCTGCAAACATATGTACATGATGTGGTGCTGTGGCAAGTGATTCAGGCTGGCTCTGAAAGAGACAGTTGTGTGACCAAAACCTCTATGGCCATGTTTCCTTGGCACCCCGTTTGATCTCAGAGGAGTAGCCAGACTGACTAATTTTCAGCTACAATGCAGGTGCTCCATACAGGAAAGTTTTCCCATGAAAGAAAGAAAGGCTGTGGGGAAAAGAAAAACAAACCCAACACCCAGGACTCATCTATACAGACCATCATGGGCAGTTGCACTTACTTGACAAGATAGCACGTTCTTTGTAGCTGTTACAAGATCTGCCAGATGCTGTCTGCCGGCCACAGTGGTGCTCCCAATGAGGCAGACTCTCTCCTTTGGAATAGGAAAAGGCTGTACTTGATCCCAAAGTAGAGACCGTGGATGAACAGGCTACATTTTCCTCTGTTTGAACTCTGAATTTACACGAGAAGTTTACCATTTGAGTATCATCTTATTCTGCACTGATTCCTCTTTTTCTCCCCCGCTTTCTGCAAATTGAAATAAATGGATTAACTAGAATTCATTTGACCTTCTGTTGTTTAAAACTGAGTCTTACTCGTTATGCTCATACAAGGTGGCACAGAACTAAGCAGACATCCAACCTAGACAGGCAGGCTTTTATGTTATGTAAAGCATAAGCAGATTTCATAGCAAAGCTACTATTAACCTCTGCCTAATTTTTTCTAAAGGGATTTTTTTAGAAGAATTTGAAAGCAGGGCAAAGCGAAAACTGCATTTCAGAATAAGGCTTGTGAAGCAAATGCCAGTGAGATAATACATGACTCAAGCAAGCTGCAATGCTTCCCTTCATCTGTCTTCCCATTTACAGAATCAAAATCACAGAATGGGTAAGCTTGGAAGGGACCACAATGGTTCAAGCTCCCTGCTCAAGCACAGTCATCCTGGAGCACATTGCAAGAACTCTTGAATATCTCCAACAAGTGAGACTCCAAAACCTCTCTGGGCAATCTGTTCCTGTAGGTGCTCAGTCACCTACACAGTAAAGAAGTTCTTCCTCATGTTCCGGTGAAATGCTGTGTTCCAGTTTCTTCCCATTGCCTCCTGTCCTATGGCTCAGATGGAGCAGAGCCTGGCTCCATCCTCCTGACACCCTCCCTTCAGGTACTGACAGACAATGATGAAGTTCCCACTCAGCTGTGTCTTCTCCAGGCTGACCAGGCCCAGCTCCCTCAGCCTTCCCTGGTAAGAGAGATGTTCCAGTCCCTTAATCCTATTTGTTACCCTCCACTGGACCCACTCAGGAGTTCCATGTCTCTCTTGTCCTTGGGAGCCCAGAACTGGACACGGCACTCCAGATGTGACCTCACCGAGTAGAGAGTCAGGATCACCTCCCTGAGCCTGCTGGCAGAGCTCTTCTAATGCACCCCAGGACAGCACTGACCTCCTTGGCCACAGGACACTCTGCTGGCTCACAGATGGCTTCTTGTGCACCAGGACCCCTCAGGTCCTTTTCCACAAAGCTCCTTTCCAGCACCTGAGCCTGTGCTGGTCCATGGGGTTATCCTTCCCCAGCTGCAGGACCCTGCACTTCCCTTTGAACCTCAGACAGTTCCTCTGTGCCCATTCATCCACCCTGTGGAGGTCTCTCTGAAGGGCTGCCCAGCCCTCTGGGGAACTGGCCACTCCATTTCAGGTTGACTCTCTTACCATCCAGGTGCTCCCTCTTGCTGTGTGTTCTGCACACCTTGATCCTCAGCACATCTACATATTCATGTAATAGTAATAATCATAACTACTCTGAGATAGCAGAGGGTGCTCCTCCAGGGAACATTAGTTCATGGTGTAGATCTTAGGAATTTGCTACTTAATTTGGGAAACATCAGTTGAAAATAAAGAAACAATTCTATTGCTACTTTCTTCTCTCTTAATCATGTGCTAGAAGCTTCTTATTAAGGATATTGAAGTGACCTGTGTGACAAATTACTACCTCAATACTTTTCCTTATGGGCACTGCCACAATTGTGCCATCACAAATCCTGCCAAGAGCAGACCAGAAAATAAAGTAGGACACACAGTTTACTTCTTAGCAGTTTAGTCCCCAAAGAGTGACAGTACCCAAATGCCTCAATTCATGTCCACCAGAAGGAAACAGGTAACCATTCCTGCTTTTCCTTTTTCATCACTTACCACTTTGAAGAGGGCTGACACTGAAAACCAGACATATCAGGTAATGTAGCACTTCTTTCTTTTTACTGCAACAGGATTATTTCCTTTTGGCTACTGTATTCTAAGCATATAGAATGAAGCCAGTTATCTTTGTTCTCAATAGCTGGGTGCTCTAATCTGCTTTTCCCTGTGTTTGGATCAATCCTGTCTTTTTTGAAACCTCTGAATCTTTTCTCAAATGTCTGGATCAGTAATAGCTGATCAAAACTCGAAACTTCCACCATGTTGGGAAGTCCAATGATGATGAAGTCCTAAGACCCTGCATTACTAATTTTAACATTTCTGACACTCCTCTGGTTCAGATGCAGCTAGAGGTAGGCACACTCAAACAGCCAGCCATTAAAGCCTAACCAAGGCTAAAATAGACAGGCTGTGCAGCTTCAATTTGAATATTTATTTCTGTATTTTGTCCTAACTCCTGCAATCTAACTCCTCCACCCAGCCATGCAGGGTGCTGATCTCACATCTGCATAAGATAATGACCAACCTCAGGCCACACAAACTTCAAAATAGACTTTCCATCCTCTCTGGAAGATGTCAAAACAATCAAGTTTGCTTTATAACTAAAACTACAAAAAATGGCAAAATAAAATACTGAAATTGCTTTTCAAAGTGCTTTGTACCAACTTAGATTGTATGCAACATCTAAAATTATAATTGGAACAAGATATTTTTGGCTTGTCAAATTTAAAAAAGGTTCAAAAACTCCTTGAAATTTTAAACAGAATGTGTATGTGAAATACAATTTCCAACACCAAACTTATTTGCTTGAAAATTTTCAGCTGTTCTGCTGTAGTGATTTTGCTCCTATTCCCTGAACAGCTGATTATTTTCACTGTTTTCTGTTAATAAACAGCACATAATTAAACATAAACAAGGTACCACTGCAGCATGACTTGATGGAAAAGGAGTTACCTCAGAGGTACCACGCAACATATGCAGGGCTCTGAATTAGATAAGAATAATGTGGTTTAGCTTTTCCCTGCAGAGTTTCAGTGATTCTGGTCTCCCCTAAAAAGACATGAACAGAACTACAACAAGTACTCCCACTAAAACTCACATTTCCAAAGCAGAAAGGACTTAGTAAAACTGCACAGGTCTGTTTTACCCTCTTTGCTGTTACTTCAGCTGTAAGTATTGAAATTTGGACTTAAATATGTTTTCAATACATGTTTATCTGTCTGCCTGATTTTATTTTAGAGGAACAATCATTAATTAAGTATCCATGTCACAATCATCTAAATCATTGTGTGGTCAATTTTGAATGTCTTTTTTTAAATACAGTTTTTCTAGCTAGGCATAGTGAAAACAGTTTCTAAAAGGAATTTTGCAGGAATATTTAGCTTTGAAAGCATAGATAGCCCAGAGAGATGTGTATTCTCCACTTAGTACCTAGTGGGTATTTCCTGTATCAGAACGTCCTGGGCACAGCTCTCAGAGAAGCAGGCAAACATTAATGAATTTCATGATCCCCTGCAGCACCACAGCATGGCACAGAGGGGCCCTCTGAACATGGAGCTGCAGTAATGCACTGTAAGAGTTAATGTGACAAGCTGCAGACCCCACCAAAGCAATATACTTTACTAACTCATTACCCTGTCTCCCCCTCCTGCTGCTTATCCTACAAGACAGTTCTCTGCCCAAAATGGGATTTCACCAGGCATAGACTTAATCTGAGTAACATGGAAAGGAAAGCACTGGAAAAAGATAAGGGATCTTCAGAAGCTGCAGCTCACCTCTACGATTCCTTGCGTTTTCCATCCTTGAACAGCTCTGAACAACCATGCAGTGAGCAGCCTTTGTCCTTTACAGATGGGACTGGTCAGGCCTCAGAAGCAACCTACTTTATGAATGCCTCTGCTACCTGAGTCCTGATTTCAACCTATCCTTTACAAGCACATAGGCAAACAAAGGAAAAAAAAAAGACAAAACCATACTATCTAGTATTGTCTCAATTTAAAAAACATGAGTGACTGCAAGAGCTAGGTACTTCTACAGCCAGCCACATTCCTAGTATCCCTGTGCACAGTCTGTGTAATTTGTAGTATGTTTTATCTATCCTTCAGTAAGTCCATCTGTACGTATGCTATAGTTACCACAGGAGAGTTAAAAATACATCCTAGGTGTAGCAATACATAAGGCAGATCCTCACCAGTAAACTAGGAAATGAGTAATTCCCCACTCTCCTGAACAATTCTTCACAATGACAACTCCCTCCTTCCCACACACCTACACTCTCACACGCCTGGAGAAGCCGGGGGTGGGGGAAAGCTGAGCTTTGCAAAGTTGTCTGGAAGCTCATCAGATCCAGGCTACTTCCAATTAAAGGAGAGAGCAAGTTCAAAGCCTCTGCTGATCTCTGCTCTGAACTGGCATTACACTCCGACACATCTGTGCCTGCTGCTGAGACACAAGTCTGCTGAGCCACAGAAGAACGCGTACGAGCATGTCCCTCTTCAGGAAATAAAAACAGGAGAGCAGGGAAACCCCAAACCTACCCAGGTGGCTTACAATACTGGAATGCTAACTTGAATTAACAGGAGAAAATGACAACCCCATCCAAGGGAACTACAGTGGCTTCTGAGCACTGGCAGAAGATGCTGAGGGGGAGTGAAGACCAAAGCGAGGAGATGCGCAGAGGGAAGGTAATCCCGGCACTGCTGACATCACCATGCTGTGTGCATCTGAAAGGTTCCAAGCTGGAGGCTACTTTGCAGCATCGGCTTTTTCTCCCTCCCTAAATGCATGCACTTTAAAAGTCTCTGGTTTTCAAATCCTAGATATTGTACTGGGAAATTAAGAAACAGCCTTCCCAAACAGTAAGGTATTTCAGCAACTGTCAGAAAGACATGCTTGATGATAAGCTGTTTAATTTGTCACGTCATTTCCCCTCCACCAACTGTTAGAGGATTCTGAATTGAGATAAAAATTGCCCAATTGCTGCCATTAGTTTTGGCCTGGATTTTTTGCAGCATCCATCAAATCCTGAGAGTCAGTTCACTGACTAGAAACAGAGCTACAAACGCACACCTTGTATTCTCCACAACAAATACAGTGACTACAGCTGTGGCAGGTCCCATCTCTAAGCTTTATCTGGTCCTTGAATATCTTTAAAGAAGGGAAGATGAGTGGAGAGAACACAGATACTTGCATGCTTGTGATCCAAAACAACTTTAAGCAGAGGTAGGTTCCTACTGCCCTCTGCTGTAACATCCTTTTAGAACTTCTAAGAAGGAAGCAGGAAGCACGACAGCCTGACGTGCAACACTGGGTGTTACATCCAGATTGCATTAAAACCGTGGAGAGTGGAACAAGACAGTTAAAAACAACAGCCTTGGGTTTCTTGCTGCTGCTTTTAATTCTTGAAGTGGACATATACTTCCCAGATGTTGACCCAGGCTCCATCAAATTACTGGTAAGTCTCCCTAGCAAAATATTCCATTGAAGCTGCCTGAAGCTTCTTTTGCACTGCACAATCACTGCAGCACCAGAAACATAGCCCATTTTCCTAGCAGCAAAACAGGATACTTTGACTGGACAACACGAGTGGTTTATATATGTTTTAAAAAAGGAAAAAAAGTCTAATTCATCATCTTAATATAAGACAGTGATATCACTTAGGTAATGAATAATGAAGAAAGCTGGTCACTATGCAGTACTGATGTGTATTTGCAAGTTGATCCATATTTACAGAATGCCTTTCAGCTGTTTTTCCTGTAGCTCTTGATGTTCCTTAGAAACTTTGTAACTTACGGAGACTTCTACAGAGCTACAGGCTTATACAGCAAAACAATTGAACAATTGAACAATTCATTTTTGTCTGTGTTCTTTCCCTTTAGTACTAATACACCAACAACACTAAATTTACTGAAGCTGGCTGAGATATATCATGGTTCTTCTCCTGCCTCTACTGTTCATGCAAACAACATCATTTCCTATAGAAAACACTATATGTTTAAGGGCAGTAAACAAGAGGTATCTATTTAGTTTGACACCACAGCCCTTCCCCCTCCCAAAATAAAACCAATAACGTCACAATGATGGGAGGAAGCACTACGGTAACATGACAATGGTGTCTTGGCAACATGCACATGTGAAAGACAGCATATGTAACACTTATTGTCACATACAAAGAGGCTACACCTAAATACAAGCAGAGGCTGAGATTCTCAATGCCATTTAGGTATACATGTACTTCCTGCTAGAAGGAAGAAGAACTGGACATTCAAATCAATCTAGTGGACTTGAAAGCCTCTTCTGTGAACAGTTTGTGACACCAGCATTTAGCCCTCTTGTAATTTCATTCATAAAGCCTTTTCAGTGACTCTGCAAGCAGCGCTAGTTAAGGGAGAACAGAAATCTAAGTCAAGGCTGCAACACATGGACACTGCATGGGCAAGGTACTGATTCATAGATAAATCCACACCTGCACGTATCTACACCCTCATACAAGGCTAATAAGATTCATTGCCTTTCTAATATCCTCTCTGAACTTTGGATCAAGTTTCCTGTATGAGCTGCTATCCCTTCAAAGAAAGGAGGACATAATTACAGCTCTCAAATGGCCTGAGGCTTTTTTTTTTTTTTTTTTTTTTTTTAAGGTCTGCATTCAACTTAGATGAAAAGGACAAACAGTAACCTAATGAAGCATTTGAGTTATGGGAAATCCTGGGAAAAAACCTGCAGAACAGAGCCTGCAGGCAACTGCACAAATGCTAGTGAGATTTCTGATTTTGTGAAGCTTTCAGAATAATATCAAGTGACTGCAGTAAATATGTTCAAGGAATGGGCTGGATCTTTTTAAAGATCTGATTCTGATCCTTAACTGTGTTTGTCTGTAGTATACAGACGTGCAGGTGGATGCCTGTTACATATCCCACTGTTAACCCTTTATATTTCAGTAGAGCCTTCTTCAGGGCTCTTTTTCTTGCTCTTTTCTCTTTTGCCTTCTTAGCAAACAGTCCAACTTCAACGATGTTTCTGGGTGAGATTAAAAATGCATTTTTCCCCACATTAAAAAAAAAAAAGCCTGCAAATAACAGGCTCTGAAAATTAAACTAGAGATTTGGAAGGGAGTTTTTCTGGACTCTAGGATGTGGCTTTGGGGAAAGCCACATGAAGCTCAATACACAAACAGTCCTAATGACTGAAAGGGAACTACCTCTGTATTTAATTGAGTGCGCACATAAGTTCACCACTAAATCAGTGTTTAAAAGGACTAAGGACTGCTAATCCATATAAAAGCTTCCCTCTAGGTTATATATTCTTGAAGAACGTGATTGAATAAATTGATCTGAAAGGCTAGAGTACAACTACTGTTCTACACTACCTTTCAATAGTACCAAACTACCAAAAGATAAAGCAAAAACCAGTGGAACCCTAAAATAAGTAAAAGCAATACTGAAAGCACAGGGTAGTAGTATGAGAAGAGTGTTTCAAGAGTATGTCAGAGTGTTTCTGGTTTCACTTTCATCTCCAATTAATTCTCATGTTTGCGGAAAGCCTTGTCTCTTTGAACATTTATTCTACCCACTAGAAAAGGACAGAGACTCAGCAAATCTTCAATTATATACTGTGTCAAATCTTATATAATGTACTACTCATCTTGGCATACAAATTATTTCAGAGGTTGATTACCCAAGTGGAAGGCAAGGCCTGTCCTCTTAGTTCCACAAGTTAATCTGATTGATTAAACAAATCCATCTGAACAACAGATAGGTACTAGTGCCCGCAGACCCTGCAAAATCAAAGTCCATATGGCTGCAATACTTCTTCACCAACAAAGTTCCAAAACCCTTGACGAGAAAAAGGCAGATGAAGCAGACCTGCTCTCTGCTGAAAACACCAGGAGAGAGGAAGTAGTATCACCTTATTTCACCATTAGCATAACAAAGTGACTCCCTGGGACAGGTCAGTAACATGAATGTAGTCAGGTTTACTGTGAGTTTTCTGTCCTCCTCCTTAGAGAAGAGTCTCACAAGGGAGTAGCCAGTTGATGGCTTGAGAGAGAATTCAATTTCTTCAGGCTGTATTGGGGTGAGGTTCCCATGGCATCATCTTCCTCTTCCTCATATACCCTTACACAGGTTCCAGCATCTTATACAGTCCCTGGAGATGTGAGCAGTTTATCTCAAACACTTTCCAGAAGGGTAAAAAGGCAGAGACTGCTCTTCCCCTGTCAGCAGAGGGTTACAGAATATAATATACACAGTCTCCAAGTGTAACTCTTACTTCCACTAGCTCAGTTCTACTGCATGTCACCTGTCTAAAGTCATTTTCTCTTCATAGAACACCCTTTCCTTTCAGGAGACAGCTGGCAGCTCTCCCTTCCTTAGTAGCAGTCTTGAGATAAACCTAGATGAAACTTCAGGTTGCTGAGGCTTCCCAGGTCACCTTTTTTGCCTGCAAATATAGGATTAGGCTTTGGAGCAACTTTCCTGGAATTCAAATTGTACAGTAATTAGATACTGAACAGGATACAATGAGAGGAGCTATTGGAAAGGGCTTCACTGAGGTTTCAACAGTCACATTTATGCAGCTTCCTTCAGGATGCATTTTTTTCAGTCTTGCAGGACTTATAGACATGTCCTTAGGAGTAAACAAGAGAGGGCCTGAGATTGGGGCCAAGCACTATCACACAGCTGCTGTATTATTTACTTTTTAGCATAAATCTTGACACATTTTCACCCGTGCCAAAATGCCATTTACAAACAACATCCACATGTACCATTTCCATACTGCAGAAGGAAGATCTGGCAATGCATGAACTTACTAACTTACAACAAGAACTTATTGTAAGAGTGAGAGGGCAGAAGATTTCTGTTATCTGGACTAGCTACATCTCACTACAGACATTCTTTTGTGAATACTTGACAAAATACTTAAGACAACAGGAATGGACTGAGGCGAGTGCTTAATCTGAAGACTCATTATGTACAGGCATGTATTACAAGAACTAACTAGTAAGGTTAGTTTATTATTTCATGATTATGGAGAATCATAGAATCATTTACATTGGAAAAGTCTTCCAAGGTCATCAAACCCAACCCTTAAGTAGTGGTAGTTGTTCTCTGGGTGCGCCTTCTCACCAAAATCAGTGGGAAGTGAGTATGTGCAAGAGGACACTGACCTTTTCACCAGGAAGGTTATGCCTACCTGTTCTGCATCACTGGAAACAGAGAAAGGAGATCATAGCAAGAGGTAGCTGCAGCCCTGAGGTATGCAACAGTACCTGTGGTATAGAAGCAGCTCAGAAAGGACAATGCTGTTGCCAGGGCAACAAAAGAGTGCAGAGGTTCTGGGCATCCTCTCCTGGACTCCCACAGAGAGTTAGATTTTGCTCTAGCACAGCCAGGAGGACAGGAGGCACTACCACCATGTGCCCTCCCACAGGGCAGAACTCTTCCTCTGGGACACAGAGCTCAGCTGGCACAGGCAGTGCAACATCTCATCAGCTGAAGCCAGACGGAGCCTGTTTCTGTTCAGCAGAAGTTCCAGCTGCTTTCAGAAATCCTAATGATAAAGCACAAGCCAAAAGAAAGAAATCCAGATCCTATCTTTCAGTTTCATCCCAAATTAGCAACTGTAGCCCTTTAAATTGTTGCTTTTTTGCCATTATCCAGAGAAAATCAGTTGCTTGTCATGCCTCAATTAATACATGACCTGACAAGGTTTTTTTTGTTTGGATCCAACAAAAGACAGTCAGGAGATATTAATCACTAGACAAGCTTCAAATGAGACTTTTATGTTCAATGAAAGGCTGATTCCATGCAGTAGGAGATAAACCTTGATCCAAAATAGATGGCTTTTATACAGTGTGAGACGAAACCTTCGCCTTCTAGGGTTTTTTTATTGGATACTACTTGCTAATGATCCATGTGGGATTCTGGCCAGACGAGCTGACTCACTAGGGATGGCCTGCCTCACAGTACAGCCTTCACAGCACCAAAAGCTTCACACTGGGAGTGGCTGACATTGAAAAAGAATATTTTTCCAGTGCCCAGGGCACTTTGTGCAGCACTCATTTCTATTTAGCTACTTTCCCAAGGTTTTCCATGTCCTTTCAACAATACGCTTGCTGTGCAGTAAGAATCAAGAGAAGTTACAAATTATCTTTACTGCCATTTCTTTTCATGGAAGTGAGACTAAATCCTCATAACTGCAAAACTGCTGTGCCTGGAGCTTCTGAAATGAGCTGGACATGTATGTTCCATCTGTTTAAAGAGTAATTACAGGGATCAACATAAGCTCCTTGCTTTTTATGGAACAACATTTGCTCTTATTAGTGAAATAGCATTCACTAAGCGAGTAAATAACTGTAGAAATACATCAGTTGTGGATACAGCTATATTCTGTAACTCTGTGAGCTTTATTAATTTGAATTCAATGAACATTTAATGTGCTTGCCAAATTACAAGGTCTTTTTCTCCAAAATATCTGCTATAACAACAGTTTGAATTAAAGTAGCATGTCATACAGGGCAATCTCCTTCTAATGCAAGACAATCACTTGCTTTAAAAAAATATTAATACACTGGTGCTTTGTAAACAAATAGTTAAACCTCTCTACCTATCACACATGGGATATTGACACAGGGGACATTCAGGAACATGCCCGTATGGCCAAGAGACTACAACAGATGGTACATGACTGCAGTTAGTGTTCCAATCTGTGGCAGTTTGGAGTTCTTAAAAAAAAAGACAGTCTCACATTACCTCACATCATAAACAGAGTGTGAACTGTTGCAATAGAAGCATGAAGGGGCAGCATATTCAAGAGTTCAACTCTTTAGAAGAGCAAGCCAAGGAGGTTTAGAAATATGCTAGGTCCAAGGTACACAGACTGAACTCCAGGTGTTCAGGTCTGTAGTTTAATCCTCCACTCTCCCCAGCAGCATCTCCACAGTCCTTATGAACATCATGCCAGGAGGAAGAAAAGTATTTGACATACAGATGAGCTGCCACTGAAAACAGTTATTTTTTTTTTTTCTGTTTCTAGACATTCTTATACAAGTGACTATTGCTGAAGGACACTGAATTCTTGGGACATACTAATTATAAGAGGTAATCATTTTGCCAGATAAAGTCTTGCTTTGTGGAAAATGGTAAAAGAAGTGTGTTTCTATCACTATCTTTGTTATAGATTACACAACTCAACTGAGAAATTCCTTTAGCTAGTAAAAGAAACATCTAGATGCTATTTTCCTAAATGACTGCAGTTGACATTTAAGTGAATACAGGCCTATCTCTAACTTTGAATGAAAGGCCACTTTGTCTACTCTTTTGGCCAGCAACATCACACATTTCAAAGATGTATTTGTTTCTTGAGGTTGTCCACACTGAGTTGCACTGTTTATAAAACAGTATTACCAACTAGCACCACCTCCAGCTGAATAGCCATAAAATAGGTAGCCTGGATACCAGGAAAATACTTGCTAAAGCAGCACAGAATATGTTAACATACTTACCAGAGTATGTTAACCTTTACTGCAATTTACTGCTTCTTTTAGCTTTGCTTTTAATGAGCTTGGATGTCTATGGGGGTTCAGGTTGGCCACCTAACCAACGAAGTTGGGGATACTTGAAAAGGTATATATGCACACATAAACAGCTGCCTGTAAGAAAGGATAGCAGCAGAAGCTACGAAATCATAAACATGAAGCAGAACTGACTAAAATAAAGGCAGATTTTTCAGACTGAAAGAAGTAGATACATAAAGACCGTAAGTGGGTATGAAACTATACAACCAGCTTACTTCCCACCTGACCTACAATGCTTAGTATTCCCAGAATGGAAATACTAAAGCTAGGTGAAGTCACATGTGGACAATTTTCTTGGAAAAGAAAAAAGGCAGTCATACGGAAACAAGATAAACATCAACTGCAGCATACCACTTCTGTTTTTCCTATATGAAAATGGATAGAACCAGTTGATTTTCAAACACTATTTCAGAGAGGAAATTTCAGTGGTTTCCAGGGGTTTCCAATTTTGAGTGGTTAGCAGTAGGCTCAGATGCCTATTTCAAAGCAGCACATGTGTCACTCCAGTGCTCTCCCCTTGTTTCACTAGCTCTTGTTTCTAAGTTATACACAGCAGTGTGTACTATCTCCTGCATAGACAGATGTACAGTGACTTCTAATATCACAGGCTCATGTTATGTAAATTTAAGAATACATGCTGGGTTTTTAAGAAATGTGCAAAACAAATGCACTACTGAGTTTGAAAGAATTACAGACACTTGAAATGTGTGGCCAGGAATAGCAAGAAGCACTTGTGAAGTTGCAGAAGCCCAACTCCTACTTCATGGACAACATGTTGACATGGGATCATCCACAGGTACTAACAAACAGTTCCAATGGGAAAAGTGCATACAGATGTCTTCATCCCCATTTTTCATAGAAATTCCCTCTCAAAGCCACATGCAAGATCACTGCAGCATACCCAACCTTATCTGCCCAGCATTGCCTAGGTCATCCTCTGGGATGTGCTAATAATAAAATAATAAAAACCACGAGTTTTTTTTTGTCTCACAATGCTTCTTCCTCTGTTGAATGGATTCTAAGAATTGCAGGCATCATTTCCAAGTACAAAAAGACAAGGCTGGTATCTAGCAGCAGTCAGCATAGGGAGATGAGCAGCCAACAATATAAGGCAATTTAAACATTGCACATTAACACCAAAGCAGGTCAGTGCTACAGCCAATATGACAACACTGTTGTGAAGCAGGAACTGCAATGTTTGCTTCAGCTACTGCTTAAAAGCATTACTTGGGGGACAGCAAAAACATGACAACAAAGCAGTGTCTGATATGGATGAAACTTTTTTTTTTTTTTTTGAGTTAAAATGAAGAAATAAAAAAGAAATTGGATAAAACAAAGACTAAGACAGAACCAAAGTTTTGGGTTTGTTCCAAGAAAAAAGTCAGAATCCTTTATTAGGAAATAGTGGCCAGTGTTGGCAGTACTGTACACAGAACACTATTACTGTCTTTAAGAAGGAATCTAACCCTGGCTGCAGGCCTGAGTCAAGAACTCTTATCTTCACTCTAATTCTCACTACCACTATTGTAAAAGAACTCTTTAGATTTTTTTTTTTCTGCCATCATACTTACCTACCCTAAAAGGTTGTGAGGCAGATTTATTGATCAGATACTCTGATTATAAGCTATGCTAACATAAAAGCAGGATAGGAATGAATGAGGCATTATTCATTAATGTTAAAACATTAACATTACGAACTTCACCCCCCCACCCCAAAAAGTCTTCTGCAGTTTGAAGGCTAGAACACTAAAACCAGTGACTGAAGAGATTACCACAACAAACCTGTAACAAACATACATGCAGAAACTGGCACACAAATACAGTTTGAATAATTGGGTACAAAAACTATCACATCCAATCCCCTTAAAAATAGCTGAACATAAATGCCTGCAAATGATTAGTTATTGGTAAGTTACATTAAAAAGCTGCGCTTCATCTGTCTAAGCCCACTTGTACAGACCTGGGTGACTGCACAAGCCCTGGTCTTCCTTAAGTGAGGTACAAATGCTTATTTGCTGTGCACTGATGCCACCACCTGGCTGTTCCCATAACTCAAATTCCTGCATCTACTACTTAATTTTACTTAGGTTTTTCTTACGGCAGCAAAAGCAGCTGATCTGAGTGAAAAATACTTAGCCCATTAAAATTTCTCTATTTTCACCTACAAAAAGAATACATAACATTGTATGGGAATAAACTGATGCATGACAAGTATGTGACAGTCTAGCTCTTACATGATTACCAGAGGTACCCAACAAGGTATGCTCAGTGACACCTTCACATGCTGGCCACAAGCTTCAGAGCTTCTTCATTTCCTCAGTTCAACACTACAGAGCCCTGAGGGCAAAAGCTATCTGCTGTTCTCAGCTACCACCTACTACTAGAAGAACTGAATACATTTTATAGCAAAACAAGTACATGCTATACTCTCAACCCACGCAGATGCTTAAGCCAAAAGTTCAGCAGAAGGCATCCAGTTATTCTGAGTCCAGCCTTTATTGAAGCCTCCTTTTTGGAGTGGGTTATCATGCCCTTCTAGTTTCACACATGGCTCAGTCTGAACCCCAGAAAAACACAAGTTAGCAAGCCAGGTAATTTGAGGTGGAAACAAAAATGTGAGTGGTCATAACACCTGGGCTGAACCAAAACAGCTCAGCAAAGTCTAAATTTTGTTCCATGAGAAGTGGCCCATAATCCTCAGATGGGTAAACATAAGGCTCTCAGGGAGCCAGTGGGGCCTAGAAATTCAGGGATAGAGACACAGATAGGTATTAATGGATTAATACAAACTTCTCCTAGGGACTGAACATGGTCTTCTAGGGATTAACAGCCCAAACAGTAACAATGTACATTAAGACGAGGGGCAAATACACACCCCAGTGTTGAGGAAGGCTGCAGGACCAGTAAGCCTGTATAGGCTGTGCTTCCACACCACATGAGCTCATGCTCACCCATCTGACTGCAGAGAGTATCTGATGGCCAGAAGCACGTGAAAGCTTCTCCAAGGATCAGGCTGACCTCCTCTTTCTTCTTGCAGCTGGCTCACAACTCGCTATCAAAAAACAGGATGTGGGAACTGCAGAGGGAAAGCAAATGCCTCCTGAAGATATTGGTGTTCCCACCACCTTCCCAGAGCCTCCTGCTTCTGAGCTTTAGTGAGTCCTGCATACAGGCTGTCCAAGAACTGCTGTCAGGCCTGCTCTAAGTTGTAGGCAGCTGTGACCAGGGCTGTCTACAAGGTTTTCCTTCTCTATTCCCTTCTCACTTGTACCTTAGACCACAACTATGAACAGCACTCCTTCCTGTATGGCCTCTCCTCAGCAACCAGTGCTTGAAATCTTGTAATACTAGCTTGTCTACCTCCCACTGGACTGCTACATGTTTGGAAAATCATGTCAGCAAGCAGGACAACACATGCTTTTTCTACTGCCACCCAGGGCACAACCAATCCATGGTTGCAGCTGCCTACTGAAATAGCAGCTCTGTACCTGACATCCAAATCTCTAATCCTGAAGTGACCACACAGTGGTACAAGGCACCTCCTCTAGAACAAACTTCATGCTGTTGCTCCCAGAACCTGATTAAGGAACAGCTGCTATGGAATTGCCATGCTTGTTGGAAAGTGGAAGGGAAAAACCATTACTACAGTGTCAGCAGGTAACTGCTTTTCATTCCAAGTAAACTGACACCTCAACCAGTATTTGTCACTGCTAATGTTCACAGGATTGTGTGCAGTGTCATCAGCACATCCCCTAAGGCACTTAGAGAGGGAAAGACACTCTATTGTCTCTGGAAGTTGAGAAAGGTTACACAGGCCCCTTTTCCTTGCGTGCAGTCTGCATAATTCCTTGGACAGACCTCATATGGCAGGAAAGAAGCACTTTGAGGCAAAATTGTTTCATGGTAGATTTCTCCTATGCCACACAGCCCTATGAAACTGCTTTTAAAGACCTAAAGCAGCCCTCCTGTTCAGATTAGCAACTCACTGTCTCTCCACACACTCAGGCCCCATGCACTAGCTCCAGCTGAAGCCTCACATGCCTGTCCCTCCTCCCCGACCCAAACAAGATGGATAGGAAAACAGTAAATTCACCTAGGTTGAATCTCAGCTGCACAGGAAGCTGAATGCTTCTGAAGAGATCTCTTCAGTATCACTTAGTAAAGACAAATGCTATGACACCTCAAAATATTTGTTGCCCTGGTCTTCAAGAAGGCTTCTTCATCTTTTTTGAACTGTACCCCATACCCCAACTGCTGATCTTCTGGTAGTCAGTGACTAATGAAGTGCACAACCTCTTCCTACTGCTGCTTGGTTATCCAGCCACCAAAGATATCATCCCTCTCATGACAGACCAAAAAATGAGTATTTCTCTGCAGCCTAAGGTACCATTATATTGCAACATCTGGGAAGCCAAAGAGACTTTGCCACCATTGTCCCTTTCTTCTTTTCTGCCCAATCAGAGCAACAAAAAGCATGACAAAAAGAACAGAAAGGATACTGTGTAGATTGTGGGACAGCAGAGTAACAGGCTTCAGTGGGACTCAATAGTTTGGATCATTGACACCATGGGCACGCACTAGGAATAAACTTCTGTTCCGTAACACTAACCCAAAAGGCCTAATTTGCATACAAGAGCAGAAGCTCTGCAATCCAAAGCAGTACACGAGGTACAGTATAATCAAGGAGGATTCACTTCAATGCCACAAAATTGCCTTGAACTGGTGTAGATACAGCTTTTCAAGAGCAACTCATTGTAGACAAGCAGTGGAACCTGGCTAAACATCAAGTGATTCCCTCCACACAAGTCTAAACTGTGCAAATCTCTTTGCAGCAGTACATGCCTATAATACCAAGTCCATAAATAGAACAATGAAGAATCATGTAACTAAAAAACACAAATAATACAGTATTTGGTTAGGTAAGGTGTCAAAATTTAATACCAGCCCTATTCTGATAGCATCTCCCAATTAAAATTCCACATAAAAGCCAAAACCAATAGATTTTCTTTTCTGTAGTTTTGATATACACCAGACCTAAACATACTTCATACTTTTTCATTCCTATTTTCACCAGTCCTTCTCCAATCACTAGAAAACAAGGCAGATAATCTATAATCTCCTCAAAGTTGGTTAGACTTGAAAACAGAAGATTCTAGACATGGGGGAAGAAATCCAGAAATCTTCACCTAAGAAAAAGACTAATTTTTCTACACTTTTCATGGGAGTCTTGATTTTCTCCACCCCTCACTATCCCCTTTAGAATCCTCAGATAATTCAAGAGATTTCACAAAGACTGCAAAACTTCTGGGAAATAAATTTGTACATCTAACAGAGGTAAGCCTAGTTTCAATCCATCAAGGTCTGAGCTGTTATGAAGCCATGCACCATGCACATATTTCAGTACTGATCGAGGAATAAGGTTTTCACACGAGACAAGAGCAGGATAAACATGGAAAAAACGTCAGTTCTGCAGTTGCAGTAACAACTTTCCATGTACTGTCCTTCGACCACTAGATGGCATCTGCATGCCAGACCAATCGGAGCAAGAAAAAAATAATTACATCAACTGGATTGGGTCTTGTTTTTTATTAAGTAACCATGCAAAATCATTGTAATAGTATTAGTATAAACAAGTCAGACGAAGTTGAAAACTATGTCTTCTTATTCTACGTGGTAAAGGCAAGGCTAGAGCCTCTAAGCCTACCATGTCAGTCATTTATGTACCTTTAGGTAAGAGCCTTGAGTAGGAATGAATTAAGTATTGTATTTGTTCTCCAGTACTGCTTCAAGAAAAGGGCCTTAAGTCTTTTAGCTCATTCTCTTAACTCAGTCTCCTGGAAACCAGATGCAATTAAGGTGCAGCTAAGATGCCTATTAAAATGCAATTCTCCTAAAATGTTCCCTCTCACAGCATTCCATGAAAGCGTTACGCATTCAGCCTTTGTGAAAGTTGCAAATGGCCACCCAGGAACAGGAACCTGAAATATAAAAATTAAATATTCTGGGGTAGCGAATGGAAAATTACTGATTCATATATGCCCAGAAATTTGACAAGACAGTAAGTTACATGGGCAACTGTAGAAATGCTGCTTGGATGTCAGAAGGAACATTATTAAATACTTGTAACTATTTTCACATTACATTTGTTGGGACTTCAAAACAACGGAGAAAAACTTACAATGGAATATATTCACTCGCCCCAGTTGTCCTCTGCATTCATCAATGTTGTGCGCTCTTCTGCTTGATGTCATGAGCTGTACCAATTTTATCCTCCATTTTTTTCTGGTTAAGCCTTTTTAATAATTAATTGGCTCCATCCATAGCATTCTTTTGCACCCTGAAGAGTCAAACCTTTAAAGTAATAGGAGGAAAGAAAACTCTCTACTGAGAAAAAAAATAGTGGCTTAATTTTGCTTTCTGCAAATATCATTTACTATTTTTGAATATGAACCATTTGTAAGAATAGACAAACTATAATCCTTCCTATTTGTTTTACCTCCTCCCTTTAACTTCACCTGAAATACTGTTAAAACACTAAACATCTGGGCATGTCTAACCTATTTAAAGAGGATTTTTTCAAGTGGTGCTCATTTCTACAGTTCAGCCTATGAGCTTTTCATCTTTCACATAAAGCTCACATCTTCACCTGAAGATACAAAAGTTAGTGTTGTTCTTTAGTGGCAGCTGGATCTAGTTATCAACTGCCTTCTGATATGGTTGCTTCTAAGACTGTGTCTGCAGCAGACTGAACAGAAGTTTGGGCTGCAGATTCTGTCAGCAAAGGCAGTGGAACCCATGAAAGGGGCTGTGCTAGGCCACAGGCAGTGCATATACTCTGCTTAAAGCTCTACCCATTCTCACTGTTTCAGGCAGCAATGAGCTCTTCTTGGAAAAGATTACTGTAGTTATGTACTGGCAAGGGCTTGTGGCAAACACTTATTCTGAATTGTTCTTAAAGTCTCATTTCTTGGGACACAGAGATGGCAGAGATTAATGAGCTGAAACAGGATACTGGGAAAAAAATGAAGTATCTTCATTACTCATTATTACTTATTTTAACAAGGTACAACGAGATACAAAACAAGTAACCAGACAGCTTAGCTGTTTCCCCAACAACTCGAGTGCTCTGCAGCGAAGATGCTCAGGCACTACCAGTCCCAGAAATCCATAGACAAGAATTTTGCAAACCCAAAACAAGTACCTAAAACTGTGTCTTATTTGCGTAACTTCTTTACTAACCCAACACCGAGTTCCAGCCACAGCTTTTCAATGTTCAATGTTCAGCCCAACAGGGCCTGAGGTTCCTTCAGCTCTGATCATCCAGTACATGCAGTGAGAATGCTTGGTTATAAGCCCATGAGTTGCATGCAGCCACCTGGTCAGATGCTGTCCCCAAAACCTTGGTAAGCCTTTGGAACGAGACAAGCAAAACCCATTTATGATCCAGGTGAAAAAAGTATATAGCTGCATTGACAGTGAACTTGAAAGACTGTTGCTAATTAGCAGAAGCGAAAAAAGCGACAGAGCAAAAACATCCAAGGCTTTGCCTAAATGTCTCACTCCTGGTTTTGATACACTGAGTTCCTTTTTATTGACAAGAATGGCTATGTGCATGAACTTCATTGCAAACTCTGACTTGTATCAAAAAACCCTCCCTGTCCTTTAAAGAGTAGTAGCCCATGTAGACTCAGACATTTGACTGTGCTGTTGTCATATCTGCCCCAGCATAAGGAGACATTCTCTTGTCCTTTTTTTCCCCACGAGTTCATTTGAAGTCAAATATCCACATTTGTCCTCATGTACATTCCAAAGCAGATCATGAACCATGCTGCAATTGGAATGAGTGCCAAAGCAATACAAGATTGACAGTACCACTGTCTCTGCTCTTTGCTAAGCTGCAATGTTACCTGGGCAAGTTTGTTTAAAGCATCTTCATCTCTAACCAACCTGGCAGCAAGGACAGTCCCAGAAACACCAGCCATGGACACAAAAATTAAGAGTCTGCCAGGAGGAAGTTCAATATCTAGCTAAAGACTAGGCTTTTGCAATTGTTATCTACATAAACCTCTACAAAGCAGAATCCCTTTTCTGGTAACCTCTGAGCTTTATGTTAAAGGACACACATGGAATATTCGTGTCTTCTACAAATTCTGAAGGTTCCAGCTATCCAGAACAGTTACTCCCAGATCACCTTCAGTTCAACCATATTAAACAGCAAGAGTGTCTTTTTTATTTCTCTTACTAGAGAGAAGAAAAAAAAGTCTCCCAGCCCCAAACCAATCACACAGAGTTCCAGCAATCCAATCTGACAGTTTCCACTTGGACTTATCAAAAGATAAGCCACAGACAGGAACACTTCTTCATATAAAATACTTTTCCGCTCATCAATTCTGACTTTGGCAGAAACACAGCAAAGTGGATTTCTATGATCAGACAAGCTTACAACAGGGATGTAGGTTACTAACAATAAAAGTAACTTCCTTCTGCAGATCTGAAGAATTTCCATCAGTTTCCCAGGCAAGTAAATATAAACAATGCACAGCACTGGGATACTACAAGCTGTGTCACACCTACCTATTGGCTTCCCTCTCAACAGAGAGCACAGTACAAATGGAGATTGTCTTCGAAACAGGATCCTGAAACTTGGTGACACTTGGCAGCAGGATACTTGCAATTAATCACATTAATCACACTGGAAGCAAAATTACCAACTCAGTCTTCAGCATCCACAAGTATTCCTGTGTGTCTAGATGCAGCAAACCAAACACAGCCCACTAGTTTAAGACCCTCACAGTGTTTTCAGTGAGTCTATTATCATATTTCTGATCTTATACATCAGATCAGAAATAGTTTTCAAGGTATTAGAGCACAACTATATTAAACTTTTTCCTCCTTTAAAACAGCAAGCAATTATCCATGCATAGAAAACACTTGAGTACTATAAAGCATACCAAAAAAAAAGTGATGCAAAACAAGAATCTTGCATCAATCAACAGGAAAGAGAGCAAAGCAGCACTCCTTGCAGCATACTTTAAATTAGTATTTGGAAAATTCAAAATGCCCATCAACTGGAAAGGAACAAGATGAGAGGTTGTGTACCATGTGTACTCTACTATAAATATGGAATGAGCATTACTGTCAGATAAAACTGTTGGGGGAGAATGTGCAAAAATCCATCCCAAATAGTGTAATGTTTCATATGCCTCTCAACAGCCCATTTGAGAATCCTCCTGTTTATTCCCAACACACTACACGAGCTATTTAACTGTATTTAAGGCTTGTACAGACAAGATGTCTATGTAAAAAAAAAAAAAAAATTATTAGCCATTAGACCACTAGCAATTTCCATTAAGAAAGTTAATTTTATCTGAGTAGAATTAGGTTATTTTTTCTACTTCTCCCAGAACAGACAATATTAAAAATAGGGATCTATATCAACCCTGTAAATGTAAGCTGAAGTGGTGAATTCTGTTATGTATCAGACTTGCTTTTAGTATGGAATATCAGTCATATCTGTAGGGGTTGGATTACTGTATCATGTGTGTTTTCCACCATAGTGATGATGAGGGATGTTAGCAGACATCCCAAATCTACAGAAATCAAAACAGCATTCAAATAATTTCCAAATGACTGCTGCTATATAAGAACAGCAATTCTTCAGAACACCAGCACCCCATGTGGCTTACTAGTGCCATTAAATAAACTAAAAATTTCCTATTTCTTTAGGACACAGAAGAAGGCCCGAAGACTTTATTTTTCTTTTGACATAGCATCTGTAACACAAGCGAGCATGTTAGGTACTCACAAAACATACAGCTTTACACCTGGACATTTTATGATACAGAAGACATTGTTCCAGAAACTAAAGAAAAAAATGTAAAAGTGTTAATCCAGATGTTTGGTAACACAGAGGCTGGCACTTGGTTAAACCCAGCATTTTCAAAACTTGCAAAAGTAAACCTTGACTAAGCAATGACTTAGACCAGGAAGTTACCACGTCAATGCCTACAGATTAGATTTCATTAATTACCTTGTCACAAACTGCAGTTACCCTCACACAAGTTCTCATCACTGACTTTCAAGAACAAGTGTCTTTGAACAACATCAGAAGAAATCTACTTTGACATTTTATTCTAAGCATTGAAACTGCTGTTTACTTCAAAGTGGGGTAAAATAAACCATTGTTCAAAACCACAGACCAACCCAGTATAAATCAGTAACAGATATATTGTAAGATTTCCTTTTTTAAAAAAAACAACCAACTCCACACATTTTGAGTAACAGGTATGTTAAAATAACCAGTCAGACTTCATTCAAATGAATTAGACAACTTTTACTAAATGAAAAAACCTACATTTAAAATATGCATTTAAAACAAAATGGAATTAGAAAAGACTTAAATCCATTTTAAAGAACTTGCTCACTGTGTCAGAAATCAATATATCTCTTGTATTATATAATGTGCCAGTTCATAAAACAAGTTACTAGAATCCTCAATTTAACATTTTCAAAGACAATACTGAAGTAAAGAGTTTTACATCTACTGATGCACATTCAGAATGGTATAAATCTGCAGCCTTCCCCCAAAGAATCTTACGGATTTGACGGTATTCAACAAAAGCTTTTATAGTTGTGTCCAATAAGTATTGCATCCTAAAGCATCACAAAATTGTGCCTTTCATTTATCCTACTATATATTTTGTATCTTCTCTATATCTTGCCATTTGCCAATGTTAACTCTTTTAATAAAGGAGAGGATTGAAAAGAAATACTGTGTAACTCTTGATCACGTACAGAAATTATTGCTACTATAGTACACTACAAAGCAGAAGTCTATACAATAGTGTATGAAATTTGATAATGAAAATCCAAATGATAGAATCTTTAGTGATGTAAGCCTTACTATAAAGTTGGACATTCCTGTAGCATTTTCAGCTCACCACCCATCATCTAGCCTATTGTATGTTGAGGAACATCCATTTAAACACATCTTCTTTGGAAAAAGAATGTCAGGTTTCAAAGGCTTAACAAATAAGGATCTTCATGTTCTGTGGAACTATGTAAGATGAATTTTGATGCAGGTAGGAAGTTACCTGGAAGCTAAGCATGCCAAAGGTGTTTCATGCTAATAAAACTAAAGCCAAGGTACCACTTAATGAAGTTACCAACTAATAGGCAATACCATTTTTGTCCTATCTAAGTTAAATGAAGTGCCATTGCACAGTGTAATGTCAATAATTTAAAATAGTGTAGTGCACAAATTCATTGTGTGGCAGTTTAAATTAAAAGGTCAGAACAGGTTTTTCTGTCTTGATGTATGTTGGCTGCCAAGCTGTCCAGTCTGGGCATTTGGGACTCAGTTTGCCTTTTAATCACTACTGTACTATAAACTTTGCATTATAATGGGGCACACGGCATTATGATGAAGAAACAGGATTAGGGGGAGGATAAGAGATCAATGGTTGTTCTAGAAAGCCCCTTCCTCGTATCAATTTCAAAGAGCCAGGAAATAAGACTAGATACCATATTCTGCATCATTCTAGCTACAAAATAACCAAAGTAAAAGCAATCAAGCAACAATAAGACCACAGTACACAAATGGAACATCATGCTCTCATCTGGTTTAACTATTACACCAAGTTTTAACTGGGATGTTGGTCAATTTTAAAAACCGTGGTAAATATGAATATGTAGTTGAAATAGTTTTCTCCTAATTTTTTTCCTCTCTATGCTGGATATTAGAACTTGGAGCTATACTTGTTACAATACAGTGTTGCACATCTTTCTACTAGAAAAAATTAATAAAGATCCTTTACCCGTCTCTTTAAGTTAAACGTGTGACATCATAAAGGGTGTCAAATGGCTGGATGGTTTTACAGTGCACACTTATTATATACTGTAATATGGAGTTTTGTCCTTGACAGATCTGATGGTGTTTTCTACATTATTTCCTTTCTTCACCTCTTCTTCGGTGGATTAGCTGTGCGAGGTGGAGTGACTGGACGCCCAGAATTCAGTCCACCATACTGGTACTTGGCTTTCTTTTCAGATGGTTTCAATATCTTAGAGAAAATAAAGAAGTTCCTTTGAGTGAGCAACAACCAAGAACATTTCAAATACTGTTAAAGCCCACATGAAACCTTGTTCAGCAGGAACAAGAGGGATGACGATGGTGGGGGGGTGGAAATTACATCGCAACCCTACAAATCTCTTAGTTCTACATGGAACAATAATATGAACTCTAAATCCCTCTAGTTCTATCACCATGTTGAGGTGGGATGGGGAAAGAAAAGGGACTGAAAACACATCCAGGAAGGAATAGGGACTAAAATCTGATCAAAGAAGCCACATTAAAAGGGTGCCTATAACCATTAGTTTGCATAATTGTGTACTCCAATCACTACGTATGGCCAAAAAAAAAAAAAACCAACCAATTAAACTTTAAATTTTGAAATGAGCTTTTGAATAGAATGAATAACTTAATATGCAATGGTTTGCAAAATATCAAATCCCAGTTTTCTGGAGAACAGTTGGTTCGCAGTTGTTCACAAATGCCAGCCTCCTGTGCAGTCCTCTCTGTAGCCCAAGAATATTGCTTTAACTAAACATCAGCACGTCAACAAGCACATTAACATGGTCCATGTAGCCCAACACCTACAGTCATTTTAATGCCCAAATATACCGTACCTGGAAGGAACACATCAGAGTTTCATCCACACTCATCATGCCCCCTGCATTGTCAAACTCTCCACAATAATTTGGAGCTGAGAATAGGGTGACCAACTGCCGTTTAGCAAAGAACTCGTACCCATCTTCAACCACCTGTCAACACCAGAGACATCAAAATGGCTTGCATAAGAAATTTTGAAGAAAGAAAACATCTTAAGGCAAATTGGCCTTTATATTACAAAGATGCAGGAACTCACCAAAAAGCTATTTTATGTCTTGACTTTCAGACACGACAAGTTCACTCATTTTGTCTTACCTGACACTGAATGGCAGGCCAGGTAGCACATCCTATGTCTGACACTTCAAATGTTAAACACTCATCAGCTTGACTGTTTAATATTTTCATAGCTGAAGTGCAATTACACACTGCCAGTGTAGGGATTCCCAGCATTTTATGCTTTATACACAGAATGTGGATGTTTGACCTAATTAGCTTGGAGCACACAGGGTCTGGATATCACCTTCATTGCAACTTGAAACAATTAAATTTTGCTTAAAATGGTGTTGACTGCACACACCTCAAGGGTAAGTGATTTTAGAGCATCAAAATAATAACGAGTGATTCTGTCAGATCTTGCTCAAGAGCATAATGCACCTTTAAAATCATGCAAGTAGTGTGATACATCAGCTAAGAATGTTCCCTCTTTTCCAAAATGAAAGCTTCATGTTAGAATGTAGTACAACTAGTACACCCAACTGCTTACTTTGGTGCAATCATCACAATCTTTTAAAAGGTATCATTCTTCTTTTATAAAGAACTGAATCAACTATATGAATACAGGAAATTTGCAGCAATCTTAATCAGTAGTTAAGAAATCCAGTCAGCATGTGGAATCAATATTAAATCTTCTCTAATGCTTTAGCAGTAAAATTACAAAGAAAAATTTTTAAATGTTCTAATAGTGTACCCAAGCCCAACAGTGACACAGAATAAAGAGCCTATTTTTGTTTCACAGCAGGAGGGAGTGCTTTTAAATGGACTAAATAATGAAACTGAAATGTTATACAGGAAATTGAAACTTGATGTCCACCTAACTAGCACTCTTGCTTGAAGTTACCTAATTAAAAAGTGTGCTTAAGATTGACAATGCAAAAACAGCCTAATTGAAATGTGCAGAAAGAAAAACAATTGATGCAAAGTACTCTAGATAGTTGAACCAAAATACTGGCAACAGTGAAAGTTTTAATGTACAGCCTTGTTTGTAGAGATAATCAAAATGCATTTAATGTTTCCATGAAGTGAATCAGAGTAGTTTAAGCCAGAAATACCAGGGAATTGTCTACTGCTGAAACTGAAGAATTCAAATTTCAGTGTAAACCTCAAACTCAAATCACTCTGCCCCTTTAAACCTGAAGAATTTACCTCTGATGTTCACATACATCAGTCTAACATTTAATAAGACAGTACAAAAGGAAGAGATAAATGGAGAAATCCAGTGTTAGGATTCTACTCCACTGACATCAGACACACAGTTAAACATGAGCCAACACAATGACACAGCCTTTATAGGCCATTCATTAGAAAGATTTTTTTTTCTCTAGAATTAACACAGTGCAAATTAAGTTCCAAATATACACTACTGATAAGGAGCAGGAGATGTTTTAAGAAGCAGCAGCAGCAAAATTCATACCTGATGAGCTCGACAGATCAAATCCAGATCATGACGATTCAGAAATTTACTGACCACATCAGCACCAAAAGTGAAAGAGACCCCACGATCATTTTCACCCCAACCTTGCACATCTTTGTCTGGGTCAGACCACAGCAGGTCACAGAGCAAACCTTCGAAAGATAATACAGGTGAAAATGGCAGTCTTAGGAGGTATTTTATGATGTAAAACAGCCCTATTGTAATTACCAGAGCAACTCTCCTAAAGAAAATAAGCCTTAACAACAAATGCAACAATACTTAAACTGCAACTCAGACAAACACTTTGTAAATCTGGAGATTGTTTCCTCCCTCACCATTGAAAATGCCTTGATATGAAAAAAATCAGAGCCAAATAGTTCTCTGAAACAATCTTTCATTGTAATACTCAGCGTGTTTACAGTGAACATTTGAGGAGTTTAAAAATATTAAGTGCATGTGTACTAAAAGGTAACCATCAATTTCACAGCTCAGCAAGAAAGCTTAATTTGAAACCTGCAGTAAATTTAAAAGTTCTGTGCAAGGCCAGTCATAAGCACAGCAAGCAAATTTGTAGCCTAAGTTTCTGAACACAAACAGCTTCAATTCTTACCTTTCCTACCATTCATGAGGAATCTTAGATGATGAAATCAAAATGTAACACAGGAAAACACTGATAATATCATTTGACACAGCACTGTCAATTTGCTTGGACCTCTGTTGACTGTTTCAAAAAGCCTCGTGACAGCCAGTCTGGAATTTAACAACAATAAGCCTCTGGCATTTTAGCACTGATCAAGATCTTTTTTTTTTGCTCCCAACAAAAGGTCAGCTAACTCTAGAGTTAGCACCAGGTACTAAAAAGATTTGTCTAGATCAACTGCTATGCCTTTACACATATAGAACTTTCTATAAATACTAACATGAGAAAGAAGCAGGCCAATACAAATACAACACAAACAAACCCCCAAACATTTGAAAGGCATTTCATAGCTTTCCATGAAATTGTACTTTCTTTACCTGTGATGACCCATAGGCATATAAATACTTAACAGAACTGTTTCACAATCTGAAAGATATGCCAGCAGGCTCCTTCATCTGCCATTCAGAAGTTTGATTTACATTTACATTTGGTTACTTGCTAAACAAAATACTGAAGATGTTATTTCTTAAACAGCAGATCCTTCAAGCTGTAATCAAGCAAACCAATGTCTGAAACCTATTGTGCAACTGGACCATTTTTTATTTACATATATTTATCAAATGGTCTGTGGCGCCAGACATAGCTACTCTCTAACAACAGGCTAAAATTTTATTTGTGTTCAGAAGAGAAAGAACAGAACAAGTACAACTGCATTTTAGATAATATTTCTATATAGAAATAAACTACTGAATAAAGACAGAGCATGACAAAAACGTAACTTTACTGAAATTTACTTCTATACTGAGTAACTTTGTTTCTCGAAACAGTAATTGCTGTTCAATCCCAAATGGCTTCTTACCATGAATTTCCAGCAAGTAACAGAAGCTGCTCGTCTCAGCTGTTTAGCAAGTGCATCCTCTCTTCTATTCTCTCCCCAAAATCAAATAATCTTTAGGGTCATACAGAACAATAGGCAAATCGGTCCTAAGAGGTCTTTAAATTGTAATTGAAGTAGCAATGGCTTTTTTCATCAGGCTAGAAGCAGCCATCATAATGATCTAATCCTAGCACAGCCACATGATCATCTACCAAAACTTCTGTATCAACACAAGCATTCCCCAAGCAACACCCCATCCACAAAGGGATAGCTTTGTAGGGCTTGAAACATTCATGGAAGTGAGACTGGTTCAGTTTATTTCTAATTTTCCACGAGATTTACCTCCATTATGTAAAACTGCTTTCCTTAAATAGTTCCAAGAGATGAAGACCTTTGACACTGTACCATGGCACACATGCCTCTGATGGAACATTGCATTTCAGCTCTGACAGTACATACACAGCTATTGCTTTTGAAAGCAAAATTAATACTACAGAACACTACACAAAACAAAAGCCTTTTACAAAAAATCTCCATATTTATTTTTAGGAGGTACTAAGAAGAGAGATGATTTCAGTGGAGTGTCCATGGAAACAAGAACTACGTTCTGTAAGGGCATTCCTGAAGTGGGGGTGGCTCGAGCAGTTTTATTTGTCTGCTGAATAAAACCATCTTTTCTGGGAATGCTGATATATGCAAAGATTGACTCGTTTGTGCTGACATTTATTTGGTTATGCATTGAGTGAATAAGTAGCATAAAAGGACAAACAGTGTAGTAATTTATACTACAGAAACAACCACTCACCAGTCTATAATGCATCTTAGTGTCAGGAGTCTATATACTGGCTTACACAGAAGTGGTGTTGTTTAAGGGACAGTAGATATATTAAGATTAGTCCCTGAATTACTCCCATGCATCAACATTAAGGAACATTACAGGAAACAGAATTCTTCTACTTCAAATTGTAACTTATGTTCAAAAAAAGGTTTAGATCTTATATCTCCTCTGAATGTTAATTTCACACCACTGTTGAAATCAACACTTTAAAAACTATCCCATTGTACTGCTCAACAGTCTTTTCAATCCACTAGCAAAAAAATCTGTAATAAATGAGACACTGAGCAAGACTGATTAAGCCATTCAAAAGAACATTGTACAGAAAGCACTAGCAATTTGCATCCAACATTTATAAACAGAACAATAACCTATTAAAAGAAAATTTCACAACTAGTACATTGATGGATGCAATTGAATCCCAACTACAGTGAAGTAACATCTGGATTTTTCAAATTTAATGAGGAAGGAGACAGAGAGAAGCCAAATACTTAAACATGCAGGAAATGTAATTTTGTGTGTGCCTAACCAAGGTAAGGGTAACTATCTTTTCAGTTTCCTTTATCTTTCATTAGATTTCTAAGACGTTTTAAGGGAAATTTGTGAATAACATATACAAAAACACCTACTGACAAACATACCCTACTCTGCTATGACAAACACCACCACCACATACAACAACCTTTAACATATCAGATAACACAGCCATCATGAGGAACAAGGGTCACATCCTATACAGACACCAAAGAATATCATACTGTGAACAGAAGTTGCATTAAATCATTACACTGCTCGCACAGAAATTGATTAAATCTATTCCTCCATTAAGACCTGTTTACAGTAAATTCCATGTCACTCACCTGTGTCAGGAACATCTGTAGGTCTCATAATTCTCCGGATCTGCTCCATTGACTGGAGATCTGGAGACAGTCCTGTAAAAGTACAAGAAAACAAGTGACTCATATACGCATTTTACCTGCAGAAAGGGTTCCAGAGAACACAAGATTTGAGGTTCAAAGGCACACAGCATCCATTGTTTCCACTGCAACATAAACAGAAGGCAGTTTGCTATAAGACAATAAAGTTGCTGAATAGAGAGACAGAGAATAATGCAAGTGAAATTAGCAAGGGGCTCTCATTACCACCCTTTTAGCCATGGAGGTCGTCATCTACTGTAGCTCAGCTGCTTAAGTCAACTATAAAAATCACAGTACTTTGATTACGCAAAAAAAAAAAAAAAAAAAAAA
>VZSR01001479.1:14964330-15079250 GCA_013398615.1 Brachypodius melanocephalos
CTTTCAATAGTTTAGCCATTAACATGCAACTACAATTAGAGCATGGAATTCCAAAGCCACCCTTTGAGGAGTTTACACACCCTAAAGCTCCTCTACTTAGGGCATAGAAGCATGAAAGAGAGCCTGCTAGATGCTCTGGCATCTTAAATCATCTTTAAATATGAGTCCTAAGTGTATTAAATTACTCAGGCCAGGGTATTTCATTAAGAAAGCTGCAAATTCAAAAATAGAACATGAAGACCTGATTTGTGATGAAACATCTCATATTAACAAACCATATCAATTTGCATCAGTCCAGAATTCTGAACAGGACAAAAGAGAGCTGTCACTGGAAAAGTTATTTTACATGTCATTTCACCAGGTAAAATAATTTCAGCTAACATCAGTGTTTGCGCAGCGGCAATGTACGTGTTACAAGAACAACGACATTTGACAGGAACCAAAGCCTTTGATACAGACTTGAGGAACTTTTCTTTAAGTATGAAAATTTTAGATTATTTTTCTTGAAGCAGTCATATAGTAAAACTTCTACCATCATCAGCTTGGTAAACTGTTTTCACGCTGTTGCCTTGAGGTTGTAAATGATGGCAGAAATCAAAGTAAACTACTTAAAGGGGGTATTATTAATCAACTCTATAAACACAACAATACAGGAGTAATAATATAAATTCAACTAGACAATCAGCTTTTAAACTTTGACAAATCTACTACTTCCCCTTCCCCAGATCTGATCTATTTGCACACACATTATATTAGCACTTGGCACCACATCCAGAGATTGTAATGGGCAAATAAGCACAAGTTTGTGGCTTTCCATGAAATTACAGCTCTCAGCATTTCAGGCTGCACCCAAAACATATCTTTAACCCCTGGAAGCACTAAAGGCCGGGCTGGATTGGACTGAACATCTTGGTCTAGTGGAAGGTGCCTTGTCCACAGCAGGGTCGTTGGAATGAGGTCATTTTTAATGTTCCTTCCAACTCAAAACACACTACGATTCTTTAAAAGGAAATGTTACTACAAACGATGTCTCAACCCTGTGGCTGCCCATTTTTGTGCTATTTTACATTATTGTAAAATAGCAAAACCCTACAGAATTGCCTGCAGGTTTGTAGACTTCTTTGTAACCATTTATTTTCCCAAGTATTTTCCTAACTCACCTTGCACAAAAAGAAAAGGCTGATGTCTCAAATTCATACCTACAGAAAAAGTCCTACATGATCAGTGTTAAATGAAGGCTATAAGAAGGCAAACACAGGCTAAAGCTCACTGTAAAGCTGCCACCACTAAAGTGATTGCTGAAACCTATAGCATACTAGAAGCACACAATTAAGTTGTCTTGTCACAATGGCTAAGCACAGAAAAAACATCTTTCAGTGTACTATCTTTTTGAAGCATAAGACCACCTCTCCCTTAAGAGAAAACATAATTGTCATTACTCCTGGCAGAGTCATCAAATTTGATTTGAACCACACTCTGTCTGGGTGGAATTGGTAAAGTAAATTTGATATGTACTAATTTTTATAGTGTAGTCCTTGAATACTAGGTAAATAAAGTAGAGTTAAACATCAATGTCCAGTTCATTGTCATTAATGTCACAAGAAAAACAGAATTCCAGAGCCTGAAAATACTACATAAATGCAGTATTTTACGTACAAACACAACTCCCACCTCAGAGGTTAAATCCAGTGTGATAAGACCAATGTATTCAATTGGTCATCAATATGACACTACAATATGTACTTCATTTATAGAAACTTAAACTAATCATGTAAGTTCTCTAAAGACTGAAGCTAGAGAGTGGTGTCCTAGATAAGAGGACCAATGCTGTAGAGAATACAATGCAGAGAGAAAGGGAGAAGTCAGGAACGGTTATGGAACAAGCTTTAATGAAGTGAGATAAAGAGCAAAGTCAGAAGTTAGTTGAGAGGACAGCCTTAAAAAAGGACAAATCATGACATGTATGAGGAATGTGGGAAGAGAGGGAGGTGATGGAAAAGATGCCATGGAAGATCCTTTCAGTAGCATGAAAATTTAGAGACCGACATAGCACGCTAGGTTTGAGTTGTATTGTAAGATGGGTAACTCAAAACAGATGCCCAGAAAAGTTTAGGTAAAAGATGACTCAGGATATTAAGCTATTGTAGATGGCCTACTGGGGTTGAAGTTAGGTGCCTTTTGTTTTACTATGTTATGCGGTTTTGCAAAGTTTTATTATATCCCAAAGGACAATATTTTAAAAATAAACTATGCAAAAATGCGCAATATAGTAAAAAAGGCACCTACCTTACATCTACATGCTAGCTTCAACCTCCAGCAGAGTTGAATGGTTTGTGTTGCTGCCTCAGTGTCTATTAGAGCAGTAACATCATGAAAAGGCGTTGACAGTCCATTACTTCATTGGATCTGGAATGCAGTTTGGATAGGACTGGAGAAGAGCGGAAAAAGGGCAAAACTTATTTCTGTGCTGAATGTCCACTTCCATTTATTAGGAGCACACAGCACATTATTAATTTTTTCTCTTTGTTTCACAGCTCCGGATCAGTTCAGAGCGGCAATAATTTCAGTTACAGACTAGGCCTGTAAAATTTAAGGGGCAATCAGCAATGAATGTATATATAATGAATAGTAAATACAGCTTTTCATAAGCAGATCCTTAAAGCATACTGTGCAAAAAATAACCTCTTGTTTAGTGAAGTAGGAAAACTTAATTCACACATGCCCCCCCCTCCATTTACAATGAACCTTGAAATCTTTTTTCTTGAAAAATGGCTATCAAGGCTTCTTTCTCATAGTTCAGGTCTCAAATGCATACACACAAAGCTACCAGTTTTGTCATAGTGTTCTTCTCTTCCTGCTAAGCTAATTTGATTATCTTCCCCCTAACCTTAATTGTTTGCCTGAAACACTCCAGTATTTTGTTACTATTCATCCTCTGTTTTCCAGAAAAACAACAAACCCCCCTCCCATATGTTGATAGCAAAACAGTAATTCTTTCATAAACTGTTTTGGAGACAAATTTATTACATGGGTTTTTAGCCACTGATATTTGGCTACCTAGGTGCAGAAGTGACTTTATATCTCACATTCTTAAAACTATGAGATCTAGCTTGTAAGATACCACTTCTTAAAAGGAAGAGAACACCATCACACAGACTTGAGAACAGAAGATGAGCTGTAAGCAAACAGGTATTTTGACATGTCAGTGCTACCCAGAGACTGGCAGACACAAGTGTACTACTGCATTAACTATGTTTTTACAGGGACTTAACAATATCCCAGAGCATGTCACGTCTAAGACCCAAGAGCTTATTCTAGCAGGCACTGAAGGTAGAAGCTTTCCATACAAGATGCAAGAATACTCCAAACCATTTTTAAGGCACATTCCATACAGGCATAGCTCTTGAATTGAGACCTATAATTAATAAAGGCATGATGGCAGCTATCAATAGAACTTCATGAAGTCTGGAAAAGTCTGCTCAGGAACTCTGGGCCACATGCTGTTTCTGATTCCAAATGGAGGCGTTCAGATTAGATGTTTCAAAATAATGCTTTCATTTCCACTAATTTCCATCTAACTGGCAACACAGATGTGACATCTACCAAACCATTTCTGGATGACTCAGTGAAAGGCATTGCTTATTAATGGAGGCAGTTGCAAATACAGCTGCAAAAGGCAGGATGGCTCTTGCTACAAGTAATTGAAATTCTTGTCAACTGTTTGACACTGCAAGCTTCTGAAAACCTGTTAGCATCACTGCCTGTAAAATCATGGCGAGGCCTGTTCTACAAAGAAGCGAGCCCAAGTAAGTTCCAATACTCAGACAAGTCACAGCCCTTGGTCAGATCAACACCAAACACTTTTTTCAGTACACCAACAGGGCAGCATTGGGACAAATACCCACAGAATGTAGACTGCCTAGCAGCAAAGGCTTTATAGAGCCCATGCAAGCCATGTCCAACCTGTTCCAGTGTTAGCAAATGTCTTCATTTGTTTGCAGCTTCAAGCTGCAGGCTGTGTGACCTCAGAGATCCCTCCCACCAAAGTGTTGTGAAACAGTTAAAGAGGCTGAGAGTCTAGAGCCAAGGTTACTTGTGAAAGCCACTCTTCACTGCTAGGGATGCCAATGTTAGGACGGCTGCACTGATATATAGAAACAGCAACAAGTCATGTGGCAAAGCAGGCAATAACTCTAACATTAAGTAACCTTCAGAGAGGGATACACCGATGGGAATACTTAGAGATGCACTTTCCCCTCAGGCACAAGAGTGCCACGTGTATCATGTAAGAATGAGGCCTACTGACAAGTGCACAGAAAAGTATGACGTTTACAGACAACACAAGGTTAAATATCTCCAGATAAATATCAGGTACACACAGCCTCGCTCCATGTGGTATAGCATTAACCCAAACTCAGTTTAGATACAGCCTTTAAAAGCAGCCATCAGCTTACCTCCATGACAACAGAAGATCTTCTCATCCACAATGGCTGCAATAGGCAGACAGTTAAAACAGTCTGTGAAGGTCTTCCACAGCTTAATGTTAAATCTCCGCTTGCCTGCAAAAACAGTGTGTGACATTAGGAAAAGAAAGCTAGTATTCAGTACCAACTTGTAATACATATCAGAGCCTAAGCAAAAGTGTTAGCAAACTTTCTTCATCGTTTTATTCTGTTAGCACAATTTGGTCTCAATCCCTTACAATAGCATTTCAAGGACAGCAGAAGAAAAAACAGTAATGCTCCAGAGTGACTTTAACCTTGGCTTAGAAAGTATTTTTAGAAAGTTTCAAAGCAGATTCACAGAATATTGAAACCCTTGAAATACAAGAGTCACTACAAATGTTTCCCAAATACAGTGTTATTCTGTTGTAGTCTCTCAAAAGTAATAAGATTTTGCTTACATTCATCATAAAATCCATAGATTCGATTGATGCTAGCACACTCATGATTTCCTCTTAGGAGAAAGAAGTTTTCTGGGTACTTGATTTTATATGCCAGTAATAGGCAAATTGTTTCCAGAGACTGTTTGCCTCTGTCTACATAATCTCCAAGAAAAAGATAATTAGCTTCTGGTGGGAATCCTCCATATTCAAATAATCGAAGCAAGTCTGTATACTGACCATGGATATCACCTGAATAATAAAAAAAAAAAGTTTACCAAGGATTAGTGCAACAACATAAAGACTTACACAAGTCAAGAACTTAAGCCAGCTAATTAGTTTTTATTCAGTGATATTAAAAAAGGCATTAAGACTACCTTTAAAAACTGGCAATATACATCACAAAGGTAAGAACATGCTAGTATTAAAGCTGAAGTACTCACAGGATATAAATAACTCACCATATCTGCAGAACTGCTATGTCAAGTACGAAGCCAATCTGAAATCCAAAAGCTACAAAAGTCTTGTCAATAAAATATAAGCTTTCTAACCAAGCTTTAATTAATTTAAATTAAAACAAGGTCAGAAAGAAAATCTCTAATTGAACAGGTATATGACCCGGAAGCAAATGTATCAGGAAAAAGTCACATTATTTACTGCAAAAACAGAATTCAAACAGACTGGAGAGAAACTGAACATTGTGCTGGCAAAGTACACTTACTTCAAAGGTCAATTCCCATAACATTGCTGTACCAAGAATCCCATCCCCCAGCATTTAGACTGACTCCTCCTTTGATGCATGTAACAAGCAATGCAAAGACTCAAAGACTGCCATCCTTTACAAGATACTCCACCCTGCAGCTTGTTCTTAGGAAAAATACCTGTCACGTTAATCTTTACACTGCCAGCTTTAAAACTAACTAGGCTTTCCACAGAACAGCTGTGTGACATTTACACCACCACACCTCTGATGTGTATCACATCAGAGCAGCCAAAGCTAAACTATCCCTGAGCTGTCCACACGGGTGAAGATCTCAAAGCTGCTCTACAGTAACTTGCAGCATATATACAATGTATTCCAGCTGACTGGGAAACTCATTACCAGAGTGACGGGATGCAAAACAGATATGCCAAAAGCCTTCAGTACAGGCTGTATGCTATTTAGATTCAGTACCTCCTGGTCCTGTACACTAAGCATTACATAAATGTATTTTCACTATTGTTGCCTGTTCAGCAACAAAATCGTGACTTTGCTCAGCAGTTATTCTCCAGTAGAACATGAGCTACTGTGGCCTCAAAAGAGAAAAAAACAACAACTCACACAAGTGTTTTCATCTTAAGAAAGGAAAAAGGTTTCCAAATATGTATGCTCTCTGGTTCAATTCTTAAAGCATACAGTGGTAAGAAGGGTACATGCTATATTATGGTCCTTTAAACTTTCCATGAAAAATGCAGTATTTGCTCCTTTAGGCAGCATTCTCCCATAACTATTTCTCATTTAGGGGGAAGAACCACTTTCCAATTTTCTTGTAATAAAGGTGATCAGTGTCTACTACCCAATTTCAGTCACAATCTGAAGCTCCATCAGATTGGCTAAAATCTTTCACATATGTTGCAACAAAAATGATTTGTACTCTAATTGACACTTAGAAGTCTCCAGGTCACAACCTGAAGAAAGCAGAAGACTCCTCAACAAATCACTTCTATGCTGAGTCTAGTACTCCAAAACCATGTTATCAAATCCCCAGACTTCAGCACCAATAGAATTAACTATCAAGTAATCATACTACAGAAAATACTATTATTGTGTTGTCTGTAACTACTTTCAGTTATACATGTGTACCAGATGCAAATGCACTTAATAGGTAAAAACATTTTACAGAAACAATTTTATAAAGGGACCAAGGCATTTACCATTCCATTCAGGGCATATAGCATTTTAAAATACAGCTTCAGGTGAGCACAAGTTGAACTCTACCAGATATAAAGACTAACATTAAAAACCACATCTATTTTAAAATGGACATTTACATAAGAGCATCTTTCATCTTACATTAAAACACAGCCATTTGAGATGTAGAGCTTATTTTGAACTGACTTGACTGTAAGACAAGACAATCCTATAATGGTTCCTCAGGCATTGCCTGAACACACAAAAGTAATAGTTCAAAGCAGTACCAGCTGCATATTTTGCTTCTGGTGAAAGCAATCATCTTTCTTTCACTTTTATCTAAATGCAGCTTTGACAATTGTTCTAGTATTAAATTTAGATGCACCTCATGCTTCCTGGTACTTTCACTGTGTTTGGAATCCAATTTAAGATAACAAATGCCTTATTTAACTGTGCATTAGCTACACCTATTATTGCACACCTAACAATCCTTGCCTCAATCTAAGCAGATGAGGAAGAGCTAACTTTGAAGCAACCATTCTTTGCAGACCTTGACTTATGTACAATCTACCTGAGTTTCCATGTTTCCTTCATCTAGGAACACAGTAAGACTACACTACAGTGAAAAGTCTAAAGAAAACACAACATGATAAAGTTGCATTTAAACTTTATGTCATTAGGCAAGCTGGGCTGGTTTTTCCTCCCCACCCTACAAAGCAATTAGTCATTTAAAAGTGATTTTACCATTAGCGGTTTGTGGGCTTGGCTGTTTTATTTTGGGGTTTGGGTTTTTTAATTGGTAATATCCTCTCAATGTAAGAAACACTGCAGACATTGCATCTGCCAGAAAGAAGCTAATCTATGTTTGAACATGTAAGTAGTAACAAAGATTGTTTCCCCTTTAATATTATGACACTTTAATGCAAGGAATTTTATGTGTTCAAAGACATTGCCTATTGTTAATAAGCAAGTTGAAGGATGAATACAATCTGTATTTAAAATACCTTTTAAACATTTTTTACAATCTTCTAGTTACAGTGTACTTCAGAAGTCCAGTATCTTATAAAGGTTTTGTGAGGTTAAAACACAGGTTTTATTTATGTTTCATAGTAATACTGATGTTTGTTAAAACATGTTGTAAAGCTCAAGGAATTTGTTACATGGTAACTAAGCCTAATTTAAGTCTGCATTCAGTTTTACTTTTCTGAATTGAAAGACTAACAACGCCTTCAAATTTTCAAGTGTTTAATTTAATGAGGTCTTTGTTTTGTTTTTTGCTTTGAAGTGAGCAACTGCAACATGCAGGTCTTTAAAAGCAGCTAACTGCTTTTTAAAATAGTGATCAGAAGAGCACCAGCTCTGTGCAAGCAAGGAACAGGCTGCAAAATTTGCACTAGATGAGGGCACAAGCAGCCCTTATTGCCAAGGAAACTTGCTCCAAAATAGTGTGAGGAACATCAGCAATATACCAAGTGCTAGCTGCTTTTTCTTCACTTAATCCAATCAAAATTGAGAACTACACTGAAGATTTCCCTCTAATCCCAACTCAAGCCGATTTGTCTGACTCAGTGTTCTTCCAATCCCTCTAGCACAGAGCTAGATTAAAACACGTAAATAAAACATGTACATATCAAGCTTACGTACCACAAATTTTCAGAGGTGCCTCTAGTTCCAGAAGGATAGGCTGGCTAAGAAATATTTCCCGTGATTTTATGCACAAGCCCCGAACTTCTGCTTCGGTCATCTGAACAATCTTCCCAGGACGACATCCTCTTACTGAAATGAGATATTTAACAGTTGAAGGTAGCTACCACAGAGATATGCACCAATAGCTAAATGCTAAATACAGATCATCTGTATTTAAAACCTACATTTGACAAAAAGCCAGCATCACAGTCTACGTATGTACCAAATACCTTGGAATTATGCTGTCCAATGAATTGCAAAATTAATCTCTGATACTGTGGTAATCTGTGCTTAAAGATCTGTATGCATTCCTGTTGAATCAAGTCTCAGAAGAAGACTTTAAGCTGTGCTTTTGTACATATCTGAATAAATAGCAATTTTAATAAGTGTTTTATTTAAAAACTCCTTTGTGCTAGAGTATTCATAAAAGACAAGAAAAATGTCAAGAACAGAAAACCTGAAACCATTTCCACATTAGCACAAGGCAAAATTCTTTAGGACTGTTAAGTTCAACAACACTAGTTAAGTACAAAGAAAAAAATCACAGACATGATTATATTTAAATAAACAGAAACTGCCATATATTAGGAACATCACGCTAAAAACTACAAAAGTTTGATGAAACTTTCACATATAATGGGTCTTAAATTACTGAAACCTTTATAGCCAAGAACATTCTAATTAGAATGAAATTGAATTCACAAAACCTGTAAGTCAGGTACTCAGACCTATATTTAACATAAAATCAAAAGCATTCGCACGTCATTGCACCCCAACCAATATCCTCTGGCAAGTTTATCTGCAGCTGCTTCTTTCTACAAGCATCTGTATGATTCCTGTCAGAGGCTTTAGTTTGTCTTTAATGAGGCAGCAAAATAGAACAAATATGTTGTCACTTTGGCCGATCCAGTCCAGTCTTGCACCTCAGCATAAACCAAACTTCAGAGTTCAAACTAATAAGCCAGAATCTACCAGTGTCTACAACAGGCAAACATCCTGTCCTGTTTTAGATGAAAGCAACATTCAGCATTAAACCATGGTAGTACCTACAAAGGAAACTTTTGCAGCTCAAATCCAAACGCTTTCAAATTCATGCATGGTAAGACATTACTTCATAAAAATTTTAACTGCAACTTCAATTAGTCTCATAAATTTGTGAACAGAAGAGCAAAAACTAGTTCTTCACATATAGCAAATTCCTAGGTCATCTGCTTTCCCTCTCCAAAACAGAAGAGTAAGCTTGTTTTTTTTTTTGTTTTTTTTTGTTTTTTTAAATTAACATAACCTTCCTTTTATTTCTCCCTAGTTCCTAGAAAACTGACTATATAGAGGAGGTCAGTATAATTACCTCTAACATTATCTACACTGTGCAGTGGGGAAGAAAGGATATGAGGGAAAACAGTTTGTCCTAGAGCACCTCATACTATAATCCAAAGTGTTAAACTCAAAATGCTCTGCTCTGGTTATCACTACATACTTGTCCCAGAGTAACCACACATCTGACCATGCCAACGCTGTGCTATAAATATTTATTTTTAATAAACACCAGGCACTTGTTAAACGGAGGTTAGGAAGCAGTCACAGGAATGTGTGAAAAGGCAGAGCTAAGGAGCCGTTTTCAAAAGCAGGGAAGAGATGTGAAATTAGATCCTGGGAGAGGTAGCTTGCGTGCCGAAAGAGCGGGAGGAATAATCTATCTGAAGTTGAGGATAGATTGGAAATACTTAGCCCATTAGAACCTCACAAGGAAAAGACTGTGTCATACAGGACTTCTTTCAGTGACGCTCTGAATCACTACCAAATGATATTTACAACATGGTAAGTCACATTCCTCTTGCTAATTAAGATTTCAACTATACTTGAGAAAGCAAACAGCATTTTAGCAACACTTTTTAGGTTACTGTCCTTCATGCATTAAGATGTTCACTTACATATTAGAAGAATACAAAGAATACATCAGAAACAATCCATGTGACTTGCAAACAATATACGACTACAGGCTTCCATTTCATCACATCTCAAACAGCAATATTCTTACAGATACATCTTCAGCCCCATTATTAGCAAAAATACACCAAAAACAACCAAGCAAAAACTCAGGCCTGACAATTGTCACAGGATTTGACTATCCAATTTGTGAGGTATCAAAACGTTCCAACGATCTTAATTTCAAATGTTTGTGTTCCAATAGCTTATAATGATCCCCTTCAGAGACCTGGAACTCCTGATAGGCACAATAAACTGCCATTATACACAAGCAGAGTCTTCATATTACAATGGCTATAATTTTAATTAAACAATTGCTCTATTTTAGACCCATAGCTTGCAACAAAGTCACACCAAAGCACCACGAAGCACACCAGCTTTCTGGTCATGTCTTCCCACTATAAACTGCATTCTTTTAACCGTAAACAATGACATTCTCTTCTGTATCTACCTTTCATGACATTTTGTAATACCAGAATGATGCCATTTCATAGAGCTCAAAACCAAGAAGTGGTTACAAGAAGTAGTAAGTGCAGACTTACTATATCCACTCTAGTTTTGGAATTGTAACCCAGGAAAGCCCATTATATACAACCTAAATGTTATCAGAAGCAGCACCAGACCAAGCACTGAGACCAAAACTGAGATAACAGTTCAAAAGTAGGGCACCCATAATACTTAAAATAACTTAGATCCAATCAGTTTTTCCTCACAACACTAGCCTTCAGCTCCCTTTGAAACCTCACACAGAGGTTTAAACTTGGAACATTTGCTTTATAGGATCGATGCTTTGAGTGGTGCTGGATTTTTTCAGGAGAAGGAAGACACACAGAACATGCAGCTCCTGACTTCATAATAACTGCCAGTCAGCACCTTGATGGTAGTTCTTTACTACTAACAGTAGAGCCCTAAATGCTGCAAGTCCTCAACAGACAAATCAACTAAGTAACTTATCACCTCACTTCAGATTTTCCAGGTTAAGAGACACTCCTACAACTCTGACTGGTCTATCACTCTCAGACGAGGAGACAGCACACACCTGATGATCAGTCACTTCCATCCTTTGGGAGGGGTGCAGATCTGAGCCACCGCACCTTTGTAAAGGCACCCTCCACCCAAACACTCTGGAGCTCCAGTGTAAACACACAGGTTCAGTTACATTTGAAATAATACAATACCTGGGGTTTCATGAGGAATAATCCTCAATACTAGTTAAGATAAAAGCAGTTTTCTCCCACAGTTCCCTGATCAGCAACAAGGATATTACACAATGTGAAATGAGAGGCTTCTGTCCTGTGACCCTGAAAGGCTCAGCATTTCACTGGATTCACAAAGACACTGAAAAGTTTGCCAAGTAGTCATCTGGAACAGATATATCACAGCTGTGGTACAAGTACACAAGACTAAGCACTTATTTCAGCAGCTTACATTACAACTAGAAATTTGTTCAAGTTCCCTTGACTCAGCTGAGCTTTGTATGGGTTGTAAACAACAGTGCATTTAGTTTTTCAAAAGCCAAATCTCCAAGAACAGATTGAAGGGGAGGTTCTAAGAACCAGATCGAGAGTATAAGAGATGTTTTTCAGACTCATTTACGAATTACTACAGCTAACTACTCAAGTCATAGCTTCACACATTGCAAAATGCGTAGCTCACAAACAGCCCTTAATAGAATTGGGAAAGCCATTATTTTTAACAGCTGTCAGTTACCCAGGGCAGAAATACCATATCAACATTAAAGGTAAATTAATTCTCTTTAATCTAAAATGCAGATGCTGCAAACAAGCTTTGATTTACATAAATTAGCCTTTCAATAGGGACAGTAGGGACAGCAATTCCTGTTGTAATACACAAACTCAGGTGCATAGTGCTTTGACAGAACAAGCCTTTCCTCCAGTGAGCTTCAAGCACAGGAAAAAAAAAAGAAACAAAAGCAAATATATGCATTGAACACTGAGACATAATTTATCTCCTAGAGTCACCCAAAAGCTACTCTAATTGATATTAGAATAATCTCTGCATCTCCACAACCATTGGTAAGCAACCTTAAGAAGTTCAGTAATAGTAATTAGCAATCCAGGACATGAGTTGCACAGTGGCAGGTAAGAAAAACTTCAGCAAAAAAAAAAAAAAAATTTAATCCCTCCAAACTCATGCCAGAGAGTAGTAGATTATGTAAGGCAATACTGGAAAGGAAAAGGAAAGTGGGTCAGGAATTGGCTGTTCCAAGTTCCACTTGCACTTTTTTCCATAGCCTTTCATGAAATGGAAAAAAATATATTTAACCTGTTCTGTCACACTGCTTCTGGCGTGTCTCTCTAAGCAGCTAAGCTGCTCATTTTGTGGCATCACTAATAGTTTCTTCAATTACTAAGTCAGCTGTGGCATGCACAGCTACCCTAAGCATTTACCTGGTATTGGTTTCCAAGATTGCAGTGTCCCATTTACTGGACGTAACACTCACACTTTTATCATAACATCAAAACCCAGAGACTTCTCCCCTGTACCATAAAAAACTGGGTCAGCATTATTGCTAATAAGCACTCTCCTTTCCATTCACTCTGCTTTTTTTGCAGACATGCATTTATATGGCCACACAGTAAACTGCAACAGTGAACTGGTATTTTCTTCCTAGAACAAAGATAGAACAAATCAAAAATGTAATCTAAATAGTTCCCCAAGCTGAAGAATACATCCTCTGTGAACTTGAGACAGGGCTAGTGAAAGAATAAGGAGTTGGTTCTGCTTCTTTCCACAGTAGCTCCAGCCAAGCTTATGTCTGAAATCATGTCTTAAGAAATCAATCTTGCCAGAGCATATCTTAAAAAAAAAACAAACCCAAACTACAACACAAGACTGCAAGCATGCAATTTTACAAACTGCACACAAGCAATTCCCTTGAACTTACACTCCCCCCACATTCTATGGGATGTTTAATCATTGGTGATTAACAACTCTGACATTTAACTATTTTTTTGTACTTACAAGTACTTTGGAGTATTTGGCAAACGCTGAACAGCCTGCCAATAGTAGGGGCAGAACAGATTTGAAAGCTAAAGGTGGCATTACCTCTGACTTGGGAAAAAAACAAGCGGTCCTCAAGCTGATTTTGGAAATATGTTCTGAAGTCATCTGCTCAGTATTTTTTAAATTCAAATGACATACTTTAATAAGTCTAAGTCAAGAATCCTACGATGGACTTTAAAAGCAACTCTCAATGTTAAAAGCAAAACTTCTAGTCCTTCAGAATATCTTCTGTTATTTAACTTGTTCAGCTGCCATCCAGAAGCAGCCACTCCCTACTTTGCAGCAAAACAGAGAGTTAAGCCAACAACACAAGTTTTAAATTTTCAGAACTGCTGTGACAGAACTAAGCTTAGAATAGCTCTCATTCATGAGTTACACTGGTGGACAACAATAATATAAATGAACCCGTTAGAGTTTTGGTCAATTCAGCAAGAACGTATCGCTGAACATTCAGCTTTCTGCAGTGTACCCAGAAAATGCCTGCAACCTTTCCTAGGGTACACCACCTAAATTTCTCACTAAAAATAATCAGTCTTCCAGGAAGTTTTTTTCCTAAAAAACTTTGCTCTTATATCCAAGTAACCTTAAAGTCTTTCTAAAATTGCCTTCACTAGATGACCTTGATATTAAGTATTTTGCTGAAGAACAGTGATTGCTTGTGAACTCATTTTAGTAGATTTATTTAACACCAAGCACAAATTCACTGCAAAGTAAGAGCCTGCCCAAGCCTTTAATTGGAAAAAAACCTCCTAACAATGAAGTGGTGTTCTACCCAAACTTGAATTTGCATTCTTTAAATACGTACTCTCCAGCAAAATTAATAGCCATGGAGAAGAGGCTTTATTAGAAATGACTATGTAAAATTGCTTCAGGGGATGCTCCAGTAAGCCCATGAAAACATGTAACTGTTACCCATTCCTTTCACTTTTCATAGACCACCTGCTTCCTTACACAAAAGTTCCATAAGTAACTGATGTCTCAGTCATTCTGTATCACATAGGGTTCCATGAATTGCTGAATTTGATTCTGAAGGACAAGATCACATGTTCTGTATTTACTGTTTGTTTAAGCACACTTGAACCTAAAACTCAAGCAACCAGCAAAACCCAAGGTAGAAGCTTCTCAAAATGCTGTATTATACAGTGATGGTAATTTCTGTCTTAGTCTACTTGGAAAGCTAACCTAGCATAAAACTTTCATGAAACAAAGAATTTCAGCTTCTTTCTCAAAGGATGACTTTCTTTCTCCCTAAAGTAGTGTTAATAAAATTCCTAAAAGTCAAGGAAAGTGAAGGTAAATGACAAAGTTATGAAGTAACTTCTGAGAAGTACCAAGAAGAGAAGTTACTGATGTTATGACAAAAAACTGGGTGTTAACTTCTGCACATCAATACAGTTACATGGGATATATACACAAAAAGCTTTGTATCAAAAGCTTTATCAAGCTCTATCAAGCTTGGTATTAAAAAAACCAAAAACCAAACACAGAATATCTTCCCAGAACCCAGAAAAGGTGGTACTGTGAAACTAAGATGTCCTATTCAATGTACTAAGACAAATCACAAAAGAAAAGGTTCATTTCAATGTTCAGATTATAAATCAGATACCCATTACCTGTAGAGGCACCTCAGGCTGTAGCTAAGAGCGGATTCCCCTATACATCCCCCTTCACCGAGTAACAGCCAAATACAGCATGCTGCCTTCACCACAGTCTATGGTTTAGCAACGTAACTTCTTTCTTTTGAAAAAAGAGTTAAATTCCTACCTCTGGTGGTAACTAATTAGCATTTAAGAGAAATTTTAACACTTTATAGTTGCATTTATCCTAAATAAGAACACTGTTTCTCTCCTTTTATACTATGATTTAGCTGTGCAGTGAGCAAGACTCTGAATGACTCAAGTAAAACCTGTGCTGCAGAGTCTCTAAATGAAACAGTTACTGAATCACGGGGCCTTCAGGAGGCCAAACAGCCAGATGGAACCCAGAACCCCAGCACACTGCCTGATGCTGGGCTCTCGGCCTTCGGTGCAGCTTTTCAAGCCAACCATTCCATTCGTCATGCACTTATAAAGCTAAAGATGAAGCGGCTGATATCTGCACTGCTGTACAAACCCAGAAACAAACTTCATTCTTATATTCCTCCTCTCTGGTTAACGTGATACCTGTCCTCCTAGAAACATACCAAAATTGCCTACTTTCTTCCTCTTTTTAAAGACTAAGAATATTAAAAGAAAAAATCCTTTGCAAGCAACTCCTTTTAAAATTATTCTTGTTTACTTCTCCAGTAGCAAATTATCCAGTGATTTCATGCCAAGCCAGGTAATAACTCTTGTTTATTCAGGATTCATCTTCATGGTTTGTTTATATTGTTTGTTTTGCAACAGATCATTAAGGTCTATTTTATTTCTCTACGACTGCCTCTCTTTTTCAGCATTAGTTACAGAGCCCAAAACTGTAAGCACTACTACCATACCATAATACTGCTCCATCAGGCTGGCTGGATATATTTATTAATTAGGACAGTAATGAAATGTTATTGACCATAGCACATTTTACCAGTATGCTCTATACCATTTAAAACTAACGCAAAAAACCTCTCAATTATTTCATAAGAATTTAAAATCCAACTTTCATTTTAAAAGTCGAGTAATATTCAAATTTCTATGATTATAACAACTTGTAAGACCTCTGAAATCAGAAAAAAATGAAGCATGTGACTTTCTTAGAAGACATCACATGACAGTAAGAACACCATGCAATCAGCTTTATAAAGGCAACCATAAAAATCATTCTTTTAGCTGAACATTGAAGCAACAACCATTCCTTTCATCTACTGGTAGTTCAATAAGTCTCTTCTTGGATAAGTACTTCCCAGCTTCTTCAGTGCATTGGTACTACCAGAACTAGTAGCCCTCAGCCTAACCAAAAATAAATTTGTTTAGAAAAGATCCACATTAAATTCAGTCAGATTAATTCAAATTGTTAATTTTAATTAGGACAGCTAGATTTAAGCAAGTAAGGTGTCTTGCCTAGACAAGGCAAATTTGTTTGTACAGCAATATAAATGAAGCCCCTTTACAGAAAGCCATCTTGTACCTAAGGTTTACTGTGCCTAGGTTTCCCTAAACACATCCTCACTTCCATATGGTAAACTCCCTAGTGTTTACTAAGACAGACACCTATAAATTCAAAAGAGCAGAGATTCATTCCAGCTGAGCTGCCTTATATCCAGAAATTTTAGGAGACAGAACAGAAACAGGAAGCCCAACACCTCGACAGAAATATGGAAATCTTACTTAACACCATTCACAGCACTCTTTACAAGTCAAGGTTACACCTATTCCGGTATCTTTGCTTTGATATAGAGGCAACCTTTTCCACACAGCGCTAAAATTAAATTAGCTTAGAATCTGGCTTAAATGTAGACCTGATGCACCCATTTAGCTCAGCATTGTTGCAAATTTCAGGGCATTTCCCATATAGGGATACATGGTATTCCTAGATGAGGCAAAACACAAGTAGCAATTCAGCTGCAGTGCCCAGGGAAAAAAAAAAAAAACAACATTGAGAAAAAAAACTTCTCTGTTCACGTTGGACAGTAGGATTCAAAAGGAGACACTTGAATCACATTCTTTCAATACTTAGAGAGGCCTTATAAGAAAGATGGGGACAGACTTTTTAATAGGGCTTGCTGTGATTGGACAAGGGGAATGGATTTATACTTTTAAAAAAAAAAAAAAAAAGGAGGTTAAGACTAGATATATGAAATTCTTTTACAGTGACAGTGATGAAACACTGAACAGGTTGCTCAGAGACGTAGTGGATGCTCCATTCCTGGAAACATTCAAGATCCCACTGGACAGGGCTCTAAGCAACCTGATCTAGTTGAAGCTGTCCCTCTCACTGGAGAGAGGTTGTACCAGGTGACCTTTACAAGATCCTTCCAACCCAAACCATGTTATGATTCTGTATTCCACATCTGATGTGTTCATCACAGTCTCATGTGTGCATATTCCTGTGCTGTCCACAGCTAGAACAGACTGGGAAAAAAACTATCCACCAGATGGCATAGCTGGGATGGTAGGAAGGAAAAAAATAAAAACATGAACTAAGTGCACACACTGAAGCAAAAATAAGACCACCATCTTCGTGTACCATAACATAGCTAAGTCTGACCTGTGATTCTGCATACCAGCACAAGAAGGAAACACTCCTTCAATGAATTTGGCTTATTCACTTTCCTAGTCACGTATCACTCTAAGAGACTTTCAGCAAAGCTATGGAATTCTGTATTTAAATGACATGTAAATCTTTGCAGATTCACTCATGACAGACAATAAAACTCAAAGTGTCTCCAAGACAGTGAGGCACACACGTCAGATCACCAGCATCTCCCTCACTCTTCTAGCAAAGTAACAGGAATGACAATTTAAATCTGGATGGAGATAAACTAAAAGAAAGCATTGCTATGTTCAGACTTTATGTATATACTTGAGTTTTTACCTTCCTACCATTTCCAAACAGTAGTTATTTATAAGGTATCGCTAACTAGTGGCCAAGTACTAGACATGTTGTAAGAGGAAGACAATGCAAAATGAGATCTTAGCATTCCTAAATTCACCACTTAAGCAATGAATAGAGCATAAGAATTTGGTATATGCAAAAGAATATGGAAATTAAAAGCTAATGCCCTAGAAGACTATTAACATCCATTACACCCTGGTTCAGGTGAGTCTATGAAAACTACCTCTAAATTTAGCTCAAGATTTAATCAATCTGGCTTTCAGCACTCCAACGATCTCCAAAGTAAGAAAGTATACATTCAAGATAAACGTGGGCGCACTCCTTGAGGACTGGGAAGATATTCTTTAATTCTCCCAAGCAGCCCAGCTGTAGGCCACTTCATACAGATATTTCAAAGAGAAACCAAAATCACAACTAGACACAAAGAAAGTAAGACAATCTAAGTAGGTACTACCAATCAAAAGGCATGTTAATGTGTCATATAACCCAGAAGCAACAAGGACAAAAACAGTTAGAGTAACCTAATTAATGTAGGAGCAAGAACTCCTGACAGTTAATATCACAGCCTAGAAACAGGTGTCACCACCCAGCAACCCAGTGACAGCAGTGAAGTTTCATTTTGCTGTGGCTTTTGATAAGTATTTGCTACCCTTGAAAAATTACACGTAGCAGCCACTGAGAGACAATTGTAGACTGTTAAAGCCATACATTTCACTTAAAGCAACCAAAAGAACTAAATATATACTACATGACAACATTTAATGAAAATGTACTTTTATTATTTCACTGTGCTTACACTTACACCACAAAAGCCATGTTTCCTTATCCTTTTAAGTCAAAGTTGAAGTGTGAGTAATGGAGCCAAACAACTTGCTTTGAACAATTTAACTGGAGATAAGAGTTAACAGAATTTTTCTTCTGTGCAACCAACGTGGGGAGGGATTCATACTCACTTTACCAGAACAAGTCAGCTAAGCAACAGCATGAGCTCCAGAAAGTGAGCTGCCAATTGTACAAAAAAGAAAAAAAAAAGGCAAACTTCATTGTGGAACATTGCTGTTTGAACCACAGCTTAGAATGCTATATGCTAGCAGTGCAACAAATAAAAGATGTTAAAAAGAAAGCAAAAATAATCAACACACACTGCATTCCTTTAATTGCTGCCATTTTTTTCAAACAAAACCTGTAAGAATTCCTTAGTATGTTTCAGATACAAGATGTTACAGAAGGCACTCCCCTAATGTTAGCAGATGACATGCAGAATGAAAGCACCCCATCCCCCTTAAGAATCTTCATAATCTCTGCCCAGAGTTAAAAGCAGACTCAGAAACAGAAAAGAAAAATTACAAGCAAGGCTTGGTTCAGAAGTTGTACATACATATATCCCTAAAGGTTACAGTACTGTAGAAGACAAAAACCACAGGTCAGGCTGCTGAAAGACAAGGTAAGAATCATAACCCAAAAAGCTACAAAGTTGTAACACAAGTATTTATGGTATATGTAAACTGTATGGAACACATATTTTAGAAGTCTTCCCCCTTCAAAAAAAAAAAAAAAGAAAAAAAAAGAAAAGCAGAGTAACATCTAAGAGGGAACAGAACGATTCAACAAGTTGCATGCCAAAACACTGCAGAATCCCCTCCTCTTAAAGCAATCTATATTTAAATTACTACACTATCATGGAACAAGTATCTTTCAAATATATTATTTAAAGTGTTTCAAAACCCCCAAAACCATAAATATACACGTATCCTAATGTCCCCCCCCAAAAAAATCTGCCCTAAAATGTCAACGTTTACTAAGTTCTTATTTAGCTTGTCTTAAAAACCTACCTATTAATCTGTGTTTCAACATCCAGAAAAAGGGAGTTTTATCTGCATTAGCGATCTAAGAGAAACTTCAACTGATACTTGTTTCTTCATACTATATTACACTGCATACCTTAAATCACAAACATAAGCACAACTGTTCTAAGACTTCATGTATTTTTAAATACTGATTTTGCTTTTTCTAATTTTCACATCGAAAAAGATAAGACAACAGCTACTAGGAAGTCTTTAAAGCCCTAAACCCCCTGCTTTGTAGTAACTTGGCTGACCAAAACTCAGCTCTGCAAAACGTGTTTTACTTCCCAAACTATACATGCTCCATAAATTCCTTTCTATAAGCCTTCTGCAATGCGATCCAACTATCTAAGGAGTACAGCAACCAAATAAATGAACTGCGCATACCCATGCAAGTACTCTCATCTCATCTCCAGCACACCAGGTATTTGTTGAATGTGGAATGAAAGATTAATGGAAGAGGCCCAAGAAGACTAAACATTCACGACATAGCTTAAATAAAAAGAAAATGCTAGCAGTAATTCCTCAGCTTCTCCAAAAGCAGGCAATAAGTGAGCGTCTTCGTTACTCTAAAGGGCACAATCACTATTTAATACACAGAAAACCCTTCACAGCCTTTATCAGCCACCCATGATAGCCACTTCTGGAGACTGCCCCGTAGGCAGGCTGAGGAATGTCAGCGGACTAAATCCCTCTGCTCCCACCGACACTCACGTACACACAACCCCACACCTAACGCAGCTCGCAGACGCAATTTTACACACGGAGGACTGCGACTACAACCGGAGCGTAGGGGCGGCGGGGAAAAGGCCGCTCAAGAGCTCAGCTAGCGAGGCGTCCCCAGCTCGCTCCTCAACCAGGCAGCTGCACTGGGGTGAGGAGAGGAAAATGGAAAACGAGACTTTTTTATTTTTTTCTTCCTATTAAATAGGAAGGCAGCCAGGCAGGGCGGGCACCCCCCGCGCACGCCAGCCCCTCCTCCCTCCGCGGGGCTGCAGGGCCGGGGCTCGGGGCACCGGCGGGACGCGCCGAACCCGCTCCCGGCCGCCACCCCGGGCCCGGCGGCGCAGGGAAGGCGCTGTCCCCGCTTGCCCCGCACGGCGCCGGCAGCCCCGGCTGTTCCCGCGGGGAGCGGCGGCGGTGCCCTCTGGCTCCCCGCGGTGTCCCGCTCACCTTCCAGCAGCCGGGTGATGAGGCTGTCCACGTTCAGCTCCCCATCCGCCATTTTGTGGCCAACAGACTCGATCCCGGGCGGGGAGAGGGCGGGGTGGAGGGCGCTCCACGGAGGAGGAGGAGCAGGGAGCGGCGGCCGCAGCGACAGTGGCTCCCCCCCGCCCCCCCTCCGGCAGTCCCCGGCGGCCGCCCGGCTTCTCCCGCTCCCTCGCAGCTAAATGGGAGAACGCGGCCACCGCTCCTCCCCGCGCCTCCTCCCCTCCTCAGGAGCCGCCAGAGCGCATGTGCCGCCTCGCCCGCCGCTGCCGCTCCGCGCCCCGGCAGCGCGCAGGCGCGGCGGGCTCGGTGGCGCAGGCGCGGAGCGGGCCCGGCCGTTCCCCGCTGTCCGCCGTGTGCCGGCGGCTTCGGGCGGCGACGGCGACGGGCACGGGAAAAGGCAGGAAAACGAGCCCCGGGAGCCTCGTGTCACCCCAGGGTCATCCCTCCGCCTGCTGGCACCGCACCTCTGCGATCTCGCAGTTTGTTTAAAAATAATAAAAAAATCTGTCATAACTGGAATGACGAGTTGTGCTCTTTGCAGCGCTCTTGTAACGCAGTTGTCAGAGAAAACTCTGTGGTTCGTGTTTCACTGCTAAGAGTACTTTTTTCGTGATTTCTGGAATTTTTTTTTTTTTTTTTGGATGAGCTCTCTAAAGACATGTTTACATACTTCTGTCAGCAGATGCTTGCCTTGGATGGACAGAGAAGTGCTTTAAAATGTAGGTGGTGAAAACCCACTGTGAACTGGGAGAGCAGATAAATACATGTATGTTGACAAAGTAACAAAGTGCAGATGTTCTAGAAAAAACAGACCTCTCCTTTATATGCCTAAATATAGATGTTGATGTAGAAACTTATCTTTGTGAGCTTGAACTTGAATTTTTCCATCTCTACAAGCCAGCAAAATCCTGCCACCTTATATAAGGCCGAAACCCACTTTTTTTATCTCTTGATTAGAAGAAAATGAGTATGAACAAAACAAAAGCAATTAGGACAAGGTGGGGCCATGATTAGGTATCAGATGATGCTGAAGTGTTCAGACAGTCAGGTGAAAGAACACTCTTTTGAAATGCCTACACAGGTGAGCAGGATATACGAAAATAAAATTTCAAGTCATCTGCTCATGATAGCACATACAGCTATCCTTTCTTGTTTTTCAAATTCTGCTGGTATTGGAAATCTAATTTTTTTTAAAAAAAATCCTAAAATGTTTTTCTTTCACGTTTCATTAAACTAGGAAAAATAATTATTCCACTTTTAAATAGTTCATCCTTATCCCAACTACTTTATTGCTGCCAAAACTAATAGATCTGCAGTCCCTCTTGAGCTTTTAGGAATTGTCCCAGTTTCGTTTCACACAGCTGAACTGCCCTGGAGACTATTTTAAGCCATCACAACATCAGGTTCAGACATAATAATATATTATTGCAGAACATTCGTCATTGATAATTAAATAGGGATATGAAATTATCTTTCACCATGGCATAAAAATATAATTAAGACAACTTCCCAAACTCCATAGGATGATAAACTTTCAGGTACACTGAGCAAAACAATCCCCTAACAACTGTTTTTACTAGGCATGTCAGCATGTTCCAGAAATAATTCAGCAGCGTATCATAACAACAAAATAATTTAATATAAGCAGAGATGCTATGAAAAAGAAAAAGCTGAAAAAAAAAGCTCATTTCTTTCCTCGTAGGTTCTGTGCCAGTGTCTTGTTTTATTGGGAACATGGCTGGGTGACAGCTACTGCTCAGCTGTACCTGGGTTTTCAACTGGGTGGAAGGTCCCCTCACTGTCCTACATAACCCTGTAAAGTTTTCTTTGTAGCTTGAGCAGGAACACAAATATCTGGGTTTCTCCCTCAGTGGGTTAAAACTTAGCATGGCCCATTGGCATAATCCAAGTACAGTAAAGAGAATTAAAAGATCAGAGAATGAGGCTCATTGTCTTCTGCAATACAGAAAGAAATAGTTCATGAAAGCATTTTCTTTGATCAAGGGTAGATGTTCAGTAATTTTTGGCATTATACCATGCACAGATACAGGCCAAAGCCAACTGGTGATTCAAGTACAAGGGGAAACTGGACTGATGCCTTGTCAAAATCTCATTAATAATGCTCACCTTTCTAAATTGTCTTTCAGTTATTTTGAGATTCCTCTCACATCCACCAAGATGGCTTTGCTCCTAACTTTACCCTGCTTGGTCTGAGTGTAAATACCCCATGTGTCAACTTTCCTCTCCTTATCCACATGCTGTCTCAAGGTGTCCCTTAATTTGCAGCATCTTCTGCTCAGTTTGTCAGATCAGAAAGACAGAAATTTCCAAAGAATGGCAAAAAACCTGTGTGTTACTGAATGTAATTCCCTAAACTGTGACTGTGTATACACGAGTTCTCACTTAGGCTGCTGTTGCTGGGAATTTGAGAGAGTTGCTTGCCCAGCTACAGAGCACTGACTCAGCATCTCTGCTGTTACCTGCTCTTTCCTGGTAACCTTATGTTGGTTCAGACAGAACTTCTACTACTCACTGCACATTAAAGTCAATGCACTACATACATCTTTATGTTATTTACTATGGCGTTGTAACTTTCAAAAACCATTGCCGTCCTAGGTCTGTCATCAGTTACCAGGTAAACAGTACATGGCATTATTTTCCAGCATTATCTCGTGACTATAGCTCGTTTCTAATGCACTTTATCACCTTGGCAAACTGTAAGTCAGGGCTGACTGCAGCTCTTATGTAGATGGGAGGGAGAGGCCAGTAGGAGCCATGTGGTTAGTTTTCCAGTGTGTAATTAAGAGCATATCCTCCCTGAATGGCAATAGCTAAACCACTGCTGCCTCCTCAGTGCCCTTTTCCAGTTTCTTACTTGAAACAGAAATTAGTGATCCAATTGACAGTGTGTTTCCTTAGGAGAGTTTGTTTACATAAATATTTATAGATTCCATCTCTTTAGCCAGAAATTATAAGAAACTGTATTAAGGTAATCTCAAAATAAACAAAATCTGCTGAAAGCTTATCCTCATTTTGTCCAAAAAGCTTAGATTAAGAGATACAAGAAGAAAAACCAACAAATCCCACTCTAGTATTTTATCACCCCTTTTTGTTTCTCAGTATTTGCACTAAAACTGGGTAAATAGCTGGTTTTGGTTATAACCTTTTAAGACCTAAAAATAAAGTAGCTGTTCTTCTACACTGAGCTAAACCCAAGATTTTCTCAACCTTCCCACAAACTAAGGAGCAGAGTCCCAAACTAGCCAGTGGTTTGCATCTGGAGGCACATAGCAAGGATGTGAAAAAACTCTTCTCGTGCATCCATACTGATTCTCTTAGAACTGCAATAGTTTGTATTAGCAATTAAACACACACTGGCCCAGGCTCTCAAATCTGGGTCTGGGTCCAATGAGTGTCCCAATCATTCAGTGGTCTGTCTCTCTTAATATACTTTTTGTTTGAAACACATCATGAGATCTTTGATTGAGACACAAATGCTGTACTCATCATTGCTTTGGCAACAGTATTTTTTGAAGAACAAGATTGTTTTGCAGATTAATACTGACCCTTGATTTCTGTGAATGTAGTTATGCCATCATTGCCTTTTATGCATATTTAAAAGGCAGGGCAGGTCTAGATGTTGCCAGAAAACAGACTGTTTATGTTGAAAACCAATGCTGAAACAGTTAAAAAAATAGAATAGATATAGTAAAACCTGTATTGAAAATCATATTTAAACAAACAAACAAACAAACAAAAAACCAAAAAAAACCCAAAACAGCTCCCCCTGCCCTATCCTGACAGCTCCCAGGTGGGTTAGAGAGCCTGGAAGACAGGAGAGAGCAAAATTAGGAAAAGGTGAAGCATAACCAGGGTTATCTATCACAGGTTACTTCATCGTCTATTTAGAAGTGTGAGTAGCATTGTTTTGATTTATTTTCTTTAAGTTATGTTTATTAGCATGTGATACAATCTCAGTTCCCGTGACAGCCTGTCCTACTGCCCACAAACTGAGAAATACACACCACTTGCTGAGGCGTTACTCCCCAAGTGAGGAAGGGGGAAGGACTTCTGAAGCAAAACAAGGAAAATAATTCGGGCCTGCAAGATCTGCAGTTTGCAGGACGTCAATCAAGCTTACTATTCCTCTGCTTTGGAAAGAAAAAATCTTCTTTTACTGTTTCCCAGGAAGGAACAGCTGCAAGAACTGAAAGTGTCTGCATCTATTTTCCTCAATAAACATGGGAATATTTAGTTTCAGCAAAACGAGATGGTTTACGCCCTGTGAATATGCTGGCATTTGACATCAGCAGCCAGTTGCACAAAGTGCATGCGGAGAGTTAGAAAAAAACTCCTTTAAACTCTGGGACCTGACACAAGAAATGAAAGCTCCAAAGGCAGAAATGACAGATTGACTAAAAGCCCATCCTTTATCCAGGGATCTCCGAGTGGTCTCTAAATATCATTAAACAGACTACATAACAGTCCATGAAATGATTAAATTTTGACACATATTTCTTACACTGAGGGTTACACTTCAAATGAGAAGGTAAATAAGTTGCTGCGGGTTATGTGGTGAGTCATGGTCTGGTCTCCTGCATGCTCTGACTGTCTGCATCTCTTCTCTCTAATGCATCTCCAGTGTGCTGTGTCCTCAGCCATATTCCCAGGACACAATCTTTAAATGTGAAACCATTACAGTTAATAGCACAGGGACAGGATTGCAGTGTATGCAGCATAAATCACCATAGCTGGGGCATCTGAGTGCTCTATGGGGAATTTATAATATGTTAAAGGGATTTATGAGCAGCCCTCAAACCTCTTGCTAATGGCAGTTGCAGTAGGTGTTAAGTGAATGAAGATTCTTAATTATTTGATGATTTTTATTGATTTGTGTTGTTATTGCTTAACAAGACTCTGTAGTAACAAGGCATCTGTCAATCCTAAAATGTTTTCCAGCCAGTGAATTATTCAAGTATGAGATTCTTACAGGTTCTTACTGTTCTGTTGGACTGCTGGCAGGCTGATCTGGTTTGCTCAAGAGTACTCACAGCTTGCAGGGCAAGGCTACTATGAGGCTTTGGGCATCACAGTCACTGATGGATGCACCATGTGTTCCTGAGCCAAATCTGCCCTTGCTGCCTCTCTGTTGTCTGCTGCACATAAAATCAGGCTTGGGGAGGATTTCTTTTTACCTGCAATTCCAGGGGGAACGTTCTCACAAAAGCACATTAATTCATGACTTAGTGAAATATGTATTTATGGTGAATCACTAGGTATTGCTTCTCCTTAGACCTACAGCCATGAGCCCTATAGGGGTTCTAGTCCTGGTTCAGGACACAGCAAAGGCCTGCAATATCTCCTTCAGTTTCCTGGAGAAGAGCTGTGTTGTGCTCCAGTTTATCCCATCATCTGCATGATGGAGGGTGTGCCACCGAGCACACCTGCCCTGCAGTTGAGGCAATGCTATAATTTAATATACTTCATGATCAGCATTTTAAGAGTTTGAATTTGCTATTTCTCCATTATGTAATTACATAATAATAATAATTTAAGTAACATAATGTACGTGGAGTTTGGCTGTTGCTTCTTATGTAAATTAGAGATATTTAGCAATATGTTGCAAAATGGATATGTCTATTTAAGACTGAGATGTAAGAGGTTGCTTTGATTCAGAATAAAATAAAAAGAAGCTGTTGGAAAGACCTATTTTATAAATAAATAACTATTTAATTATAACTCTTTATCCCATGGCTTATTCACTAACATAGAAACTGCAGAGATTCAAAGTGTTTAAATTTTTTTTTAAAGACCAAACAAAACCCCTCTGTATTTCTGTCTCTTTAGAGAAATTCAGATACTTAAATGTAGATTCAGAAACTGAAATTATATACAAATGGGGAATTTGAGCCTGAATTTTCAAAAAGCAGCATGAACAACTAACTAAACATTAAGGAAATAGCTAATCTTTAGGTAGAAAAGAGCATTTATTTTAGTTGTTAATCTGCTCATAAGAAGCAGAGACACTATATTTAAAGTATGCTCCAGAAGAATTATAAAGGAATTTAAAGTCAAATTTAGATATCAAAACGTGTCAGAGAGCTTGACTTCAACCAATTTGTAACTAACACTTCTCATTCCTACTAAATTATGTGGCATTTTCATTATCTGTTAGGTAGTCTAATTTAACCCTGGTGTTCCAAAAATAGTTCACTTGTATACAGTAGGGCTCAGAAGGACAGGAGATAGGTGAGACCACAGCAGTGAGTCACACTGACAGGTTTAAGCCTCGAGTCAGCAAAACCTACTCTCAAACCTGGGTGGGTTTGATTCAGAGGAGGCCATAGCTGTCATTTGGGTTTGGGATTGAACACCATGGTTTCCCAAAAGCGTATCCCACACGCATTGCCATGGCTAACCATGTTGTGCTTTCCCTGGTGCCAGCTCTGGCTGGAGGTGGTCATCCAAGCTCCTGCTCTCTCTCCCCACTGTGATTTGCCATCCTTGCCACCGTGCTGATGTGTTTGTGGGACTGCACTCCAGGTCAGGTGTCTGCAGTGATCCAGATGATTAACAACTCCCTCTGGCTCTCTGGAAAGCAGTAGCTTTAACCCATGTTGTTCTGGGTGATCTGTTGTACAGCAACCTCCCAGAGACATGTGTCTCAGTCCAGCTGAAGACTGGAGTCTGTGGTATGAGGCTGAAACTGGCAGTGGCTGGTGGAGGAGGGGGCTGGCTGAGCAGCCCCCCAGGAGGATGGTGTGCGGTAGCTGTACCATCAGCAGGCTAGCAGGGAGGCTACAGCCCCCAGCTGCGGCTCTTGCATCCTACTGAGTCATCCCATGACTCCAGATAAGCCTTGTGCCTTATCCTGCCTCAGCCTGCCACCTGCAAATCAGTGATAACAAAATGTAAATAATTCAGAAGAATGTAGCAAGGCTCAATGGAGGTTTGTAATATGTTTTGAACTCCTTACATACAGTAGTGCGGCATTTAAGGTATCGTTGTTACGGAGCATGTTGCTAGTAGAGCTGTCTTCCTTTAATAATCCCTGCAAACTCCCTGTCTTCCTACTTTCATTATCAGTGCTAGGCTTTGGTGTCATTGTGTTGCTTGGACACCTTCTAATTTAAATTTCATGTTTTGATTTCTGGGTGATAACTTCAAACACCAATTTTCTTCTGCTACGCTATGCAGCCTTTTGCTCATTTTAATGAAACCTAGCAACCATAATGTAAATTGGAAATAACTACAGCCCATTAGACTATTGAAATCCCTGAAGATTTGAATTATTCACTATTAACAGAACTTGTATAATTATAGGTTAAGATATCACTTAGGCATTTAGCATACATCAGCTCCACTGTTAATTTTTAGCTCTTGATCTGTATTAGTAACCTCAGCTTGCTAAATTAAAGGATATGCCTCCAATTAGCCTAAATTTAACATTCAAGAACACATCTCTGGTGGGATGATGCTTATAAGTTTAGAACATCCAGGCAATTTCAGCTGATCTACTAAGTCTCTATCACAAGTGGAAGAGAAAACATTTTCTTACAAATACTTCCATGACTTTCACAGGGGTGAAAGAAAAAAGGACAAATCTGCATTTTGTGTAAGATACAAAGGCAAAAGTGTGACAAGCATTGCAGTCCTCTGCCCCTGTAGGGATCCCCAAAAAAAGTTTGTAACTGAGACAGAGGCAGCTGGGCCATTGAATGAGGACCTTCAGAAAATCAAAACAGTTAGTTTGAGGCAACAAGAAAGCGTTGAGATACATAGAAAAAAAGAGAGAACACTGACATTGTTAGCAAAAAAACCCCAACCCAACCCAGCACAATAAACAACAAACCAGCAAAAAGCTGTTACTTTTCCCCAAGAACTTTGCCTGTGTTTAACACAGCAGGGCGGGGTAGGACACTTCTGCTTGTGCACTGGACATGTTAGGTATGTAATACAGTGCAGGCAGTTGTGACACCCGTGGAATATGTAGTCCTCACAGAGTTTGATGCTCTAAAAACAACACTCTGCACAAGCTGAGTGTCAGAGCTAAGCAAGTAAATCCCTCATTCAAAACTGAGCTCCTTTTTTGGGCTTGTCCCCAGGAACCTTGAGCATCTTCTTTCCAATTAAATGACCAGAAAAGTTAGTGTGACACAGTTAAAATCTCATGTGCTCATCCATTAAAATACGAGTGCTTTCTGATCAGAGTGAACTGTAATTGGCTTGTTAGGGATCTTGATAACAGGATTTCAGCTACCATTGGGTAGTTTTAACTCCTTCTTGAGCGTCAGAAACATGGCTGCAGTATCTTCGATAACACTCAACATTTGTCTTTTTTCTTCTGAGAGTAATGAGATGACTTTCTGCTTGCCAGTGTATAAATTAGCTCTTCTGTTCCACCAGGAAGGAAAGAGTCCTGGTAACCATCTGTGTATTTTTCCTACCATTTGATACCTGCTTTAGATGATTTGCTTGCACAACATAGTCCTAGGTAATCACACTTCCACTTCTGGAAAGCCCTTTAAAAATATGTAGCTAGAAAATGGTTTAGGCTTCAAAGCAAATGATGAGTTTGTTCACACATGCTGGTCAGAAGTTGGAATAGAATCTTAAAACTTTTGTCTTGGCCTACACTGAGAAAAAATACAGCTTTTGACAGTGTCCTCTCTTATATCCATAAATTAAAAAAAAATAATTCAGTAAACATGAGTGATCTTGTTAATGAGGAGAAATGCAGTGCACTTGGTAGCAGTATAATTGTGTCATAAGTATAATTCAAAAAATGGTTGCTAATATTGACGAGTGTCTCCATAGGAAAGCTCTGGGTGATAACAAATCCTCTTGCTGGGAAATCTGCTTATAAACTTGTAATGGCAACCATTACAGAGAACAGAGAAAGCACTAAACTGGAAAATGCTATTAAAAATATAATAGAACCCAAATTATTCAAAGCTTAGTCATGACACTCATTCAGCAAACTTGTTGCTAAGTGTGGATTTTATTGGAAACAATTGGAATCAAAGATTATACTACTAATATCTAACTTTGGTGTATCCAGAACAAATGAAAAAGAAAAAAGAACATTTTCAGCTCACAGCACACTGAGGATTTTTCCAGGTTTTTTTTTTTTCACTTAGAAAATTGGACCATGCCATATAAAACCTTTTGTCATGTTAAGCAGTCAGTGTGGTATGTGCATCCTTTTAGTCAGAACTCCAAAATTATGGGGGTGCCTCACTCCTTAGACAGTTCCTTCTGGCCATGCCAAATTCCAAACCACAATGCCTGTAGTTGTCCTACCAACCTCGAAATGAGGGCTTTGGTTGGTGAATCTCAGATTTGTGACATCCTCCATGTGCTTACAGTCCTGTTTCTGAGCAACCAGGTGTGGTCCAAGCACAGGCAGTACTGGTAATCCAACACCTCTGTTTCATGAGGCTCCCTGAACTTATCATTCCTTTGGCTGCATTGCTTGTCCCTGATGCCAGGATTATTTGTGTCCTATGTAAAGTAGATGCCATCCAGTATAAAGTCCATTAACAGCTCTGAGAATAAAGACCAAAGCTGAGGTGCCTGACTAATCCAAAGCAGCTGGCTGATGAGCACGTGGGATTTTTTCATCACCGTTTGGAGGCTGCTTATTCTACTCTGTGGTTGCTGGGAATGTCTGTATGCCTGACTTGAGTCCTTTGAATCACCCTACATGGACAGGGACTGACTTTTCAGCCCTTGCAATGCCTCACTAGAGCTGCCTAAGCAGTCTGGCCTCCTCCTCTGCCTCTCCTTGTGTGGGTTTGTGCCTGAACCCTTGCAGATTTCTCTTTAAAATTGTTGAATGTTTAAGGAGTTTGGATTTCTCTCATCTACTCTGGAATTTTACCTTTAATTACTTAGAACAAAGACTTTTTCCATTCTAATTAAACATCTTTTGCCTCAAGTGTAGACTATCTGTGCTTTTGCATGATCATTTACTTCTAAGATTTTGAAAGCGTTTTTCACTGGCATGCTCCAGATGGCTTGCCAGTGACAACATTCATGCATTTAGTTCTTTTCTCTCATTAAGCCTGTGGATTTTCAAAATATTTCTGGAATGTGATCTTACAGTTTTCTCTCTCTCTCTCTTATTTTTTTTTCCTTTGCCCTTTTCAACACAAATGCAAGAAAAAAGTACAAAATAGGTGTTGCCATGTCTGACTTGATGTTGGGTTTTTTTGTATGGGGGAAGAGTGGAAATGGTACAGGCAGAACTTACTAAATTAGTGGTATCAACAGTCAGAAATACAACAGGCAGGTACAGTACTGCTCAGTTACTGTAATCCTTCAAATCTGACCTCCTGCCCAACCTTCCTTGGTACATCTGCTCTGTGAATTGGGAGAATGAGCCAAGCTGTCGACAACTTGAGCTGGTAAGGCTTCTTCACACAGCATCACAAAGATGCAGTCTAGCCACAACAGCCCATCCACAGGCAAGAAAAGTCTCCTGCAGCTGGTTATGGCAGCCAGAGCCAGCAGCAGTATGGGGTGAGGGAGAACCTCTTCTCTGCAGGGCACAGCCTGCCTGATGTTCCATAACATCTCTGAAATCCCTTTTGTCCCAGCTGCACCTGTGCACCCATTGGTAAGGAAGAGCTGGCATGAGTTACGCAGGAGGGTGAAAAGTCATATAAATGTGTAAGTAAGTAGGAATAGGACAAGCAGGACTAATTTTTTGCATGCTTTTGTACTTCCCAGGGTGTTGCTTTTCTCATTATAACACCTATATTCTGCTAGTGGGAGAATCCCCTAAAGGATCAGGCCTGATCCTCCCTCTCAGGTGGGCTAGCATCCTTCTGCTGACTTCTGAACTGGGTAAGTCAGACCCACTGTGTGGCTGGGGAAGGGGAGGTTTTGGAAAACAAATCATACTTTGTTAAGTGCTTAGAAGACACACTGACTTAAATAAGCACTTAGCTCCCATTTACACTTGAAAGTTTTGTCGTGCTGGTAGAGTTCTGCCAGTGAACTCCTCCTACATAATTAGAGGCTTTTCGCCTATAAGTTGCATTCCAGCCTGGCAAGCGATATAAGCCATAACATCAAAACCACCTCTTCTTTTTCTTTTTCTTTTTCTTTTTTTTTTTTCCCCTGGTGTTACTGTGTCTATGCAAGGGCTTTTGTTGAAGTAGTTATGTCATAAAAATCACCCTACAAAACACAAAGCCTTCAAGTGTAAACTAAAACCTTGTCTACCCAGCCAGATGTTACCATGCTTTAAATACAGTCATGGAAAATCAAGGTAAAATTGTTAGAACCTGCTGACCACAACTGAACAGTCATCAGAGATGAAGTTAAATCCCATTCAGCACTACATGAGCTAACCATATATCCAGAGTGGTGTAATCTAATTTGACTTTTTCATAGCTGTGTTTGGACAGGGACTGTTCAACTTGCCTTAAACTATATCAATTTTTAATAGGGCCAGAATGAAATTTGCTTTATTTCAGTTTATTTTTCACTAGCATTATAACATATTTATTCTGACATGTGTTACTTTGGTTGTCATCTCAATTAAGTGTGTTAAGCATTCTTCCTTTTAGGCTTTCATATTCATTTGCCATTTTTTTGGTACCATGAACTCTAAGCATATCTGAGATCCCAGTGGGAAAGAAATGTCTGTTGCTTTGATACTCCACTGGATCTTTAAATGCAGATGCCCTAAAATTTTTTAATTGCCTAAGTTAAACTATTTTAAATCATTAATATAGCAGATTATCAATACAAATGACAATGTATCTTCTTAGGTGAGTATCACTTTCTAAAGGATGTCATTAGGCACACTCAGATTCATTTTCCCCAGTAGGCAGTTATTTGGTCATGCATTTCTAATAGTCTACTATATTTTAATTATTTTTCTTTCACATGAGTGTTGCTAGCTTTCCCCAACAATGCTAATGCTGCCCTTGAGAAAACAATGACAAGTTTTTATAATTGGCAAGAGTAGGACCTGAAGAAGTAACAGAAACTTATTTATTAGACCCCATAGAAAATCAATACTCTCTTACACATACAGTGCAACTTTCACTCACTGATATCCAAAGTCCATCTGCTAATGAAGGACTGGAGCCAGATTTGCCCTGGAATCAGTCACATACTTTATTATGCTAAGTAAAAGAGAAACCTAATTTTTCTGTGAGGTGCAATTAATTCTGCAGTGAGATGTGGACCAGTTCAATCAGCTCTGCTTACTTCCCAGACATGAGAATGCCCATGACCATGCTGTAAGCACCAGCTAACAGTGTGACAGCTGAGCAGTTTGTTGAGCAACAGTCAAAGCAGGAAATGCACAATGCTATACCCCGGTGATACCACTGGCAAATGTGACTGGACAACATAAACAGCCAAGCTGGAATTAAACTAGGCATTGTATCTTTATTACAGAAAGCACTGAGGCTTTCCTACTTGCCACAGATAGGGTTTGTGCCTCACTCCAGGCAGATATTGTGGCCCATAATGTGTTTGTACTGTGTCTGGCAAAGAGAGTCTGTGTCACTGTGACCTCTGTAAGACTTCATGTGATGGTAATCCTTGGAGAGATCCCTGCCACCAGCACTTAAAGCTACAGAAAAGACAAACTGAATGGCTGAACCAGGAACCAAGAGTGCAGTAGAGTACTGACACGTGCCTTCAATCACAAGACACTAAATAGACACAGTGACTGAGCTTTTCAGAAGACCATGAGAAAGTCAAACACTTAGATATATTTTTGTGGGTTTTTTTGTCTGCAAAAACAGGGAAGGACTAGTGGCTGATATTCCACTTCAGGCCAGAGCCTCACATTGAAATAATGAAATTCTTGCTTCACTACTCAAGCAAACACAAACAAAAGTGATGCAAATGCAATTCTGTTGCTGGCACAAAGCCTTCATGTGTATTGCACCCATTACTTTTGCTCTGGTGGAAGGCTGAAAACAAAATATATATAAGCCTACATAGTTGCTTAAGGTCAATCCTGCCAGGCTAACAGTAGGGTTTTCTCTGACCAGCTATTTACCATCTATCATTGTCATCTGTATCACCACAGGAGAGTATCATCTCCTCTTTGCTCTAACTGTTTGCTGTTATCCTCTGCAGCACCAATTGATTGCCCAGTACAGATAATAATAAACATCCATAACAGTTACATAATCCACCCGCAGTTTTCCAAGAGAGGACATAAAAAATTGCGCCTGTGAAAAGCAGAAACTTTAGTCTTCAAAGAATACTGTGTAATTTTGGTAAATAGCCTTAAATGTATAATTCAAGTGTAAAAGTAGGAGCTATGCAATTCCAAAGATCCATTAGTTGTTATGCATCTTTTAGCTCCAGGCCACTGAGTGAATCTGGACCGGGTGAGTAGTGACAGAAAGTTGTTACTGCCTGGCAGCCAAGGGGAGAAGAGGTGGTATTCCATCCCACTCAGGTTTTTCATGGGCTGCTGACCACAATGCAAAGACCCTGGACTGAACAATGTGCACAGATTAATCATCTGACTCTATTCTGGGAATTATCCCTTTTGATCAGGGTAGATAAGCAACTGCCCTGCATGGCAAGCAGTCTTACCATTGCCCTTTCTGTATGAAAAATGAGTACAGACAGACCTGTAGCCAGTCCAAATTGTCAGAGTTTGGGTCATTGATTTCAGAGTGATCACCATTGCTTATGCTGCTGAGGAGCTGGCCCAACAGGGTTTATATACATTGATGGAAGCCAGATTTTTTTGCGAGCATTACATACACTTCTTATATCTGTCTACCGTAGATTAATTCTCCCATCTTTTAAAGTTATAAAATATGTTTCTCAAATTACTTTCAATTAATCAATCAATCAATCAATCAATCAATATCCAATGCATTCGATTCTTTTCTACACTCTTACTATAGCAGATTTCATTAATTTTACAGCACATTGGCGTAAAACACATGGATTTAGATTTTTGAGAGTGTCTTATGGTATTTTTGCTGGGAAACTACTTTCAAAGTTGGGTAAGGGGTTTTTCTTTTCTTTTTTTCTGTGCATTCTTTAATCCAGTCTCAAATTCTGATATTGCTGTCCTTTTCAACCTTTGGTAGATAAGAACAGGACATACCATAGTACATTCACAGTACATTCAGAATTCCCATTTCACTGCAAATTTTAACTTGCCTCTAGAAATCACATAACTCATTCTGCTGCTAGCAGAAGATATGTGTCCCCAACAAATGATATACCAGGTATTAGTGGTGTTAAACCCTAAGAACTCTAAACTCTAACTTATAAAAAGTACATCTGTCACTACATATTTCAAGACATGGGCAGAAGTCCTTTTTTAACTGTCTCGAAGGAAGCAGCATGGGTGCAGTCTCATGCTTAAGAACAGCCATTTCTGCTTCTTCACATCACATGAACAGCAATAAATAGCCAGTGTAATTAATGGAATTAACTAAAACCGTCTCCAACCTCATCTGAGTATTTAGTTAGTCAAAGCAGTTGTTTACTTCCAATGTGACAAAGCAATGGCGGTTCCTATAATTAATAAAAAGTAATAATAAATAATTTTGAGAATATCAGCTTTATGAATGTTTATGTAATGTCTGAAGAGCAGATTTTAAAAAACCCAAACTGCTCCAAACATGAATATATAACCCCATGTTTTCCCTGCCCTGAGTTTCTGCATGTGAGCCGTAATGCCCCAGTGGCTCAGCTCTGCTCCAGTGTGGGCGAGAGGAGGGGATATGAAACCCACGTGAATGAGGCCCTGGCCAAAATCCCCATTTGAGGCACACCTCACACATACTCACAGAGCTGTGGCTGTGTTCTCAGTGCTGTAGGGCACCCAAAGACAAACTGGGGAAAGAGTCTGGGCAAGTGGAAGATTTGCATCTCCTCATAGAGAATGTGGGGTGATGACAGACCCGACATGGGGACGGTGTCTCGTGGCTGGCTCGTGGACTGCACTCTTATCAACCTGAGCAGCACAGCCTGGCAAAACAACACCATGTTTACCCTTTGGCATTTCTAAATGAGATGTTCCAATGTCCCTTTTCCATCTTTGCAGCTGCCATTTCATATTTATGTGGTGCCACATATCTTCTCACCTGCCAAGAGCCTTTAACTCACAAAACATGAAATAAAACCATGAAGCATCTCATCCCACAGCGACATGCAGTTTTTCATCATTTACTTGGTTCTTTCTTCAGCAAAGAAATATTTCTTTGGGGGAGAGGCACAGGGACCTATTGATCTACTGACTTTGGTGTCACATTGGCAGATCACACATAGCCCCCCCAAAGCTTCTCTGTTGCTGAGTATCCCACTTTTCCAGTGGCTTAGCAGCCTGACCCCCTGAAGGGGGATATATTCAAGTAACATTCTGCTTTTCCCAATAGCATTTTCCCTCACCAATACTCATCTTGTCATTGAGCAATTCCATGACCCTTAGTGACCCTGGCTTCACAGTGGACCAAATAAATGTTCTGTGTACTTGAAGAAGATCTGGTGCATTTGACTGGAACTGCAAAAAAAAAAAAAAATGGACTGAGACACAAAACCAGCTTTGGCTTCAAGGAAGAAAGTTCAGTGAAGTAAAAATTTGTTGATTGTAACAGAGGTTAAATTTATTTGACCTGGATTGAATTTCATCTTGAAAGAAGGGCAAATTGAGAACATGCCAAGACTTGAAGAATAATTCCATAAACAAAAAAAGGTACTTTATCAGATAAGTATTCACATTAATTTTTATTCAGTCTCATTCAAGTAAGTTATTTTTTTCGTGCAAACAGATTATGTTAAGATTATTTCTGAACTAGAGAAAGCAGTTGGTCCCTGTTTTTGAGCCATGACTGAATCCTCAATGAGAAGAGGAAAAAAGAGAGGTTTTGTGGCACAACAGCAGACAAATGAAGAGCCTACAATCCTGGGAGGGGACTGATGGGGCAGGCCCAAAGGGAGGCGGAGGCATCACCATCTGCCTAGCAAAGGAAGTCTGAGGTAGGGGAAAGGCAAATCTTTCTGTCAAGGTTTGGTGCAGACAGGAGAACCTTACACCCAGCTGGCCAAGCTCTTAGTGCAGGGGGCTTCTTTTCCAGAAACAGGTAAGCTCTTAGCTGTGGCCTTGCCATAGAGAATACATGAAAAAAAATAATATAAATAGTGTCCACCATACATTGGGATTAAAGAGCGAAAGCTGTGGCATAGCACTGATTAGCCCATGAGTTTATTCTGCTTTTTTTTTTTTTTTTTTTTGCTTTGCTCTTCTCTTCCTAAAGTTCTCCACTGTTTTTATTTCTCCCTCTCTCATTCAAACTGAGTTTGAGAAACCATTCCTCTCAATGGACTACTCTGGGGTTTGGATCAAATCCTGCAATACATTTGCAGCTTGTGAAATTACTAAACATACTTGCTTCACAATCTTTGTGCTATATATTGCTTCATCAGATAAAACAATGATAAAATTTGATCATATGGTCTAATTCCAAGGAAGGCAAATACTCTAGCCTAGTCAGAACTAGCATGCCAGCTGAGCTTTTTGGTCCTTTGGAAAGCTGGACTCCTCTAAGTATAGGCTTTCACTGCTGATAGGTGGCCAGATTTACAATACAATAAATTACTTGCTCCTAGAGAGAACTGTAATCAGATAAATACAGTGAATTCTTTATACTGTCTGGAGGCAGTCTCTGAAAAAAACCTCATTTCATACAGCCTGATGTGACTAAGTTAGTGTTACTTTATAGGGATAAATGCATTTTGTATGATGGCTTACTTTTAAGAATGTTTATTTTTTCACTAGTGATCTCTACGTTACTATCACTATTAATCCAGGAAAAGGAAACTTGTGGCCCACAGTTCCTTGCCCATATCAGTCTTCACTCCCAGTACATTGAAAGCATGATGTGAGTCTAAATTTATGGCTCATGAAAGCCCATTAAGTATGAGAAAGGTTTTTTCTCGTCTTATTTAACCTAATAAGTAACCATAAAGAAGCCAAGAAGGGAAAAAAATAAGGTTCAGAATAGATTTCTCTGCAGTACATACTCAAAGACTGTGAAAAGACTATGCCAGTATCATCACCAGAAGATAAAGCTGGCAAAAAGAAATAATGCATATTTCAATGTTCAAACAGTGAGGTTAAAAAATTAATCAAAGAACCCTGCCCATGTATAAAAGATAGTCTAGTCTCAAATCCATAAGAATGAAAAACATTACGGGTTTAAAATGAGTGCCTCAGCTGGTGCTTTGGACAGATTTTTAACCAATAATTAAATTAGTAAAATCATTAGTTAAGTTGTTTGGGGGTTTGGGGAGATTTCTTGGGGTTTGATTGTGGGTTTTGGGTTTTTTTTGGGGGGGGTTGTTTGTTCATTTGTTTGGGGGTTTTGTTTGTTTGTTTGTTTGGAGGTTTTTCTTTGGGAGGTTTTTTGGGAGGTTTTTTTTGGTTGGGTTTTTGTTAGTTTGCTTTATGTTGGGGGGGTTCTTATTGGTTGGTCTGTTTGGGTTGGGGGTTTTTTTTTTTGGTTTTGTTGAATTGCTAAAATACTATACCTGCCTTAAGACACCAAGACTGCCTCAGTGCCCAAGAAACTAAGTGCTCACAACCATAACATGTTGGCTGCTTCTGTACCTTTGTCAAGGAGACCTTGCTGGCAGGGTTAGGGAAGGCTCCAGCTCAGTGGTTCTCAAGCTAGGATTGTAATAAATATATGGAGACTTTGATACCTCTTTCTTGCTTTCCTTCCCCTTTCCTTTTCTTATTAGCTTTGGTATCAAAGACCTTCACCCTGTAACACTTGTTGCTTGGACTTCAGAATAAATGCATTCTGTTCCCATGAAACCCTATAGAGAGCACACTCAGTGACAAACAACTCTCACGCCTGTAACAATTCCTCCTAACTGCATCTGCACATCTGTTATTCCTCTCCCTCTCTTTATATTTGCTAGCAGCTTTATGAATATCTAGGCCACTAAGCAGATTTTCTCTTCAAAACCTGTGGCCCAAATTCTTAAGAACACACATTATATCCCCTTAAAAGGACAGAGAGGAGTGTGTCTGTTTGTTTACATTTGATTACAGTGCACAGTCAGTGAGCTGAATTATGATGCATTTGCATAAGAAACAGTGGAAATCTCCTTGATTAAGAGAGAGTTCCAATAGATTTCTGTTTTCTGATCAGTACCTGCCCTGCATTCAACTCGCCTCATGATGGTTAATTCTGGCAAAAGTATAAATAGTACAGGCTGGGGAGTCAAGCCTGGCAGCCTGCAGCTCTGTCCCCTGCCTCTTCACATCTAAAATGCCTCATGTTAAAGAAGACTGCAGCACAGCTACTTAATTGTTCAGCCACTTAAAGAAGAGCAAAACCAGTTAAGTATTTCTGAACCCTGGTCTTGCATTGGCTGTCAGTTCTCTAAAGAGCATCTTTTCACCTTAGAACACAGTCCAGAACAGTAAGAGACCCCATAGTGAAACCTCACATACAGGAGCACTTAATGAAATTAACACCTAATGGTTTAAGAAAGATAAATTGTGCAATGCAATTTAATTGAGAACATCGTATGGATGTTGGAGTGAAAGTTTTTTTTAATACTGATGGCACAGGCTGGGAGTGTGCTCACCTGGTTCTGTTCCTTGGCCTTAGCTAATAACTTCTAGCATCACTCTGGGCACACTAATTATCTCCTGGTTACATTTAGAAAAATCCCACGAATAGCTTTCCAAAGCTGAGGGTTTTTTTTTCCAGAATTCTTGATGATGTGAAATTATTAAATCAAGATTAATGGTGTTTCTAAAAATATATACTTGTGCAGTGACAGGTTGTTCAGTCCAATGCAGTAAAAAAGGTTAAATTATACAACATAAGCAGGAGTTCAGCACAGATGATCATAACAGTCCCTGCTGGACTTAATATCCATGAATTAATGTATGACAGGGGATAAATGCAGTGGGACATAGTGTGATTACTGACTCCAGCTCTTGCTTCCTCTGCTATGAAGCAGCTCCCAAGCCTGGCAGTTTACAACCCCCATGCATCCCTGATGAAATATACCATCAATAATTGCTGCTGGGGTACAGGGCACTGAAAAGCAAGGGAAGAGGCTACATAACATTATTATGCAAAAATATGTGTATTTTGGTTACAAATGTAGGGATAAGCAAATCTTCAAGATGGAAGCAGAAAATCAAGGGTCAGAACAGAATTTTCCTGTCCCTATCATTACATATGTAGCAAACGTTTGGGTTCTCTTGTGCTGTCTTTTTTTGGCTTTTTAAAATCTTTTTCCTTTCTTTTCTTTGAAGCCTCAGACACTGACTGTTACTCAAGTCTGAATCACAGAATGGTTTGGTTTGGGAGGGACCTTAAACATCATTGAGTTCCAGACCCCCTGCCATGGGCAGGGACACCTTTCACTAAACCAAGTTGCTCAGAGCCTCTTCCAACCTTACCTTGAACATTTCAGGGACTGGGCATCCATAGCTTCTCTGGGCAACCTGTTCCAGTGCCTCCCTACCCTCACAGCACGTAATTTCTTCCTAAAATCTAATCTAAATCTGCTCTCTTTCAGTTTAAAGCCATTCCCCCTTGTCCTATCACTAAAGCAATGAAAATCTGAACAGGCTAATGGCTTGATCCTGTGAGGTAAACTTTTTAAAATGTGGTATATTGGAAGAATTCTTTGACAAAAGATTTTTTTTTCAGTGGGAGCTTTTAGTTTTAACTGTTCTTCAAAAGTAGATCACCCAGTGCTAACTTAAGGCAATGGTAAATCTTCCATGTGACTTCAGTGACCCAACCCTTCACCACTGCTCTTATTCCGTCCACCCAGCACAATGAGTCAACTGATTGTGTTTAGGAATTTGCTATACACCTGTAATTTATTGTGCTGTCATCTCAGAAAGCAGAATTGTTGAAGAATGACATAGTCTTTCCTTTAGAAATTGCTGTCCCAATAAAATTATTCACCCAACCTCCACTTCCTAGAAAACTCCACAGAGAAAATAAAATTCTAAAGAGGGTCCTTTCTTACCAGGAATAACCAAGTAAAAAGTGAATCATTGCACAGCCCTAATGTGAAATACAGATGGCCTTGGAGTGGCAATTAAATTTTAAAAGTTCACGTTTCACAGAAAACATTAAGCTGGGTAGTTGGAAAATGTTGCCCCCTACACTTTGAAGCATTTTTTGTTTTAATGTAGTTACCAGTTGTTTCAGGATGCAAGGAGGAGCCCACCCAGGGCAACTGTGATTTAGATAAGGGAGATGAGCAGTCCCATGGCAATGGCTGAGTCAGATGAGTGACAGCACAGAAACCCAATATAGCCTTTGCTTTGAGTCTGGCACCTATTAAAAGCCACCTCCAGCTCTGTGCCAAGGACATGTATGACACAAAGCCACGATCTGGTATGAATGTTGAGGGCCACGAATAAATACCAAGCTGGTTTGCCCTAAGCCCTCCCATCCACGAGGCTCAGTGTCGAGGGGAGGGTTTGCCAGGGCTGAGGATGTCCATACTCCCCTTCCCATGCTGTGAGCACCACTCGGCACAGCATACACACTGTGTGACTCAATGGGAAAGCAGCCACACCATGGAGCAGCTGCCCTCATTGCTCCATCAGGAATGGTGTGCTTTACAAACACTGATGTGCAAAGACCCATAACTCCTTCTGGTATGGATTTACTACTCCATTCAAGAGTTAGCAAAGTTAGATGTGAAAACTCAACAGCCTTAACATTCTTCCAGTGGCTCACAGTTAGTGTCAAAGAGTTTTGAAGAGTCTTGAAATCCCACTATCCATGAGATCCAAGTCCCCACCAGTCCTCCCCTTTTTTTTTTTTTTTTTTTTTTTTTTTTTTGGAGAGAGAAAGCTCCAGATTATTCAGTTGAATGAGTAAGGAACATAATTTTCATGAGTCTTTAGAGAATATACAGAAATCAAGAACACCATCCAAATTTTGCCACTAATTCGCTATTGTTAGGTACTTAAACTCTCCATTCTTCCATATTCTTGCCCATAAAGTAAAGCCAATTCTAATGACTGCTCTTATTGCAGAAATACTGTAAGATTTAATGAGCTAATATTTTTCCAGCAGGGGAAATATGTAAAGTACTCAGCAAATGCTGGATGTTATCACTAGTGCTGGAAAAGTGGTAGAGAGTAAGAGTGCTAGCTCTTTTAGCTAAGGGAGTGATAGAAAAAATCTGTTTATTGAGACAGAACCAAAATTGAAATGGGTTCAATTTCTTACAAATTTTCACAATTGCATGTTCCAGAATTTGCTTTAAACCCCAGACATTATGAAATCACACAACCTATTTGCTGCTTTTCAAAACCAGGAGAGTGACTCTCTGATCTCCACAAACACACTTCAATCTTGCTTCTACTGCTTCTTCACATACAACTTGCCATTACATATTTTAAAATCTCTATGCCAGGCAAAATGAATTAGTTCAAAAGTCTTATGGAAGACAGATTTATAAACGTGTTTCATAAATGCTGTGTTTCAGCCTAGGGTGTTTTTTCTCTGCACATTAGCAGATGAAAGCTACCAGAAATGATTATAAAGCACAGGGTAAGAAACTCAGGTAGTATAAAAGTACTCTTCAGTTGGCTTAGGATGACTTATACTTTGAGGATCTGGACACAAACCAAGAGGAAGCTTGCCAACAGAGCTTTTCCTCAGCAACCATCTCTTAGAGAGGCCGTTGCAATCCCAAATAATTTCCTCTATTAAACTCCTGTTCCAGCTCAGGAGTTCCTTCCTTTTGCAGTAGCAATGGGAAAATGCAACCAACAGCATCAGACCCATCTGTACAAGTAGTTTAACTATACAGATCCATGATTAGTATTTCAATTTGTACACTGTGCTTACCAAAGAAGTTTGAGAGGCAGCTTCAATTCATAAGGAAACATATTTTTCAAAGCCATCTGAGCCTACGTGTTCACAAAAGAACACTTATCTGACTCACTGAAATCAAGATCCTCCTCAGCAATAAAAACCTGGGGAGACAGAGGATTTGCATCTTGCCCAGGATGTTAACAGGATTTGCTCAATGACAAAAGACACACTGATCACTGGCAGCCTAAACCCAGCACAGCAGACATCAGCAGTTAGTCCTGTCCTTGTAGATACCTTAGATGTGTTCATAACTCCCCTCAATTCATCAATTTCATTAAGATGAGAATGTTCACATCAGTAAACATACACATTTGGTCAAACAAGCTTGTAGGATAAGATTACACTCTGTGCTGGAGTTTCACTGCTACCAGAACATGCAGCTCTGAGCCATCAGCTGCCATTACTTTTGTTCTCAGTACCCCTGTGTTAACACACAGGCCCCCAGTACGTGGTGATGGCAACTGATATGGGGAGGTGCCTGAGGCACACATAGAAATTGGTGTGAGTGCTCCTCTGCTGCCAGATTTCGTGGTCATTAAGGAGCCCAGCAGAATAATACTTTTCCTTATTTCTCCCTTCCTATTTCTCCCTTCACTGTAGCATTCAACTTTGCTAGGTTTATAGTTTGCACAGAAAAATTTACTGCTAAACATAGATGAGAAAAATATATACTACATATAGAAAACCTGTAGGGACCTTTCGACATCATTTCCAGATATCATATTTTTCTGGTGATAAAACAACTCCTCAATATCTTCAGCTGTGCATGGTGACATGATATAAACCCAACACAGTCATATCAAGGAATTTATCTGTTTACATCTTCTTTCCTGCCACCAGCTGTATGAGAATCATTTACTTAAAAGCAACTTTGGAATACAAGTATTTTGACCTCAAGTATATCAAAGCAACCTCCATGCAGGATCAGCTGAGTATAGACCCATTTCCACCATGACATGAGGAATAATGTCATTTGATCTCAGTCTTTTTATCTTTTCTAATGCTTTTGTCTCTTTTGCCTACTCCTCCTGTTACCTGGTGTGCAATATGCACCTTAAGAGATCCAGGGTACATTGTCTCAGAGAAACAGCAATTAATTATTAAACCTGTCTCTATAACAGCCTGCCAGGTGTTGAGACAATCTGTAAGCTAAGCACTGATGTTTATCTCTGTAACACGGCACTACTGCATGAAACCTGTCAGCCAAACTGCTGCACAAGCCTTTTTGTTTTTATTCATTTTCATTTTTTATGGAATTGCCTTACAATGGAAAAGTGCATATTTACAGGAAAAAAAAAGGAGACAATCTGTGATTAAATCCTCCCTTTTGTCCATTTCTGGGCAGGTATGTGTCACCGTGCAAAACATCACACTGATTTCAGTACTGTCCTTATCACCTTTGCTGTGTAAGCAGTCAGGAGCTGGAAACCTGGAGCCAGGTTTAGATGCAGCATTTGCCATTTCCAAGCCAGCTCATTTCTTGTGGGATTACATGTCTACACATCATCTGACTCATTTTAAGGTTGACCATGGAAGGGGAATGGAGTGGATGAGGGCTGAGAATTTGCTGCCAGCAAAAAAAGACCCCAAAACTGTGGGGTGAGATTTTGTGCCCTGCAGTTGCCAGATGAACCTTTGGTGATTAGATTTCCTTTGTCTGCCTTTATCAGTATTATTACAGATATTTTTACATGGTCTATAGTAACACATTAAAAATCCCTTTCAGGGATCTAAAACTCTTGTCCCAATCACAGTGCAAACAACCTAAAAGTAACTTAACAAACACTAGAAGAGTCCAGGTTTCTTATGGGTTTGTCTCTCATGATTATTTGGAGGTACAAACTGAGGCACTTTTTTTAGTGCCTAACTACTGTATCTCCCCTATGAATTTTTTGGTATCTACTAAGATAAAATGTATCTGCTACTTTGCTTTCTGGCATGTGACTCCAGGGTTCCTCTCTGCTCCAGCTGGCTGCCTGCTTGCACAAAACTTGCAGGAATTCAATTAGCTTTGAAGCCACTCTCCAGCAGCCAAATTAAATCAACTGGTGTGTTCAACAGTTATCTGAAGACGTACAGAACATGATCATCCTATTTGCTGAGGAAACCAGACTAGCAATTCCTACTTCTAAGAGCTAATCACTTGCAATGGATGTATGAAATAAATGGGAAAATGAGAAGATGGCAGAAAGGCCAAGGTTGGGTAATAAGGAGTCGAGAATTCTATTGTGCAACAAAATGAACATTAGTCACAGTACAATGCTGACACCTGGCACCAGCTTTGCAGCCAGGCAAGGCATTTAAAGGAAGGATGGGCAGCCAGGAGGGAGCTGGCAAGGTGGCATTTTGTCCCAAATCATCTTATATATGCAAGGCAGCGTGGCAGCAAATTCCACTTGAAGGGAACTAGCAGGAGATGTATAAGCAAAGGTGGTTATGTCAAATGAGCAGGGATGAGCTTTTTCACCTTGGATCCAAGTGCTGATGCAGGAGTCTGACCCGCCTCCAGCTTTGCCCCATGACTTGCCATTCACCCTGGCCTTGGCCTGGGGGCTCATCTTCCAGCTGGAAACACTCCTGCTGCCTCAACCCAAATGGAGCAAGGGGAGGCTTACTTTGAGCAGGTGGAGAGCTGCTGCTGTGGGAAGTCAGGAGACAGTAGCTTTTTGCATTGATTGCAAAAGGGGTGTCTGTCCACATTTTCCACAGGGCAACTGGTCCTAGGGAGGGACTGTGTTTTCAGGCACCTTCTGTACAAAAGTGAAATGCTTACCCTTTTCAGCACGGGGAAGGGAAAGGGAGTTAATGTGTGTTGAGAGACATCTCAATGTGCTTCTGGCTTTTTCTGTGTTACAGGAGACATCTGGCCTCTCACCTTTCTGCATGGGTGGGTACTGGAGGTTTGGATGGAAAGAAAACCTGAATTTAAAGAATTTCTGTAGCATGTTTTGGCTGAGTGAAAAGCAGCAGCAAAGAGGTGATAGGTGATGGTGGCTGAATGGTAGGAAATGTGGGCCACAATAACAGAGACAGGACAGACTACAAGGCTCTGTGGAGCTAGGACTACTCACAGGTTTGACTGTTCCATGTATCCATAAGGCAATGTCATGCTTTCCATTTGATCAAGTGAAGATGAGCCTGGAATAAATAAATGTGAGAATTACTAGCTGAAACAATAACAAATGAGAAATGTATGCTTTGCCTCTAGAAAACCTGCTCTTCTTCCTCTACCTGCATCAAGAGCAGGAACTGGCTCTTATCAGCTCTTTCCCTCTTCTAGCTCTTTGCTGTCAGAGCTACCTTGTTCCAGGAGAGTTTTTTCCCCCACTGGCTAAGCCTGATGCTTTAAGGCCTGTGATGGCTTTAAAGCTGCTTACAGATTGCAAAGTGACCTTTTTTAGACTTCAGACTGAGATTGACTCATGTGAACTCAGAGTCCCTGAACATAGGGAGCAAATTGTCTTTCATATTTCTAAACTGTCAGACCGTCATTAGTTATAAATAATAAATGTCACGTGGCTTGCAAAATACGTATCCAGCCTATTTAAGAATATTCAATGCTTGTGGTAAGTTGTTTATCTCCAAGTATTTTTATCTTAACCAGTGGTTTCAGCCTCAGAACTGCCTATAGGAAGGAAGGAGAAAGATAAATATCATACATCATACTCTAAAAAGGTGAAGAAAAGAGAAGAGGTAAGGCAAAACCAGAACTTGCATGACACCCAGGAGGAATGAGGATGGACTCCTGTCACCATCTCTGGATGTATTTAAAAAAAGGCTGGATGTGGCACTCAGTGCCATGATCTAGTTGAGGTGATAGGGCATGGGTTGGTCTTGATGATCTTGGAGGTCTCTTCCAACCTAGTAATTCTGTGACTTATGCATGCATTAGCCACCATGGTTGCAGTGCTTTGCAGAAAGGCTTGTTGCCAGACACCAGGCAGGAAGATTTTCTGCAAGCCCCATCCTCAGCATCTGGCCTTGGGGAAAGGCAGGACAGGAGGCAGAGAAGGCCCCCACTCCTCCCATCTGCACCCCAGTGCTGACTGCCATGCTAGTCTGAAAGGCAGGCAGGGGATGCATATCTTGCTCCATGTGAGCAGAACATGATTCCTCTTTCCTCTCTCCAGTTCACTAAGCTCTCATTTCCTATGCCTCTGCTAGCGCAGCTCAGTCTGAAAAATAGTCTTCGTAATGGCCAAGCTTGTTTGCTTTCTTTGGGGATGTTTATTTAATATCTCCCCACTAATGAGTCTGGTTTTTTCTATGATCCACAAGGCATCAATATTTCATGTGCTCAGAGACTTGAAGGCTAAGAAATACATGGATGCTAAGCACTGTATATTTCAAGCAGCAAATGTTTTGTTAACAGCAACAGCTAAACAAGGCAGGGAACAGCCTGAACTTCTGGAGTCAAAAAGAGATCAAAGCACATAAAGGTTAATGGGCAAAATGCCACAGGAGCCATTCTGCAGAGGGAATTTATTATTTACAAGCATACCAGGAAAAGACTGCTTTAATCACTAGATTATGCTAAGTACTTGCCAGTTTTAATACAGTAAACCACTATTTTTTCCCACTTCAGCATCAAAAAATTTCCCTTCTTAAATATAGAAACATATAATCAGATTCTTATAAAATGCTTTCCCTCTCCTTCCCCAAGGAAAGCATTAATATTATTAATAGATAAGAGGGTGCAGAGGATAGGGGCAGATTTTACCTCTCCCTCCCTGTCCCTATCCTGTTTTGTGCCTCCCATGACTATTTGCTTGGAGGAACTTGTCCCATTTGCCTGTGCTGCCCTCTGGGTTATTTTCTCCATGACTTGGAGTTGTCCTCTGAGCACAGTAGTCCCCTGATGCCCTCCTCAGTAGCCTTGTGTACCTCAGTTGCCCAGCATGCTCCTTGGACAACAACTTTGCCAAAACAAGGGGGGGAAGGGATGTTGAGGAGACCTCCAACGACATGTCCCTCGTGCCAAGGACATGCCACCCACAGGGTCACCCCACAGCCAAGGGAAGCTGCTGCAGGAGAAAGGCAGCAACCCTGGCTCACCACCCCCTAAAAATGGCACGTTAAAAATTCTATTGTGCGCTTAAGTGGTATTTATAGACACCATCAATCACAGAAGTCCTAAATGCATTAAATCAAAATCTGTTTAAAAAACAGCGTTCTTCAAGACTCCTAAAAACAACTCAAAAAGATGGTATCATTATAGCCCTCCCCTAAATTTCATGGTTTCAAGTAGGTCTCTGATGCTCAGCAGGACCTGGTTTACACTGAGGCTCAGCGCCTGACACTGGTATCCATCAAAAAGAGGAACAGAGACAGCAGGAAGCAAACTCAGACTGACCTTTTCTGTTACAGGGAACAGGGCTCACAGTTCCCTTACCTTGATGAAACAAGAGTCAGTGGCATAACCTCAGTACAGAATAAGCTAGAATCAGCCTCATAACCTTCAGGATCGGTAAAAATCAAAAGAGAGCATAAAAACAAAGCCCTATCTCTAAGCCAAGGCAAACAGCTGACCTCTTGCTCTGTTTTTAAACTCCAACCAGCCCCTCCCTGTCTCTGACCACAACTGGGCACAGCTGGGTGCCCACTGCTCGCCTCCAGCCGGGAGGAGGTTGAGGCAACAAACAGAAAACATATGTGAATTACAGACCTTGCTAAATGAGCTGTATGCAGTATCTTTCTTTCTTGATGTTGGTGGCATTTTAGGCAGTGTTGGAGTGCTCACAGGGGTGCAGTTTCTTTGGCTAAATCTTGCTTTTTGGTCATCTGAACCTAATTTATGGAGCTGTAGCAGATGTCCCATGGCCAAGGACACAGGGATAGCAGCGGGCAGTACCAGTATACCAGCAGTATGATAGGCACAGTACCTCAGTTGCCAGTGGATATGTATATTATTGTCCTGAGTTTGACTCTTAGGTCTAAAATGAGTTACCTTTTTGGGTTTCCCTGGCTACTTGTGTTTTTATTTATGTTTACCAATTCATCAGTACCACTTGCAAAAATAAGATAGCACTTACAAGCTATTCTCAAGAGAAGAAGCATTTTACATTCCGAGTTGTACTAGAGCAATGGTACTAGAAGCAGAAATAAGGAATAAGTTAGTGTGTCTCCTTGCAGTATTGCTGCTTATTCCCTGCATAACTAACCTGAAAGGGTGGGGGAATATTAAGTACCATGTAGGCCACTGATTTTCTTATTCATGCAAAACCTCTGCAAGTTTAAGCAATGCCCATACCTATCATGCAGCAGGATAATGTGATGCAGTCTGCTTTTTCTTCATTAATGTAATTAGTTTCTATCTCTTCTTCAACCCTTCCCTTTTTTTTTTTTTTTCCCAGTTAACTCTTCTGCAGAAAATCAAACCACAGGCAGCTTTCTTCTACAAACAGATCCAATTAGTTAAGATTGTGGATGGATTAAGATTTAAGACTCCAAAGAAATGCCTGGATGGAAACCCTTTATGTTAGCTAATTCTTATGCAAAAACAAACAACAATGGAGGGCAGCAGCACATTTAACTTGGGAACTGGTGGGTGGAAACCACCAGATAATTAAAGATTTCTCTTTATCACCCTTGAGAAGGGAGGGTCAGATAAGGCAGGATATGACCCATTACCGGCAAGGACAGGTATGTAGGTCACCGTGTCACATGGAAAGACGCAGAGCAGAACCCGAGCAGCAGCCTGCACACAGTGGCCCAGATCAAAGGAGAAACTGGGGACACCTTCAGAAAGAGCTCTGCCCATGGATCAGGGAACATCAGAACAAAGGAAAACACCATACCCAGCTCACTTCTCCCTCTGGGAAGACAGATGGTCATCTTGGCTGCTGTCAGGAGATAGCTGATGAAAGAAGAAAACCGTTAATGAAGAATTCCTAGGATTTTTAGGGCCAGAAATAGGGAGGGCAAACAGGTGCAGGGAGTATGCAGACAGCTGCATGTACAGCACGAGTGACTTCTGCTTGATCCTACTCTTCCTGGAGTTCTTCCATCCAGAAAAACTGTCATATTGAGGAAGAGGGAACAAAGATTTCTCTCCTAAGGCATGGAACACAAATGAGGCAGATGGCAAGACTGATACAAAGGTTTCAGGCATTCATGTTTTGGGAACAGGTTAGGAGAGATCTGAATCCAGCTTCAGCAAGGTGAGCAATCAAATAGTCTGCAGCTGTGGCTGAATAGCTGCTATTGCTCTTGGAAATAAAAGTTGTCAGCATATAGATGCCAATGGTCAGTTAAAACTGAGAATCCTGGAGAACCAGCTATCCTGCAGGAGTCACTAAGGGTAGAAGTGCTGACAGTCACTTCTCCACTGCTTTCTAGTGATGACTATTTAGGTTCATGTGACTCCAAGAGGCACCATGCTTGTCACCTGCCAGGCAGTTCCCTTGATTATACAGTGTTGCACAGCAATAGTATCTGACTATTTCCCTGGATCAAGACATGGGTATTTCAGGACACAGTATTTTAAATAACTGTTTATACAGTAACAGCTGGCTGCAATGAAGTCATCAAGTGTTTCTGAGGTTACTTAGTACTGCAGAAAAATCAAACAAAAATCTGCCTCTGTCCCAAAGGGTGCCATGAACCCTGTGAAAGTGGCAAGGGCTCAACACTGCACCAAAATATGCTTTGGGTGCTAGCAACCCAAATTTTGGCAGCCTTTGGTCTAAACAGCTGGAATATTGGGGGAGAATCCTAACGCTGCAAAAACCTCTTTTATGATGAGGGTGATTAAACACTGGAGGAGGTTACCTGGAGAAATGGCAGATGCCACACCCCTGGACACATCCAAGGCTGGGTTGGACAGGGCTCTGAACAGCCTGGTCTGGATGAAGATGTTTCTGATCATTGCAAGGTGGTTGGACTAGATGACCTTTAAAGGTCCATCCAGCCCAAATATTCTGTGATCTGGATTGCATCAGCTATTCTGTCCTCATCAGAAAGGTACAGTTGCACTCTCTGCTTCTGCTGCTACCACCTCTGAGCAGAATGCTGCCAGTTTATTAAGAATATCTGCCACCAACAGAGCTTGTTAGAGGATAAGACCTGTCTTGTGTAAATGTTGAGTTGGAAATCCTATCTTTTCACACTGTAATAAACCTGAATGTTGCAACCACCTGGAAAATAATTGTTTAGGATTGATCATAATGGAGAAACAATTTTTTTAGAGTCTGCCTGTGGAGTTTTTGTGTCATTATGAAAACAAACGTTTTATATGGAAGAAGGAAATTTATTCTAGAAGTCCCCAAAAGTGAAAGCAAGACACTTCACTACCACCCAAACTTTGCAAAACATTAATTTCTGTAGAACTGGGGTTTTTTACTGGCCTGCAATAGCTGTAGTTGGGTATTGTTTTTCTGTCTAATTCTAATCAGTACAGCAATATACAATGAGGTGTGCTGAAAAATTATATCACATTATATGGGCAAAAATATACTTATAATGTATTTGTAAAGACAAAAGAATGAGGTTGATAAACGTAGTTTATTTCACTCTGGGGGTGCTAGTATGAGAGATCTGCAAAAGTCTCACAGGACATAGGTGAGCCTATGCTAAAAGAACTGCAGGAAGAGCTGTACCATCAAATCTCTTCTAGGGAGCAGCAGACAATATGAAAATATTAGATTAGGGGCAGAATGGTCATTTTGAGCAACTTTGCATTTTAAATTGGCCAGAAAGCAGAAGGTTGAGAGAGATCAGGAACATAAAACCTGAGTTCCAGTATTAGCAAGTCAAATGGTGAACTGACGTCAGGAACATGGTGATGATTATGTCATGAATTTCACAATATTTGGTGCAGTTTCCTACAGCTCCTGCTCTTGCAACTCTGTAGTTACATGGAAATTCCTACTCCCATTTGAAAGTAAAAAATGTTTCCAGCCTTGAAAGTTTAGAAAGCATTAACCAAGCACTCCAAACCAAAAAAGTAAATAAAAAAGCACATCAAACTAATCATTAAACTGCCCCAAACTCTCAGGGTTTTCCAGCAGACAGCTCATGCTGTGTGATGGTCTGAGTTGAGCTGATAGTGCTGCTCAACTGGCCAAAATTTGATTTTGTTGAGAGGAAGGTGACTAAGAGGGAGTTATCTGTTTTTAAAGATAAGAGGCTAAAATACAGTGGCAGTGTGGTTGGTAGGAAGGAATAGTTGTAGTTTTCATGTGGTTTTTTCGGTCTGTGTGAGAGATGGAGCTAGGAGAAAGACTAAAAGTAGATCCTAGCTTTCATGACAACCTTTACTTGCTCTCTATCTCTTTCATATATTTCTTACATAGCACTAGAGAAGTTTTTGGACACCTGGGAAATGCAACACTAACTGGAATATACATACACATATACATGTGTGTATATATTTATATATGTCTGATATGTGTATTTTAAATATCTGCAACCCTTTAGTCACCTTGGGCCTTGTAAGAAGCAAGAGCTACAACAAGCAAGAGGTACCAAAATAAGAATGTAGCTGCCACAAATCCATCTTTAATCCTCCTTTAATTACACGGGCCAGTGGGGCCTGAGACAGCGCCGTGCTGCAGAGAGCTCCAGCAAGCATAAAGGAAGCAGCAGCATCTGATGATGCAGGACCATTCAGGACAGTGTGAACTGAAGGCTGTAATTAGGAAACCACTTTTTTGTGAAGCAGGCAGCCCACTGAAAGCAGCTGATGAGACCAGCTGACTGCATCTCTATTGACAATAGCCTGCTAGAATCATTATTATCTGTCATCGTTTTCCCCCCCGACCCCAGCACATCTCTGAGTGCATAGAGTGAGGCAACCTCCCCACACCACAATGACCAAAATCCTCAGTGAATTGCTATGCTGAGAACTGCCATGAATTTCTGTGTTGTGATGGCCACAGTGGTGGGTGTAGGGAGAGAATTTCACCTCTGGGCTCACCTCTGGCAAAGAGCCAAGAAAGGATGGCTGCATCCTACTGCTGCCTCACACATGCTCCCTCATGTGTGAAGGACATGCAGCAAATACAGAAAATACAACTAGGCAGTGATAGATGCAGAGGAGTTGACTATGCTCAATCCCAGCAGAAAGACAACAACAAATGCAAGGCACTTCCACAGAGTTCTTCCTCAGCAGGCTTAAAATGCTCCTCACACACTTGAGTGAATTCATCAATCAAAATCACCTCTTCTGAGAGGGCATCAAAGTCTGATGACCTGTTGTCCTCTCAGGAGGACTGGGGCAGAGAGAGAGGGCAAGGTGTTTCTTTGAGGCCTGACACATGAACAGAAAATGAGTCTGCTAACTTTCAGTGCTTAATTCTGGAAAATTTAGCTTATATGACTCAAAAAGACCTTTGGAGATCCCTGTCTGATCTGTCCCTTGCAGCTGGTACCCCATACTTTTTTTCCTCCCTGGGGATAGTTTGTGCAGTTTGGCTTGGAGAAGCTAACAGCTTCTCTGTGTGTGCTGCTGGACTAGCCCCCTGCTTTTCAGCTTAGCTGTTAATGCAAGTGGAAATACATCCAGGAAGAAGCTTGCCCTTTTGCTGCCCTTGATGCACCTAGACTGAGCCTACAGCATTTTAGATCTCCAGGCCTCTCTGTCTAGCAGCTTGTGAAAACATTCCAAATTTACTACCCTTTTAACTAGTAAAGAAAATAAATCTTCCTTGCCATAAATGCTAATGTTGGTGCACTGAGAAATCCAAAGGGAGGCTGCAGAGGGAGAGAGAAACATTCCCTCTGCGATGATTAAAGTGCCAGTTCATGAAAGCTGACGTCAGCGCGTGCCTTCAGGGTGGCAGAGCACTTTGCATTTATCCTTTCCTTGTTTGTGCTCCATCTGGATGGGCTCCAGTGGAAAAAAAAAAGAGGGAAAAAGAGAAGCTAATGCCTTTCTAATACACTCCTGAATTCCTTCAGTTTCACATAGGGAGCAGGCTCTGAAGCATCCAGCTTCTGCTTTCCCAGTTCAGTGAGATAAAAGAAACTGAAGGCAGCTGGTGCTCGGGCCAAACGAAGTCATAATTAGATTGTCATAGCAAACAGTCGGCTGGGGCAGCTCAAAGGAAGACCAAAGAGAGCACACGGGTAAATAACATCTTCTTAGGATTTGATAACTTGCAGGGACAACCCTGTTTCCCATCAAGAAGATTCATCCCAACTCACAACAGCTTTCATATAAAGTTATGAAATTTTGAAACTCAAAAAAGCTACACAAGTAAGCTACAGGTTTCTGCTAAATATGGTCTGGTGGGAAGACACCTAGGAGCAGCTCCCCAACTCCATGGTTGGGGGAGAGGATAAGCACAGCCAGTACTAGGCTTCCTATTGAAGCAGATTTCCCTTCCCCGGGATAGAGCAGCACAGGGAGTACCAAAAACTCCCTTTCCATAACTTTTTTTTATCATTTCTGAGCTGCTATTGGAGTCAGTGGGAAAGGCTTACCCAATCACTAAGGTCACACACATGCTGCAACTGCTTCAACAATTACACTTCAGGGTTTCTTGCTGAAGATGGCTACTGATAATTTGGTTTTACAGCTACACACTGGTACTGTCAGGCAGCAGAGATGATGATTGTGCACGACAGTAGTTTTGATCTGTGGTCACTGTCATAGCTAGCAAAATTATTTGGTACAGACAGCTCATGTTGATGAATACAGGAGTTAGTTTGGCAGTGAAGCTGCCTCTTAAACACTGAAATAACAGCTTTGCATTTACTGGAACTATTCAAAAGAAACAACTTTTCTTTCTCCTCAGACATGCTGATGATTCAGTGTTAGTTCCCATTCAAAAGTCAGGATGGCAATATAAAAAAATCAAAAGGGTCCAAATTGGTAATATTTTTCAACTCTATGCCTTCAGCTGAAAAGTAAGTCAAAACGCAGACATCCTGCATTATTGAATGTTCTGAAACCAAATAGCCTTCGAAATAACATTCTGAAATGAAAACTTTCACTTTAGGTCCACTTTTCCCCATCATTTTTCTTTCATCAAGTAAAAAATGAAAGACAGACCAACAGCACAAGAAAAAAATCTCCATTTCATCAACCTAATTTCTTCTCAACATGATCCACTGTTTTCTGTTCTAGATGACCTACTATCACCATGTAAACAGATCTGAGATGAGATCCCTAAAAATCCTGACTCTTCCTACTCTACTCAGTGTGCAAGGATCCCCTCAGAGCTTGATGCAACCTGCAGCCTTGCACCTTGCAGGCTGGAGGTGGAACCTGGAGCTAATTACTGTGTGTGGGAATGCAAGTGGGAGCACGATGGGAGAGCAGTGGATTTCCTTGTCTCCATTCCCCACCCGCGATCCTCCCGGCCCGGCTTCCAGCACAGCGCTGCCGAGCGCCCGAGTGTCTGTGTGTGTCAATGGAGCATCGGGGCACACCTGAGCCTCGGTGGAGTTCGCTGCTCCCCACCCCTCTCTCCCTCCTGGAACAAGCTGCCAATATTTTGCCGTATTGGCGTTCAATCCAAGGTGAAAAACAGGCGTTGAGCGGGCACAGCCACCAGTCTCTCTGTGTTAGTGATCGAGTGATAAGTGGTACAGTGGTTACACAACCGGGCTGTGTCTGTGGAGCCAGGACTGCTGGGTTTAATCTCCTGCTCAGTCACTGACTCATCACGTAGCCTGGAGAACATCATTTCACCTCTCTGCACACAAATTTCATCATCTTTAGTTGGAAGGTAATAAGGCTATCTCACAGGAATGTGAGGACACACAAATTACCCCCATAAATAATTGTAAAATTCTCTAGATGATGCTTCAACAAATGCAATAAGTTTTTTGTTGTTGAATATGTACCAGTGAGGGGAATGTCCTAATTGTCAGGCTGGCTTATTTACTTACCTTGTACCAGAGATTTCTGGCAGCGGTGACAAAAGGATGTCTCAGGTAGGGGAAAGGGCGAAGAGATTGTTTGACTACTGCAGTAGGAGCAGCAGCAGGAAAAGGTCAGCTCAAGCCACAAAAACAAGTACGTGATAGATAAATGTTCTGTCAAAGGCTAAGTGGCATTTGTGGCATTTTCAGCTCAGATGCACAAGAAGCTTATGTAGATGACACAGTGATGCAATACGTATGTCTAATCCTGTTAACAATGTTCCACAAAGTGACATGTCACTCTTCAGAGTACATGCTGAACTCCGGGTCTGGATTTAAAAGCATTTAGGTACCTGAAGTTCTGCTCTTGTGCCTTCCCACAGGTGCTATTTTTCTTGACTACAGTGAGGATCTCACTGTCTGCCCTCCACCTGAGGCTGTTTGGGAAGCACAGCCTGGGTATGTCAGCGCCCCTGAGGCCCAGAGGGTCTGGGATGAATACTCAGGGACACCATCTGATTCATGCAGTCACTCAGTTCGGCTGTGGGATGTTTAGAAGCTGCTGCAATCCAGGCCCTAGAGGCTGTACCTGCAGACAGGCAAGGTTTCTGAGGGCTCCAAAGTCTATGCTGAACTAATATAAGATGGTTGCTGAGAGAGCTAAGGAGAGAGACAATCTGGAAACTTTCAAAAGATGCACTCTTCATTTTTGTTGTCTAATCTATCCCAGCTGTGTCCTTCCCACTTACTCCTAACTCCTGTGTCTTACTTTGATCTGAAAGCTGATTCAGAGGTTACCTGTGGGCAGCCTGGCAAGTGCAGGTAAATCCCTTGTGGGTGGAGAGCTGCTGAACCAGGCAATTCCTGTGTCTTTAACCAGTGCAAGAACACAGAAAGTATCTTCTGCCTCATCCACCCACTGTGAAGCCCTTACACAAGGCCCAGCTTCCCTGTTGAACACTGCTGAACAACCCTGGCTGCTGTTTCACTTTGGGGATTCTCTCCTATCAGTACCTAAGCCCATTGGGGCCCTCAGGTGGTGCTTTCCATCACGTAAGCAACACAAAGGATAGCTAAAGGGCTCTTCTCCATGGCTAGTTTTTAACACCAAAAGGAATTTTTATAAAATCTTTGATGGTTAAGATAGAGATACTTTGAAGGGATCCCTTTTCTTCACAGCTGTATTAATTTCACACTAATGAGAAAGCACTCGTAGATGTCTGGGAGTAGCTGGTTTCTCCAGCTGAAATAACTCACTCCAGGGTCAGCCCATGGATCAGTGGCAGGAATTCCTGACCACCTCTCACGGAACCGTGTCCCTGCAGCACCCCTAGTCCAAAGGGACGATTAAATCCTTCTTGTAGGGAAGCAGAAGGCCTGGAAACTACAAGCACCCTACCACAAAAACACGTTCATGGATCCCATGCTTCATCCAACAGAGAACATTAGCACGTTTTTATACCCAACTGCTACAAATCCTGCTGATGGCCTGCAATTAGGGAAAACCCACACAGTTCAGCAAATTATGTTTTCTCAGTGAACTTAATGCAGTTATGACTCCATCATGAGTGACAATTTCATAGATCACAGAAATGGAAAGACATAAGGAAACTTCCTATAGCCAGCGAGTAGTTCCAACGACCCCTTGAATAAGCTCACCTGTGTTTAATAGGATTTATTTTCTAAAACTGCTCAAATCCTGTGCTTTTTCTGTCTTTTCCCTTGGGGTACTGTTCTCTCCAGTGGTCAAAACCAGAACATTTTTTCCTTTGTGCTAGAATGGTCACAAAAAGCATCTAAAGTTAACAATTATCAAAATGAGTATGAGAAATCTACCATTCTCAGAAAGATGGTAAAACATCTAATATCCACCAAAATGAAGTAGTGGCAAGGACACTTAAATGGAAAATACTCAGCATGTGCTAAGTTAAAATGTGCCCATCTTTCTTTCTCCTTCTTCCACTACCCCATTTTTTGATACAGACTCCTGGACTCCTGCTAGAGATGCTTCTCAGGTTCCTGGTTGAGCAAACTGGGTACATGGAACAGAATTCGTTTTAACACAATAATTCACAGGAGCATCCCTCCCTGTTGTGCTCAAAGATCTATGATACCCAGAAAATTTGTTTTATTTAAATAATACATTAACTACTTTATGGATAGATTTTTTTGTCCTGCTTGTCCCAAAATCCCAGATACCTTCCTTCTGAAAACAAAACGGTGTGGGGTGGGAGAAGAGCAAGCATTTCAAACCTATGATCCTCCAATAGCAAATTCTTTAAATATTCCAAGGAGAGTAAATCACAAAAATGAAGAGCTGTAAAAATCCAGAGCTTTTCCTTTCTTTAGGTGGGGTTGTTTCACCTCAACATTTTAGCAAAATATCCCTCAAAGTGACAAAACTCTTGCCCAGATATCCCAGGCTATCACATACTGCCTAGCTGTTAAAATGACATAATTTGTCATTAGCACATTTCACCACCTAGAAGGTGGTGAGAGGAAACATTTAGCAATCTCCAAAGCCACACAAAATTCTCTGCAGATGTTTTTCTTGAACTTTCCCTCTCTTCCCTAAGTTCACTGGGCACCTGGAGAGGATTTTGGGGCAAACTGACCCTAGACCTTACAAAGCAGAATGCAGACACTGTAGCATGATGAGTGGAAAGTCCATTAGCAAAATGGTGACATCAGTAACAAATAAGGCCAGAATTTAAATTCCACAACTGCTGAAGCTGCAGGCAAATCTTTGCTAACACTTGTCAGGCTTCATCTCTTCCTTGTTTGAAGAACAGATTATTTCTCAAGACCAGGGAACAGTGTAATATTTACTCTCAATGTTCTTGACAACCTGAGCTGTTGGCCAGTGCCCACAAAGGTCCTTTGGACAGTGACTGCTCATGCAGGCTGAGCTGTGGCTCTTCTCCAGAGGAAGCATTCATAAAGCCTGTTTCCTCAGGACATTAGAAAGTCACACAGAAGAGGTGCTTTTCAGTGGTGGGCAAGACCACCATTGGCCAAAGCAAAATCCTTGGCTAAAATGGCCTCCAACTGAGCCATTTTTCCATAGAGATTTGAAGTTCCTTCTAAGCCTCTCCTTTTGTGCCTCAGCAGTCAATCTGTCTATTCTGCATCCACTGAGGCAAAATGCCATAAAGGCATTTGAAACCAAGGGCATATCATTACAGAAAAAAAGGAGGAAGGGACAACTGGCAGGTAAGATTACTTCCTGATTTAACATGACATTGAATGCAAAGTACCCAGACCTAATTGGCTGTCATTCATTTCAGATTCATGTCACCTTAATAAGGAGGGAATGTTCAGCAGTAACATCTTCACGGAAATAATTTTACTTGTAGAACAGCTGCAAACTGCATGATTCTTGATTTATCTTTTTTTAATGCCAGAGCATTTCACCACATGCTTTAGTCTACAGAAGAAAGATGCCAGAAGATACTTCCATACACTAAATAAAAACCCACCAGTTCCTGCTCTAGCTCCTACTGTATTCATGCATTAAAGGTACACCAAAGCTACAGAAAGTAGGGGAAGTCTCGTGTTGCATTACCAGAACAGAGCCAATATAATTTAATTTATAATTAAAATTAATATGGTTTCCTGGTTCTCAAAAGCATCAGTAAAGGCAGCATTCTGTACAGGGCTAAATGCTGCAGTTCACCATCCAAAAGCAGAATCACCCAGGCTCCTGCACAAGAATGATTTCCACTCTAGAATCCTTCAGGACAGTGAATGAGCTAATAGTCATCTTTTCTCTCACTTCTCAACTGGCTGCACTTCTTATAATTTAGGTTTTAGAAGCTCAGAACAACATTTAGCTTCCTAAGTGAGAAAAGAGGATGTTTAGTTATTCTAACAGGCAGCACAACCATGAAACCCAAGAAACACTTGTACCCACCTCTAGGCAGGACAAGCCTGATGTGAGAGGCTGCAGCATTTTGTAACCCTAACTCATGCTCCAGGATTCCCACCCCACTTCCTGCGTGCACACATGATTTGGAAAGGTAAATCAGTGAAAAACTAAAATCAGTAAAACCTGAAGTACTGTTCTTGAGTTTCCTTTGAAATACCTAGAACTGATGAAAGGTTCTGTAGAAAACTACTATCTTTTTACTTCTTCCCAAACCAAGAGTTGTATGAGTAGTATGACTATCAAAGTTCTCAGTAGGGAAGATGACTCACATGAACAACATTTAGGGATGAGAGGAGATAGCCTTTGGATATTTGCTCATCTTCCTCACATATGAGGCTTCTATTTTTCTAATGTGTCTGAGGCATAGGTCCTATGGGATACACCGAAATCTTGTCTCTTGGTTGGAGGTTGTGTTTGCTTCCATTTCCCAAGCTAAATAAATATCAGGTAGACACTTAATGACCCACAGTGAAGACAGGGACAGGAAGAGCAGCCTGTGCTGCACTGGAACAAGATGCAACTGTTTCTGGTTTACATTCTAAATATGTCCCCATTTTTTGCTGCATGTAGAGCTCACAGACAGACATCTGTGGATAAGACACAGGTAAATACAAGTCCTACTATTAACAGCCCTACCTTTGAGGGCAGATCAAAGAGGTAAGTGCAACTACAGCCCCTGAAATCTGACTGTGTAAGTTGTACTCTGCCCACCTCTTTTTACCTTAGCAAGGACACTGACAGAAGTGAAATGTAAAAATGAGTCTGAATACCTTCTGCATGCATAATAAAAATTTAGGAAACCCAGAACACTTTCTTCTGAGAAAATTATAATTTTCTACTCATTTACATTTCTGGAGTGGAAATGTAGTACACTTCACAAAAAAATTGCACCAGTGCAAACCTCACTTTGGCTCCAATAAAATTAAAAGGTAAAGTATTTAACATAGGAAATAAGAAAGACATTGGGAAACAAGATCATGCGGATCTTGCAAAGAACCTTTTGTACTAACAGCTCATATGAATTGGCCTGCAGGTTTAAAACAAGGAAGGCCTAACTTCCAAAAGGGATGATCTCTGAACTCTGATCAGAATTTAGAAAACTAAACAAAATGTTAAAAACAACTTTGCAAGCTGTTCTATGGATAATAACCGTGGAGTGTCCAGCCTGGGAGACCTGAACACAGCATAGGTCCTATGAGAAGGGTTGAGCCAAGCTAGCTTGCAGGTACTCCATTTTTATTTAGACCTCCTTGCTAGATGCTAGTGAAGAAATTAATCACAAGAAGACTCATTCTGGAACCAGCTCCCATACAGGGGAGAGCAGGAGGATACAGGATTGTCCCTGAGCTGTTTAGCCCTGGAGGAGAAGTGACAGATATGCCCCAGTTCCACACCCAATCCCAGATGGAAGGAACCTGGAGTCCAAGGCAGTGCAGTTATTCAACCTGTGCTGCCCAGCACTGCACCAGGGATACCAGGTGGATCCAAGTTGCTCAGAAATCATGGCATTGTACTTGCCCATGTAGAATCACCTTAGCACCTTTAACGCAATGCTCTTGCTGGAATATAACATGTGAAATTGCAGCTGCTGTTCATCTCCTTCACACCTTACTATTGAGGAATACCAGATTGCAATCACAGACTTGTCTCTAACATTTTAAACAGAGATTTATAAGAGAAAAGGACAGATGCACAATTAAGAAGCCAAGATGCATGAAGAGCTGTTCTTGCTTTGTGCAATTGACATCCTGAGTAATATTCACGAAACAGAGTATCGGACCCCAGAATGAAAAAGCTTTTAACACTTTATCCTGGTTTCAGCTGGGATAGAGTTAGCATTTTTCATAATAGCTGCTCAGTGCTGTGTATGATTTAGTATGAGAATAATGTTGATAACAAATCAATAGTTTAGTTGTTGCTAAGTAGAGCTTAGTCTAAACCAAGGAGTTTCCACTTTCCAGTGCTCTGCCAGCACAAGAAGCTGGGAGTGAACATGGCCAGGACAGCTGATCTGACCTGGCCAAAGGGATATTCCATACCATAGAACATCATGCTTACTATATAGACTGGGGGAAGAAGTCCAGGAGGGGCTGATTGCTGTTCAAGGACAGGCTGGGCTTCAGTCAGAAGGCAATGAGCAATTGTAGTGTGCAGCACTTGTTTCTCTTGAGTTTTATTCTGTTCTCTTTTTGTTGCTTTCCATTTCATTAGAATTATTATTATTACATTTTACTTTATTTCAGTTAGTAAAAGTGTTCCTATCTCAATGGGTTTTACCTTTTTCCACTTCTCCTCCTCATCACACTGAGGGGGACTGAGTGAGCAGGCGTGTTACTTAGTTGCCAGCCGGCGTGAAACCACAGCATACTTTGAACTTCATCATCCACCTGACTGGTCTGCAGAAGATAACTCTAAAATACATTACTGATCAATGTAATTTGGCCCAAAAATCCCTGGGCAACCAAGAAGCTTCATTGATATCCAACAGGGTTTTTTTATTCTGCTACTCCCTATGTCACAGCAGAGAGCAGCCTCATCGGAGAAAGATGTTTGTTCCACTTGTGTTACAGAGACGTTATTTTAATGTTTGTTCCACTTGTGTTACAGAGAGGTTATTTTAACATTGTTTTCTTTGTCAGCCTTACGTTGGTGCTTCTTGGTTCTTCTTCGTGACACAACCCAGCCAAGTAAAGAACCCACCAGGATCCCAGCTACTGCAGTCACAATGACAGCCCAGTAGGGGACTGAAGATTCTGTTTTCTCCAAGCTGAGATCTGAATTTCCAAATCCACTGTTTCTTTGCGTGGAAAGAAAAGGTTTCTCCTACAAAGGGAGAGCAAAGGCTTTATTGACCACAGACCACTCAATGGGCAATATTCCAACAATTTGTCACTGCTCCTTCTCAAAGAGGAGCGGTAGATCTTTAGACAATCAGCTGGTTTTGCCTTCTCTCTATCTTAGCCCAAACACTCTCCTGCATTATTGCCTGAAAATTCCAAGAACACAAAAAAGAAGCCACCTCAGAATCAGGAATGGTGGCATCACTTCCTAATTTGCTTGCTGCAACAAGAAAATGGAAATACATAAACTCATTAGGACTAGCTTTAATGAGAGGCTTTTCACCGCAGTGAGGATAAATCTTTTTGTCTTAAATCTTAGGTAGATTTCCCTGTCTGTAACAAAACAGAAGTATATTTTAGCTGTTTGAAACCTTCACAAAGATACTCTTTTCAAGAGCTCTACCAGTGTGAAGAAAGGAGAAAAAATAGAGATAATTAATGGAGAGAGCACCTTTACTTACAGGGTTTGGACACTTGAGTTTTGATCTGTCATGGGTAAAGTTGTTGTAAGTCTGCTTTTCACCAACTGGCTCCAGCTGAAGAAGAGAAAAGCAATGTTAAACATAATGATGATTTTTTTTTTTTTTCTTCCCAGACTCTCTTGATTCAGACAGTTACAACTTTTTATCCAATCCTTTGCTGCTTGCAGTAACAAAGAAGTTTGGTAGAAGGAGCAGAGGAAAGTTTGCAAACATTTTAACACTTGTGAACTGAAGACATTGAGAATCTGATGTACTGGCTGCAGAATAACTCCCATCGAAGCAAGGAATGGGATAAATGTTTCTTCCTTTTGCATTGCTCTGAATACAACATGTTTTAAATGTTCAGCTAAAGCAAATGGTTCACTATTACACCCAGTTCTGCCATGTACTCGTCTCAAACGGCAGTGTAAAGCACAAAGGAAAAAACCCACATGACAGATGTTAGACATATTACTTAGCACATTACTTAAAGAAAGGTGCCTAGGTGTCATGGTGATAGGAGTTACTTCAGAAATGACAGAGTTACAGAGAGAAGATGGGACAATGCCAACCTTTACAGTCTTCACTTAAACAAGAAATTCACTGGGAATTGTAGCTGAAACTGGGTTCACAATCTTGCAAGAAGCGAGTTAAACAGAGCCTTTTATATTATCAGTTGTCAGCTAAGTTGCAATAGCTGACCACAGGCTCACCCCGAGCCCATTTCCAACCCAACATAAAATATGCCCAGGCTAACAGCAGGCAGTTGTGCTTGGCTTGGAGCGCACATACCACCACCGGTTGCCATAGTTAAGCTAACGAGTAGAGGCTTGCTCAGTCATGTTAACTGAAGTGTTTACAACTGTTGTACGGACATTCCTGAAGTAATGACTTCAAGATTGGTCCATAGAGAACTGCAAAGTTGTCATCCAGCACTTCTGGGAATACAGCACAGAGGATGGCTGTTGCTTCTGCTATTGTCCATACAGGCATTTACAGTCCTCAAGGGATTAAAGTGTCAGCTGCATGCTGAAGAGAAACAATACAGCAACAAGACAAACAAAACATGGGAAAAAAAAATTTTATCCATAAGATTCTCATATGGAAACACTGAGAATACTTTCTCTCTTTAGTTCATTTTTAATAAAAATATTTAAAAACAGAAAGAAGTTAGCAGAGACTGAAAATTAAAAAGATATGAACCACAGAAAATATAACTAGGGAAGAGAAGAAAGCTAACAAGTGAAGAGAAGATGAGAAGCAAAACAGGATATCAAGTTTTGCTGATTGTTGTAGGGTCCTGATGGACTCTTTCACGACTCCTAATTGCTTGGTCCACCCACCAGCTAATGCAGTGAAGACTGAATTTGGTAGTTTTGTTGCACCTTAAAGGGAACAGTTCTGTTATTTGTACATGTGGCTCATATCTCACAGCATTCTGCCTGCGGTGCAACTGGTTCTTTGTAGATAATTGTAATTCTTCCCATGCCAGGGCACTTGGTAAGGATTCTGGCACAGAGCCCAGACAAAAGATGATAAAATGCAAAATTCTGTAACCGCCCAGGCTTACTTCATCTCTATGCAATCTGTTCTTCAGGAGCATTAGCTTCTTAGCTTTAAAGATGACAGTATCTTCAAGACCATGAGCATACAGGACAAGTTCTGGAAGAAACCCACAGCTCTTCTAGAACACGTGGCAAGCATGGAGGCAGAACACAAACCAAACACTCTGTCCATGTGCCTCCTCACCTCAGCCAAAGACCTGACAAGGCTGGTTTGGGACCAGCAGAAACCCCTTAAGACTACAGAGTCCTCTGACTTCAGAGAGCAGGAGCACACTTTGTTTTGCACAAAGCCAAAAAGGGCGAAGAACATTATGGTGAGGGAGAGACTCGGTAAGCCATCTCAATTCCTGCCTACCCACACAGTGGCCAGGCACAGTCTGGCCCTTTATGTGCACTGACAAGAATCTGTGTCATTTGGCCATAAGCCTGCAGCCTGCCGAGCTTTTCAGGGAACAGGGAAACAATACAGCCTTACAGTAAGCTTGCACAGCCTTGCCGTACAAGGGCTGCAAGGGAAAAGCAGGGATGTGTTACAAGAATTAGATTTAAATAGTAAACAGTAATATCTGCAGTTGGCATAGACTGACAGATCTCTATGGGAGGGAATAGTTGTGATTTGCATCAGTAAGTACCTGATCCCTGCCACCCCAGTAGAAAGCTTTGTGTCAATATCCTTATATGCGTAGGAAATGAGTGACAGTCTGGACAGAAAAAAAAAAACTCTGGTGGCATAGGAAAAAAGACTGATGGTGATTCAGGAATGAGTAATGGCCAATAGGAATACCACACGGCAACAGAAACCCAATTTAAGACCGCCATATGCCCAGGTACTCCTTTTTGCCTTGAAACCCTCAGCTATGCTCAATTTCAATTTTTCTACATTTGCCTGGGGTTTCTGGCCCACCATTAGCCCTCTTTAAGGTATGAAGCAGAGTGAAGCCTACCAGCCTGTTGTCATCTGGAGTCCCAGATAGGGAAGCCTGATGGAAAACATGCAGATTTGTTGTGCATGCACAAATCAATTACTCCAACCACGTGCTTGCATTGTATATTCTATATTCCTGGATCTACAGCTCATTTGCTATACTGGGCAATTGCACAGATTCCTGCCCTGCATTTTCCAGTCTTTATTTTCAAGCTCATTCTGGGGTATCCTGTAAGTTTCTTATCTTGCTCAAACTTTTACTTGGACAGAAAATAAATTCCCCTCCATTTATCCTTGTTTCTTGCACAAACCAGGATGCAGAATTTCTGCTAGCACAATGTATTTGGCTACTGGTGTTTACAAGACAAGGGGAGGAAATATTGCTGTGGCACAAAAATGCCATAGTCTTCATTCCAGTGTGGGGAAACATTTCAGAAAGCAACTGTGACCTTGGAGTTATCAAGTCTAGCATGTGCCTCTGACACCTTCTTCCAACACTATTTGAAAGCTATCATTTCCCCCAAAATGACAGATGGAATGTGATTACAAGCATCATAAGCTTGATTTCAGCCCCCCATTAGTTTTAGTGACTCTACTAAAACTGCCTCAGACACAAGAGTGGGTGGTACAACATGTCCACACTATTAATGGCAGCAAAAATTCAGTCTCATATATGTTTTCCTAATAAATATAACAGAATTTGCGGAAGAAGGGCAAGCTCACTGAACAGACATTTTCTGCAAACCTACAGAACTGAATGTTTAACTAGGCTGACTTTTTGTTTTAATGCAAGTTATTTACCAAATCAGAAAGGAAGTTTTCATTACATTAAGACTCTTGGGACTTCTCATTTTGAATGAGCAAAGACTTACACCCTTTCATGTAATATAATCACTTTGGATTACATTCCTAAGCAATGCAGAGTGAGAAGAACCTCAGAGTTGAGCAACTCCCCCTGAGCAACTCCTCCTTGTTAGGATATCAGTTTAATGTCTTGCTTACTCTCTTGTTTCAGACACCTTTCTCATGATCTTTTGTAGATACTGCTACCACAAACACATAGGGATCTAAATTGTAACCCCTTACCATATTATTCCAGAGAGCCATGGCCATCTCAGCATAGCCTCTTACACTGAAATGAAAGCAGTCTGCAGCAAAGAAACTCATATCTGGCTTGCCATTCTGCAATAAAAACAAAAATTTATTTCTCAGCAAGTTTCAATCTTTGAGATCTGACATATCTAATAGTATACTTGATATACCACTTCACCATTTTGGTATCTTCCTAGAGGCAGTATGTTCATGCTTTCACACTGGTAATAAACTTAAGTGCCCCTAACTATGGGCTGATGACTGCACCTTGAGACCTGCAGCCTGCTCATTTCACACAGAAATTTTCATAGCAAAACTAAACTTATCATTAAGCCAACAAGGTTGGCTGTTACCTTGTTAAGCCAACAAGGTTCACAGCTGTTACAAGGATCCTGCCATTGACCCACATTCCATTTTGTACAGAACTGATAGAAAAGAGCTTATTATTGCTTTTTAAACTTCTGTGACTCAGACTTACAACCTTTCAAGTGTTGAAATTTCTGCTGAATTTCAGATAACAATAAAAATGGTGGGCTTATCCAACTGTGGCAAATGTCTCTCTTAAGGGGAATTTGCCTCATCATTACCTGTCTGGTGACCATTGGTCGACCTTGTAGGCTGACAGAAAAAAAAAATGGAGATGGTATGAAAAAAGGTCTGTACTATGCAAAACTGGATTGTTTTGATGAGGATTCCTGCTGGACATTTGTATCCTTAACTACACAGCACACATAATGCTAAGGCTGGACAAAAAAAAGAGAATCAGTGTTTGGTTTCAAAGGCTGCATCCTGTGTCTATGCTTGGATGAGTCAGAGATTCAAGTGCTGGTCTCCATTTGAAGAAAACCTGAACACATTCCATAACCTAAATCGGGAAACTGTGGTGAATGCTAACCAACCTCAACAAGGGAAGCAACATGCAGTTTAGAGAAAGTCAGAGGGATGCCTAGTTTATGGGTGCATGCTATGAATGTTTCCTAAAGCCATTTTGAGTCACAGGCACTACTGTGAATCTTCTTGCCTCCTTGTGAGACCTCCTGTCTCCTTCTCTCTCACTCTTACCACACTGTGCCACTAGACTGTGCAAAGAGAAGAAAACACTCTCTTTGTGGCATGGATCTTACTGACTTAAGAGAAATCAAGATACTGGCCCTTGCATAATGGGAAAGCAAAACAGGACTCACACTATCCAGGGGCAACAAGGTGTTCCGGAAAAACGGCTGGTTGACAACAGCAAAGTCCTGCCGCTGTTCGTACCGACCGCTGTTGATCAGCTGCAAGGCTCCAGCCTGCGTGTGGCGTAATTAGAGAAAACAGAAGAGTTACTTGCAAGGCTCATCTAATGTTTGTCAGCTACCAGAAACACGCAGATTACACATCTTTCAGTGTAGGAAGCCGTAAATAGTTAGTGTAAGTCCAGCTAAATGCTGTAAAGCAGTCAAGAAAATGGCTAAGAAAATCAGTTCATGAAGAGATTTTCATGAGGAAAATGCACAGAAGCTGGATTATTTCAAACAAAAAAAGTAAAAAATACAAAGTATAAATATAAATAAAAATAATTTTTTAATTGCTTGATTTTTAAAAAAATCCAACAAAACTCAGAAAAAAAAAAGTAGTTCAAACCTTACTTATAGAAACCAAAACTGCACAAGTGCAATGAGATTAAAATTTGCAGAATATTATTTAAAAAAGCAACAAGGTCAACATTTCTAGAAGGCTGAGAAACGAGTCCAGAATGCCAACTTGAGGCTGAAGTGCACTTGATTTTTCAGAAAGATGTGCTTGAATTAAAGTAATACTTAAACATTGAAAAATTATATGCCACTTTCAAAAATTATGGCCACAGACATTCATACAAATAAAAAAACTCATCTCGTTTTAACTTGCCATCTTATGGGTATAAATGCTAATGCTCCTGGTCATATCTCAAAACATTCCTAATCCCTCTTGCTTACTTAGGGAAAATGACCCTTCTAGCAGGCTTATACAAGCATTACCCAGGGTGAATTTCTTGAGCTTTGTCTGATTCATTGGACAACAGCCACTGCCAGAGCCAGAATGGAGAACATAATGTGATGTGATACAGTGATTTCTGTATTCATAAGAACATCGATGGAAAAAGCTTCTGCTCCAATAGCTATTTATAGCCTCTGTTAATTTTGAGTGAATCTTATGCCTGAAGCTATGAAAGTTACTCTCAGATGGCAAGTTGGCCCATGGTTGGTTTAGTTAATTTCTTCTGCTAAGAGTAACCACAAAACAGCTAATGCAAGGTCATTTGTCACTCTTGCAGTGACATGTTAATTCATGTGAGCTACTCATTGGACTCATAACAGACAAACACATATCAACAAAGCAGCCATCATTACTAAATCCCTTTTGGCTGTTGAAACAGCAGCTGGAAACAGAACTGGTCTCCACCTGCATCCAGCTCAGAACTGAGGTCACATCATAAGGCAATGTGGAAAGCCTTGCACTGCTACTAACTGGTTAGCTGGGTAGGGTTTTGATTAGGCTGGAGCCAAGTTGTTTTCCAGTTATGTCTCTCTCTATAGCTGAGGATATGCGTGACAGGAAGGGCAGTGAGGGAAGCAATATAAAGAGACACAAGTGAAGATGACCAGTTACAGAATCAATGTGTTACCTGAAAATCTCTGTTAACTCTCTTAATTTCTTGTAATTCAGAAGAATTTTCCTCTGGGTTTAAGAAACATGGACAAGCTTTCCTACAATGAAAGAAATACTAAAATTAAAAGCCAGTCTAGGATAGTCTATTCACAGTTCTTCAGCACTGTGTGTCTGCATCAAGAAGATCAGGATAGGTGCTCAGAGCTCACATGCAGAAGGGAGAGCCAGCTTGGTGGCCTAGTAATGGACAGATACTTCAGAAAAGAAAAATCTCTACTGACTTACTTTTCAAAATGAACACCTATCACAGGCAGAAAGAGCTGCAGGATCCGCAACTCTTGAGTCAAACGCAAAAAAGTGTTAAGTATGCAACGGTAGCATTTATTAGCAGGGAATCACATGTGTTAGAACAACAAGAAAACCCACCCCATAAATGGACTCATAGCAGAGCTTCAGACATCTGGGAGTTTCAAGTTAGTAAAGATAAACTTTTCCTGCAGTCTGAGTCCTTGCACCACTCTGTTCTATTATGTTACCTTCATAATAAGGGGTAATAACTTGTGCTTCACTGAAATTCATCTTCATCTTCTAAGAATGTGCTTGGAATAAAGACATTGAGCAAGATCATCAATTCATTATTTTCCCTTTCAGTGTGTTCCTGTGGTTAATCACTTGTATTTTTAAAAATCTGTGCCTAAGTTAATTTGAATTCATTTGGCATCACCTTCCAACTACTAGTCTTTGTTATACCTTTCTCTGCAAGACTAAAGAGCCTTTTCATGTCCATTCTGATGCCTTTAAAGACAAGGCTGCTTTCTAAAACAAGTCTCTCAACTTTCTTTGAGTTAGGATTTTGGTCTCCTTCATTAGGTGCGAGGAGGAGCTCCTGGTTGTGCTCTGCTGTGTGCAGCCCAGCCTGCAGCAGAGGTAATGCAGCACTGGAAACAAAGAGAGGAATCAGGGCTGTCAGCCTGTGCTGCTGCTGGGCAAAAAAGCCTTCGAGGTTCAGCAGTACAGCAATCATATGTTGACTTGTGCTGTGTCATGCTGCTCTACAGCTGAGAAGTGAGAACTCTGTTATCTACAGGTGCATGCTTTTTAGCTGAGTTATTGCAAGAATTAATAGAAAGTTGATGGGAACTAGTGCAGCAATGCAAGTAGCTTGGAAAGCTTAGTGTGGATGTCCTCCTGTAGAAACTGAGACTGACCAAAAAAAAATACCACTTTATAGGCAAAGAGCTGTTTTGCTCACTTACTTTACTGTCAAAGCACACTCTGAAGAGCTTGCTGTGATTTGACGCAGTCCAGAGATCTCCAGCATCTCCACCATGTTGATAAAGACTCTTGGGAGCTGTGAGGATTATAATAACCAGACATACAGACATGTTACAAATAACAGAACATGATACCACTACAAAGAGCAAGAAGTGCCATCCGTAGGTCAGGGAGTCAGTGCAAACTGCACTGGCTGCAGCCAATGGCATGTGCAAGGATGATGTATAAAAGGAAGGGGAGGGAGACATACAGTGGCTGTCAGCCAAAAAAATTCCAGCAGCTAGTACAAACTAGCCAAAATGCTGCTTCACTCCCTGGGACATTTCCACTTGCTCTAGGGTAAATGAAACTGTTCTTGGTTGGTTTAGCCACAAAAACTGTCATGGTATGTTTGGTCCACAGCATAAATATTGTCAAATACACAGTTTTTCTGAAACGGAAGTTCTCTTTCTCAGGGCATTAGCTAGTCCAGTCATTGAAATGCAGCACTGAAGAACAGTCTGACTCCAGCTATTTGAAAGATGACCTTGTATGAAACATAATCACTGACAGTCTATCAGAGGTGAGAAAAACATCAGTGTACTTGTCAGGAACATAGCTTCCTAGGGTATCTTAAAAGCTTACCTCCTTATAGAAAATATCCAGAGTGTCCTGAAGGTGCTTTACATACTTTTGCACTGAATAAGTTTCCTGTTAAAAAAAAAAAAAAGGCAGTCTTTTTCAGGAACCAACAAGGTGATCTGTGAGAAGGTAAAGCAACTTGATGCTCCTTCTTTCTTTTGTTGGCAGATATCTTTCCAGATCAAGAGGTTTGCTGGCACATGGAGGTGCCTGAGGTATCTTGGCAGAGTCTTTCCCTGATAATGACTATATTGATTGTATTTTTGGATTTTGTGTTGCCTTTTATGGGACCCAGAGCAGACTGGTTTACCTTATGAACAGAACAATTTTTTTTTTTTTTTCAAACTGCCCATCTGGAGAAATTGATATGAAGGCAGTCAGACCCCACAAAGCCCATAGGCAAAACAACTTTGTGGCTATAGTTATAGAGGTGTGGCTGTGGGGACAAAGGCTTCAGGCAGCAGCCTGCAAAGGAAAGAGCAAAAGAGAGAACAGTGCCTGGTCATTTCAACAAGCTGGGGTACACTCCCCCAGTCTGTGCCACACAAAGTTTCAGAGGGGATGACCACTGACAGCTAAAGAAAAGACATGTTTTTCACTATAAACCAACATTATTATTTTGGGTGTCATTCTGAAGCAGGAATTGGGCATCCTCAGTAATTGTTGTGTGGAAATGTGTTCACTTGTGTCCCCTAACATGCCTGAGACACCACACTGATCACTTTGTCCAGTTAAGCAGGGAGAACTCTTCAGCTTAATCTTTGTGTTTTGTTCAATATGAGCAGGTTCCTAGGACTTCAATAATGCATTTCTCCAGAGCTGCAGTGCCCCTGTATTAAAAGCCATGCACTTGTTCCTGATACAATACAGATGAAAGGGGCAGGACTTCTAAGTGCTTTTTAAACAAAGAGGAACTTTGGCTCCCTGAGAGAGAGAAAGGCTATGTTTCCAGGGCTGGTCACCTGCCAAATGCCTGGATGAGCATGCCTAATTCAGAGATACAAACCTTGTCCAAGCAGTACTGGCATAGGTCGTTGCCTCCAACAAGGATGGTAATCAGCTTCCAGTCTTCCTTGAAGTTAATTTTCTAGCGGCACATAAAATAAATAGAATGCAGCATCTATTGCTTAGGCATGCACAGGTAACATTCACAAATGGGACTAAATGGGGCACTGACAGTGGGGCAGAACAAAGGAGGTATGCTGAGTTAAGCTGGCAAAGGAAAAGCATCTCTCCAGGGGGAAAATCTGAACTGTTTCCTAGTCTACTGCAATTCACCTTGGCTTCTGTAGGGAAATTCCCTTCAGCAGACAAGCTCTGTCAGGGTAACCAAGCAGGGAAATGTGTCTGTGGCAGCAAGCATCCCTAAATGAATGTCAGCTTCAGAACAGGGATGGACAGGAGAGATTTGCCAGCCATGGCTGCACACTGCAGGCAGCGTGAGGATAAAGCCGTGTGGGAGTGCAGGCTGGAGTGACTCATGTAGCTCTGGAACTGGAGCTGATGGGGATCCCTGCCAGCTGGGCAAGAATTACCCCATGGCCAGGAGGGGCAAGGGGTGCCCCAGGGAACAGACAGCTGGATTAAAATAGAAGAGTCCAGGAGGCTGGTGACTTCACTGAGCTCATATAAGGGCAGCTGCAGCATCCACGTCACGGCAAGCTAACAATAGGCGCTGCTGAGAGCTGGATCTCATCAAAACATTTTGTAACATTCAGTACAAAGAAAGGAATCAAAGGCAACTATTTTTAGTGTGGTGCATTTACATAACAAACATCTGCGAAAGGATCCCACAAATAGAGGGAGGGCCTGGGAATCACCCATAGGTCTGAATTCTCCTCTTTAACCAGCAATTTTCTCAGAAAGACTTCCATGAAGAGGCAATGTTATAGCAGGGACACACTCCTCTCCCTTTTTAAAAAAAATGCATAAAAAGCTGTGAATAAAACAAAGCACGACAGCCTCTCCTATTCTATTGAAAAGCCATGCCAGCTCCCTTCACTCTGCCAAACAATTGGCAATGCAGAGTAACTGACAGTGGGGTGAGCATGCAGCATCCATCAAGAGTTCTGGCATGGAGAGCCACATGCTTTGACAAATCCTGCTTATTCAGTGCCTTCCTTTCCCATTCAGTCTGAGCCAAGGAGCATCAGGCACTCCCATTCCCTTAGAGGGAATGCTCTCCCTGAACGAACAGCTCACACCCAGACAGTCATCCACTCAAATTCAGCCAACACTCAGAGCAGGGCAGGCTTGACTTTCTCAGATTTCTTCCCCTCCCTGCTTTTGATGCCCTTTGTAGACCTCAGTGGTCTTAGCACAGCAGACTGATCCACAATGCTAGATTCCCTACTAATTCTCTAAAATATTATGGTGTGACAGAGATTCATCCATTCCTGAGGTTACAGGTTACTGGTCACTGATTAATTATTTGCCTGCTCAAAAACAGACTTTGAGAGGGCTTTTTCTCCTGCAGACTTCAGTAGTCCCTCTTCCCAGTATTGTGGATATTGTGAGTCATGTTGGTCTGCAGGTACCTGCTTCAGCAATTTTAACTCACCCTGTATTACCATCACTTTGAAGGTTGCTGCTCAACAAAGCAATCCTGTGATCTCACCAGAGCCTTCAGATTTCTCCTCTTCCTCACTACCATCCTTACATCTCCTGGCTGCACTGCACCCTACATTAGGGGTAATTCATATGGCACATTTATCTTGGAAAGCACAGCAGACAAGGACTTTTCTTTCATCAGTAAAGCACTCTCCATGACTCAAGCATCCCATTAATTACAGTCAACTCCCAGAGACCACGGCAGCACCAAGGTGTGGCCCAAATCCCACTTACCGAGCTGCTTCTCATCAGCTCCACCAATGCACGTGCTTGGGCTGGCATATCACTAGGAGAGAGAACAGCAGATTTTAGATGTGTGCTTTAAAAGCACCTCACCTTCTTGATCCCCATTCCTCACTGCAGGGGAACTCAGGATCAGCAGAAATCAGTATAAGGAAAGTGATGCCTCAAAAAGCTGAGCAAACACTGAAGGACCAAGTTGCATAAGTGAATAATCTGATCTGTAAGAGGCTTCAGCTGGGATGGCTGCCAAGTGGCAGGCAACTGGTATGACTTCTTCCCATCTCAGAGTTGGCCTCAGTGCATTTTGTTTGGGAAAAAACCCACTAATGCCCAGATGCACAGAGACATTGAGTTGCATAACTCACTTCAAAAATCTAGTGGGGGAGTTTGGTGCTGACACAGAAGCTGGGCACCTAACCAGCCTTCCTGATCCAGCCTTAAATTCCTATGGCTTGTCTTATGGCTGGAAGAGAGTGCTTACGCTGTGGGACTGCCAGGCTCAACAATCCCAGTCCAGCTCTGGACAAGATGCAACATGCATGGGCCAAAGCACAGACCATGCTGAGACACCAGCTGGAAATGAGCTTCTGATATACTAGAAAAAGACTGTGCCTGAGCTGATAAGCCCTGCCTCTCTCCAGCAGCTACACAAATGCAGTCACACTATTTGGATTCCTAGAACCATATTGATCATGCTGAGTCAGCTTTGCTCAGGGAACCTATGAAATATTTAGTAGCTACACAGGCTTTGATAGTTAACCTAAATCTCTCTTGCAGCAGATTTAATGGTTGTTAAAGGTGTCACAAAAAGCTTTGGAAACCAATTCTGTGAGTATTCATGGAGCAAGCACAGTGTAAGCCATACAAATTCTTACATGTTTTGGTTGTTAACAGACTAGTAGATTTTTTTTTTCTTCAAGAGGAGAAAGAAGTTATTTCCCAGCTGCTTTTTTTTCCCCCTTTGCACTGCAAACAGGGATAATTTTTAATGCCATTAGGGTAGCAGTGGGCTTCTATTTGTTAGTTTCAGGCACATTCTCTAGAAATCAAGGAATAGAAGAGATGCTTGTGAATTTTTTCCTCATTATAGATATTCCCTGACAGTGAATTAGGGACCTGTACACTGAAGACTGGGCAGAAAAAGGTACTGGTTGAATTAGAAGCATAACTAAGGCATTGGCTCAAAAACTATAGGCAGATATTGAATAAATAAAGGAAGCTTGTGTCTAATTTAGAAAAAAATATAACAAATAAATCCCTCAAATACTGAATTGAATTTTTTTAAAAAAAGGAAAAAAAAACCCAACAAAAAACCCCAAACTCACAATTAGAAACATCAGATCACAGAAACATGCTGAGTACCAGCAGGCCATCAGCATTACCTCAACCCTGACATGCATCACAAAGGTAACCTGCCAGTCCATCCCTTCTCACTCCTTTGCCTTTCTCGTTTGGGATTGTCCTTACTGTGCTGTGGCATTTCTCTCTGCAACGTTGAATCCAGCTGTTTCCTTAGAAGTGCCAGCGGAGAAGCCAAAGAGGTTTGGATTGAATTTCTTCAAGATGTCTTAAAAAGAAAAACCCCAGTGTTTAACCATTCACAGTACAACCAGCAGCGTTGCCTCCATGCAGAAGCAGGAGCCAATTGAGCAGTGAGGACACAGACCTGTGTTTTCCCCTCATTCACTTGACTTTACAGGAGTTAGAGACACATCTGCTTTGAAGACTCTAGTAACTGTCCAGATTTCATCACTGCAACTATTTCTCTCCATGGACCTGAGGAGTCAGGACCTGGTGGCCCAGGAGATGCATAGGTGGATCTTGGGCAAATCACCAGTCTTGAATTTAAGTGTCAGAGTATTTGGGTTACTTTGTTTCATGTACCAGAAGCAGATGCCCTGAATATTGCCCTCTACCTTTCACTCATCCAGCTAGATAATAATACTTGTGTCAGAGAAGTGAAATTTTTTCATTTTTCTCGATTTCACTTAAACTTTCAGTGGGGAAGCATGATGTCTGAAAACCGTTATTGTTACTGTGTCTGTAGTGCTGTCTGAGACTTCTTTATAGAATCTCATTTATAATGCATAAATGAATTGTACCTTCTATTTTTCTTCAAACGCAGTGATATGCCTGGTACAAGGCAAAGCATATCAGATTTTATTACTAATAATGTCAGGTATTGTCAAACGGCTCTACAGCACGGATCACATGCAAATAGAGCAGCCATTGTAAACCAAGTGCCTTCCAATTTATTGTCACTGTTGACCACTTAGTGGTTTCTATGGAAACTACAGGCCCAATTACACAGAGCACTAGGGCAAAAATTTATAGTACTTTTAGATTTTTTTTTTTTCCCACTGCTATGTAGCAACTTGAAATCATCAGGAAGAACCATAGCTTTGTCAACAATCCTGGCTAGATGGACTAATTGTTTCATAACCCTTCATTTATCCACAGACATTATAGACAGTCACTAAAAAGAATAAAACAAAATAAGGGAGGAGCAGGTTTGCCATGAACTTCTGTCACCTTCAGCACATTTACTCCTAATTCTTTTGGTCAAAAGGATGATACAATCACATGCAGGTCCTGTGATGTGGAGGGGCTGAATCAACTTTACAGCTAATCAGGTCAGGCTGGATTTCAGCTCTCACTCACATGAACTGCTTATAGCCACAACAGATGGACATCCCCACTGCTTTCAAGGAAAGAATGAGCATTTCCAGATGTTTCCTAGCATCCACTTAAGTGACTTTCAGTGTAATACCCAACTTTTGCTTTTCTAGGATACTCACTGGGTAAAGTAGCCTGGATCTCCAGGGTCTCATCACCTCCAATACTACAAAGGGAAAGAACAAAATCATCCAGAAGGGTTAATCCTGCAGCCATCTGCCTTATTGTCACCACATGTTGTTGTATCAGCCCAAGAATTAAAAAACAACCTTCTCCCCAAAATACCTGCTTCAAACAGGACTAAGGAGATAAACCATAGGAATTCAGGGAAAGTAGTGAGAGGATAACTCATATTAAATAAAGCAGGGTAGCACTAAGATAGAAGCTATGCCTTCAGGCTGGGAACAGACCATATTGGGAGAACTGATTTTTCATATGGACATGCTGGGACACCTATCACAGAAAGGCATTACTTCCTCGCTAAAGCTGCTCCCCATTTCCTTGCTGAAACTGTATTTGTGCACAGTTATGCATAGGAGAGACCACATTAAATATTCATTAGCTACCTATTTGCAATTCTGCAACACCGTTTACAGGGAACCTCTGCCTCTACCATTCAAAACTGTCTGTGTGTAGAGCCAATACCCTCTTACACCACTTGTGGCAGCCCCTCCTGAAAATATCCATGCCTCCAGACACGTGCAAAGGGGCACAGAGAGAGCAAAGAGAACAGTGTATATGTGCACACACTTATCAACCATATGCAGGCAGTTTCCTTCCACTCTAGCACAAATATTGAACTTCACACCTTGTGATGTGCATTGTTTGCCCACTTTGCACTAGCAAAGGTGTTTGGAACATCTTCACTGAGAATGTATGCAGTGCTCTCACCATGTTCATGCCAATCCACCTCACTCAGACCTTCTAGCATTAGAGACTGCAACAGATAATCACAGCAACGTTTTGAATAAGCTCCAGAGAGACTAGTGAAAGGCTAAAAGGGACACAGGACCACATCTGTGACAATCAGGTCGGGCTAGCACACACACACAAAAGAAAAGAAATAAAGAAGCAAGAAAAAGCCCACAAAAACAAACACACCCCCTGCCCTACCCCCACAGCAATCACTCCTTTTCTCTTCCAGTCCTGATTCCTCCAATCCTTACCAAGCAATACTTGCTGTCAGCATCCTTTCCCTGAATTTACATACGCAAAGATGTAACTACACAACCAGGTGACCCACACTTTTAACTGTGTGGACAAAAACAGAGAGGAAAATGAGCATTTTCACTCACCTCCAGGAAAGTCCCCTCCAGTCTGTTTGCAGGTCTGGTACTTTGGCTCCTACTGCAGTCTGGAGAAGATGGAGATAACGATTGATAACTAAAAGAAAAAAAGCCCTACAAATTTAGTTGAGATAGACACCCTGTTGTGAAAGTGCTGAAGCATTCTGGTAACATTACTCTGCATCCAGCCAAGCTTTTGCAATATCCCAGTTTTAGGGTAAGTAGTCCACGTCCTTATTCACCACCACACATTGGCCTGTGGGCAGCCCTGAATCTCTCATACTTCAATTTTCCATGCTTCTCCTCACACACAAAAGGAACTCGTCTAGATAGCAGATCATCGAGCATCAGAAGAGATATAGTCCAGCCAGAGGACATCAGATTGTAAGGTCAATGACATAAAACTGTAAAGCTGCTACTCATACTGTTTTAGGAACCCAGCGGGACCCAGATTAACATCAACAGCTTTGTATTTGTTTGGATTCTTTTCTGATGGAAAATGCTTCATCCTGGCATTTCCACAAGAAAGACGATTTTGAGAGGCTTAACAATCCAGGAAAAAAGCCCCAAACACTGATGAAAAATCCTCATCCAGTTTTAGCTGTACATAAATCAGAGGAGCTGCTTTTTAATCTGCCAAGAAAACAAATCTTTGGTGTACAATCCATTTTTCCTCTCCTGGATCCAGTCTGCTACTTAACACACAAACTTGATGAGGTGTAGACAGGATTTTTTTTTGCCAGTATAGATAAGCATGTTGGTGTGTTTATTGCTTTCACTGTGCATTGGTGCTAGAGAAGTCAGACAGATGAATTCTAACCAGTGACATAACTAAATTGCTCAATTTTTCATTAATCTCCAACTGTATCTAGATTGACACAGCCTTCCTTCCTGCACTGTGAACTTCCATATCCTTCAAAATTAAATAAATACATAAAGCCATCAGAACAAAGATCTCTGTGCTGAATTTGAGTAGTTCACAGGATGGTGACAGACCTCTAGCAAGGTCAGCACCCTGACTCACATTCAAGGCAGCAAACCCGGGAAGGGGTTCTTCTGCAGCTTTACAGATTTTTAGCAGTCCCATCTAATTTTGTATTCTTCAAAAAGCCATGGCATCCATTCGGCCATAAATACTGACTGCATTCAGGGATCTTGTGAGGAGTATCAGGAGGACAATCCATGCCTTGGTGGACTTTGCTGCTGCAGCCTCCCCGTGCCAAGGATGGTTATGCTGTACGAAGCATGTGTGGCTGCTGTGGGAGGTGTGAGTATGTGTCCACACGTGGGAAACGCTCTGCCAGTTTTTCTGGACCCCCCCAAATAAACTACTTAATAAAACCCCCCAAAACACCTTGCTGTGGCAGTGACAACTGGCAGGAACTGCATGGATAATGGCATTATGAGAACTTGCCTTGCTCAGCTCTTGAGACAGAGACATCAAGCATCATAATCTGGCCCCTCTGACTAGGGCTTTCTGAGATATTTCATATATTAAAAGAACTAATATATTTAAAATAAGAGAGATTTGCTAGTGCACATACCTAGCATTTGATGTGGGGGAGGAAATAAAGCAATTAATTTTAAGAGTCATGGCAATGGATAGGAGGGAGACTTGTAGTGCTTTATGGATTTCTTCTAAGAAAAGTTCAAAGCTTTACAGCAGGGGGAAAGGCAGGATTACATCAGGTCAAGCAAAATCAGCTTCAGAGCTAATGAGAAGGTGCATGATGCATAATGAAGACATGCACACCTGCCTGTAAGATAAGCCTGATCATTTAAGAGCTTCAGACCCTTCAAGTCTCTCTGAACTCAACAGGAACAGAAGCTGCTAGAAAGAGCACACTGGTTTAGTTCAGAAGTTAAAATTCATGGGAACTGTTGATGTTCCCACCAAATAAATGTTTGCTTTCCTTCCATGCAAGACCAGTTCTGTCGGGTTGTGTAACTCTAGAACGTTTTCTTCAGAAAACTTCCGTGCAGATCTGCAATATCCCCTGCTATTCTTCTTAGGGGCCTTTTTTGTTTTTGTGTCTACTTTTTGTTTTAAACCTCCACTTCTTAGTATTTGAAATACATCAGAGCTTTAACTGAAAGACATCTAACCCAGCAAGCAAAATCTGAAAGCAAAACTCTGAAATACAGAAGAAATAGAATTATCTCAAGTGGGACACACTTCATTTTGCAGTCAATTATTTCCATGGGAGTTTTCAGCAAAATGTCTTCCTGCATCAAAAATATCAACTGCTTTCACTTCTTTTCTTTCATGACAGAAGAGACTATTCCTATAAGACAGCCACTTCCCTTTTCAAAAACACTTGAATAAACTGTATGCAATAGAGAATGGGATCCCATTTCTGTGCTGGCCTGAACTATTCATTACTGGATTACACAATTGCCAGTGTCACCCATATCCCTTCAGGCTATTTCTTTGCAAAGGGAACCAGGTAGATGAGTTTTGCTTTGCCAAGCCAAAGCAATTTGTTTTCTGTCTGATGATGCCTGACATGAAAACATCTGGGTAGAAATCTCATTCTAAACGTGGGAATACAGCAGTACTCACAGTCAGGGAATCTCCAAGTGCTCCTACAGCTTTGATGTCAGCAGGCCGTAGCTCATGTACTAAAAATCAATAGGAGAAAAAAAGCAGGAATACTGACAACTGACAAAGTACTGTTTAATAGAATAAACACCCAAGTCTTAGGTACCAGTCTGATGACACTTTTGCAGACGTTAAGGTGGAAAAATCCTCAGGTTCTGTGTGTCACCTAGGCAAAATGCCTCACTTCTTGCCTTTGCTTGCAACAGTGTATTACAATAACATGGAAAGAAATAGAACTTAAAACAGCTTAGGTAAAAAAGTGAAAACAGACTAGATATGTTTACAGATGCATACATTCAATCTCTTTTAATTGGCTTACAGGTTTGGGTCATAGACCAATATTTCATATTAAAAATCTCCCTGTAAAATCTTCAAACTACACACAGCACTCGCACTGCACTGCTTAGTCACTAACCCTCCTGGGCAATTTTAACCTGCCATGTTGCTGTATGATTAATGATGTATATGATATGTGCATGTAATAAATGTGATCACATTTATCCACAGAGACATACCTGCTGTCATGCAGAACTTACTGTAAATGGGAAGACAGACTTCTTCCCTTTGCTGCTAAATATATCAGCTTTTATTATTTAGCTTCCATCTAGGATGTGCAATTTCAACATCTATTGTTTTTTAGAAACAAAAGATGAAATTTTTCCTATGTGTGATTTTAGGTTAGGAATCCTTTCTCACCTGATGTTGGGACACGACTAGATGGAGTGCTATCAGGACATGACAGTTCACTGCCCCAGTTCTGAAATGAGAAGTTACAAAATTGTTTCATCTTGTAGCTAAAAGATAATGTGGAATTCATATATGGTTTAGAAGTGCAAAACCAAGTTAAAACATAGATCCTAGTTTGGTGTCTATGTAGCTCAACAGTCTTCTACACCTCTTTGTGGAAAACATTATTGTTATCCAAACAATAATTACTTCTGGTGACATTTTCTAGCCAAAGCATAAAACTTTGCCAAAGGCAATACATTTCACTTGAAATACTGCTCATGACAAAGTTCCATAAGGATGATTATTTTTTCCCTCTCCACTGCCTAGAAATTTTGCCCATGACCTACAAGGTGGGGTCTCCAGGTCTGAAGTCTTGCTCTGTCTCAAAAGACGGCAGATGTAAAAACAAATAAAATCAACATTCAAATCCCCTGCAAACTTATCATGTTATATTAATGTATTATATTATTAATGCATTATTATATTAGCTGGTGAAGGGTTTAAACAGCAGTCCTATGAGGAGCAGCTGACAGAACTAGGGTTGTTCAGTTTGGAGAAAAGGAAACCAAGGGGTGACCTTATCACTCTACCACTGCGTGAAAGGAAGTGTGACGAGGCTGGAGTCCATCTCTTCTCCCAGGCAACCAGTGAAGGAACAAGGGGAAATGTACTCAAGTTGCACCAGGAAAGGTTCAGATTGGATATTAGAAAAAATTTCTTCACTGAAAGAATGTCCAAGCATTGGAACACCCATATATATTTTATTATTATATAATCGTTTCCCATGTACCTTGCCAGGAACCTATTCTTTCCCTAGAAACTTTTGAAAATGGCTCACTTTTACTGAATATGAAATTTTTTAAAAATTCAAATTTTCAAAGCTTTAAAAGTTCCAGTAAAGAAAACTGTCAGGCTCTAAATAACTGTACTTTACCATACATTTTTAAGTGACATAATAGTTATTACAAATATCCCACCAATTGGAGATATTGAATCAAACACATTGCAGAACACCTTAGTTCACTAGCAGAGAGAGTTGATTAATGTTTCCCCTTGCTTTTTGGTGACAAGCAACCTTATTAGCCAAGAAGGCAGCAAGGGAAAACTAAAATTGTTACTGTGACCAGCCCTTGCAAGAGCAATGACAGCTGTGTACACTGATCCAAGGGCCAGCTCTGCTAGAAGGAGGAGGTCAGGCTAGGGATGTCCTGAGGTCCCTTCCAACCTCAATTATTCTGTGACTGCACAATTCTACCAGAGTAAAACTACATGGACCAGAAAGCATGGTTGCTGTTAAAAAACATCACAACAAAATCATCTATTCTCCTGAAAAAATGTTGTACTAGGCTCCACTATCAACCACTGAAGCCTGGTTGCAGAAGCTAGAAAGGACAGATAGGCTTATTTTTAGATCAGAAAGTGTTGCTTTACTTCCCTATACTTCTTTCCTTTATCACTTCAAAAGCTGTTGCTGTTGAGATTTAGTGGAAGTCCAAAAATTACCTATTAAAAGTGTAACTCTAGCTCTACAGAAAAAAATCCCATTTCAGTCCTGCAAACTATGACTTGCTAAGACAATAGCTGCTGTTTTTTGGGACCCTCATGGCACACAAAGGTTTTGATAATTGGGTTAGTCATGAGTATCCTCAGGATGTCAAACTAGCCCAGTCCATTTTGACTGCCAAGCAAATAATCACTCCATTTCTTCAAGTCCTATACACAATATCTGTTTCTGCAGTTTATTTAACATGCCTCATGATAGTTGCCCAGTCATGGTGGAAATTAAGTCCCTTTTAAATGGGATTCCTATCACCTTTGTATAGAGTCACACATCCAATATGTAAAGGTGACTGCCCTCTACAGGTTAAACGTATTTGAGTGTAAGGAAGAACAGTGCCTCCAGAGCAGAATATCTAAACCTTCCTCAGATTATTTGGGGGTCAGGATTCTAAGATAGCTTCTCCGTACTGTGAAGAGGACCTTGCTATCTGAATTAATTATGCATTCTAGGTTACTTACTTTGGTTACAGTTTTGATACAATTGCACCAGTAATATAATTAATTTTGTTTGACTTTTAGGAAAACATTTGTTTACACAATGAAAAGTGCAATGCAAGGCAGAATTCTCTGTCCAAAACCTGGTAATAGTTTATGTAGTCTATAAATTCAGGATGATGTGTCAAGAGACGAGATGCAGCTTTGCATGGTTTGCCTAAAATGCAGCAAATCTTCCAACAATTACCTCTATTGGCTCTCTAGTGGGCTCCACAGGTGTATAGTTACTATTCCTGTACGTTCCCAGGAAGGGACTGTTCTGGAGAAAGAGGAAACAAAATAAGAGAAACTAGGCAAAAAGCACATGGTTTAGTGTATCTAATGCATGGCTTAGATATCACATAGGAAGTGATATCAAGGTATCACATAACCAAGAAAGTAATTGCCTAAACTATAAAATTGGAATCTGGACTTTGAAACCATGTTCCTTCCTTAAAATTCATAAAACTTGTGTTTAGTACCTTAGGACAAAAATTACTTATGCCAGATGCCAATTGAAGTTTAACATTTTCCTCTCCTAACATTCCAAATTAGATTTTATTAGATTTTTAATCCTTTCAAAAGGCACTGATGTAGAATCCAGACAAACCTGGGCAGATCTTCTGTGTCTGCAGCAGGGAGATGAAAGATTGCTTACTGAAAAGATCATTTTTCTCTCCAAGGGAGGCTGTCGAAATTTCATCATTATTTTTGTCCCCTACTAATGCAGCATGCACTCAGGAAGACATGTACATCATATAGGCTAAAAAAATTTCACCTGGAGGCTCACTTACCTCAATCAAGAGGAACTCCAGCATCTGCATAAGGAAGTCTTAAAAAGCACTAAAATTAGAAGGCAGGCTTTTATTGTACTTAAGGTTGCCTAAAACAAATAATTTTCCATGGCTACTGGCACTTCTATCAATGACGTTTTCATAGCATTTAGGCTTACTAAAGGCTTACCATTTCTGCAAAAAAATGGCCATATATCTTTTCAAGGGATATAAAATTTTTCTTTGCCTACTTCTGAAAAGCAACATCTTTGAATAAGAGTGAAGGAAGGGAAAGAAGTATAAAATCCACATTATTTGGCACTGAAGAAGTTGCTGAATTCATTTAAGCTGCTCGGAAAGAATGCTGGGTAAATCAAGTAGGATCAACTCGAGCAAATCTGAAGAGTTCTGAAATATGCTGGTTAATAACTCAGCAGATTTTCCTTGTCTGACAGGATGGACACAATATGGACAAAAGCCTCATGTATAACTTGAATGCCTGTCTCCAGAGCTAAGAGAACCCAGAACTCAGTCTCCCGATCTGTTCAGTTCTTTGGCCTTCTTGTTGAAACTGCTGAAGAAAGGGAACCAATTACTGCTGCCTGCAGCAGTCATTTCCATGTGCTGGTACCTAGCAACTGTCCTGCAAGTTCAGCAGCTTGTTTGGAAGCTGCTTCTGCAGTTACAAAAGAGTCTGAAGTATTCCTCTTACGGATCAGGCTAGGAAAACCAACCTGCCACTAATCCAAGAGACAACAGATTCTGAGTTTTCAAAGCTGCTGTGGTGCCCAAACCTCATTGATGCTGATGGGAAAGTTAATGCAGCATAGTCTGTTGTTTGCTGCTTGAGCTGCCTCTGTACTTCACAAACAACTAAAATCAGCCTCTGCTGCAACTGCAAACACACAAATCAGCATGTTGTCAATCAGTATTCAGGGCACAGCAGAATGGCCATGGGACACCAGCACAGGTATATGAGAACACCTGCTCACTCTGAGGTAAACAGAAAACAAAGGTTTAAGTAAACTTATTCCACATGTACCAAATCCCTGCTCTCTGCAGCAAGCACAAGCACAGCCTCCTCATGGCAAGCTTCCAAAATGTGGGTGTGTTTACCTGAGCTGGACAGCCAAGGACGATGTCAGCTGAGAAATCAAATGAGTCAGCTTTCTGGCCTACAGGCTGTAACTATGAAAAAAGAGAAAAGAACCTATTTTTTAACCATGTCAGCTCAACTTAAATTTGTGTAACAATTCTAATTTTAAAAACTCCGACACAAATACATCTTTCAAATCCATATAAAGATGCCTGTATTTACAGACCTAGATTTACAGCCAAGGCTGAAATGCATCTACTTCTCAGAAAGGACATGGCAACTGCAAAACAAAAGAGCAGTTCTAGAAAGAAGCTTAAAATGGGAAGTGGAAAGCTACAGTGGATCAGTTTAAACTCCTGGAGGATTTTGGCAGGCACATGAAGTACCTTGGAATTTTGCCAGAAGGCAAGGTCATAAACTTTCTTCTCTTGCATAAAAGACATTAAGAGTCCCTCAATTTTTTTATAGCTAAGCCACATGATGGCATCTCCAACAAAAGATTATGTGTAGAAGATAATACCAAACCTAATTGGAGGTACTGCTTGATGATTGCAAGCGATCATGTCAGCTATTAAAATATTACCCCAAAGTATATGGAAGTTACTACTCAGGATCCAAGATAGTGCCTCTGACTGCTGGGTACTTCTGCACTGCAATGCTAAGTAAAATGGGTTTGCTTAAGCAATCTTTAGTGACTCATCTTTATTGAGCTTAACTCATTTCCAAAAGTAGTAAAACTGAACTGAATCAAAGCCACTTTAATTCCTAATGAGACATTAACAACACACAGATTTAAAACAAACTTCTAAGTAATCTGTTTTAAATTGACAGATGCAATTACAATTCTTTATTTGGTGGTTTCCCATAGCAGCCCATAGAAACATCATCCTTATTAAATGCTATCCTGCCTTGCATAAAAACAGATGAAGAAGACTTGAAGCTGCTCAGCTGAAGTCACAAAATGACTGACCATCCACATGCAGCACCCCTCTCCTCACCACACACTAAGAACCAAGAGATTCTAGGCAGAGAGCAGTGCCAAAGCCACAGGGTTAAGGAAACTGGTTAAGGAGAGACAAACACAAGGTCCAGCATTGTTCAGGCCTGAATTGCAATGCTTATTACAGATATATGTTAATGGTAGTCAGGTCTAGGTGCAGAATCTAGGTAGTCAGGTCTTATATGCAGAACCTGTCACCTTACCACAGTATTCCACAGAGCCTTGGCAAGCTGAGAATGGCCTTTCTGGCTCGGATGGAAGCAGTCAGGTGAGAAGTAGGAGACATCTGGATTCCCATCCTACAAATAAAAGCATAAAGGACATCTGAGTGCAGAAAAATCCCCACACCTCCAATTTGGAGTTGCTGAGGCCAAATCAGAACCAGTAGAGATTCATGTTACTTGTTCTTCCTGCTCCATTGCAGAAAGGCTCCTGATTATCTGGCAATACAAACTGTACTTCAGCACCCATGAACTATCAGAATCACTTAGCTAGAGATGATTGTGTGCCCTCCACGGGCAGATCCTTCCAGAAGCAGCAAAACCACTATTTTCAATTATGGGTACAGTTCCTCTTCAGGCTCTGCAATAAGGATGAGTTAGTTCTTCTCCCTGGCTCCAGTTGTCATTAGAACTGGAACCATAAGCAACATTATGCTCTGCAGTACCTTCTGCACAGCTGTGAGTTTTGAAAGGATCAAGAAGCAAGTGTCTGATGGAAGGCAGCCAGGCTGACCAAGCACACCAGAGCAGTCTCTTTTCTGAATATAGCTGTACTTTAATACAGGGTAAATACAGGTACTGGAGGGTCTGAAGGAAATGGAGTTTGGAAATTTAAGTATCTTGTCTGTCACATGAATACTGAGATTAGGGTCACACATGACCGAAACAACTTTTTTTGGTCAGAGCAGTTCTTCCTCAAAACTGAGCAGGTTTTGCTTCAGTGTGGTTGGACTTGCTTTTTAGAGGACTACTACCAAAATTTGCATCATATCTTTTGCCATGTTTAGAGACAGAGTTTTCAGTTCAGGAACATCTCAATGTTGTGTGAGAGAAGAAATTAAAAGAGCATCCTGAACTTCTTAAAATCTGAACTAATGCTTGTAAGACAACTACAAACAAACAAACAAACAAACAAACAAACAACGTTCAGAAATACTTTGCTTCTTCTGTTTTTATTTCTGTGCTCCCTACCCTCAGTACCAAAATCCCTAGGGATGACTTTTCATGGGCACCTGCTTCACAGAAAAACAAACAAAAGAAAAGGCCTGTGAAGCTTTCAGCCAGTTTTCCAAATCTGTCCATAGCAGCATCTTGACTTTTCAAACTTTCACCAGCTATTGGGAACATTTTCAGAATCAGTCCAGTTCAATTATGCCAGAGCAATCCTTGCTCAATATTTAACTCTATCTCCTCTTAGCTCCAGGTACATATGAAAATAGTTTCAGCTTTAGGGAAAGTTTGAGCCTTTTCCTAGATTTGCAGCTTACTGGAACTTGCAATTCAAGGAACTGAAATATACATCAACATATTCATACATATGAACTACATAAAAATGCTTCCACGAGATCATAGGTAAACTTCCCTTTCTGTCAGACACAGAAAAATGAATTATGTGGCATAAAGGGGAGCTGATGCCATGGTCTCATCTGAGCAATGTAGCTATGTTGCTTCAAGAAGTGTAACTTAATAACTTGGTCTTTTATTAATCATGTGGTATTTTCAGGAAGAAAAATATTTATGTACTTTAAAGAATATACACAAACAAACCTCTTAAATCAGGTTTTGACTCATTTTCCAAAACAGTAATTGATATTGACAGAAAAATACGTAAAACTAAGAACTGCTCACTATATGAAGAAATCTGTTGTACTATACCAAAAAGCAGCAACTTCTCATAAGAAAAGCACAGAACAAAGTGAAACTATTTTGAATATAGTCTCTATAGTTAAGACACCCATCCTTAGTTCTTTAAATGCAGAAACCACCTTTAGATCATACCTGATCGAGAGGAATTTTCAGATTTTGGAGGAAAGGCTGGATGACCACTGTGAAGTTTTCATGAGTGTCGTATCTGCCAGACTCTATCAGTCTCTGAATGCCAAGCTGCAAGGAATGAAAAACCACCATCAGTACTTCAACAAGATCTCTGCATCAGAACTATTTCCTTTGTTTGGGTTTTCTGAAAGCGCTGGAATCAAAAGGAAGTTTTACTTGTGAACTTAAATAGCCACAGACATTGGGAAATGGTGGCTGAGATGCTGCAAAGGGACTGAGAAGGCTGGAACACAATACTGAAATTGTTTGCCAGGGACAGGGTTTTGGTGACTAAACTCCCATCAATTAACCTCTACTAGGAAACATAATTTTTATGAAGACCTCTGCTGCTAGTTTTGGTCACATGATATGTTTGGATAGCATCAAAAAAGCTCCTGCTGAGTTAATAGTTTGGGTAAAATACAGGTAAGATATGTTGCTTGGTAATCAAGAGCTCACCTCTACTGGAAATAAAGTAACTGTACCACTCCTAATAGTCATACCTGGTAAGCTTTGATGGCATCCCTCACCATTGTTAAATTTTCTGAGTTTTCTTCTCCTGTGAGAACACAGGTACACAGGTAACTGTGGGGGAGGTTCAGGGAGAAAACAGGAATAGAGAGAGTTAAACATCTCATAAAGCAGATGCCACCCTTTGTCATCCAATGCCCTCACGACATGGATGTTTTCACAAAAATCACCCTTGCTATTGTAATTTCAAACCTTAGTCTTATTTTCTGCCTCACATGAATGATACTACTTCAAGTAATTTTGGTTTCCACCCAGGTATATCGAAGTAATGCACACTGCACAAAGGGTAGGTAGTTTGTCTCATTAATTGCACCTGGGCATCCAAAGGCCCTGCAGACTGACAGAGGTGCCCACCAGAGCCCCTGGGGAATGAGAAAGCAGGACTTTGAAATGTGCTGGCTGTTTTACTTCTGAGCTGATACCTTTCCAATCAACAATTCCTTTTGCATTCCCAAGACAGAGAATTTGCCTCTGTCTGAAAGGTCAGCAAAGAATGCAAATTATCCATTGCACTAAATCCTTTGAAATAGGGGAAACCTATCTACTCCTCAAATACACCATGTTCCTGCAAATCTAAATGTTTGTGCACTTCAACCCCATCTTGAAGAACCCTGTATCAGTAACTTTAACCCTAGCCTTTGAGGAGTACATTATGTACAGTTCTAGATATGGAAAATACTTAGGTCAAAGCCAAGAGAAGAAAATGCCATCAGGCAGGGTGACGTCAGCACTGCGTGGAAAGTCCACAGGACTGTGCTGCTACCTTTAAACATCAGTTCAAATTATGAGAGAAGCATGGAACAGGGACACAAACAGGACAAAAGAAAGTCAAACAAGCCTTACTCTGCCAAATAAGTGGGGCATTGAACTGGAGTGTCTACAAATAGCTGTCTCAGAGGGAGGATGTCTGCCACATCAACCAGACTCACTAGAGCTTTTGGAACCTGAAAGGTAAGTCAGACTTTGGCTTAGAAGAGACTGGTTACACAGCCCACAGTGCATTTATTTTACCCCGAAGTCCAGGCATTTGACACCTCTTCCCTTTCTCCACCATTGGAAGGATTAAAAAATCAAAAAGAATGAAAAAGCAACAAATCTTCCACCAAACTTCCCCAACTCAGTTTTTGATTCTTCTCCCACATCATAGCTCAATGTTACTATCTTTCATTTCAGACTGCATCTCACTACTGCAGATAGACAAGACAAAAGGAAATGCTTTTTGTAGAAGTCAACAGAGTATGTTTGTTACCAGAAAGCAAAAAAACCCCACAAAATCAAACAAACAGAAGAGCTAGCATCAGTCAGTCATGTCTCAGTGTGAGCTAGAATGCTGGGATAATTTCACAGTACTTGCCTCCTTGTGCAGAATATCAAGAGTTTCTTGAATCCTTTTGATGTAATTCCAAGCTGAGTAGTGATCCTGATAGAAACAGAAGAGATTACTGTCAAATAGAGACACAAGGAATTTAGGTTGGGAGGCAGGCGAATCACATTAAATCTCTTCCTTTTCTGCCCCACAACACTGTGGTCAGTAGAATGTTCTTGCTTCTTTCTAGAGACTGGGGATTTTAAACATAGCAATTAATCCAAAACATAGTGAGGCTTGGTGAAATTTTGGATTTAAAATAAACCTTGTCAAGTAGCAGCAGATTTAACCCAAATCCACAGGGGCCTTCATGTAAAAATGCAGGAAGGAACCCAATCTGAATCCATGCTGAACAGCATAAACCAAGCAGCCATAAGCATGCTCACAGCCAGCTGATAAGCTCTCATAAAATTACATGAAATCATTGCTAGTCAAGGTCATAGCTATAAATACAGCTATAAAACTTGGCAGCAGCAGCAAAGATGCCTAGCAAGGCTTCTGCAGAAGAAGCACATTTCTCAAGCACAAGGGGTTGCAGGAGAATTGAAAGTGCTCATAAGAAGTGAGCATATTAAAGGCAAGAGAGTGAGAGCTGGCAGTGAAAGGTGGCCTCTCCCTGCCGCCTGCCCACTCAACTCCCATGAGCTCCTTATAGCAGCCCTAAAGGCTTCTCCACAATGCAGAGAAGCATAACATTCAAATAAGACTGAGCACTGCAGCAACTTCCCTCATATATACAGCTCACCAATTCCTAGCACCTCCCTACACTGGGAGTTATGGCGTGATGACAATTGTAGGGTTGCACCGCTTTGAACTACCACTGCCATTCTTGGATGTCTAAAGAGGCCAAGCTAGCAGCAGAGCAGTTACCACATCAGAGGAGTGAGGCATTTCTTCCCTTCCAGTTTTTGCTTACAGTCAGAAAACAGTAGCCAAAGCAGTGGTTCTTATCCTAGAGTAAGCCAGAGAAAACAAAACCATCCTACTCTGTTGCTGGTAACGTTTTTGTATCAGGGTATTGCCAGCAGCAATCCCTGTCAAAACATACAGCAACCCATATATAACTCATTTTATCTCTGTGAAGGCTTTATGATTTCTCTTGAGGTGTTTCTACACTGACACCACAGTTTGAGATAACCAGTTCCACTACTCACAGGGTCTGTGCAATAGTTGCACAGATCATTGGATCCAATTTGCACGGTTATGAGCTTCCAGTCAGCACTGAAGTCAATTCTCTGTGCAATAAAGGAGAAAATAATGAGTCTGAATTTCTTAACTTTGTGATATGCACATGGTGTTGTTGCAGGTGGATTTGTTGTGTGAAGCAACACCGATTTCTATTCATGCTGTAAGTTTAAAGGAGTCCTAGAGAACTTACCTGATCAGTTTTCATAAGACTCACAAGACTTCTTGCTTGGGCTGGCAAGTGCCTGGAAAGAAGAACTAGTGAGTGAAAAAAACACTTGTATTGAGAGAACATTATCACACTTCAGACATCTTAAATCAAGTTGTCAGATATCAGAAGGGTTGAGTGAGGACACAGTACAATACTCACATTACTGTAACTAAACTTCAGGTTCGCATCTTGGTAATACGACCAACATCAAATCAAACTTGAATATAGATTTTACTCAAGTTCAGTAACTAATCTGGAACCATAAGTTCAGCTGCCATTACAGTGCTTAACACCTAAAACAGCTGAAAAACCAGAAACGGCAACAGTTGTAAGCAGAGGGTCTCTGTAGAGCTAGGCTGCTATCAACCTACTCCTTGTAGACTAAAACAAGGGAATACCCAGTCCCAACACTTAGCTGATCTCTTGAGCAACACGTCCCTGAAAAATGTAGATTTCAGAGCCCACTGTGCACACCCTCCTCATTTTTGTAGCCTGCAACCAGAATCAGTACGTAACTGTACACTGTGTGAAACAGCTCTGTGCACACAACTTTTCCAGGGTAATTAAAAATCCAAGAAACCTTCAAGATTACTCAGACAAATAAAGATGGCAGCCTTATTGTTTTCCAACAGCCAGGTAAGCACTCTCATTCTCTTTTTTCTGTACATATATGTATACACAGAAAGATAAGATAGACAAATAGGTAGATAGATATCTAAACTGCAATGAGTTTTGAATTACCTAGGCTGAATATTTCAGCTTTGTTTGACTGCCCTGACAGGTTGATCTTCCAATATTCATAGGGAAGGGAAGAGAATGGGGTCAGAAAGCGTTGACCTTCCAGGCAGGTCTGTGGTCCAGAATGATCTGCGTCTCCCTCCAGGCTCTTGTTAAAGACATTGGCTGTCTATCATTTCTGGGAGCATATCAGCTGACATTAACAAGCACGGCACTTGTTTTGTATGGCAACCAGAGTTTAGGTCCCCTTTGCAATGCTTTGTTTACTGTAGGAAAGAAAGAGGTCTCTCATCACCCTTGTCCAGCTGAATACTGATCTAACACTGGCAAGGGAGCATCTGCTAAAGAATGAGCCCTGTCACATCCACTTGTGACACAGACACTGTGTGCAAGCAGTAGCTCTTATCACCATTACCCTTGTCCAATGTCATAACCTACTTATTTATATCCAAAAGCTATCACAAGCCACAAGTGGTCACAATTTCCTTCTGCTCTTACTGTGGAAACCCCTAAGCTAGGACATCATCTTCAATATTGACATATAAGAAAACACTACTTATTGATCTGACAGTCCACAACATATTTGATTTCTCATACAGTCAGTGAGGTGCTGATGCATCCTGAGAGAATGCAGCCACCAAGATCCAATAACATCTTGAATGAAGTATTGCCAGCAATCATCCATCCTTGAACTGCAGTTTCAACCAAATTTAGATCTTGACCAATGGAAACAGTTTGCTAATGGGAAATACAGATATTCACAATTCCTGTCACCTGTTTTCTCCTCTCACTCTTAAATTCTCAATCTCCCTTTTTTTCCCACATGAAATTAGAGACCTCAGCCAGGCTCTGCTTCAGACCATTATTCAGATCTATCCTTAACTCTATCATGTACTTAAGCACTTTGGCAATGAATACAGATAGGCTTAGGAACACTTTGCTGTATGAGACCTGCATTATTACATTTTCCTGTGGTTCACTAAAAAGCTCTTCAAAGCAGCCATGGATTTCATTTCAAGAAACCCCCACACCTGGTTTCCATAAGCTGGTAAGGCTGCAAAATTATCTGATTTCAGAAATGTCCCAGTACCTCTGGAAAGCACTTTCCAGATCAGCACCATAAAGCAAGACAGGCCAGGTACAATTCTTAAATACCAGCATTAGCTAGTGGACTTTTTTTGCCCTGTGAATCACTGGAAAATGGATGGTTTTGGCTGATGAAGAATAAATGCTGGATTGCATCATCATTCCATGGTCAAATACCTAAATTGGGAGAAACATTTAATTTCTGCAACATTATGTTGCAGTACTCAACTAGGATGAATTCATCTTCTCAGGTACCTCAAGAGCCAAAACATAGAACAGAGCCCCAAAAGAAGTATCTCAGAGCTCAGGGATAGTATTTTACAGGACTTCACTTTTGCACAACTTTCTGCAGAGAGTTATGAGATAGAAACAACAGAAGACAAGCAGAAATCTGGCATGATTGTTATCTGTGTCTCCTTGCTGAATGTGTACCAAACAGGGTTACAAAACAAAGATAGCTCAATTCCATCATGTTTATCCAGTCCAGTCACTTGCAGGGGGAGAGAGAAAACGAATTGGTATAGTTGAAGTAGGCAATTTTCATTAGACTAGCATCCATCAACTTATTTCAAACAGCTAACAATTAGCTATTTAATAGCAATGCCTCAATTGCTGATACAAGCTGCCTTAAGTCATAATGGTGACTTAAGAGGTTGTGTATCCTGCTTCAAGCCCTCCCACCAAACCAAAAAATGTTTTTCAGGATTTAGCTGATAAAGAATACGAGATAGGGACCTCTCTCATTCTTTCATGCAACAAGCAAAAGCTGGAGGTGATCAGGATATATGCTGCATACAGTATGTTAATAAATTCTCATTGATGCCTGATGCACATTTCACTGACATACACAGTTACATTCAGCCATCACCAGGTAAAAAATGCATTATTTTGGTTCTGTGGGCGCTGTAGGATATAGCAGGGGTCCCAGCACCCTATTTCTGTCAGGAAATCCAAGTATTTACTGAGATTACAAGAATGAGTCAGAAGCTACACAAGGCCTACAGGAGAGCAATAAAAAAGCCTGACAAATCCTAATAATCTTTGCTTAGATACAGCAAACACAAACACCTCTCTTGGCTTCTGAACTTCACTTCCAAGACTCCTTTGGGAAACAAGAAGAATTTTTCTTTAAACAAACAAATTAAGGTCTGGGTAATAGCAATTCACAATGTCAAATCCAGGCATGGTCTGCCAGATTCTGTGCCCAAACTATGACTGAATTCAAGCAGCCATCTGTTTTGTTAATTAAAATGCACTGACTTTGAATAACTATCCAGGGATTTCTAGGATAAGCAATATAGCAAAGCTCAACTCATGCAGCTTCCCAGGTGTGACTAAAAGCAAAGAGCCAAATTCAGGTGACAGCAAGACAGTACAAATCACTATTATGTTGGCAGTACTGGGTCCAACTGCACCAGGTCTGCAATGCACCAAAACCCATGTATGACCATTAGTAATTCTCTTTTCTTAAGGTTCCATACTGTTTTTCCCCCCAACTCTCTTCTGCCCTCTCCTGTTTGCTTATCCAGAAATTCGAGGCCAGAATTATATAAGATTTCATCCTATTTTACTCCTAGTTTGTCTTTATCAATTCATGTTCAATTTCTAAAAACATTCACATGTTCAGAGATTTATTGACCGATAAATAGATAAATGAGTAGATGGGTAACAGGAAGAGTAGAAACCTCCAAACTGTTTCTGCCAGTTTCTTGTTAGTGGATTTCATAACGAGGACTGTTAGCTTCACTTGAAAGTTCAGCTATGAAATAAACCCAAATGTTCAACATGTTTTGAGCCAATTTCCACTCTAACCCAACTGGTTCTGCTTGCTCTTCAGAGCAAGTTGTGACAGCACATGAGACAGTTGAAAGGCAATTAGATGAAGCATCCATCACCTACAAATGTAAAACAAAAAGCTACATACTCAGCCTGTGCTCCAGGAACTGCCTGGTTAAGGAATGCATTGGAATCATTCTCACTCCCGGTACCAGTTGAGTAGCCCACGATTGTAACATTGAACTCTCGAAAGATGTCTGAAAAACAAAGGTGGCAATGAAAGCAAAAAGACTCCAGCTGCTCCTGCCTACAGGGACTAGAACACACCAGAACTGCCACAGTTCTGCTCTCTGACAGCACAGCTGCTGCCAGAAATTAGATGGATTCACCAGGCAGTGGGGAGAGGGGTCACCAGCTGCAGTGACTCAGACAGCAGTGTGCTTGCAGTGCCCTGCACTGGTACCAGCAGATGAGATGAGCAGAATTGAGGACTACTGTGTGCACTTCTCTCTCATGTTGTGGTGGTTAAAGCCTAAAATAAAATTCCCAGTCATACCATGTTGACTTTGTGAAAGGAATGTGCAGGGTCCTTCAGCCCAGTCAAAGCTGGTTTCCAGCTAAAGCATTCTGGGTCAGCTGCTGTGTAAAATCTCATACTACTGACAATTGTGAAGAAAAAAGCCTCAAATGCATGGTTCTGATGGAGATCCACCATGTTCTCCATAGCAATTTCCAAAAGGAAGTTGTCAGGGTACCTCACAGCTGAGAGTGAACACAGCCACACTGTAAACTATAAAATCTACTCAATCTCAAAGACCCAGTTTAACCACATTTTAATGAGGGCTTTATCAAATGTAATAAGACTCTGTGAGTCAATTAATTGCTTATTCTAATTATATTCCTGTTACATTCTACTTAAAATAATGGTCAACATACAAAAGAACAGTCTACTGGCCTCCTTCAAATGGAAGTTTATTTTTACAAACTGAAACTCAAGTGGCGTTACATTAACAATAGACTGAGCTATGTAAAGTTGCAGGTTTCAGCCAAGAGAAAGTTAAAATTATTCCCTTCAGGTTACATGTATGAGTAGGCAGCTTTATTTACCAAAGAGGCCTATTCTATGCAAATATTTCTTTTGGAAAAAATGTGATGGAATATTTATTAAAAGCAAATGTTAAGTACATCATAAGCACGGACATAGCAAGGTTATTTAGAAATTCAAATAATATCCACCACGGAGTTGAAAAGGGAGAGGTAAAAGAAAGTAAGGGAATTTCTATCTGTTCTCAGCTTCACTGATGAAGGCAACTTTTTATTTTTTAATCATAGGATACCGTTTCTTTTAAAAGTAGTTCTTGTTAATTACACTAAAGCAGCTTTGTGATACTTAAAAGCTCTCTATAAAGCTATCAGAAATTAATCCACTGCATCTCCTCAACCTTGACATTTATATCTAGCAAAGCATTTACTTACTAGGTAGAGTTGTCACGTTCTCCAACGACTCATCTCCTCCTATACTAAAATGAGGAAGACAGATCGCAGTTACTCATCTCTTATCTGGACACAGACGATAAACAAAGTGAAAACCTGCCACACATCATGAGGAAAAGCAAAGGGTTATTAATTTGGTAACTATCATTCTATCAGAATCCATGGAGAGGACAGAAGTGGAAGTGTTTTTGGGGAGAACAGGTGAAGTTTCAGTGGTAAAAATGCTTGTCAGAAAGATTTAATGCTCTTGCAGATGTACAGGGGTATAATCAATCATTTTTCAATCAGCAGAAAAATGCCTGACATAGCTTCATACTCAAACAATCAAGCCTTAAGTACTGCAGATTAGAAGGTCAACTTTGAGGCCCATTCCAGCCTCATGAAGCCCCTCTAAGGCAACACCAAACACAGACAGCCCTTGAGTGACAAGAGAACTTCAGCAGTAGCTCCTCACTCCTCCTGCTTTCTGCACAGGGATGTATTTCTCCAGCTCTTATGTTGAATGGACATAGTGAAGCTACACTCCAGCTTACAGAGAGGTATTAGTACATCGCAGAACTGCTTCAGTCAATATCATAGAGCTACATCACAACAGCAAAACAATTTAGTCTTTTATGACTCTGTGTTGCTATATGTGGCAAAAGTTCTCCGGCCAAACAAACTATTTTTTCATTACACTACAAAAAGTTCAGAGATAGAAAACTTTGAGAAGTCCTAAAACCAACCAGTTCTGACTTGCTTTGTAGATTTCCATCCTGACAGCCCAACATAAAAATACAAACAGTTGCAGGCAGCCAAAAATGAAAGCATGAGAGAAATCAAAAAGCTTACTTAAAATCCACTGCTAAAAATGCTTTGCGTCAAGCTACCCTTATGAAAAATGCTGGATCTTGATACACCTTCAAGAAATGCTAGCCTGAGAAGTAACCTTTTTTTCAACTTTCTGACAGCTCTTCACATCCAAAACACATCTCTTCATCACCTTGACTAAAGACTTACCTCCAAGACAGTCCCCGGTATTGAGTGATCACATCCTGGAGGGTGTCTGAGGCAATTCCTGAACCAGCCTGGACATTATTTTTCATTAACCAAATGAAATTAAAGCACAATTACTAATGCAATAGTGACTTGTAATACATACAAATACATAAACAAATACACTTTACTAATTTAAATAGAATTACACAGTTGTTTTATTTACTTTTTAATTGAGTGGATGTCTTCCAAAGCTTTAAAAGGCATCTGGCTTTTCCCAAACCTTTCTCCTGAAGAACACAACAATAGCTTTCATAATTATTTACAAGCATCATATTGTATATATGACACACAAAATGTATGATGGAGCTGTGGAACAAAGATGTGCATCTAGATGAGCTAAATAACTTTTATGGCTGCAATACTCAGCAGTGATGAAAACATCTCAATCAAACGCAAAACTTGGTGCTTAATGATATCAAACACTACATGAACTCAGCAGAGAAAACAAGCACGTATCAGAAAGAAGCACCATAATTCATACATATCAGTTTGAAAACCATTGTGCTAAATTGAAAGACTCATAGCAGAACTGGAGCAAGAAGAAAGCACTCCCTGCACTTACCTTGAAGAAACAGGCAAGCTAGCAACTACACCCCTCCTAAAACATCTTCAGAAATCAGAAGCAGAGTTCCTGACAGCTGGGATGGTATAATTTCATTCTAAATCTAGGGGCAGGTTAGTACTTCAGTACAGTACAAGACCAGGCAGCCTATTTGCTGCTACCTTAGATTAAACCACAATACTGCATTTTCTTCTATATATAAACTTCATTGAAATAACGGAAGATTGGTGTTCAGCATAACCATGCACAGGCCGAGTGCAGCTCTGAGACAGCAATATACCACTGCATGTTCTGCGAAAGCAGATTTTATTCCCAGTTGCTACAGATGATATTTAGAAGCAGAAACACCTGCAGGGCCCTAGATATTACAATACAGCAACCATAACTATATACAGAATATCTTTCATTTGTTAATACTGCAGGTTTACATCAAAATGCTTCTATTTACTCCACTAGCCTCCTGTGTGTAGGAGTTGTAGCAACATGTCTGCCAGAGAGTTGTAAAGGGCTCATGGTTTGTACACACAATGTGTGTGTTGTTAAGGCTCAGATTCAGAGAAACTTATATTCCAATTACATCTTTCCATCCAGTGTTTCCTTTGACCTGGCTGTAGAATTTCAGTCTTTGACCAGTATGAAAACATAAGGCAGAAAGGCGTAATTGGAATATAGGATGTCTGGATTTTGAAATATATTCCTCCTTGACTACCAAAGATAATCACCAGCAGCAAGAGCTGTACTGTGATCAAGAAATCAGTTAAAAGTTAAAACAGGCACAACGAAATGACCGAATTATCTTCTGAAATGCATTAAGTCAGAGGGCTGTCACCCCATACTTCCTTATCTCATTAACGCTAAAATGATTTAAATGCTGTTATCCAACACCACTTAGTTGCATTCTGCTCCTGAAAGAACCGAGGCTGAAGAACAGGCTCGTCAGTCCATTCCTATTCAGAAAAAATAACCTTTGAAAAGCTCAGTAACCTAAGCCTTGTGCTATGTCCCATTCATTTCAACAGCATCTGATCTCTTTTGCCTCCAATTCAGTAAACTACCTAGGCACCTCTTTGAAGGATTTGCCTGTGTTTTTGCCTGAGTTCAAAAGCATGCAAATACATGCGTGGGGGGAACGGAGTGCTGGAAGACTAACACCTTCTTTCCTAATCTAGCTGCTAGATCTATTATCATCCATGAATGAACAGATCTTTGCTTCTGGGTACAATAGCTATTTCCCCTCCACTGGAGTGGGCACATGTTTGTGGTTTTACCAAGAGAACAGTAAAAACACCATCTTCTTACCGTCAAAGAATCCCCAAGGGCTGCTACAATTTTCACATCAGCTGGCTTTAGGGAATGCACTGCAAAGGAAAGAGATACAGTTGAACCTTCTTAGGAAATAGCTATTTTTTTTCCGCTGCTGTATATGTGAAATGTGTCATTGTGCATTATGATGGTCTGTCACATTGTTTTTGCAATAGCCAACTGAGAAATCAGAAGTTCTTTCCAGCTCATCTCCTGTGATTGTAGCACCAACATATGCATATTATTCAGTATTTCAATGGTTAACATCGCTACCGAAAAGACAGAAGAGCAAGAAGCAAATAACAGTAAGTGGCAAACACTATTCTGCACCAAAGTGAAGGTATAACAATGAAGAATTACACAAAGCAGGAACAGCACATTAAAGACTTAAAAAGACTAAGGAAAAGACAATATGAAATTATTTGAAAAACTGAATACTGCTAAATTCCAGATTAACATGAATGAAGCTGTATTTCCAGTTTCTTTCCATGACATTTAGGTGGAATTACTTATGAGCTATGTCAGCACTCAAATTTGAATTTTATCACAAGTTATTTTAAAGTTCTCCACTGGTAATGAGTTCAGTGAAGCTACTTAGTCAGAATGCTATCTGGTGTGACAGTGTAGCATTGTATTTGTTAAGCATCTGCTGAAAAACATGACATCCTTTCTGAGCAATGTTTTTCACACTCCAGCAACCGTTTCAGCAAAAAGTTAACATTCATCTTGAAGGACAGCTGAAGGCAATTCAACATAAAGCAGGCAAAACTACCTGAAGTTGCAGGAGGGGAGGATGGAGACCTGTCCTCACATAGCAGCTGGCTTCCATAATTCTAAAGAGAAAAAGAAAGCTGAACAGCATTTGGCTAGCAAATATACTCAGTAGTAGCTAGGATCTTCCCAGCAGAGGCCAGGTGGATAAACTGGAGCCTCTTTAGCACACAATTAACTAGACAGGTCTTGGTTGCTCAATTCAATAGTCATGTTCAGTATTGCTCAGAAGAGTGCAGCATCCTGTACTGATAACAGTGCTGTTTGAGCATGTGATCTTACAGGTGTTTTCTGATGCATTCTGTCTAACTCAGGGAGTACTCCCCTGCTCTGTGCCATGTATTCAGCCTCCCAGGCCCCGATTTCCCCTGTGCTGCAGAACATAAGTCATTTGGTTATCATACAGGAACAGATGCAGCAGAGTAACTGTGGGATGGTGATGTTGACACTTACTGGAGTTTGGTTAGGGTATGTGTAATTACTGTTCTTATATGTCCTCAGGAATGGCTCAGCCTACAAAACAAGACAATCTCAATCAATGCAAAAGATCAGAGGAACACATGGAGACTTCCATTCCCAAACTTCAGTTCTCTGTTATTTGTAGATGATTAGCAGCTTGAAGCAAGTAAAATCCAAGGATTAAAAATAAATAAATCAAAAAATCAATCAATAAATGGCCTTTAAAAAATCTGTGTAACAACAATGTAGATTTGTGTTCTATTTTTATAACAGAAGTTAGAGAATACTCTCAGGATCCTGCTGTGTGTGGCTCACAAGAAGCTTGCGGCCTCATTGCAAGGTATTCCCAGGGAATCCTGCAGAGCTACGCTGACTGATACCATCATTGCTCTGTTTCCCCCCCACCTGAAGCTCTGCCATTCAGTGTGGATACTTGATGATCTTGGTTAGGTAGCCCAAACACCCTTCCCTTGTGTTTTGGCCAGCTGTGATGTGTGACTGTGAGGAAGTTTACTCCTGCTTGCCTTCCATCATCACCTGGGTCAGAGCTCATGCTGCTCTTGGTGGCAGTGGCACAAACTGTGTGGGGAGGAGCAGACCACCCTCACAGAGACAGAGCTCTAGGCACTGGGTAAAGGCTCACACAGACCCTCAGCCACTCCCAGCACCTCCACATAAACACAGATGCCCTTGTAACTTACGTCAGATGGACACTTGAGGACAATCTCATCTTCCATGCGCTGACTATCTGTCTTCTCCCCTACAGGCTCCAGCTGGGGGAAAAAGAGATGCCCAGAGGAAAAGGAAATGGGTACCAGAGAGCAGTGGGTGATGCTGTGCCACCAGTCTCTGGAAACCACCTCTGCAGCACAGCAATACAACTGCAGGGCACTGCACCAATGCTGGTACCTCCCCCCATGCACTGTTTCTTCGCATGCTGAAGATGCCAATTCCCATACACCTGAAATGTGGCCTGCTGATCAATGTGCCTGGCAGGCATCATCTTCCTGAGAGACGCAGCCTCAACACACCCAGCTTTAACACACCCCCAGATTTACTGCTTTGATATGACTGGTTTAACGATTCAGATGACCTTTCTTCATATGATCACTCTTTTCCTCTGTAGACACAATTCAGAAGAGATATGGCTACCTAGTAGATCTCTGCGGGGTTTATGCTGCCAAGGGCAGGATGAAGTGAACAAGGAGAGACCAACACAACCTTTAAAAACCTTACCATGTTGTTCCACAAAGAACGTGCAAGCTGGGAATGAGCCTTTTGGCTGAAGTGGAAACAATCTGGGGCAAAATACGAATCATCTGGCCACCCCTCCTAGAAAACAAGATAGGTGCTGTCACAGAAGCAGCAAATATGCAACAAGCTGTGCATTCTGTCTTCTCTCTTCCAGTGAGCTAACCCAGCTGACTTCTAAACAAAGTACCTGCAAAGGCTCTGAGGCCTGAGAATTAAACCAGGCCAGGGAAAGTTAGTAACTCAGAACTAAGAAGACTTTTAAAACTTTTTAATATACTATTCCCAAAGTAATAAGGAACACAGACCATCATGACTCTTAGTACAGAATACCTGGGCACAGATACTGTATTCTTTATTTCCCTTTAGATTTACACATTACAGTGGTTTGAAACATATGGGTTTTCATACCAAAGGTCATTTAACAAATTACTGTGAAGGACTTGATGTATATAGGGAATGTAGAGCAAGTGCTTCCTTATGAAGACTTTGAACTAAAATACTTACTTCGTGGCTGTCCAACTGCAGTGCCCCAAATCAAGGCCTGTATTCCTGTTGCCCATTGGCTCATATTCCATAAATATTTTATATAACTTTGGATGATAACTGAATATACTAATTAATTGCTATGTCAAGAAACTGCTAGCTACATTTACAGCTAATACAATTTTGACAAGTCAGTGGCATTGCACCAGGACTTAATATAGGTGTGGATTTCTTGTTAGTTTTACCTGTGTTTTTGGCATTTCCATATTAGTCATAAATGGCTGTAAAACCACAGTGAAATCATCCTTTGTGTCATACCTTCCACTCTCCACTAACTGGCGGGTTCTCTCCTAAAGAGTCAAAGAAAAGTTGTCATTGTTCCTTCTTCTGTGTTCAGCTCATCAGGATGTTCCATCCATTTACACCTCACCCAGGGATTGTCCCTCCCTCCTGCAGAAGCTCAGACATGACCACGGTTTTCAGCTTGTGCCGGACAGCCAATGCAGCTGCCTGTTTGAGACACTCATCCTGGGCTTCTTTGCAGGGAGGCAGCCTGGGCATGGCTGCCTCACTGACAAGGACTGGCAGCCTGCTCAGGGATTAGGTTTTATGTCAAAAAAATGTCCTTCCAGAACCACCAAATTGTTTTTGGTTTGGCTGACATGCTGTGCCTGAAAACTTGGTCCTGAGTTACCATGTTGTTTGACTTAACTTGATTTTCAATAACATAATTGATCAAAAAACTGCTGGCTCTCTGACATACTCTACTTTCTACAGCTCTGTAACAATTATTCTTTTCATCTGTTTTGTTGGTTTAGTGAAATAGAATTGTAAAGATCCTGATCCTACATGTTTTAAACACAACTACAAATACGTCATTAGAATGACTGGAAACTGTCCCCCATTTTCAAATTAGCCCTCCTATGGTCCCCTGGTGAACAGAAGGATGACATTAAACTTCTAACAAATGCAGTGTGCCTTACCTGATACCTTCTGTTAACATAGATCAATTGCTTTAACTCATTGGAATCATCCTTAGGGTTTATGACACAAGGGCACAGCAGCCTGTGGGATAAGAGCATGGCACTGAGATTCACTCTTCCTTTTCCTCCCTTGCTTCCCAACTGGCAAGCTGCAGGATTAAAAGCCCTGAGAGGGATTTCTTTGAAAGGCCATTGCATGAGAGCATTACCTCTCACCCCTGAGTTTCTGCATAGCCCCAGTTCTTGAGCAGAAACACATTTATTAGGGATAAATTCATGAGAGATACCAGATCCAGACCCCAAGCCATGCCTCATTGAAGTGACTGAGGGTACCCTGCAGCAGTAACAAGTGTGGGGGGAGAAATGCTTGGAGAAAAGTTGAACCTGAGAAGGAGGGAGGACAGCTGCTTTAACTGTTCAACTTCTTTCTTTGTTCATTTCCCAATACCTCAACCAGTAATTAAATGTTCCTGCTCATGGGCAACAAATACAATTAAGTTCCCCAAATCAGGTCTGTTTTGCCTGCAGTGATACTTGGTGAGTGGCTTCCCTGTCTTTCTTCTGACCTATGAATTTTCTTGCTCACAATCCTTGTTTTCTCCCCATGTTGCTGGGGTGGGGTGAATGAGCAGCTGTGTGGAGTGCTTGGCTGGCACCTGGGGCCAACCCACCACAAAAAAACTGTTCATAACTATACTTGTGCAACATGGTTTGTTTCAGCAGAACTGTGCAAGCATCCTCAAGACGGAGTTGCCACAAACTCATTCTAATCAGCTGAGAGTCAGAGGTAATAGTATGTTTCACAGCAAGGCTGGTAGAGCACCAGAACAACCACCAGGACTGATGCAGAATTCTCCATCCTTAGAGAGCCATTCTAACCTGAGACATTTTAAGATTCTGTGAACTCATGTTGGATACCTTTATCTTTCCCTTTTGAGGAGAGGTTTTGATCTTTCTAGCACGTGATTATTTTCGGGATATTCCATATTCCAGGGCATGCCTCATCACTACTTGAGAAATGCAAATTAGAAAAATGAGTCCTTTCAAAAATTCTGACAGTGTGACCATGGTAAGGCATCCCTGAGAGAGCTCTTAGAAAAATACCTCCCATAGAGATGCAGTTGATACATGTAAAATATACACAGATCCCTACCATGTCCAAACTTGTCTTAACGGAGGCCAACTAACAAAAGCTTTTACTTCCACAGTACATCTATATGAGAACAATACAAATCTAAATTATGTTTTCAAATGTTTCAAAAACATATGTTAGGCAACATTAGTAAACACATCTTCTCTTCAGGTTGTTTGCTACTCTCAGAAAAAAAAAGAAAATACTTTCAAGGTCAAAATCCTCCTTCAGGTTCTTCTTCTACTCAGTAGAATGGCATTTATCATCCCACACAGGTCTGCTTACTGCCCTGTAAGCTTGGCTTGCTGCCAGACAGGCAAATGTTAAATTCAGCACAGCACCTGAAATGATGGGGAAAGATTCCAGCTATTTTGAGATAATCTAATCTTAAAGGCTTCCCTAAATATTCTTGTCAAATGATTAGGGCCTCGAGTATGCTAGCAAGTAACCTTTGTTTAAAATAAATAAACAAACAAACAAATAAGTAATTTTAAAAAAATAACTAGAACTGGCTATTAGGAGCACCACCACCCTGAGTTTCAAAACCAATTTTCCACTGACAGCCACGAGGAAGCCCTTAAATCACAGCAAGAGGGTTGTATCTCTGCCCCTCCTGTAAAAGCAGTGGCTGCATTCACAGGACAAAGTTATTCTCCCTGTCTGTCCAGAAATGCAGAGACTTACTTTCCTGAAAACAAGCAAGTTCTGCCAGAAGCAACTCCAGGGGACAAGGCTGGACCCTATCTGAGTCACCGAAAGTCCACTCAGGGTGTAGACCTGCCACTTCAGTAGTGGACTAACACTGATCTGGAAAGGGTTGTTGAGCCATAAAGCAACAGGTGGCACAATTAAGCATCCAAAACATCTACTTGAGACACTAATTAGAGATAAACTAATAATCAGCAATGAGATTACGGAGACTGAAAATTGTGGAAGAAGAGGAAGAGTTTTAAGTGCAGAAAAGTAAATCTGTAAATACAACTAGAAAACCTTGTGTCTTAGTGTCTTCTCTGTTTTGCCCAAAGAGTGCCCACCTAAGCTTTCTCTGCTCTGGCTTGAACTCACTTGCAGGTTAAGTGTGGAGTCAAAAGTGGCACCTTCATAAGAAGCAATAACAGCAGGGCTCAGATACAGAACCAGCAACAGAGACAGCTTATTCTAAATGCTATGTTGAAATCAAAATGTAGGTACATACATATGCACAGAGAAAGATGTTTGGTAGTCTGAAATACTAGATCCTTTTCCCTTTAAGAAAAAAACTTCCCAAGAAAACGTCGCAGCCTTCTGTGAACAACAATGAGAGCTGTAACATAAATCATCTGCAAACCTCATGAGCCGTTTTGGGCAGCTATTGTTTGTAAATGCATGCAGCTCCCGGAGCCTTGCTATGGAAAACATTGTCACCAAGTTCACATATGCCCGTGGAACCTGCCAAGAGAACAAACAAATCCATAGCAAACTCCTGGAGCACACAGTGTTGGTTTTGTCCCCACACAGCCACAGCAGACCTTGGTAGCAGCCTGCTGATGCAAGCATTGTGTATTATTTATAACAGAGGTGTTCAAAGTACTTCCTCAATAATTAATTCCCCACACAAGCAATACTAAATTACAGCCCCTGCCTGCACTGCCTAGTTCTATTTTAAACGTTGATGGCTGGTCACTTGAAAATAATGTCTTCAAAAAGGTCCAAACAAGTTGTTATAGGTCTCAGCAAAACCCAGACATCTGCTAGCTCTTCAAATATTCTCATCATTCTTTATGAATATCAAAATCTCTTTCTTAATGACAGCAAAAATATACTTATTTGCAGTTTAAAGAAAAAGCAAAGCATTTTCTAGTCAATTAATAGCGTTTGTTCCACTTTGTTATGATTTTTTTTATATTATTTGTCCATAGCCTATCAGCTAGAACCAAGAACATTCTTATTCCTTTGGTAAAAAACTTCTCCAGCCCCTTTTGCCTTTCACAAAGATTTTCCTGTGATCAAACACCTCTGCATACAATAGTACTCTGCAGATGAAAGCAAGGAAATAAATTCTTAATTAATGATCAATGACTGCTTTACAAACAGAACAAAATCCCTGCTCCCACATACTAGAAAAGTTTGATTTACCTCTTTGTGAAGTAAGTCCAAAGCTATTTGTAGATTGTAGGTGTAGTTTTCAGGAGAATGGTGTATCTGTTAAAGCAAGAGGGTTGAATTTTATTATTAGTTTACTCAGACAGGGAGAAGAATGACTAGCTGGAGTCTCTCACTCCATAAACAGTAGTGTTTATGTTTCTAACTCTTGGGTCAAAAGTAACAGAATCAGGCAAAATGGTCCTCTCTCTGCTTTTCTTCCCTCTCATTACAGCTATCTCACTGGCAAGCAAAAATCTAGCAGCTACTGGATACCAGTGAGGGTGAAAATTCACAGGGTATTATCAGACATCACAACATCCTCAATTCCCAGGCTTGCTTGGGCTGGTCTTAAAAGCACAGCTAACAACTCATTAACAGGGGCCATATATGGGAGAGAACAGTTTGTGTACAAGTAAGTTTATTTCTGCTGTATGGAATATTAGAATATGTCTCCCATGTGCTCCTTACCTGCCACAAATAATAAATCGCAAAACTTAAGTTTTTAGCTGGAAATGAAATCACTTCATATATTTGTCTTTCAGTGTCAAAATGTCCTTGTTTCATTTTAGTGGTTTAAACACTCTACTTTTATTGTCTCAAGTAATCCAACATTTATTTTTTCACTAGTGGTACTACAACAGTCATATAAACTTTCTTACAAGAAATGCCTGTCTTATTTTCAGCCATTTTTCTCTCTCATTTCATGTCAAGCAGAAGTGCATTGAGAGCCCTGCTTGCCTACTCCACAGAAGGAGACAGCTCAGATCTCTTATCCATTTCGAAGGTCACAGCTCACCAGGAATGCTGTGCTTGGCACTATTTGTACTTGTGCCACACAAAGATCACTGTGATCCTTGGGTGCACACACACTCTTTCCTTGCCACCCACCCAACCATGTGAACAGGCACTTTGTGTTTGGGTTGCTAGCAGAAGGTAGGAATGGTTAATTTTCTCCTTCCTTGTTTTATAACCATCTTACTGTGCTGCTTTGCTGTCCTTCCTGATCCAAGATTAATCATGAAGGGTGATGAGTATGTGCTCAACTGCCTGTGAGTAGGTAACCCTCATCACCAAGTGAGGAGTCTGCCACAGCCTTTCACCTCCTCTACAATCACACATACCAAAGGCTAGATACAGTATGTATGTTTTATATGTATATATATATATATGTATATAATATATAGTACATTACAAATGATTGAATTAGCATGAGCTGTGCTTAGAACTTTTCCCATAGCACTGAAAATATTAAGAGAGAACCAAGTAAGATTTAGGAGTGTGACAAGGCAAAGAGGAGTAAAAACACTTGGCATTTTATCTACAGGAGGTTAAAGTGACTATGCAACAAAAAGTTATCCTAGTTAACAGCAAAACAAAGTCACAACAATTATGTAATTTGCAGGTGTTCTAAAGGTATCTCTAACATTGTCAAAACATTATGCTGAGCAACCTGACGGTCTCAGTACCATTACATTCCAGTGCTGCACAATTTTGATCTCACCCACCGAGTTCCTCCCTCTTATCCCCTGGAATTCATAAAGACCCTGGGCCTTGACTGGCCCAGTTCATGCTGCAGGGAACTTACTGGATCCTGGCAGAATCCGCAGAGGTTATTTCCTCCTATGAGAAGTGTTATGAGCTTCCAGTCATTTTGGAAATCTATTCTCTACACAGAGAAGGAGATGGGACAGAAGTTTTTAATTAGAAAAAGAAAAGGAGGGAGATGCCAGCAACATACTAAATACAAATTTGCCATTTCTCAGAGTACACAGCTATCATTCCCCAGGCATCCACAACAAAAAAACAAGTTTGTAGTCATGACTGAAAATGTAGAAACCGCTATGATCTTAACCAGATTTACAATATCAATGCATAGTGGAAAACTATTTGCTTCAGAAAACTATTGCTCAAAATCTATCTGTATGCTTTTCTTAGTAATACCTTGTGCATACAGAGTGACTCTTCCTGCAGTCCTAGAAATAGATCTTCATAGCAAAAATTATGGTATGTGTTTTACTGTGTGATAAATAATGCAGCTATTCTGCTAGTAAACCCTGGGGGACAATATATTTCAGACTTGCTGTGAGACAAACTGCAAAGAACAGTGGGGCAATACTAACTCTAACAATAATGGTAATATATTACAGCACTTTTGGTTTCTGCAAGGATTTTGCAAAGGGATAATTATGCTACAGTAAATAAACACCTTCTTAGTTTTGAGAAAAGCTTCAGATATATTTAGTAGCATATTGAGGGTGTTGTGCTCAATATTCTAATGCTTTAATTTCAGTGCAAAACACCAGTAAGAAAAGCACCACTAGTGCATCAGCCTCCAGTGGTTTAAAAACACCTTTCTTCAAAGGCAGGAGGGAACATATCCCCGCTAGTAAACACACTGTTCAGTAGTTGGGTCTCAAAATGGTAAAAAAATTAAAAAGAGGGAAAAACTTCCTCCTGCACTCAACAAGTGTTTTAAAAAGTGGGGGTAAAAAGGATCTTTTACATCAAAGATACATGACCTCTACTATGAGCATGCTTTCTAGTCAGAACGAACTACACTAGTTACATAAAAAACATTTATTTCCTAAATAAAAGATATTTCCATTAGTTTCTGTAAACATTCTCAGGCCAATAAATTTGGCAGAGTAGTGCTTGGAAGTTTTGAATGAAAACCATCCAACCCTTCATTGTTAGTTGCTCTTCCTTTAAATCTCATTTCAGATGCATCCATCAGAGGGAAAACTTGTTTACAAGAAAGTGAACCAAGAAGGAAGGTACTGCAAATATTTTTGCCAATATGTATGCACCAGAGTATTTACACTAAACACACACACAGATATCCTGAAGGCTTTTCGGCTGCTTTCTAGCTGCACAATCGGAAAGTCAAACTACTATAATGTAACTTAGGTCACAGATCGCATAGCACATTTGTCAAATTACAAATAGCAAACATTCAAAGTACAAGCTGAGGTGAGAAAAATTCAAGCAATCCTTAACCTAATGTGTATTTTACAGACCATTAATCAAACAATTCCTAACAATAAATGTGTACGTCAAAAATCAGCTGATGACCAGATGAAAGAGAGGACTAATTTGTTCTTACAGAAAACAAGTCCCTTCTTCACTTCACATGTTCACTCCGCATGATTTGCTGCTTGAAAAGCTTGCCCTCAACATCCCAGCATGTATCATTTTTGCTGGAAAAAACACCTGCTTACAAGATAATTAATAGCACCACAGCAAAATCCTCACAGAGAAAATGTTCTGTTATCTTACAGGGTGACACAGGTTGGGAGTGGAAACAACAGCACTACATTTACAGCCACTTGATAAAAAGACTAAAATTATATGGGTTTGATAGTAACTATCATATGCTACATAGTAACTATCATATATACAAATTCATTTAAGACTAAGCTATAGATTTTTTGTGCTGACTCACACTCTGCACTGGGAAGTATGCTGTACCCTGCTATACCTACAGCTTTAAAGTTTGACATTCACTGTTGAGATCTGCTCTTGGTCTGTTAGAAACTAATGATGCCACATCATTTCCTTCTAAAGATATTCATGACACGTTGAACTCACAGTATTATTCTTCATGCGATCCATCAGTCTCCTAACCTGTTGAGGAACACCCCTAAAAATAAAAGAAAAATAAAATCATAAAATAAATTAATAAAAATTTAAAGAAAAAATCCTGCATAGATAATAAGGCAAAGAGGAAACCTGATGAATAGACATCAAAAACCCCAAAGCCCCAGAGAAAGTCTGATTTTCATTGAATGGAATATATGATATAGCCACCAAAGTCTGTTTTGAGACAGGGATGGAAAAAGAAAATAATTAGCATCCAACAGGCATTGGGCTACTTTGCAAATGCTGCACTTTTACAAACTATATAGAAAATGCACTTTTCCCACCATCAGACAGATGCTATCAATAGACATAGCTCTGAAGTGCATGTGCTTGTACCAAGGTTACCATATGGCCTCAAGGCACTGAAGTAGGTCTTACAAGAACTGTTACCAGTAGGGAAAAAAAAAAAGATATGAATTGCACTGAAGATGGTGCATAGTGATCTCTAGTTAATTCCCAGCTCTGGCAGACCAGGAATTAAACAATCCACAATTTTCTCAGTCTCTACACAAACTCTTGGTCCTGATGACAAGAGGGTTTGAATATACCTCCTATAAAGTGGAGATATCTTTTGTCTGACTCACAACAGGACAGATTTCTGAATAGTGCTTGTAAAATGCTGTGGCTTTCTTGGCTGAAAATGCCAGAGAATGTACTGCTTTTGTTGCTAATTTATTTGACATAGATTAGAAACACTGCAAAGTCCTCATCACATTTCTTGGCTTTCATGCTATAGTGAGGATAAAGAAATCTTTGCCTATTAGACTTACCCTGCTCTTGCCAAAGACCAAAATTAAATTTCTATTAAAATTAAAAGTTTTCGTCTTACTCTGCAAGAGCCCCGGCCACGGCTTGGTTCAGTGCAGCATTGTTTGAATTCTGTGTTCCAGTGCCAATAGAATACCCTACCAACGATGGATTGAACTCACGAAGAATATCTGCAGAAACAGACAGTACCCTGAAATATTGTTTCCTGCAGCAGGTAACAAATGAGGCAATGAAGGTTGGATGTTAGTAAAAGACTATTAAAAAGCTTTAGGAGGTAGTTATTTTTTAAAAAGCATCAACCTTTAAGTATAATAAACATGGAGAGTCATCACCACACAATTATTTTGCTGCCTTCAAGATTTCTGAATTTCATGAATTCAAATATCTCATGGCCTAAGATAACCATCTTGGCTAGCAATGCCATTTTGTCTGGCAAGCAAGGCTGAGTAACCATACACTCAGGCAGGAGAACCTCATGCCATCATGCTCTAACTGCAGACAGGTTGGAATCAAATCCTTTTAGCCTGATGGCCCCAGATGTATTAACCCCAAAGACCTCAGATTCCCTTCTAGATCTTAGGTTACAAGTCTTACGAGCACCTCAGATCTAAAATGTCCTGACCTTTAAAAAGCATGTAAAATCTGATCTTGTAATGTGATTCTGCCCCTGCCTAGAACAACTTTCCCATATAGTCAAAATAGTTTCTTTAGGCTATGAGCTAAGACCTTTGATTCATCTGTCCCAAACACATTTTAGACAGAACTATAACCAGCAGAAGAACACTGAAACAACCAAAAGCTAGGAATTACAAAATACATAGTTAAGTTATGCACAGCATATTACAGCCTGGCTGTTATGCAACTTTTACTCAGCAGTGGACATTAAACACAAAGGGATTGCTTGTGTCATGCTACAGATTTCAATCCTTTTCTCCTGTCTCCTTTTAGAATAGCAGGTATTCAAATAACAAACAGCACCACATATTTATGAAATTTACAGAAAAAGTCACTTACTTGGTAATGTTGTGACTGTGCTTATGTTTTCATTTCCTCCAACACTGTTAAAAAGAAAGAACAGGATAAAAGTGTGGTAAGGTCTGACGGACTCAGCAAGGCAAGGGACAAGGCAGGAGAGTGCCCCTTTTTGGGTTACTGCCCATGTACAGAGTGTGCTGGGGGCTGTGCTGAGCCCACCCACACTCAGTGTGCCTGTCCCCAGGGGTCACAACATCCCAGACACTCTCAGATCCAGCAGAACAATCATATCAGAAGCCCTGTACAGTAGTTGTCCTTTCAGCTCTTTCACGTGTTTTGGCATATGTTCAAACTCAGCTGAAAGAAATTAGTTGTTTTTTCAAGGGTGGCACCTTTGCTACAGCTGTACCTATTAAAATATTTATAGTTTCCATTTTCAGTTAGCAAATCTAACCAAAACAGAAAGTTCTAAAAGCATATATTTCAGAGTGATAAGTAAAATCAATACCTTTGCCTTTCCCCATTGCCTTTCCCCATTCACATTTCAGTCAACTGGAAGAATACTACTAGACTGGTGAAATTCACCATTATTTCTGTGTGCTCTTTATTCTCCATGCAGAAAAAAATACTGGGATATTTGTTGCAAAAAAAAAAAAAAAGTCTATAGATTACTATTAAAGATCAAAATATAGCATGTTTGACTTAGAACACCTCTGTAATGTCCTTTTAATCTGGAACAGATTTTGAAGTGTACTAATACCATTCCTGGAAGTGCTTGAGGCCAAGCTGGGTGGTGCTCTGAGCACCCTGGACTAGTGAAAAGTGTCCCTGCCCGCGGCATAGGGGGTGGAACCAGATGATCTTTAAGGTGCCTCCCAACCCAGGCCATTCTATGATCTGTGAATGGGCTTAAGCTTCTTCTAAAGTTGCAGTGACTTAGATTGGTAAAATATGATGAACAGAAGATTAGCCTGACAAGTTTGGTGTTAAATCATACAGTTGCAGGTTAAACAAGTGAGCATAATTGTCTTTCTCCAGAATCTTTTTGATGTGTCTAACAACATGCTGCATATGAAACGTCTGTATTGACTCATAATTGATAAACTGTTCTTCATGATGTAAGCAATATTGGGAAAAGATCAAGGAAAGAGATACTGCATATGAAACAACAGCAGAAAAGATTTTTTGTAGACCACCAATTTTAAATGAGACAAATGGGTGATGTGGGCCACGCTGGGAAAGAGCAGACAGGATACAGAACGACCAAGTGATGCAACGGGATGGAGTTCAGAAGACCCCATTCCAGGGTCTCCTACAACCATGAGATTGAAAAATAACTTCTTAACAAGGACCCCACTTTTCTGTATACCCAGGTCTATTCCAGCCATGCTACATTGTACTCTAGGTAACCACTATTTGAGTATTTTCTTTATAATGAGTAATAGCACAGCCATGTGCCATCATGCAAAATGTGACATCAAATCCAGCTTCCACAATCCTTCATTTGGTACAAAAACAACTATAGCAATCAAAACCGAAGCGAATGGATTCTCTCCCACTGCAGGGAAAATTCCTGGGACTCACCTCCAAGAAAGGCCTCGGTACTGGGTCAGGACATCCAGAACATTATGGGGTCTGGATCCTGCCCCATTAGCTGCCTGGAAGAAAAAGAGGAGTTCACCTTCAGAAAATAAGCATTGCTACAGTAACTAGGTTCTCTGGCTGATCCTAGTAAGAATTATTAAAAACTATATTAATGAAGCAAGCTATGTCATCTTCCCAAAATAGAACAGATCCCCGTTCCCAAGAAGATCAAAGGCTGAAGGTATTTTAACTCCATTCCAGTGAATTACCCTCTTCTATCAACTTCGTGATTAGATCAAGTGGGGAAAAAATTACTTGAGAATGTTCAAAATACTCATATAATTCTAAATTTACATAAGTAATAAATAAGATAGCAGTGGTCCTGAATGAATAATTTATTACAATGTTCCTCACATTAAAATGTTGTACAGTGATGTTACGCCTTTCCCAGTTTCTCCAAGGAAAAAGACTACACGGATTTAATGTGATAACTAGCACAGAACATGTAGAAAACACGGATTATTATATGAGCAGTAAAGCAGTCATCACTGATTGGAGAATCACAACCATTCTAGGGGTAATGAGCTTATATGGTTCTAGGATGGGGTTTTTTTCTTATTTTAACACTAGGAATAGTGTTAAAATAAAAAAAAATCTCAAGGCAAGTTACACTCGACACTCCTAATGTTCTACTGCAATTTTAATCCTGTATTTAGTTAGTATGAATTACTATGGCTTTATAGGCTTTGGTATTATCATATATATATATATATTTATCATATCATATTATATAGATACACAGATATACACAATCAGCTGCAGAGCTTTTTCTTTCTCTGCACACTGCTTACTAATAAGTTTCAGGGCCAATACTTTGGGAACTGCAAAAACCAGTAAAGAAAAGCAATTGTTGCAAGTCCACTCTAGCAGAATAGTTTTGCTGCTGCACAATCTAATCTTACATCTCTTCCTTATGTAGCACTCTTGTGGGCTTCAAATGGGAACTGTGCACTCAGATTAGACTCATGATCTCATTACCAATCAGCCAAGGTGGAGCATGGAAAAAAAAGTGAAAAATGTGTCTGGCTCAACAGGACATAACTGTACGTATTCCATTTCTCAGGTTACAAAAAAATCAAAAATTCCATTGCAAGTTTTTCATTGCTAGCTTTCTTAATGACTATCCAGTGATCTTAACTTACTGTGAGTGAATCTCCCAGGGCAGCAATCACCTGAATATCCACCAGTTTCAAATTATGAACTGAAAAAAAAAAAAAAAAACAAAAG
>VZSR01001479.1:15079468-15120444 GCA_013398615.1 Brachypodius melanocephalos
GGAGGAAGGCAAAAAAGGTAAAAAAGGAAAGAAAACTACAAATTGTGATGGTTAATAGAAGTTTTCCACAGAATAAGCATAATAAACATTGCAGAGACAGTATTTTTAATATTCATGGCAGCATCAGTTCATAATGACGGAGATTGATAGGCATAGAATCAGAAATTATTCTTGGTACCATAGCTGGGCAGTAGCTAAAGCGACAAAAGAGGCAGCAAAAGTCCAGTCTTGCATTTTTATTTCCTCAAATTTCTTTTAAGTGGTGAAAACTACTGAAAAGCAGGCACAGCTCTGGTGCCAGCACAGAGTGGATATTTGGAACCAACATAGATTCTGAGGAAAGACAAAACCAACCCAAAGGACTCCATATGGGTTTTTGCACCTCAGACTGCATTAACAGCTTTTTCACCCTGAAAATGAAGGACTTGACTGCCTCCTATCTTTTCCACTCTCACTTCTTTGTTGTACATGGAAGATGCAGCTGCATAAACTTTCATCACCCTTGAGGAAGTGAACTCACATCTTGCTATACAGCCATTCACATTGTTTCAAAAAGACTCTTAAGACACTGTCAACAAAATAAACTTCTCCAAAGGAAAGAGTACCTCTCCTGAGTAAATTCAGTTCTGTTCTTCTGTCATCAAACGCAGTAGCTCTATGACAAAAAGGCATAGCACAGTACCTGAAACTGGAACTGTATCAGAGGGAACCCGGTCAGGACAAGGAACGTCTGTGCCATAACTCCTCTCCTGCAAAGACAGAGAGAGCAAGACTTCACATCAGTCTCACCATGCTCTGGTCATGATAAACCATTTACATCTCAGAGCATTAGATTAATGAAATCCCCACGTGCTGTAGCATACAGCTTCCCAGCTCAACCTGCCCTCAGTCCATGCCTGTTGAAGGCAGACACAAGCTCAGCCTGCTCAGAAGCCGTGCAGCCTTAGGAGTGGAGCACAACTCCTGGCCTACTAGTGGGGCCAGTTGTTTTGGACGCTGAGCCATGTTGTGCTCAGCTATGCAACATTTGGTGCGCCCATATCCTGAACATCTTTTGCAAGAAACTGTTTGAACATTCCTGAAACATCCTAGGACAAAACCATACCTGTCAGCCTGCCTTCTCTGTATGCAGGCCCGTATGTGCAGCCAGAGATTTGCCCTCCTGGCTCTTTTGGGTTGTAGCCTACTGACAGAAACACCCCCAAAGTCCACTGTTAGGGAAGGGATGACCATCAGTATACCAGAGCAAACCATCATACAAGACTCAAACATGTGTTTTGGCTCCAAATCTCTCTGCAGAATTCCTCAGAGTAGGCTAACTTGCCTAAGGAAAAGATACTTATATGTCTTGTTCCATTGCTCCAGATTGGGTTTTTAATTTTTGATTCAAAAATTCAGCAAAACAACCACAAACATAACACAGTATTGCTCCTTACATCCTTAACACCTCCTACACTACAGCTATTTCCAAAAACCAGAGTGCTAGGTACCATTGCCCCATGGCAAGGTCTGTACACCCCAAGTAACCAACAAAACAGATGGCACTATATTAAAATGTGAACAGAAATGCGTATTACAACTCCAGTGACGAACAGGCCATTTTGTCTAGATGTGGTCTAGGCATTGTGTTCTGACAATTAACATTATCAACGCTGTTTCTGCTTGGAAACACCAGGTTCTGCTCAAAATCAGAGTTCTCTGATTTAAAAAACACAATCAGGGGTCTTTTTCTCCATACACCTAATCTGAAACTATCTCACAAGAAAAAAAAAAAAAAACAAACAAACAAACAAACCCAAAACCAACAAACCAACACACAGAAAACCCACTCATTTCATATCCTTCAGTTTCACTATGGCATAAACAAGACAAAATCAGACCCCCACAGTAGTTGGATCTGATCTAGTTTCTTCCATGGTAGGACTAAACAGCTTCATTTTCACTATCTTCTTATCCCAGGGAAAATAACATTTTTATCCAGATGTTTAACATAGACTCTTACCAGCGAAGGCAAGACTCACTTTAGGCCAGCTGAACACATCCACCTTACTCACACTCTTACAGAACCCACCAAGGAGAGAATGTGCTGTCAAACATCTGGCTAGTTAGTCAAGCCAGTGGAAGTAAAAAGATGGAGTTTTGCATTTAATTTTCCCAGGTAGCATTGTTTATTTAGACTACAACACACTCTTACCCACCTGCCCCACTCCCTGGAATACAGCCAGTCCATTGATGCAAACAGTCCTACTATACCTGAGATGCTTCTTTGGTGTTGGATGTCCTCAGGGAAGATGAGTAGTTACTATTTCTATACGTAAACAAATATGGATTTTCCTGCAGAGTGAAGAGAGTGTGTTTACCAACGCTAGTGGAAACACAGTCAGCTGACATTAAAGTCTTCTGGCTACATTTTCCAAGCTAAAAAAATCTTTAGAGTGTTAATTTGTGTATGAACATTGCCTTAGTGAAGTAAACCAGGTTAGACTTGAAAGTTAAGCCCTGTCCTAGATATGCTCTAGGCACAGCACCACTTCCTGCCTTAAACCTAACATCAAACAAAACATAAAATTCTATTTCTTTGATATTTCAATTGCTGTTCTGAAGCTTTTGGATGCCAGTAATATTTTATCACTATCAAATTACTGAAGTCAGAGCTTAAATGCAAAAGCATACAAGAACCTGTTCTTTGAACATGAGATGCTCCAATCCCGACTACTGACAGCTCCAGGGACTAAATTAGTAAAACGTGGCAGCAGAGGCAAATCACAGAAAATCTAGATTATATAAAATACATGGATTCAATTTTATTGGTGACACAAATTTGAATATTGATAATGCACCTCATACCCACAATTAATAAATTCAGATTAGCTAGATATATTTTTTGGACTCCCAAAAAATCTGACAGAGATGATTTAACTAAACTTGGTCAAAAGTTCTTTTTTTCTGAGTGTCATCTGTAGAAAATAAAGACTCTGTGTCAAAGAACTTTAGGAACACTCAGTTTTTAACATTGCAGTAACTTGGGCAAGTGCACATTACCCAAGAACTTCAGAAAACAACAACAGTATTTGAAAACTTGGAAATTTATGCAAAGATTACATAAAATCACAGAATAACAAGGAAGCTCTTTTACCTGAGATGGACACTGGACAGTTTTTGTGACACTGTAGGGCTGCTTCTGTCCAACTGGCTGCAGCTGGAAAGGAAGAGAACAGCGGAATTGTACACATGCTGTGTGTGGGAAGGAAGAGAGAGTGGCAGAAACACAAAGGCTCTAGTACCTGAAGTTTTCCATCAGGCTCATATACATAAATCTAAAAATATATATTTAAAATTTTCTTTTGCTTATGATAAATATTTATCTATGCATAATATACCACATGTATATCTACAAAAGCAAGGAACTGAAAACAGGTCCTCTCATGTGAGCAGACTGTCTTCCCATCACAACTAAAACTTCCATCCAAATATTAATTTGGCTTTTAGAAATGCTGACTCTGTAAGTGTTGATTGTTTATCCAACCTTTCAGAACTGCTTCATTATCTACACTCTCACACATGTTAGGCAACACCAAAAGGTTCTTTCCTACTCCATACAGAGGCTTAGTAACATTTATGTTTGCTGGTCTTCTTGAAACAAGATGGAGAGGAGATTTTTATTGTAATGAAAAATTATCGAATTATTCAGAAAATAGTGACAGCACAAAGGGGCAAATACCAAAAATAATCACTTCACCTGTTCAGGCAGCTTGCTGAGTGCTAATTAAATTGCAATCACATACAGAGGAATTGGCTGAGGATTTAGATCCCTCAGTGCATGTCTGCTCAGCTTGGCATCAGCAGCTGCCAGGACCAGCAGCCTACTCAAGAAACAGGATGCAAGGGACTGGAAAATTCAACAGCAGTAGGCTTGATGTCACTAATACACTGGGCAGGAATGCTATATTCTGTTTTGATTGTTCCATCAATGAAAATAATGGGAAAATTCAGAGAAATAGAGAAGAGGCTTACAGAGTTTATATTCTTTGAGAAACATTTGAAGAAACAGTCTGCTTTTTTGAGGGAGGGAATAAAACCAACCTCCCCAAAACATGCGAAATAATGAAGCTCAGAGAAAAGATACATTGGGATGCTTTCCCATCCTCCTAGGATGAAACAAAGTAGCTATTTAATCCCATCATTAAAAGAAAATACACTTCCAACACATAATCATCCCAAACATGGAATACATACAACACAGTATTTCTTGACTAGAAATTAAATTCAAACAAGTATGAGACACTTACATGCGTTGGGAGTTGGGTGACAAGAACAAATTTCTCCAGAAGGCAGTGAGTTCCAGATGGCTCAGACACACTGCTCTCCCAGCAAAGACTGACAGCTCCCATGCAGCTCAGCTGCATGGTACTGGTCAGGGAATGGGGCACAAGAGCTGTATTGTGGCCACCAACCCTCCCCCAAATTCTAGCACATCTGTCATGCAGGCCACTTAGTGTGGGTCTGCTCTGGTACTCAGCAGGTTCTAAGGCAGCACAAAGCTCTGAGCGCAGAAGAGAGGCCCAGGCAGCCTCCTGCTGTGCTGTTCACTTCTGGGTTCTTGCATGGTTTTAGTTTCTCTTTTGGTTGCAGGATAGGGTTGGTAGCATGAAAGAGTGCCAAAATACAAGAAGCTCCTCCTCTTACGAAATTCTTTACGTACATGAATGGAGCTTTGCCCTCAGATATATGTCCAGAGGTAAAACTGATTAATTTTGGCAAACGCTTACAACCAGGCTCTCTGTGGTAAACATCAAAGTTGTCCAACTACACAGCCAACCTCTCTGAGCTTTTCCAGTGTCATTTATCTGACTGTTCTCTGGTCTGCTTAGCATACGAATTGCATTGGTCCTAGAGGGTTAGAACTGTTTTGGTCAAATATCCAGCCCTGCCCAGGACAAGCCCTTAGCACATGATGGCTCAGCTCCTTCTCAGTCAGGCTGAAGTGCAGCTCTAAGGCCAACTGCCACTAGCTTTTCAAGGTTTTGCCCTTTGGCCAATAAGCAGGTAATTTTACCAGGAAAGAGGCTGGTACCAAGCCTCAATACAAGGTCAGGACAGCCTGGCAGAGAGCAGGAAAAGGGAAAGCTCTGAATGTAGTTTCATTCTGCAATATTTCCTGATCCAAAGTCATGATCTTGATTTCCTATCAGTTCCCAAGACTGCATTATGGGTTCATTTTTAATTCTGAAAGAAGTCAGCATAAACTGTTGGCTGGATTTCCCAGTAGAACTGGAGAGACCTTTATCAGGTGAGGGCACCTGCTAGTGCTTTTTATGCTGAACATGTTTCATATCTTCTCTCATATCATGGCAGAATACAGGCGGACAAGGCAATCACAGGCAGACAAAGAAGCAAGCCTGAAAGGCTCTGATGATTGCTAGCTGTACTCTGGAAAGTCCACTTCATCAATGAGAAGTCAAAAAAGATGGCAAAATGAGCTGAGGGGATTGCTACAATTTCCACAGTCTTCCTTCAAACATGTGGCAAGATGTGGGTTTGCCACATTCACTCCTCCTCCAGCTCACCTAGGCTGTTCCACCCCTAGAGGAAATCACCTCACACTGAGAAAAACCACTGAAATAAATCGAAGTAGGTATTTGTCTCCTTTATGACAATATTTTGGTTCTGGTGGCTCCACAGCATGCTCACTGCTCAAGTCTGGGTAACTGCCCCTGACACAGCCAGCCTTGAAAGCATGGCTCCGTTTTGCATACGGTTTTTCATCTCTGCTATTTCCACAAAATGCTCCTGGGCAATCAGTGACAAGGATAGAGTAACATATCATAGAATGGGTTTAGAGACAGAAAAATGAAATAGAGGGCATCTATTTTATGATGGAAGGACTGACGTAGGAGCTGTGACACCATGACAAGGAAGATCACAGATAACAGCAAAGAAGATACAGACCCAGATAACAGATAATGGACCCAGCATGGCTGTTCCAAGGTTACCACTGCAACAGTTTATCAATTTTTAACTCCTTGGCTCCTACTAACTAACTAAAGTCCTTTTAACTTTAACTAAAAGACAACATTTTAATGAAGTGACTGTACTATTCCTCTAGATACATCATCTGGTGGAATAGAAGCCTCTTCCTGCAAATTCTGCTTCTTTAAAGGATCAGGGCTACAACAACATTACTACTGCTTGAATTAGCAAAAAAAAGAAAACAGGAACATGCCAATATGTATGACTTTATTTTTAAATGTGGTTTATGAAAAGGCTGTCGCAGTATAGACTTTTTTTCCTTCATGCTTAGGATAATTTGGACAGACACAGGAATAGTAGGTACTCTCCAAAGAAAATCTTATTAACACATGGACTGCAAAACAAGAAAAAAGTCTTTTATATTTCATAATTTAATTGGCCATTGAAGATTCTTTTTAATTAAAGAAGAGATTGTATGTATTATAAGGTTACTAGAAAAAGAAACAGGAAACATTGAAAGCTTCTAAAAAGAAACAGTAAAATCAACATTTTACCCAAATCAATGCATGTAAGGGCATATCCAAACAGTAGAATCCTGCCTAGCTCTGTTGAGTCCAAACCCCCGTACCTGCTTTTTTGTCTCATTCATATTGAAAAGCAACTCACATTTCTTCACTTGCCCCTATAACCAATTTTAAAGTGCAAACTCCTCCAGTTGTACACGCATCCACTCAGTCTCACACACAAAAATGGTGTGTGTCAGCAGCTCAAGCCTGCAGTGGGAAACAGCCCTCTACAGAACTGGTCATGGTGTTCAAGGTCGAGTGGGTCAGAAAGATCACATTTCTTTCACACGACCTCCCCCACCGATACAAACACCATTTTCTGGCTTTCCTCAGCTGGATAGGACATCCAACTCTACAGGACATAACAAGAGCTCCTCGAGGTTGTTTCCACCTTTTCATTATGAGCAACAGCAGCACAAAGATGATGGTTAAGGAGGAGACAGCAGTATAAGACTCATTAGTAAAGAATGGTGGGGGATGCAGGATAGAGGACAGAGTAGACAGGAGTATAATTGCTATAATCTCAGGTTAGGACAAGCTTCAGTCATTGTGTGCTGTGCTGTCAAAAAGATAAGATGAGCAAAACCAGGATCTGTCACAGCTCATTTACTCCATGAGGCTTCCCAAAGGGTTACTTTGAAAACCGTTCTAAAAAGTTCTTAGTAGAAAGTATCGGCAGAGTGAGATTTGTCTTGGAAATAGGGCATTTAGCATTATTCAAGAGCAGCCTCCCTGCACAGCTGAGGATAGCATTCATGGGATAATTCTTGTATTCTTCCTTCCCCTGCCTCTTTGCTACTGAAAGCCTGGCTTGTGCAGGGCTGCTACCAGGGGTCTGGACCAAGTTCAGCAAGAAATGGTCTCTGTGGCACTGCTTACCATGTTGTTCCAGAGGCCCACAATCATGAAAATATAATCTTCTAGAATTTCCACTTGTGTCTTTGATGTGGTAGTCAAATCATCCTTCTCCTGAAAGAGAAAACACTTTGAGCATCATAAGATAATTAAGAGTATGGAAAGATGAGATATTCAGTCACAAAAGTTCTCGATCTATAAAATAATATTCATATCCACAAGAAAATCAGTCTTTGGTATTCTCATTAAGCCACTTGCCACTGATCCCAGTTACTACTGGTGTATCAAGATAGAAAGATGCTGGTTTTGTAAATGATTGTTGCACATCAACAGGACAAGAAGATCACAGCAACAACACAGCATGACCACAATAGTAACACAGTAGAGCAGGAAGACATAGAGGTGAACACACGAATCATTTAGAATAAACATTTCTCCTAGTTTACACATACATTTAAAGATTAGAAACATGCAGAATTTGTCTTAAGAGGGCATGCTGAATTATAAATGAAATACAGTTGCTTGAAGAGTTTGGAAGGTTACACATGGTGGCCTGCAGGCATACCACAAATCAGAAGAAATAAAGAATACACCTATGACATATGATGGTATTTAAAGAAATAATAGAGCAAATTACTGACAGAAAAAGTAATGCCATGAAAGTTAGAAGCCTGCTATTTGCATATGGACTAACCATAAAAAAAAAAAAAAAAAAAAAAAAAAAAAAAAAAAAAAAAAAAAAAAAGCCTGGCAAAAGATGACCCCAGCAGCAAAAAGAAGATTTTGCAACATAGCAAATCCTTTCTTTTCCTGGAAGAATGGAAGAAAAATTTCTTCTCCCAGTTCACTTTGTTCTGATAGTGAGGTGAGGAGAGCAATGGAATTACCTCAAATTCATGGAGCTATCATGATGCTCAAAAACCCAGAGCATGAGTCACTACCAACCTATATTACAAAAAGAGCACCTATTTGTGATAGATTTTGATACCTCACTCCAAGTGAGCCATTGTCCAGAAAGTAATATTCTCCCTCTTCATTGCCAGATCTTAGACAAGCTTCACCTTTCAACTTCCCTTTAAAGATCACTTATGACAAAACCATGCCTGACATCGTAGGCAAACCCATCTTCATTCCCTACTGCCTACACCAGAAAAAGTCTGAGCTCCCAGACTCATTGCAGGGAAATAACTGTACTTTCCAACATAGTGTACAAATACCTTTGTCTTTTGTCCCTCTAACCCTTTTAAATACTTCACATTATCCACCTTTTGTTGTCAAACACATGAGCATAATCAGGGATGAATATGGTGATGACTACAAAGATGTGGAAAAATCAGCTGCATTGACAGCTTGGGACTTTAGGTACAGAGGTGCCATAGCTTGATTTATCTTGGAGCACAGCATTTAAAAAACACAGGATCTCTGACTGGTGCTGTTTAAATCAAGTTCCACTTTCAGGACTTCTGTGTCTGAGGTGTGTTCTTCCTGTGCCTGACTACCCTTGTCTTCCAGAATTACATAGCCTAGGACAGGAAAGCCTGCTGAATATCGCACTCAGTCTCAGCAGACACAAATCAGAAAGAATGAAGCAGCTTGAATTTACTCACCAGTCTAAGCAGCAGATTTCTTCCTTGGAGAGATGGCTGAAGAACAACAGTGAAGTCATCCTTTTGATCAAACCTCTCAGACTCCAGTAGTTTTTCCAAAGCATCCTAAATAGACAACCATTTAATGAGATAAGTATTATTGGGTAGAGAGTGTAATGTATGTGTGATTCATCAGGGCTTAAAGTAAATTTAAATTATCCCCATTCCTAATAAACCACAGAAATAAAATCATGTAATCCAGAACAAAGACAGTAATTTAATGAAATCTTGTTACACAACAACTGGAAAATCCTTGTAGCTATGAGAAAGATGGTTTACCATCATTTTCTTTGAAAGGGCAGCAAGCTTAGCAAGGCAATGAGATGGCATGTTTATTGCCACCCTGGCATGTTTAAAAGAAACTCTAGCACAACTCTCTATGTCTTAACAGAATATTTCCCTCTTCTAAGTCATGTGGCATTTTACTGGACAAGATGGATCATTTCTCTGGTGAGATACAAAAAATCCTAGGTTGCCAAAAGTAATCTAGACATTTAAAACAGCAAGAGATACTAAGATCACTCAGGTGTAGAGAGAACTAATTGCCAATATTCCTGAGGTAAGAAATGGGATCGGGATTGCTATGGATACGTGATAGAAAGCCTGTTACTCCCTCACTGTTATTCCTCTCTTAACTCCTTGCTTCAGGCCAATCTGGAAAATGAATGGACATGTCTAGCAATATGAGAGCCAAACAACACAGAAGATGCCATACCTGATAGGACCACCTCAGCATGTTATCACGTAATGCGGAGTGTTCAACATAATTGCACTGATTCCTGCCTGGATTGCTGCAGAAAATAATTAAAAACATGAAAGACATGATGAACTTTTGATAAACAAGGTGGATAGCATGAATTCCTTTAAGCCACTGACAAGCACATACTAAAGACTAAATTGTTGTATGTGTAGAAAAGGCTACATGGAACATGCTAACTTTTGATATAAACATAGAATGATATATATTCCCATATCCAGAGCTTTGTATTCTCTTCTTGATTCGAAAGCCTAGTCAGCTGACAAGTATGCCAGACTTAGATTAGCACAGGATCTCACAAGCTAGCAACATGCTCAAGCTTAAAATAGCAGCTGCACTGGTTTTCAAACATTTCCCTCTCTGTAGTCACACAGGAAAATTGAATAAACTCAAAATACTTCCACTGGAACTTTTTCTTTAGTATTTGGCATGAAGATACGCATCTAGAAACGTGGATGGAAGGTGCAGAAGGTTATCCATGCTAAAGGATGACTGGCACTGTCAGATGGGTATACTGCATATTTTTGAAGCTAGCTGGAGAATTCTGAGAGTTCCCAAAGGTGTAGATGGAAACAATATAAGATACACATAAGATTAGTCAGGTTCCAGCAAAGATATATTCTCTTGAAATTTTCTGGATGGACTGGAATCTGAGAAAGTTTCTGGGGGGTTTGTAGATATAAGCAATAAGTATGTGTCAGGATCCTTTTCACAGAGCTCTAGCTAAACCCATAAATTGAGAGTTTTCTGATAAAGTGCTATTATCACTGCTGGTGAGTGAAAGAAATACAAACTCAGGACCAGAATCTTACCCAAGTCTAACAGAGGAATCTCATAAAAAACATGAAGAGAGTTACATGCCTAAAAATAGGGTTCATACATTACTTTTAGTGCAGATGCTTCTAGTCAGTAAGAACTAGAACTTTAAACCTCATTATGTCCCAAACTTCAATGCCTAAACTTAAGGCACAGGACTGAGAGTGTCAACCACTATTACCCTCTTTGACTCTTGAAATTTCACATTTTGATATGGATTTATATTTTTCTCTCAAAGCATAGTTCATAACGACAACTTAGTAACCAAATGCTGGAGGTTCTTATCTGGGAGAGGATCTGGGCCTGAGGCCATCTAACAAACTTGTGGGAACTGTGTTATTCAACCACATAAATACAGTTACAAGAGCATGCTGACAAATAAGAAAGCAAATTGCCTTCAGTACAAAAGGAAATATAAAAATTCCTCAGAGGAAAAAAAAAATAGATCTATTTCATTTTATTTTTTAGACCTTCAATACACTGCAATGCCCATATTCCTAACCACATCTTTTCCACATTTCTCACATTTTTCCCTTTCATGTTTGTGCAGGAGAAATAAGCTAGAGTGCCCCATGCAGTTGCTTTTGACAAGGAAAGCTTCTTCTCGCCTTGTATTTGTTAAGTACATGGTTACATAGCAGCCAGACCTCTTCCCCCATTCCATCAGAACGTCTCCAAGGTTGTACGCTTGCAAAGCTTGTGAAACACTTCAGCATGACTATATTAGTACATACGGTGTCCTATGCCACAAACACAGGGAAAAATAATTACTGTGGAGTAAGATGAAGTGTAATCTCACCAGCTGTAAACTACTCCATCGTAACTGCTCATGTGCACACTCCTACACCATACTAAATTGGGACACAAACTACTCACACTTGTGTTACAAAGAACTGAGAAAGACAGATGAATAGATGCAGTTACCATAAGTAACTGACAACTCAGATGTTCTCTACTCTGGCATACTCTAAGCCCAAGTAGAATCTTTCCAATAACTTAATAATGCCCTTTAAAATCAGTTGCTCATTTTGTGAACATCGATATGTAGAAATTTAAACTTTTGAAGCACCTACAGAGCTTCTGACTTGAGAGTTGCAGAGCAAAAGTATCACAGAATAAAAAACTGGGGGTAGCTAGATGGTGCAGTTTTGTGACCATAATCTAAGTGCTGGGTCTGGCTAGGATGGAGTTAACTTTCCTCATAGCAGCCCATATGGTGCTGTGTTTTGGATTTGTGGCTAAAACTGTTGATAACAAACCAATGCTTTGGCTCTTAGTGAATAGTGCTTGTACAGTGTCAAGGCTTTCTCTTTTTCCTTAACTCAGACCCAATACTTAAATATGCTGTCCAATTGATAAGATTAAAAGCACTAGCTTGCTAGTAAAAATATATCTTTCAGAGAGAGTGTATCAAAAACAAAGGGAAGACTTAAAATCTCTCACATGCTTCTGTATTAAGGGCAGAAAAACAGCTCAGCAGATTGTATCTCAGTCAAAGTCAGTGCATATGTATAGTTATTTGTTGAACACCAGCAGGAGACAGTGACAAGAAGTTAAAGAAACCTGTTACCTGGCATTACTGTAATCCTGGCATGCGAGAGAGGCAGTTGTGAGCTCAGTGGAATCAACTACATTTACGAAAGCCTTGGGAACCTGCAGTAATAAAGTGAAAATTATTCATGCTAGACTTGCAAGCAATCAGCAAATCAGCAAGCAGCAATTATGGTAAATTACATCTACAACTTCACATGTATTACCTCTGGCCTGGGATTCTGCTTACATAAAATCCATGATCTAAGCATTTGCCAATTCTGTCCTGAACCCTGCTCCTTTGTCTGCAATCTAGGATCATCATTTATGAAGTATTTGTGACCGTGCTTTCTTTACTGAGACGCAACCATTCATTTTACATAACCAAAATGGCCACCAGCCAGCTAAACTGAACTCAAATGAACTTGGGACTACCATTTTTGTGGCAACACAGCAATGCAAAGCTGGGGACAAAACATCCTGTATAACAGCACAAGCACTCATGCAACCCACCATGCCTCTCCCCCATGCAGAAAGCAGCTTTTCATTTCCATAATGATATTTCACTTTTACAAGAGCACATAGACAGATTCTGGAAATAATAGTGGAGAGAATCTGAAGAGAATGTGTGGGTGGAATTTCCCCCATACACAACATTTGTCGAAGTCAGTTGGAGAAAAACGACTGGTTGTGGTCTGAGGCAACCAAACTGTAGCAGATTTAGAGTATGCTGTAGGCCTTCAATGCAGCAAAACAAAATTATTGGAAGATGCTATTGAAATAATTCAGTTAAACAGTTTATAGTCTGCTTTAGTCGTAATCTATCCTCATCTAGTCTACTATCATCAGTAGACCAAGACACAGCACAGAACACTTCCCAGAAACCTTCCTAGATAAGCAGATACTTCTTAGCTCAGCCAGCTAGAAAACCTTTAGAAAGGCTGAGATTTTTAAATGAATATATAAACGAAATAGATTTAAAATATCTATTATTTTTATTTTAATGGATGTTTTCCATGGTGTGTAAAAGTCATCACCATGTAGTTAGCAGCTTGTACAGTGACTAGGTGCTCCACATCAGTAATTAGATATCAGTTACTTCCACCAAAACCCTGTTATACATAACTTTCAGACCTAGACAGATGTACTACAATTTTCACAGAAATCATTTTAAAAATACCCAAAGATTGAGTGGTACATTAGGTTGTGTTGCAAAACAGAGCAGTTACCCATCCATCCTTTCTGTTTGCATGTGTCAGCTTTTTAAAAACGGGACTAAAACACTTAGTGAAAACAAACGGATCCAATGGGTTGAAAGTCAATGAGGCTGGTGTTCTAAGTCATGTGAAGAGTGGTACAAGCCCTAGTCTAGTAGGGGAGACTGGAAAAACACACAAAGGATTCAGCTATTCAGGGTTGAATACATCTTACCTTCTTATACAAAAAATCCAAGACAGCTGTAAGATTTTCCAGGTTTTCTGATATGCAGTCCTGTAAATGACATGAGAAAGGCCATCAAAACTAGTAGAAAAAACAGTAATCTATTTCCTAAAAGTCACAAATTCTGTGTATTGAGCTGTGCACTGAAGGGTTATTAAGAACCACTCTATTCTAAATTCAGCCTTAGCCAGCAACAAGTAAATAACATGGGAACTAGTCTTGTAATTTAACTGCCTATAAATAGACAACTTGACATATAGTGAAAAAACGACAGGGATAGGGAAGAAAAGTGTCTTTATACTTGAAGATGGAAAACAGTTGTTCTACTAAGACATCTCAGACTAGGGATGGCAAATTAAGTACAGATGTTCATAAATACAAAACACATTGTGTACCAGAAGCTTACATTATTGGATAGAGGCATCCCAACATCCCAGACTTAACTACTCCCCTTTGGTTCCCTGTGGCAGAGAGCAGAGTATGGGAAACTTAACTACCCGCCTTGACTGCTAAACCACCCCACAAAGTGCTTACCAGTTGAGTGGAAGCATAGGAGGAACATGGGCTTTCAGCACTGAAAAATACTGTGATCAGTTTCCAGTCATTTTGGAAGTCCATCATCTGGGAGACAAAAATAAAGGAATAGGATGACAGGTGATCTCTTTGCTATTTTCCTTTCTCACACACAATTTGCTGTGGGTTCAAAGCCAGCGAGACCAAGCAGTAGTCCATGGCCCAGCCCTGGCCATGTTGGTCCCTTCCATTTGACAAGCCATCCAGCTTTTCCTGAGAGGACACCAAACAGATGGTTAGGCATCAAATGCTGCAATCAAAGCTGAACACACATCTACAAAAAGCTCAGGATAGAGCCTGAAATTGCTGCTGCCATAGAAGACTCTATTGGAAAAGATGGGCATGGACAGCTTAGCACACAACTTGATGTTTCCTTCCATCTTTGTTGCAGCTTGCCAACAGGATTACTGTACATGAATTGCTGAGGTGTCACACTAGTGGGACAAAGACTAGAATTAAAAAGTCGGAGAGCTAGAACCCTGCTCAGCTGTGCTGTGTTTATTAGGCAATGCTGTACAATCCTGAAGAGCCTTGGTTAGAACCACAGTTCCACAAACATGCAGGCTAAATCCCTGTAGAGCAAAGAGGCAGCAGCAGAATTGCCTTGGCAATTACATTTTCCCATTACTTCAAGACAATTTTACAAAATAACATCATGGCTAAGAATAAAGGAGAAATGAATGCTTAAAGCTCTGGGACAGGACCTAAAAAGCACTCAGCCATGAATGATAATTCAAGCTCTCACCAGCATCAGCCAAAGCATATCTAGGTCTTTATTTTCCTTTTTGAAAATATGTTCCTAAAAGACCAAAAAGGAACTGAAGAGACAAATACTGAGAATTATTATTTTGGGTTGGCTTCTCAGAAACACTGGCACAGTTACAGACTGTAGCTAGCAGAAGTCTCACATCTTTAGCCAACACAAAGCAAACATATTGGCTTCCCTACCAAGCTCTTCAGCTGCTTTGAGGAAAGTAAAAAAGGTGGGATCCTTTCAGAGCAAAACTCTGCACTTGAAAGGCACAGAACTAATTCTTATTTACAACATAAAAACTGCAGTCTGTTAACCTCAAGAAATGGCATTTTCTGTTTTAAAAATCTTTTTGAGCACTCTTTAAGTATTAAACCACTTTTCTGCCTTTTTCTGCTTTAACACCATGCTTTCTGAATTGTCCTGTGCTTTAAACAAACCTGATCCACTTTCATGAGCTCCACTATTTCTTCAGCTTGATGCAGGAGGTCTCTGAAAAGCAGAAAGGAAGAGAGAAATTATGAAGGCATCAGTAGGGTTAAAGCTTTGGCCGATTTTTACCATTGAATCAATCAACATTTGAGGATTCAGGCTGGATTAATCTTTTCTCTCCTACATGTGTTAAGATTAGACAACTGACTGTGCTACCCAGAGAGAGCTTTGGGTGATTAGTTCATATTCAGCTATCTTACTTTCAGACACGTGCATTTTGATGAAAACAGCAGCTTACTAGGCACACATCAACTTCTATTCAAGCCAAAAATTTGTTTTGCAGCTATAGAGAGACCTGATGTTAACGCAGGTGATACAGACCCCAAAGCCAGGGGCTTTGTTCCTCCTGATTCTGACAGGTGCCAATTGAGCCACAATGACATCCTCTGCCACTACTGAGCTTACTCTGTGCCCAGCAAAGTGCTCCAGCATCAAAGATTTCCATCCTTTCCCTTGCCAGCTGTACATTAACTGCCCAGCCAAAATCCCTCAGACTCACCTGGCTGGACTGTCTGGCATCTCTCCCGCTGTGCCAGGTGGAGGGGACAGATGCAGGACCGAGGGGTTGAAGGTGCTAATGAGAGCTGAATGACACACACAGCTTAGGCGATTTCTGCATCCAACAGACTGCCACTCTGCTGATTCATTAAACACAACTAAACAGCACCAGAACACGTAAAGTCTGGAACTAAAACTGCAGCAGAACACGTAAAGTCTGAGGATCTCTTGGCAAGCACGAGAGGTATGCCCAAGCCTCTCTTCATCTGTTTTTCTTGGTTTTTTCCCTCACCTTCTGAAGTGAAGGCTTGATGTCTGAGTTTGCCTCCAGACTCAGGTCAAAAACCTCCATCCCCATCTCATGTCAGCCATAAGTGTGGTAGGTGGGCTTAAATAGCAGCAGCTGTTGAAATTAAGCTACTGGGAAAGGCTGCCCAGGGAGACTCATAAAACACCAATGGGTTGCCATGTTTTAAACCCCTTTTACAGTGAAATGGACATCACACCAAGGAATTAAGATACTAGGAAGATGATTTGGAGGGCAGGACCAGCTATATATTACACAGCATTTCAGTGGACATGAAAGTTTTACTTGCAATACCGTTTAAGCAAGCAAAGGCTGCCTCCAGAGAGCCAATAGGCAACAAATTCTCAGATGTTGGCAGTCTCAGTGTAAATCCTAAGCACATGGCACTTCTGGGCAGGAAAACCCACACAAGATTTCACCGAGTCACCAGGGGCCACAAGCACACACCAGCAGAGACTGTGTAGTGGGTACAAATAAGAGGCCAAAAAACGCTGTTGGGCATTTAAGAATCTTGCAGCAGTCTGTTACACCCTTTCTTCACTGCTGTTTGTCTCTTTAAAGCCATCATGGACAACCCAAGCTAGCTGTACTCATGTCCCCAGCTACACCATCCTTCAGGCTTCCCTTATACCCCTGCACTGTGCCTGTGCTGCACCTGCTCTGCAGCCCAGCAGAGCCCTGGAACTTCTGCTAGCAAGGTGTTAAATTAATTTGCTGAAGTTTTAGTGTGACAGCAAGACGCACCTGCTAAAGTTGCCACGCTTAGTTCAAGGAAGTTCTTTCCTGTGCTATAGAAAGGGAAGAGAAAACAGGAAGTTCCTGTTATTACATTTCTCAAAGAAAAATTATATTACAGCACAGCCTCAATTTCTTATTAGTTATGCTGCATCTCAGAGTGAAATTCACGGCAGCTGCTGCAAGTAAGAATGGGGCCTTTCTTTCCCCAAAACTGTCATGTCATCAGCTACTGCTGAGTAAGAACACAGTCCCAGATCTCAGTTTTTTATGTCTCTGTACCCTCTGCATGTTGCAGTACTTGTGCTTGCTTATGCATAGGTATAAGTGATGCAGGGGCCTCTCTGTGTAAACCCACATACAAGCGGACACAGATGTTTATGCAACCATGGAAAAACCTTAGTATTTTAAAGTTTATCTGTCCAGTGGTAAATCCTTATCTGGGATCCTGTGACTCAAAAGATCTGTACAGACCTGCAACTGCAAGGTTTAGCCAGATGTTCACCCACTGATTTAGATCTGCTAAAGGGGCGTGGAAGAAGGAAATGGGGTAAAGTTTGTCCATGAAGCACTGGGAATCAGCCAAGCAGAGGACAGGGTATCAGGGTTCTTTCTTAGCTCTGATAAATCCCTGCTCTCTAATCTCTAACTGGTGATTTATGATATTTACTGCCTAGGATTTATCACACAGCAATGATTCTTAATCAAGATTATTGAAGCCTAAGGTAATTCTATATCCTGCATAAGTACAAAAAATTTACTACCAAAGAAAGGGAAAGTTTCAGTGTCTCAAAATCCTTTCTATTTTACATAGGCTTTCTCCTCCTCTCTTTAAAACAATAAAAAAACTGCTTTGGCCTAACTCCTACACTGTGACAGTACAGAGATTAGGATAATGAAACTTATAAAAGCTAACTATTAATTGTTACCTTTGGAGTAAATCCTCACCAGATTCTGGTGTCTGTGAACAAAGAAGCAAAAATATTAAGCAAAATGTAAACTAGACCTATGTATGCTGTTCCCCTACTGCATTTCAGTCCTTTTAGAGACAGTATTGTTTTCCACATACTCTTCTCCATTGTGTTATAATCACTCACAGATTTATATTATTTTCCAGAACTTCCCTATTACAGTGCATTTTCATAATCTGGTAATCCCTTCTCAGTTAATGCTTTCATTAATGATTTTTTTACAAGGGGCTTAAAATAGAACTTGATTCGTTGAAATCGAATTCCATAAAACAAAATTCTGTTCTTGACCAAATTTCTCTAGATCTATTCCTACTCCTTTTCAACAAGGGACATAACCTGAAGTCATTTAGACAATTTACATAAATGGCACTCAGAAGGGTGTCTGTTAAAAAGAAACAGCATCAATAGAGGAACTTCACTGATTTCAGAGAGTTTGGCAAGGAGACAATGACAGAGATGTTTGCTCTAGGAAAGCAAACATTCCTTAAAAGAAGTTCATTTACAAGTTTTTCTATGACACCCCCACAAGCAACAAAGACACTGGCACAAAGACTTGCTCCAAAGGGCCATGCACCTGATATGGGTGAAGCACATTTGCATCCAGGACAATAAATTTTCTCGAATGAGAGAGGTATTCACAAGGAGTCCAGAAGCGCTGATTTTCTAAAGGAAAAGTATGATATATTGATGGATACCATCTCAAATTTGAAAGTTGTTTTTTAATAAGGGAGACTCTCCCCTATTTTTCACAGTTGCAGCCTCTCCAGTTGTTATCAATTTTTTTCCTCTACAGGCATTTCTATGCTTCCTCAAAGCTTGAGAATTGTGGTTAAATGCTTTTAATTTGGCCTCCAATCTGTTCCAAATATATACTTCCAACTATTAAGGCAAATAAAGATCATCCAAATCTGACTATATTATTACAGGCAGGAGAACTTTACTCACTGATCTATACATCAGAAACATCTTTGTGATTCTTGTAGACCTTCTGCCTTCTAGCTAGGAAATGAATTTCTACAGAAAACACTTGATGAGGTGGAAAATCTACTGCATTTCTCAATAATTTGTATTTGTTCCAGTTTAAATTTTCCCAGCATCTTCTTCCAGTTATTCAATCTGTTATGCTCATTGTTAGGAAAACCCATGCACTCTAATCAAATATCATGGTTCTCTGCAAGAGCACTGTGATCACGTTTCCTCCTGCATGAAGTCAGCTGGCTATTTTTAGACTCAGGGTATATTAGAACACTGAACAGCAGGTATTTCCAGTCATTTTTTCACCAGAAGTCTTTGATGCTTGTGGAAAGACTGAAGCCCTGAACACCCTGAGACCCCAAACTACATCATCAGACTTCAACATCACAGTGGAGGAAATGGGTCACGTTCAGCACATTTCCCGCTTGTACTTACTCTTTGCAAACTTCCTATTGCAGTGACTGCTTTAATGTCAGCTGGCCTTAGAGCATGAACTGCAGAAAAGCAAAAGACTTCAGGTTACAAAAAAAAACCCCTAAAAGCAAGTTATATTCACCAGTATATTAAAACACAAAATTGGCTAAAATAGTAACAAGTCTATACTGATCACTTCGATTGGAGGTTTTAAACTAGTCAGAAAGTATGAGAAACTTTTTCTCAGGTTTTCAGTAAATACTCTGGGTGTTTAGAGGCACTGAAATGCTCAACACTCAAGAAAGAAAAGTTAAAATAACACTGCTGAGAATGACTGAAGTAGTAGTGGCATCCCCAATCACCATCTGAAGAAACAAAGGTAGAAAATTAATCACAAGTGGAACAAAAAACTAAGGAGTTTATTAGAGTCTAGCTCTACTTCAGTCAATCCCATACATAGGCATCCCCATATACAGCTGATTTCTGCCCCAGACCATTCTCAAATAATTTTGTGAAGGAAAGCCTCTGCAGAGACAATATCTGCAAATACAAACCTGAAGATGAAGGGGTCTCAGGGAACATCACCTGCTCACACGAGAACTGCAAGCTTCTTAGAGCCTTAGACATAAACAAATAAATATGGTTGATTGCTTAGATCAAGCAAGAAAATTTGTGGAATGAGGGGTCCTATGGGCTCCATTCTCACACAGAACCAAGATTTTACTCAAGTAAACAATTTCAAAGAACGATTACACCTCTGTTAGAAATACATGGGAACACAGATCTGGACAGCTGCATTTTCAGTTAACTCTTCTAAAACTTGACACTTTCTGCTCAGTTTTCTTACTGATTGCCACAGCACTGGGCCTGAGCAAACAACAAAATGTGCTGAACACCTCCTGTCACATCCATTGCTGCAATGACTCTTTAATCTGGAAGAGGTCACAAGGACAGCTACTGCAGGCATCTCTGTGTGCCAAGGAGCACCCAAGTCACATGACAAAATTACAACAACACCTGCCTTAACAACACCTAGCCAGGTGTTCAGAGAAGGCAAGGATGTGAGTGATGTTATTCACTCAGCGTGAGAGACAGCTCAGTACCAGTAGGAACACTGTTTATTGCCATCCTATATCCTTAGGGTAGGCACAGCCCAACATCAAGTGCTTTAAAGGGAGATGAAAGGCAATCCTTGCCTCCCCGGGTGACTTGGCAAGGGGTTCCCTCATCACAGTGACCATGAATGGCTGTCTGACCATCACCAATACCTAAAGGTGAAATCTGTATAGTGACAAGGGCCACCACGGTCCCCACACACTCCCTAGTGCTCAGCTGGAGGACTTTAATGGTGCAGACAGTTTGCACTGTTAAAAAGCAACGAAGAGTTTAATCCTGTGTTTCTAAAAGAGCAACAGAGCATCTAGGAAAAAGTGCTAGCCACAAACAACCTAAGTAAAGGATATGCAACGTAACAACAAACATTACTTGGAGAAAACCTCATTTCCTGATTACGTTCTGTAATCTTGCAGCTGCACTATCACATTGCTGACTCATTGGCTTTGCATTTCTTCTTTGCAGAAGCAGAGTAGAGCAACAAGCTGTATTCTTTCTTCTGCTGCTTGCCTCAGAGGAAGCAACAGCTTGACAGGTAATGATAGGTATTGAAAACAAAACAAAACAAAAAAAAAAAAACAAACAAAAAAAAAAACCAAAGTTGTACTCATACTTTACCTCTAGTGTCCCATATTCTTCCTGATCATCTGCATTACCTTAAAAACATGAAAGAAAGGGTTAAGAAAATGCTATATTATGTTTAACTTTAGGAAAAAATGCTTCATAAGATTTAATATACCTAAAAGCACAGAATCCAGAGAGGAGGCACCTTTCTCATCTGCCCCACTTTCCAAAGACGAGGCTCATCCCAACAACCAAACGTATTTTCTTTGATTTTTCTATACTAGAAAAAGCTTTTATTTATTATAAGCAGGTGAGATGTCTTGAAATTAGTGGAATCCAATGGATTTATAGAAACAGGTGATGAACTGCTTGTGGATTCCTTCAAATAACCCCATCCTCCACAGGCCTTCCCTACCTGTTTTCCTCTTCAGCACATTTCACACACTGCTGTAGTCTTATTCTGTCCAAATTTAGAATAGTTTGAATGTGTACAAGGCGAAACTTAGCTCCTTAGAAAGGAGCCATTCACATTAATCTACATCTTCCACAGTCAGGGAGCAGCATGACACTGTTGAGAGTTTGCCATAGTGATACAGAAACAGCTACAATTTCTTCTCTTAGTAGAGTGCTGGCAGACAAAATAGCCTGTGGAGCCAGAAGTCAGGCCTGTAGATGCTTCAGTAAACATTATTCTCTTTCCTTGAGCATATACTTGCATTTATACAAAAAATTTTGGTTTATTCTAAAATTTCTAAAATTTACAAAGATAGCCACAAAGCCTAGGTCAACTAAACTTCAAAGCATGCTCTCAGCTGTTTTTGCTTGCCTCACTGAAGCCATCAGCATCCAGCAAGTCTTATACAGGATTAGAATAATTGTACTTTAACAGTCAGGAGCTATTTTTGGAATATTTAGCCCTGCTGAGTACTTCTGGCTTGTACACCTTTGTTTCTGCGTCAATGACAGAGTAAGAGCTGAGCCAGCTCAGTCCAGCAGGTGAAACATCCTTGGGTGTAGGACAGCCAGTGGTGCTCACGCTGCCTGGCACAGGCAGGGGGTTCTGGGCAGCCTCTGGGGACATGGGTACCTGTGCACACCAGTCACTGCAGTGACACAAAGCCACTACTGCTCCCCATAACTGCTTCAGCCTGTCACCTGTTCCACACCAAATGCCCATATTCAATAACTGGCAGCAACTCCTATCCGTGTTTTTTTTCCCCTACTCGGGTTTCAGCCATGAGCTATTTGCAAATTTATATTATTTTTACAGTACTCTGTAGAAGGTTGAAACAGTTTCCTGGGTGTTGTGTGACATTTTTTTAACATTTCTGCCTGTTCAGTCTGTGGGTTTTGATGATGCTTTACTCAGCGCAATAACCAGGATCCCCATTCTGTTTGGGATACTGGAGGCAAAAGCAATGAGGGACTTGTCTGCATCACACAAATCTACTGCAGGAACCAGTATCTGGGCATTTTAACACTAATTTCAACTATATTTGAGAATAGTTCCCTAGGTCACATTGAGGGAGAAAGAGGATCCAGTACCAATTTCCAGAACTCAGGGAATTGGAGAAACAGTTTTAATGTGTCAAACTGAAAGTCCATCTAGTCTAGGATTTTGCCTCTGACAATATCCACATGCAGATGCTTAGGCAAAGAATAAGGAAAATGCAGTTACACTTCCATTTTCTACCCTCTCAATTATTTATACTATTGTGCTCCCTGTGCAAGCAATTACTTAATGTTGAAGAACGCCCTGCCATCTTTCTTCCCTGCATTTGCCTACTTGTTTTTCTAATAATTTCACACTTTTGGCTTTCCCCAAGACCTGTGGCAAAAGATGCTTCATCACTCAATTACATGTTGGAAAAAAGTACTTCTCATTTGTTAGTAACCTGATTGTTTCCTTGTTGCTATTGTAGTCATTCCTCTATTTCTGCAAAATTTGCCATTTTGCACACACCTGTATGTCTTTATCATATATATATCCCTTCTCTTCCAGGCTGAAGAGTCAGTTTTTTGATCTCATGTTGAAATGTCTTCCTAAGTCTGACCCCTCTCCCCCTTCATCCTCCTGCTAGGTTTTACCTCATCTTTTTTGAGATGAAAAATCCAGACCACTGTCAAGATGCAGGTGAACCAAGGCCCCGTACACAGCAGCAGCAATAGGGGTTTTATGCTGTTCTCTAGCTAACTCCTGAAATAACTTCTCTCTGACTATCGCTAGCAGTGATGTCCTCAGACAGTTGTGTTCTGGGGTCAAGCAGTATCTATTCAGAGTTCACCATAGAGCATACATGGATTAGAGTAATATATAAGGGGGAAACTTAGTCTAAATTTTCATTTCTGAACATGCTGAATACCTTTGCAAGTTAGAATGCACTCTTATCCAGGTCACTTCTGAACATGTGCAGAGCCCACATCCCAAAACAGATCAATATGAGCATCACAGTTTAAAAAATGGACACGTTCAAATTTCAGCTTGGCTCACTCCCTTGGGTGGATATCATCCAATCCTGACAGTTCTTTTACTATTTGTCATCTGTTTGTTCAAGGACTTCGTCATTACTCCTCTTGTCCTCTGTGCTGAAAGGCTTGGAGTGCAAGGCCTTTTTTAAGCTATTATGCAAGCACATCAAAGAAAAAAAGAAATTGTCAAGCTTCAGCCTTCTTTTATACATCAGTCAGTCCACAGACTCCATGTTTCAGAAGAATTTGAAAAATTGCTTCCACAATGATTCATTGTTTCTCTTCAGACTACTTTTTGGCTTGGCTGATTAAATTTTAACCTCTTCATTCTTCTTAGTTTGTTTTGGATTTACACTTTACACAGGATGACTTTTTAAACTCCTGCTACTCCCAGTATTATAGTTACTCCCTTACTATACCATTGAATAACTCTAACTTGTATTTTCAATTTTCTTGACATAAAAAAGGAAGTATTTTTCAGATTATTCTCCAAAAATTTGGGAGAAAGATTCTAACTTCATCCTCCCTTGTTCTTACAATTGTTCTGTTTGAACAAACAATTCTTAAAGGCTGCTATCCATCAACATCTTTTTCCTGGATAAAGTTTTCAGAGGAACTGCAGCCACCGTGCATATTTTTCCCTAAATTAAAATGCTCGGATGTGATAATTTCTTCTGATTACTTCAGAAACCAAAACCTCCTAACAGTTTATTATTTGTCAGAGCACCTTATAATCCTCTGAAGATAGTGATCACCACAGCCTACTGCTAAGGTTAAGCACTATTACTAGTTCTCATTATTTTTTTACAGACAGAGACCTGAAGCAGAGAACAAATAAAGCCAAAGCATACACAGCATTTTCAGTCTTGAGCACCTACAAAACTGTCACTAGCACCAAACATGGACTTTAGAGACCCATACAGGGAACAAGGGCTCCCCCCTACCCTGAATATTACAGAAATCTGAACAATGCCTGGAATGCCAGGATGCTGACTAGCCATTCACATAATCTTCTACCACTGAAAAGAAAATGATCATAGTTATAAATTCAGAGAAAAGCTCTGTTCCTTGCTTGAATTTCTGCACCATTTTGGCACAGATCTCACTGCTAGTCTAATTATTTGGTGATGTTTCTCTCACCAGAATGCTTCAGTGCCTAAGACACAGTCTATCCCCAGAACAGTGAAAACCAATGCATACATCTTCATCAAAAAATGATCAAACATGCCCAAAACTGCATTTAAGATCACAGTTTTACTCACAGATTTTCTTCATCCTGCTTCTTAAACTCCTGCTATACACCCACCTTGCAACAACTAAAAATAGAGGTTCCCAAATACTGTGCAATGCAAATTTTCAAAGGGCCTTCCAAAACTTACCTTCTGAGGAGAGCAACCAAAGGAACAGCACACCTAACAATAGCTTCATGGTAACCACCTCTGTGAACTGATAATCCTGGAGTGCTGTGTGTTAGATGTTAAGGCTGAGAAGAAAGAAATTCTCTTCCTTTTTCTCCTTTATATGTTACAAGTTGATAACTCAGCAGCCATAAAACTTATTTGCTTCTACCTTTGGAAAGCAAAGTGACGATGATATCTCATTTCATTGCCCATCCAAGGGTCAAAGAAGGGGCACGGCTTCTCTCACTTGTTCAGACAGAACTGGCCATTTTCTCAGGGGAGTTCTCAGCAAATGTAAGGACCAAGATCACATGAGTCACCTTCCAGCAGGGTCAAGGCTCTTCCCGGCAATACATAACACGTTAGTTTGGCATTAGCCTGCCTCTGCCAGGCACGGAAGGAGCTTCCGCTGCTGAGGCAACAAGGACAACTCAACCCTACGCAGCAGCCCACACCCACCCACCCAAAGAGGAAGGTTGTGCTCTTCCTCTTATCTCCTTCCCTACCTGTGCTCCTTTCTTGCCTTCAACCAGACCCATGCTGTGCCTGTTCCTCTTGCACTAGTTCCTCTTCTGGCAGATTTTCCTTCACTGGGTTATGCCTCAGCAGTATTTGCCAAGACAGAGCCATGCCAGACAAGCAGGATCAGTAACTCTGCCCTCACACTGCCCAGGTCTCCAAACCCCTTGCTGTGACACTATTAGAGTAGCACAGTCACTCCTGCAGAGTCAAAGAGTGTGCAGAAATGCCAGCTAGATTGTGATACAACCCTGCCCAGTGACACTACCACTATGCCTCAATTACAGCATCAGAGTCAAACCTCTGAAGAGCAGCCTGCTGTCCTCACACAAAACAGCAGAGTGACCTTTGGCCTCTTCCAAGCCAGACACCCAGAGAGTGCTCCTACATGAATAAAGGGAGTCTGCTTAAGTAAAGAGCTTTAGATGCTTAAATAAGCCACTAACACACCCAACTCAGGCAGTCTAACCCATCCTTCAATGGAGTTTTTGTTTATTTTGGCTTTCTGTTGTTTCCTGACAGAAATTTGATGTTCTATGAAGGAACACATTGGAGGCAGATCTTGTGCTCATTTCACTTTTCAAAAACCAGGAATGATATATTAATTCTGAACATGAACAGCTATTGTTCAGAGCAACATGAAAGGATGAATGTACGTAGACAGGGGAAAGCATTCCTCCACCCCCTGAATCTCTACCCTCAGCTCAGCAAAAGCACACCAGCACAAGGGACTTCTCACCTCAGACACAACTGCATATTCAAGTCTGAGAGTAATGACCTCATTCTGCTTGTGGCTCTCACCCCGGAAACAGTTTGACAGCCAAACTCCTTTAACCAGTAAGATAATGAAAAGTTAAAGTTTTACTCGCTGTCAGGGCACAGCACCACACCAGCAAGGCCTGCCTGGGCTGAGCTGCAGTGGAACTCCCAAGCACCTCCTCAGAATGAGGGAGGTACAGATGAGGCTGGTCAGGACCATTATCCCCTCTCATTCAAGGCAGTCATGGCACAGCCTCAGCATGGATGGGAGTTACCTTTGGTGGATTGCGTCATTACACATAAGGGTTTGTGGCTGCTTTGCTCCTCAAGGGAAAGCTCTCCCTATCAAAAGTCTGAGAAACAGACTTCTTGAAGACCTGGAAGTGTTTAAAATCCCAGAAAGCCTCTTCCTCATTGTACACCAAGCAAAACATGAAAAGGAAGGTAGCATTGATTCATTCTTTTGCCATAAACCACAGATCCAAGAGTAACTTTAGTCTTTAAACACTGTGACATGCTCCAGAAGCAAAACAGCATTAACTTCAAGGCTTGTAAATCTCTTGTAAACACTCCTTCCCACCACCAAAGCATCAAAATAGCTCCTAGACTGAATAGCAAATAGCAAGTGGCAGCAAAGATCAAAAAAAAAGTTTGCAAAAGGGAGAAGAGAGAATTTTCTATTAGATAAAGAAGGTGTCAGAGACAAATTAAAGCTTTTACGTTAGTGCCAGGGCAAGGCTAGATGCAGCTACTGAAGGGAAGGAGAGTTCCAGACCACAAACCAACCCTCAGCTGATAGTATTTAGGAATACCCAAGGGAACTGCAGCCATGTAGCTGATTACCTAATGATCAACACAGAACATCTTGTGTCTTCCCTAAAGAGCCTGCAGCTGCTCAGCTGGGACAAGGAGCTAGCTAGGCCTGGTAGTTAACCCTGCCTGAATGGTGTCAACCTTCTCATTGCTTGCCCTGGATGGAGAGGGCTCATAACACAACTGGCACAGAAGAGCTTTGGGTGAGATTTGGTGGTAAAAAGCAGAAGTTTTATGCCTTGGCATGTTCTTGAGCAAATAATCTGTTTCACAGGTCTATACCCAACAGTGCAAAATACCACCAAGAAAAAAAACGTCCCAGTTGGTTTCAAAACCAGCAACACCCAAACAGATACTCAAACACAGGTGCTAAAGCATATTAGCCAACCTCTTTGGTTCATTGCTACATTTTTAGGTGGCTTATAATATACCTAAAGCTTCACCTTTCATACCGGGTATGGGAGCCACAGCTGGGAAAGCCATGGGATTTTTTTAGCATGTCTTTAAAGTTTTTCCTTACCTCCTCTGTTAAACAGAGCATTTTCTAGCATTTCTTTTATTCATACAGAATATCAAAACCCAAAACCTCTTTCAACCTAAGTCCTTACCTGTAAGACCACTGTTTTAAAATACATTAATGAAGGTATGGCTGCATATTAAAAGAAGAAAAACTCCAACAATAAAAACAATGATAAAAAAACTCCATAATTAAACCCAAGATTTTTGGTTTTGTACTGAATAAGTTAGGGAGGCAGCTTACTCAATTGCTAAAAAGCAGAGGCCATATATCAGTGGATAATGTAATTGCATCCACAACACTATCACATTACACTGGCATAGCAGAAGACTTCTTGTGGAAATAACAAAGCAGACCGAGTTTCCATTTCATCTGAAGATAGAGTCTGTCTGCAACCTGTCACTGCTTCAACTAATCCTACTGCCTTGAATTCTGTATTTAGGAAGCATATCCCTGAATTATTAAATCTATGAGGCACCCATCTGTGATGGGTAGAACATGACAGTGCTACAAAAACGTTAGGAATAAATCATATACAACAGCAAGACGTGTCATGTGTCCTTATGATGTTGTTCCATTGCCTCCTCTGGCTGTGATTCACACTGCTGGTAAATTTAGTGCATACTCTGGACCTAAACAGAAGATCTGCTTCCACAGGGGAGTTCAGACGTGCAGCAGAGGGTGAGGAGATCAAGTGAGGCCAGGGGCAGCCAGGGACATGAATCATCGGGCAGCAGTTCTGCGGCAGCAGGCAGGAGAGCCGCATAGCCTGAAGGAGGCTGCTACCACCTGCTGGAGGGAGTGCAAACCCTCCAAAGAAAAGAACACAAACGTTAATGCGGAACTGGAAATCACCGGTCTGCCCACGGTCAGATTACTGAGAGTAGGCAAAAGACCCTGCAATGCTTAGTGCACGGCTTTAAAAAACTCAGGCTTTTGGAGTTGCAGGCGAGGAGGATATAAATGATTTCTAAAATGGCTTTAATAAAAGATATCTTGGTTTAAAAAAAAAAAAAAGCAAAGACCCACAACACAAGGCCTCAAATACACTTCCCTACATTTTTCTAAGCTCAGTGGATGGTTGAACTCTTGACTTTCATAGTTAGGATCTGCATAGCTGCTATAGAGACCTAAGATGTGGCAGTAAGTATGCAAATAAGCAAAGTAACCACCACAATTATAGCCATGTTTTGGATGAGCTATGAAGCAGTACTCTCCTGCAAGTACCTACCAGTAGCTGAAGGCAGCAACATAACAACAAAAACTCCAATCCAATGTTAATAATTGAATGAAACTTGAAATTTCTTCCTTGTGCCTTAAGTAGGGCACAACCTCCCACACAGATTGTTTGATTGTTTGCTGAGGGCAAAAGCCCTTTAGCCACTCATCTGCAGCTGGCACCAAAGTACAGACTAAAGTCCACCTGCACAGACTTCTCAATGCTGCTGAGAAGCTGGTGGTGTCCAGCCTGCCTTTGCAGCTTGTGAATCTGCCACAGGTCCCTCAATCCCCATTGCCTGTCACAAAAGCATGGTGTGCCCTTTGCAGCAAAAGCTGGAACTGCTCTTCACTGCCTACTCTAGCAGCTTCTAGGCCTTTGACACAGGCGAGCTGCAGATCATGCCACAGGCTGAAATCTTCCCAGCTCCTTGGGGCAGGAGCCCTGCCCGATGATAGCTGCAAGGCTGCTGAGGACTCTGAACAGCCAGATAACAGCAGAAGCCAAGATTTACAGATCCTCTGCTAAAGACTCTTTTTACTGACTTTTCTGTATTGTGAGGATTCGTTTGAGTCTGTAAGCATCAGGATGCTGGGGACCAGATACTTCCTGTGGCCTCCTCAGTTGGCCCCTTGGTTATCAAATCAGGAGATAAGGCTCACTTCTGGGGAGCCCTGTTTACAGCCACAGACTTGAGAGGGTTCACCAGCACTACCACAGCCTTGAGAAAGCAATGCTGGCAGGAAGGCAGATAGAAAAGGGAAGCAGCCTGCCTGCCTCTGATAGACAGTGATGGCATTCGATGGCAGGCACCAGAAAATATGTGCTCCCTTCCCGTGTCTCTGGGTGAGTTCGTTAATGCTCACATGCAAAGTACATAATTCTCAAAGACTTGCATGGAAATCGGACACCTAAATAAACACCACTGTGAATTGAAGAAGAAGTCTCAAAGTGCCGTGGTTCTCTGTAAAATGAAAACATTAGTATTCCCTTTCTCCTATTCTTTTCCATTAAGCTATAAATTTCCCAAAGCAGTGCCAGCTTTTGGCTGTTTGTATTCACACCACAAAGGGGCTCTGTTTTCAGCCAGAGCTGTAACTCCAGCAGCCAGTGTGGGAAGCTCCTGACTCTCCTCCTGTGCTCTCTGAAGTTCTTCCCACATGAAGGTGCAACACACAGACTCTGTGGGGTCAGCCTGTCTAGGTGCCACAGTGTCCCAGACTTGCTAGTCCATCTATGCACATCCTAAAACTCCTGTTTACCTAACTCCCCTGCTGAGAAGTTAATTTTTCAGCCTGTCTTTATGCATCAAAAAACATATTCCTTTGACCTCAGTGAGCCAGCCCCAGGTGTGCTGTATTCCTTTTGTATCATTAATACTTGTGCTGCTCTTGAAAAAGAGAAGATTATCAAGCAGTAGCATAGCAATTGAGATGGGCAGAGGAGGTAAGGCTGCTTTTCCTCATATGGGATGTGTTTGACTTTTCTGGCTGCATTTGCACCAAACTCTTAGAGACTTTTACACTCCACAGCCCTCAAGGTTGCTCAGTTTTCATCCATTAGCCACAGAAACTCCTGGACCCAGGAGCATATGGCTTGGCATGCTCCCTTCACATACTTCACACAACACAAATCGTGGCAAACGCATTCTCCCATCCTAGGGAGATGTTTGTTCAACATCAATGCAATGCTCTGATCTGCTCTCACCTGTTTTGCGGCTAAAAGAGCCAAACATGGGCTGTCCAGGTGCTCTGTGTCTTCTTGCTCACCGGTTCTTTCTCCTGATGAGTGGAACTGCATTGAGACAAGCCTGTGGGTAACAGATTCAGTGCTTAGAGAAGAGGGCTGAAAGGCCTTTGGACACACACACACACTTATTTTACTAAGGGACCATGCAAGGCCAGGCAGCTGAAGCCTTCTGTAACTGTGAAGAGGTGCTTACAGAAACTAAATTTCCTTTTGTGAGGCCAAGAAATCACAGGAGAACAGCAAGCAAACACCATCAAGTCAATCTTAAACCGAAGTCACACAGAGTTCAGCACTTCAAGAAAGGGAATCAAGCAAATGGGCATAAAATAAATAGGAGGGGTGAGCATACAGAAACTACGGAAGCCAGACTGGACTAGAAATATTTACAGAGCAGGGCAGAAAGGAGTATCAGTGCTCTGGCTGGAGCACACGTCCTGAGTGACAAACTGCGTGCAGACGATCACGCCTGCTTTAGCCAGCTGTAACTCTCGCAATCGCCACCAGAGGACACCAAATTCCTATATTTTTACTCCTGAACACAACGAGTATCCTGACCCTTCCGCTGAGAGTGGGGGAAAAATGTCACGGCCGTGGAGCTGTACCTCCAGTCCTTGGGATGAGAAGTCCAGGCCAGGGGACTCTTGATGTGACCTGCGTTTGTTCAAGTACATCCATCACATCCTCCCTCACAGTCAGAAGCCAATTCCAAGCTTGCATCTTTTCAGTGACTGCACGATTTGAAGACCAGAAATAATACAGAAAATAACAGTGATTTAAACCAACGCTAGATGATCAGAGACCAAAAGCCACTGCCAGCTGAACAGATGCTCTTATCCCATATTTCAGTTGAAAGAGCCTTCCAAAATTCACAGCTCTGCCACACTTCATCCTGACATTTCAGCAGAATATTGCAAGAATGCCATCAAGTGCTAGAGGCCTTTGTTTTTAAGATGGAAAGGCTGGGTTCTGGAACCAGCTATGGGTGCAGGCATGGACCTGTCCATAGGATTTTCTGAACAATTAACATGCACGTTATTATTTCAAGTGATCTCAATAAATTGCAAAAGCTGCTCAGAATCAACTGGATAAAATTCAATAAAAACACTCCAAAATGATTGGGAAGGAAAAATTAAGTGCACAAATGGATGACTTGGAATAATTGGTTAAGCAGCAGTACTACACAAAAGGATCTGGAGGAATTAGAGTGGATCATATTATGAGTCAACAGTTTTGTTGCAGTTGCAACAAAAACACTTCTTTTGGGATAATATTAATGGAGTGTCATAAGTATGCCACAGAAAGTCATTATCCTGTTTTACTCCAAAACAGTGCTCACTAATGCTGAGCTTTGTGCCAAATTTGAGGCACTAGCAGTTTCAGGAAGATGGAGTTAGAGCAGACCAGCCAGCCCAACAGAAAGCTTAAGAAATCTTAAGGAAAGCTGGATGTACTGGGGGAGGTTTTCTTGGGAGAGAGTGCTCTGATCTTGCAGGGGGCTGTTCTAGCCAGCAGCAGTTACCATGCATCTGTTTTCCCTGGCAGCTCAGAAGAGAGATAGGCAGAGGGGTCCCAGATCAGTGTGGAGCAAAGGCAGACACCAAACCTGGGACTAGTTTGGGCTTCATCTCAACAGGCATCTCTGTTTTTCTTACATAAGAGGGAAGGTATGCAGGTGGGGGATGGGAGGGGTCACGAGTTTTGATGTGACTGTCAGTGACAACCTGGAAACTTGCTTTCAGGTGAGGAATGGTCCTTTTAACACAACAAAACGGCACACCCAGGAGTGCATACACAGACCACACCTACTGGAGCCTGCTTCCACAGGGTTGTTTGTACTGCAAGCAAAGGCGAAAATAAAGATTGGAGACAGGAGCTTGCTTTTAGCCCATTCCTCCCCCAGGTCAACCTGTTCCTATGAATAGTATAGCAAGGTTGTTCACATATTACTGCTTTCTGTGGCTCCCGGGGGCCTTCCAGGTCCTGCCAATATCACTGCTGTAAGATTCCCAGCCCTTAGACCTGGTTTCCAGCAAGCACCTAAATAAATTTGGGCATGTCCCCATTCAGAAAAGGCCTTAAGCTTATGCCTACATTAAAGCACAAGCTTCAGAGTGTGTGTTCCATGGCTTCTGCAAACAGGGCCTTTACCTTAAAAAACATAGATAGAACAACTTTTCATTTAGCTAAGCTCAAACACTTCCCTCAAACTCCTTGAATCTACCTCGTCTCTGACACTGAAAGAGACACCTTGCATAAGAAGACTCCCTTGCTTCCTCTCTGCTGTAATTCGGCTCTTCCCCGCTCCAGGGCACGTACCTCTAGGGACAGATGAAATCTGTTCCTGTTTGTTACTAAGCAAAGCTAGATCTCAACAGCAGTGATAAAGGCCCTTGCACATCCTAGCTTGCTTTCTGATACTTCCCTTTTCTCTGGAATTCATACTCCTCACCCGCCCTTGCTCCCTTCCCCCTTCCCTGTTTGCTCATACTTCTGGAAAGATGACTGAAGGCTAACCACTGAGTAAGACACAGCTGCACGTCATCGCCTGTCTGCTGCAAGAAGGGGTGAACAAGTTCGTTTGTCCACAGGTTAAAGTGAGGTTGCCATCCTAACAAGGAGCACGTAATTGGGAGACCAAGCAGTGGGAAACCTGCCCTCTCTTCCCTCTCGTCTGGAGCTTTTAATTTCTCTTGTTTTCTTCATTGCGTACGGCACTTTATGCCTGCACAGCATCTTTCAAGTGAGGATCTCAAAGGGCTTCACAGACCTTAATTAAACCTCATAAATCCCTAATTGATAGATGAAAATTCTGAGTCACAAAAAGGTGAAGTGATGTGCTCATGGTGAAACAGTGAGTCAGTTGCACAGCTTGGAGCAGGGCTATGGCAATCCCAATCCAGTACTCAGCATCCCAATCCAGTACTCACTTGCCAGGCTGCACAGAAGACTTGGACAGTGAGTTCAACAGCTGCCTGATGCAGCTCCCAGTGGCCATTCAGCCACTGGTGGGGAACAGCCATCAATGGCATTTGGTGCTGTGGCACCACACTGCTTAAGGGTGGAGCCTGGGTTGCAGGAGTACTGTATTATCCGGGAACAGCCCCAACCACCCCACTCCCCACTGACTGTGACCCTGAAGCCAGCCTGCAGCCCAGGGCTCAATTAATGGCTATTTCCAAATCCCAAGGAGGCATCTACCGGTCCTTTCACCCTCTCCATGCGGTGGCCTGGCAGGCGAAGGGCCTTCATGCCCTGATATATGCCTGTAGAAGCAATGCTATTATCCCTACCGCGGACCCACAGGGACACAGTGCAATCTGCACCCAGGGAGCCAGGCAGGCACCCAGACGGCTCCTGGCTGTCAGCTGGCCTCGGGCAAGTCCCTTCTTCTTTCCTCTGTTTCCCTCCCAAGCCTTTGTTTCACATCCACAGCATGCAGGCAGGGCCGGGGCCCTCCCTCCCGGCCGGGTGTTTGCACGCAGCGGCCCCGTCCGTGTCTGGCCGGGCTGGCAGGACAGCACGGCCCTGCCCGCCCATCCCTCCTCGGTGCCGGGGAGCCGGTCCCTCTTGGTGGACATCGTCCCAGTCTGCTTTCCAATTATAGCATTGCTGGGCTGCGACTGTATTTAATTGTCTGCGTTTTATAAACACTAAACGGCCTTGGCTGACGCCCGAGTTAATGATCCCCTGCAGAAGCGACTTTGGCCGGCCGGCTCCCAGCTGGGCCCTCACCACGCCCACCAAAAAGGGTCAATTAAAAAAAAAAAAAAAAAAAAAAAAAGATGAGAGAGGATAAAAACACAGAAACACGACTTAAAAGAAGATGATGCACCTGAGGAAATGACACATCTCCCCTCCTGTCTGCCGCTGCTGAGTAGGGCTTTCCTGAAGGCACCAAACAGCAGCGGGTGCCTCTGCTCCTCAAACTCACCCTCCTGCTGCGGCCAGAGCCAGCTGCCCACACCTCAGCACCCTTTCCCAACCATCCCAGTGAACCAGGGTCCAACAACGGCAGAAGCCCTGTAGCAGAACAAACAGATCACTTCACCTACCGTGTCAAACCTACATTTCTTTCCTCCAGGTTTTCCCCTCGCTTAATATTAGCAAAGGGAAAAAAAAAACCCAACACAACTCACCTCAAAAATGCAAACCAATGAAAACCCCCAGAGTAAATAGCCAAGGCTTTTATGTTAATGCAAGAGTCATTGACAGCATCAAAACAAAGGGAAAATCTCTGGGTCAGATTTGCACATGATGTAAATAAGCCTATTGAGTTTCAGTGAGGGGCACAGACTGCCATACAGTATGTATATCCTCATTCCCCTCTGCTATCGCATCCCAGCTCAGTGGCACAATGGACACAATGGAAGGGGAGCAGATGACACTTCAGTAGGATTTGTACATATCACTGCTAAAGCTCAGCATTTCTATTTTAAAAAGAAAGGGAAAAAAAAAAAAAACAAACAGGGCGAGTGCACAGCTGCAAGGCAGCTTGGGTAATTGTGCAATGCTGGGAACTCTTAGGTAGTTAATAATTATACTCAACCTTCGGTCTAGTTCCTAACAACACCCCTAGGCGTGTCGCTCTTACAGAATAAGGGCACACGCCCTGCTGTGTCTCCTTGCTTAACAGGAACACAAAGTACAGTAGTAGGAGGTGTTTCCTTGAACTCTGAACAATTGGACATTTAAGGATTAATTACTGTTAAGGAGCTTTGGACTGGCAAACACACTAACTCAGCTCTTGGCTGCGTCTCCCAGCCAAGTTCTCTCAGTCATCCTAATTAGACATTCTGATACCATCTTTAATTATATGATCTCACATGCTATTTTTTTTTCTTCTTCTTCTTTTTTTCTTCTTCTTACCCTGAACCCCTGTCTCCTGCAGCACATCGAGAGGGCAGAGCATAGAGGGGTGAACTGGCGGTGAGGAAGGCGTCGGGCTGGGAGTCGCTCCCTTCCAATTCTCTTGGTGCAGCAGCAAGGCCATGCACTGTTGGGACCCGAGGCGATCCGGACCTGAGCTCCCCACATTGCTGAAAACACCCCAGGTCTTTCACAAGAGGGAGGAAAGCACTGAGCCTGCCACAGCTCCCTCACTGCTGTGGACAAGACAGGACGTATACTGTATTTGTCAGTATTGACTGCAGCCTGGCTGGAATAATCCTGCGTCGAGCGATATCCCAAACCAGCCGCAGCGAGTGCGTGTGGGTGCGCGCATGTATAGATACACATTTGCTCTCCTGTACACACCTTGAGCTTATTGAAACAACAGGAGGAGCATATTCCATATTAATAATATTTCTCACCTTTGTAAACATTGCATTGCTGGGGCGCTGCTCCTGCTCCCCAGTGTGCAGCATCCAGTGCTGCTGTGGGCCTGGCACCCTCCCATGCTCCTTGACCTAGGGCCTGCCAAAAGCTGCTGAAGCCGCTTCGCATTCAAGCTGATCCTGTCGGACTGCAACATCCTTCCTCGGAAGGGATCTGGCTACATCTGAGAGTCAGTAACCGACATCACCTTTTCTCTGTGTGCTGTCACTAGCTGCCCATGCTCCAGCAGTCCCCCCCTTCCCCAGATGCAAGGAGGGAAGTTTTGGGCTGCGTGCTTTCAACCGAAACGCCGCTCTGCCGAGCTGGAAACTCGGTATACCCTGAGGTCAGCCGAGGTTCACTGAGCTGGGGAACTCCTTAAATGGTATAGTCTGAAAAGCCGTTGCCCTTTGTTTTCGAAAGCAGCCCAACCACATCCACAAGGAGAGATGGGTGACCCTTTCCTAAATCCTGGATTCTCCGCCTGGTGTGAATGTGAGGGCAAAGAGGGAGCTGCTCCTTTCTTTTCCCAACGCCAGCCTGCTCCCTGGAAATGGCTCCAAGATCCACCCCTGCCTATACCTGCCAGAAGAACTGGTTGGCCTCAGCCGGGAAGGTGCGCAGCTCCCGTGCTCGCCCCACGCTCCTGGGGCTGTGAGGCTGGCACACATCCTGGCAGGGTCTCTGCCCTGCCTCCTGCTCTGGGCTCGGGGCTAGCCTGTGGGCATAAGCAACCACTGAGCGCTTCATCACCTCTTCCAAAATCAGCGGGGAGCAAAGGAGGCCCGGACTGTCCCACAGGCAGGCAACAGTACCCCACACAGGGAGGAGCCCTCTCCTCCCGGCTCCTAGGCGTTCCTTGCTGATTCAGAGTCAACATAATGGGGCTGAGATGGCGCCATTGATCCTGCTGGGCAGGCGGAGCCGCTATATGGTAGGATTAGTAATGACTTTCTTCCCCATGGCACTGGGTCACAGGATTTAGCCCTTTGTACAGCCCCACAGTATAAAGTCTGCCTCCCTCCCTGCCACCAGAAACGTGCCCATGGAGCTGCCACTGGAAATGGCAACAGCTTCACAAAAAATTAGAGTTGTAGCCATGTGACAAAAGAAAACCAGGACTGGAACCAGACAGTCACCAGGGGTGGAGGATAGACCTACCCTACTAAGGCAGCCAACCATACTATCAGGAGGTCCTTCCTTCAGTCCTCTAGGACAGGCAGCTCTATGCAATCAGGGACCTCCTCCAACCAGGTGCATCTTGGAGGCCCTTGAGTTGCCAAGACCTTCGCTGTACAGCTCCTGCTCTGTGCCACCACAGGACAACCTTGCTCCTTGTAGCTGCCTGGGAACAGCCTGGCCACAGGTGACTATAGCTCCAACAAACTCCTCACCTCCACCAGGATAACAAGAGCAGGGAGAGGAAGATCATCACTTCAGGATGAGCACCCATTCCAGCTGCAGGTGCTGACAGAAGAGGACACCCAAGGTCAAGGGAAGCACCTGAAGCTCATGTTTTGAAGGCATCACTGCTCTTTCCTATTCCCTCCCTTTTACCACAGGCAGTGTCACAGGCAGATCTTCATTTCCTCAGCTGCCAGAAGCAGAGAATTTAATTAGATACCAGTATGGCCCCAGAACTGCTCAGAGCAGAGATTTAATCACAGTCCTAGTGGCTCACAAACAGGGTGTTCAATGGGAGGCTACAAAAGGCAGCCAACGTCTCCCATCACCCCCATGACCTGTAGCAGCCAGGGAGGAGTGAAGGGTTGCAGCCTTTCAAGTCAGCATCAGCCTAGAACAAAGGCGGTGGCAACCAATTCCTCAGGCATGAGGCTGTGGTGCTGCTTGCTGCTGGTCCTGATAGCCTGCCCAAAGCTCTGGCTTTGAGGGGTCAGAGCAGGGCTGTGCCTCACTAGACCGTAGGGCAACCTTAGATGTGGAGCTCACCTTTCCCTTAGATTATTCATGAGCCTCTGGCATGGGGGCCTGTAAAGCCCACAGGCTGGTGTCTGTTGCTCTACTCTCATTAACATGAAACAAACAGTTTCAAAACTAAATCAAGTACATTTCCGAGCGGTAATGTGACGTAAGCAAACTCAATCAGGAATTAGTGAATTAGAGCATCCAGTGCTCGAATAGCTTGAGCTACCCAAAGGAAAATAACTGACCTATTTCCTCCCTTTGCCCAAACTCAGCATCTCCTGCTGTGGTTGTTCACATCAGTAGTCACCAGCAGAAGTGTGTGACATCATTAGGAGCCTCTGATGAATTTGCCTGAGTGTGGGAGCCCAACCAGCATTACAGAAACAGGGTGGGGGGCCAGAGGGAACTCTTTGCTCAGTTAGTGGATTGTGCGTGATCCATGAGCTCACCTAGGATCATCAGCTCTAGGTTCTTATTTACCTTTCCAGGGAACTTGAAAAACTACTTTTGCTTGAGAGGGGAAAAACAGTAGAAGAGCCTGCAAAAGGCAAATGGGTAACAGTTCCTGGCACAGTCTCTGGACTTGCAGAGAGTCATTTGTGGGATGCAGGATCTAGATCACAGCCTTGTAAGGCCTGTCTCCCTCTCTTCCCCCAGACTAGTCTGTGGAATGGAGCATGCAAAATTAAAAAGGAAATCTGAGACTCACACTGCAACAAGCTGAACAGTTTACATTCTTGTCTGCCATGATAGCCTCCTCCCAGCTTAGTCCTTATCTGTTTGACCTTGCACAGCCGGCATCAAAAGGCTGATATTTAGTACTGAGGAATTCTGGGGTGCAGATTGAGAGAGCACTGTGAGAGGAAAAGAAATATGCTCACAACATGTTCCTTCAGGACTATGTGCAATGGAAAGCAGAAACACAGAATGGTTGAGGTTGGAAGACATCATAGCATAGTGTCCAGTCCACCCTTCTGCTCAAGCAGGGTCAGTTAGAGCAGATTGCTGAGAGCCATGTCCAGTCTAGTTTTGAATGTCTCCAAGGATGGAGACTCCACAAACTTCCCTGGTCAACCTATGCCAATGTTTGACCACCTTCACAGTGAAAAAGTTACCTTCCTGTCCTCTGTTACAAATTGTGACCTTTGCCTCTCATCCTGTCACTTGGTACTACTGGGAAGAGTATGATTGCATCTCCTTTGCTCCCTACCCGCATCAGGTATGGATGCACTTTGATAAGATCCTCCCTCAGCCGTCTTTTCTCATAGCCAAATATTCCCAGCTGTCTTGGCCTCTCCTCCCAGCCTTGTCCTGTTTCCATCAAGGAATATCTTCCTGAGGTGTACTGGATCTCACTACACTGGAACACACATGAAAAATTTTCCTTTAAACCTCAGCCCTATGAGAGGGTGCCAGCAACTTCCACCCATCTGGTAATCCATCTGTGCTGTTCACTGTCCTGACACTGGCCAGACACTGCTGAATGGGGGCCTCACTAGTGCCAGGTGAGACTGAGCAGAAAACACTTGTTGTGATGATACGAAATTTCAGGTCCTAGCAACATCAGTAGAATAGGACCATATGCTGTAGCCTTTTAGGGTTTTTTTAAACGTGTAATTTTTTCCACTTTGGGGTATCTGATGCAGTAACCATGTCACCATTTTTCTCTGTCACATCCTTCCCACATGGCAGTGGAAACATCACTTCAAACCAGTATTCTGGATGCCCTCCTTTTCCCCCACACTCCCACTCCAACTCTACTTGCCATTAAGCTTTCTTCAGATTTAACACATGCTTGTTCTTTCCATTGGCTGCAGAATTTCTGCATTGTTCCTGTAGCTGCTCCTGCAGGTTCTAGATAAAACTTTAGAAGTAAAAAAAGAAAACAATCACCAAAGCCTTCATCTGGCAACTTGAGATCCTCTGGCATGCTATATTCAGGCAACTCATCTAGGCTTTCTCTTGCCACAAAAATTCTGTTCCAGGTGGGGACAGACAAGGCTACCCACAACACATGCTGCTTGGAAAGAGGAGCCAGAGCTTCAGTCAATAAGAAATATGACCACAAGGAGAACTCCAAAGATGAGTCTCACATTCTGGGAAGGGGAGAGGCAGAAGAGAACAGGAGCCTCTTTTCATTCTTGTATGCACTAAAGACATCATTGGGATGTATGCTATCCTAATGGAAGAGGTTTTGATGCAGATGTCCCTCACAACCTTTCCTGCAAAAGGAATGGGTGATCTCCCTTCCAGTACAACTCTGCCTACCCTGTGGTAAGATACAGATCACTCCCTTTCATCACAGAGTTAGGGCATTGCAGGGTAGAGGGAGGATGAGCCTGTTTCAGAAGGAGGGGAAATTCCCTATGTAAAGTGAGCTAAACCAAGATGAGGATGTTGGGAAAAACATAATTTCCATGTCAATGTGGTAGAGTTTGACCTCCCACAGCTAGAAGACTGGTGGAAAAGAGTTTGCTCCGCTGTGCAATTTCATCCTACAAAACCAAGTTACAGTAACTGCTGTGGCCATTCCAGGGTCCACAGCTAATGATGATCAAAGGCAGTCACAGCCAGCCACTGCTGGGAGAAAATCAGGGGGCAGGCCAGGCCTTGCAAGCAGCATTTGCAGTCAAGAAACATTAAGCCTTTCTGAAGGGCGCTGTCAGCAAACAGAAGCTTAGGGAGCAAGAACATATCCTCCTGTTAGCCTTTTTTTGGGAGGGGGCAGAGAAGGCCTCTGCTGCCAAAGGAGCTGGTTTGACAAAATCGAGGCTGGATGCCTCTGTGCAGCAGCGTAATGGGAAAGCCCAGAGAGAGGCAGAAAATCCTGGAAGCACTCCCGTTGGAGAAGGCTTGTATGCAGGAGGAGATCAAATGGGGACTCCCCCATGCCTGAGGCCCAGTGGAGGTAGATACTAAGAGATGATGCTCCTTTGGCATATTTGCTTGTAGTTGCCATGCCCCCCAGAATAGCTGCATTTTTCTTTAGCCATACCAAGACAAGTACATTTAGAAAAAGCTTCCCATAGGCTCTCCCTTACCCCTCTGTCATCCTTGACCCTGCTGAGAACCTTAAGGCTGGGTCCTGCTCTAAAGCTCAAACCCTCCTACGCTGATTTCATGTCAACTTTCCTACAGTATGGATTCCTGAGAGCTGAGCTCATTTCACACAGGCATGTGCATGTATTCCCTCTTCTGGTGACTGATACCTCCAGCATTCCCTATAACTTCATAAATAGTTTCCATACACCTTATAACTTAATCCAACATCTCTCATCTCCTTCCCCATAGAACTGTGAGAACACAGAGGTTAAAAAAA
>VZSR01001479.1:15120454-15280325 GCA_013398615.1 Brachypodius melanocephalos
AAAAAGAAGAGTAAAAAAACCGAGGGACAGGGACCAGCAGGAAACCAGGGCAGACATTACTCCTAAGGAAGTCCATGAGTAAGGAGCAGCTTGGTCTAGTGCCAGCTTGGCAGGCCATGATTCACCTATCTCCGCCCCACCAATGTTTCATTTTGAACTTGAATATGACATCCTCCACTCCTAACCTGATGTATTTGAGTTCCTTCCACTCCAGAGGCTGGAGCTTTCCCCAGGCAAGCAAGGGAATTCCACCTTAACCTCCTCCTTGCTGCCGGTGAAGCAACCATTCTTTTCACCCCAAGTTTTCAGAGTAGAAGGTTTGACTCCTTCTGGTTGAGGAGATTTAAAATAACAAAAAAAGCCAGCACACATTTTCCACCTCTATCGCTTTTCTTTTTGAAGCCAAGTTGAAAGGATTAGTGCTTTATTTGCCTTTTAGCACAGGTGGGCTGCTCTGCTAGGCTCTGCCCCATCATCTACCATTGTTGCAGGTAACAGCTGTTGGGATTGCAGCTGCTCTTACGAAAGAAGCCTTGAAATGTGCTGCAGCCAGGCATTTGGCAATGCTGAACCCATTTGTTCACAGTGAAGGAACATGCGAGCTTTTAATTGTTCATGGCAAAGGGAGCTTTTTAATGACTTCAATTAACAGAGAGAACTCCAGTTAGTTCTTGCTATACAAAAGTGTCCACAATGTCATTAAAACGAGATTTACAAGTGTCATAACTCTCAGCAGCATAGTCAACAATACAGCCAATCATTACAACTGAGCACCAAAAGAGAAGGGGGGAACATCATACCACCAAGGAACTGGATGAAAAGAAAGGAGTACAAGGGGAGAAGGTGCAGAGGAAAAAAAAAGTAATTTTTTCTTTTCAGTCTAGATTGATTTTATTCTACAAAATGCTACTCAGTTAAAATTGTAAAAGCAAAACCATTTTAATATGTTCTTTCTTTTGTAGCAGCAAGCTTTCTCTAACAAGCTTTTTGTTTTAGTGCAAATACTGTAGGCCGGTAATTTAGTAAAATAACAAGAACAGAAAAGAGACAACACCAGGGAGAATGCCTCAGAGCTGAAAATCCCCAGGACTGCAAGAATGACATCAAGATCACTACAAGCAAAGGAAGGTCCCACTTCAGCAGTCATCTTTAAGAACCTCTGTGGCAGAAACTATTTCACCGCAGACAGACAGTAAAAAAGAAAACCCATGATCTAAAACTTTTGAGGAAAAAAAAAGATAATGGTGCCCCCAAACCTTCAACAATCCTCATGGTCACCTATTAGTCACTGAGACTTCATTTCACTACTGACACCTGCTTCACAGCAGCAAAATGCTACTGATGCTTTCAATTTGTCCCACGTGAGTGGAATCAGAACCAGCCCCTTTCTGTATCTGAGGATCTTAAAGCAGACTTTAGTGACACTAGTAACTTTGCGCTCTAATAAAGATGCACTATCCCTTACTGATGTTACTTTGAACTACATAGTATATCAAGATATATACAAGTTTATCCTCTCACTGAGCAAAAACAATTGGATACCTATTTCCTACATATTTTAATATGGTTTTAACATCAAGTAACCACAAACAATAAAGTGGAATAACCCTTTAATCATACAGGATAGGAGGGGAACCATTAAGTAAAACAGGATGGGATTTTATTATTATCTTGTATTCTGAGATTTGTCCTGAACTCCACCTACTGTTCACAGAGGAATGATAATGCATCTTTAAAAACATATCTCTTTTTACATTTTATACAGACAACAACAAAACTCAGATTCTTTTATTTAAGGAATCAAAAAAAAAAATATTAGCCTAAAAAAAAAAAGATCGTAGTATTTTTAATGCTTTCTTTATTATATCCAAGTCTTTAACAGAAAAAAAAAAGATGTAAACATGATAAATAAATAAGAAATAAATGTATATTGTTCCCCCCACCTCTTAAAATATTTGACTTGGCCTTCCTAATGAAAATGAACTTGTGTCACGATAATAAGATTTCTTACATTTCAGAAGTCTCTTTTAGAATGAAAAAAAAGCAACATTAAGGAAGAAGAAGAAAAAAAAAAGGCAACAACCAAACACCAGGAATGTGATTTGGGAGGATGTTAAATTAATGGCGGGCAGATCTGCTGAAGCAGGCACAAGACGGCTGCCTGCCAATAAATAATAAGAGACCAGGGAGAAGGGAGGTGTCTTAGGTTTGTTTTCATTTTGTTTTTTTTCATTTAGGATGAAGGCCAGGTGGATCCTACATACAGTAAGCAGCAAAATTAAAGGTTCAGATGAACTAAACAGATCATTTAAATAATAATTATAAAAACACAACAGAGAGCTACTGTACCCAGCATGTTTGTCCCAAATCCCATCACACCACAAGTGGATTGAGACTTACCCAGTCTCCACATCTACAAGAAAGGAATATATGAAGGCAATGCCACAACTGGCAAAGTAGGGATGAGGGCAAAACTGGAATGACAAACATCACCTAGAAGTTGAATGTTTCCTTCAATGCAGCTGCTACTACTCCTCCCAGTTTGGCATTAATTTAGGATGTTAGGAGAAGCTTTGTTAGGCCAGTCACCAGGGGCCTGACCCAATACCAGCTGAAATTCCCTGGGCCTTTTCCTATTGACTTCAACAACTCTGTCAGCACTAGTTACAACAGCTCCCACATCCCCACTACATGCAGAACATGGAGACACTATATTTAGGAATCAGCAGGGAAGGTACTCATGGAAAATAACATTTTGGGCATGGGAAGGACAATCAGTTCCCAAAGAGCACACCAGAAAACAAAAGAAGAACATAGGGCCAGACCAAAATGGGAGTGAAGTTGTACCTGCCTGCCAGAAACGAAACAAAAGTAAGGCTGATCCACAAAATACAGAAAGTCAGAGACCAGTGATCCCAACACAGGCATCCTTTGAGAGACTTGAGGGAGAAAACGGACAGGCACAAGGTTTCTGGGGCTTTTTCCAAACAGTAGAAAATAATCCTTTTTTTTTTGAGCAGTTTCGCATGGGTCCCGTCAGTATCACAGGTAAGGAAAGGGGAGCATCTTGTCCTGTCTCTGAGCAGGTCAATGACCAGGCAGGAGGCAGTGGACAAGGACCAGCTGCAGCTGCTTTTGGCAATGACCAGAAGCTAAGGTAGGTTTTTGTTGTTCCACCAGTTAGATGTGAAGAGACACCTGATTTCCTGAAACTCCTACAAGGGGTGGATGTTCCTGATCTCACAGAAGACAGCAATCCTGGTCAGCTAGTCTCAAAAGTAGCTGTATCATTTTGGGATTCACCTACCACTTGTCAGTGTTGTGTTCTCCTCAAAAATGTGTGGAAATGACATGCAGAGATGTTTTATTAACAGTTTTAGATTCTCAGATTGGCCCAAAGTGCCCCAAACAAGATTCCAGAGTGGCCCAAAAAAGTATTTGGTAAAAGGGAAACAGAGAAGCTGTAGTTTCACTTGAAGTGGTATCATCTATGTAAAACCCTAAGAAAAGTGGATCCTCTGTGCTAACTATGGGAAATTTAAGTTCTACTTTATTAGAAAGGAAGTTTTGATGTACATGTAAGGACAATACAACTCTTTTACTAATTTTACTTACTGTCTGAGCTCCATTTAAAACCTCTAGCACCAGTATCAAAATGGAAGTGTTTATGTAATATAGAAAAAGCCTGAATCCAATCAGCTTTATGAAGCAAAAAGATCACTCACATATTTCTGGCAGGTTTGGTAAATACATGGGTTAAAAATAATAGTTATAATAAAAAAACCAAAGTCCACTTTTAGAGCCAGAATAGTGTCCCTTTGAAATGATTCAAGGAATGGGCAGTGGCCAGAGTTTGACAGAAGCCAGCCCTGCTGAGTAAAGTTCTAGTTCCACAAGACTGAACCCTATTAATTCCCAGTAGAGTTGGTGGGGACTGCAGCAGTTTTGCATCTCATATAACTAGCCCTGTAATTGTATGTTGCATTTCTCCAGGTCCAGCCTGAACAAGAAATGCCCCAGTTTTTGTTGATTAAAAAAAAAAAAATTATATATATATATATGTGTGTGTGTATAAAAGAAACAATCTTGCACCAAAATAAATAGCTGCCACCAGAGCTTCAATAGGCAGGACCAAAGAGCCATCTTCTAAGCATTTAGTTGGCAAGCTGGGCAATCCTAGTGTGCACAGGGTCATGGTTTGCCAGTGCCTTGACATCAATAGGAATTGAGCTTGGCTCCAAGTAGAAATAGATTACACACATTACTGTTTTCAGTGGTGAACATGAGCACTGGAGAGCTTGTGCCCTCTGTGAGCACTTAGTAGTAGCAGTCAAGCCCACAGGCTTAGAGAAGGACCCAAGACTAGGGAAAGATCACTTTGGTTTGATTCTTTGTCTGCAGGCCAATCAACCACAACAAAACAAGATCAATTGTAATGCAAAGAAAAACCAGAGGTCAAAGACCAAGGTGCAAATAATGCTAATCGATTTTCCTCAGCTGTCAATTTGTCATCTGCCAGAGCTTGTCAGAAGCTCTGTTTTAGTTCAAACAGGTCAACACTTTATCCATGCCATTCCTGCCTGGTCAGGAGCTGGGGCCCTGTGGCCTGTGCTGTGCTGGTGGATACGTGCTCCTTTGTTTCCCAACAATGGAAAAATCAGCAAGGGTACAGCCAGCTAATTTCACCATCTCAGCTGCTGCCAGTCTCCATCCTAGATTTATAGGCATGTGGTGCCACCTCTTTTTTTTTTGTAGCATGTTCTGCAAATATGGCCAAGGGGAGGGGAAGATTTACTAACAGGAAGAGATCAGCCTCTGAGTCAGGAGCCCTGATGGGCAGGAAGATGTAATACTCCCTAGATAGCAGGCAGCCCAGGAAAAGTAAACAACAAGCAGCAGACTCAATATCCAGCAAACTAGGGTAAAACCCTGCCAGTGACTGCTAAGTGCCAGACCAGCAGCTTTTCTGATGCTAGTTTGGCCCTGAGATGCTAACTTGGTTTTTTGAAGAGCCCAAGGCTATAAATATATCCACGTTTTTAAAAAGAAAGGCTTCCACATGAGCCTTCTGCTGTCTCTGTGCCTCACACTAGAGACTACAGGCTCTGTCCTTGTTGCTGAGCTCTTGGGCTCCTCTTGGTCCCCCTATCTCTTGGTCCTTCCAGCTGTCATCCTCCTGTCTGGGCAACCCTCCATATTTCCCACAGCTATTCTCAAGAGGAAAGATCCTAATAAGACTTCAGAGTTCAGAGCAACTGAGTGAAATGTAATGGGATCGACAACACCGGAAATGATAAAGCAAAGAGAGAGCGAGCGAGCACGCAAGAGAGAAGTTGTAAAGATCAATTAACCAGAATGATTTAAGCACAGAGCACAACCGATCAGATCAATCTGCAAAGGAAAGGGACGACTAGCAACTGTCTGCAGCTCGCCTTCAGTCCTGGCCAGGAGTGCTCCCCAAGTCCACTATGGCCACAAAGAGGTTTCCATAGGCAGTCCCTATGGAGGGGACATCACCCTCTCCAAACAACCCTGGCGTGTCAGTCCCACCCTTGCCGTTTCCTGCCTCCAGGGAGCTCGCGTTGGTCCTCACTCTCCTTCCTGGAGCTGTAGCACTTCCCCATCCTTGTTCTTGCTGCCCTTGTGCTTGAACGATCCTGTGCCTGTCTCTAATCCCATGGAGGGGGCTCCCCCCATGGTGCTGTGGGGGATGTAACACACTGGCAAAATGGGGGGCCGCAGGGGGATTACAATGCCAGCAAGGTGGGAGAGTTCAAGGAATCTGAGGACTGGTCCCCGCTGCTGCTGCTCCTCCGGTGAGCTTTGGAGCAGGACTCAGAAGGGGAGAGAGGAGACTCCTGATCCAACACGTTAGGGTAGGTGAACACCAAGTTGGAAGAGCCAGGAGTGATGGCTGGTGTTGAGGTCACCACAATGGGAGTGTTGAGTGCCTCCTCCCCATAAAAACCTCCAGCAATGCTGATGGGCTTAATGACAGACCTCTGGGCTTTGTCAAGGACCAAAGAGGAAGATGGGATCTCTTCCTCCACAGGCTCCTGCTTCACCACCACTGCTCCACTTGCTCCAGTCCGAATGCTCTGGAGACTGCTGGATGGTGGGCTCCGACGTTCCTCAGGGCTGATTTTGCACACAGGGCTGTGAGCCACCAGCATAAACTCCAACTTCTCCTTCTCCTTCTGGAGCTCAGCGATCTCCTTTTGCAGCACTGACTTCTCCTCCTCCAGTACTTCAGTTTCCTGCAGACAAAAGGGGAATAAATAAAATAGTAAAGGCTCGAAGTACTTCTCATCTGGAACAGGGCCACCAAGTCCAGACCCCATCGGGCACAGGCAGATACACCCCAGACTCTTCATGAGCCAAGGAGACACCACGTCATTGCCAGTCGAGTATCTTGTGTTTCACATATCTATTTGTAGGCTATTCCCAAATATCCCCAATCTAAGGGTTATAAATCTCCTGAATTTTTCTTGATTTTCTGACAGCTAGTTTTTGCCACTGTGCCTTGGCCTGTGACTTCAGTCTTCTCCCTTGCTCTCTGCCTGACAGACACCTTAGTAGAGGACCCAGATCTCCTCCCATTGTTTTTTTATGTTAGGCCAGTAATATTCTTTTCACTTTGACAGAGGTAGTGTATAGCACTCTCTAAACTGTTTTCATTTTATTTCTGTAGTGCATATTCCAGATTAGGTCTGACACTTGTCTAACTCTTGCCCAAAGGACTAAGACTGGATCACCCCTTGATGCATCCTACGATTAATACATTTACCTTTCCCATGGTCACATCATGCAGATGGATCCCAGTCAGTCTGGGAATAGTTAGTACCTTCCCATGTGAGGAGCTCATAGCTTCACAAAACTCACACTCAGCCCTTCAGGATATGCCTTCCCACTTTGCACACTCCTCTCACTTCTATGACTTTAGTCACAACATTTCTATAGGATGTTCTGCTTCCCCTACACTGAGAACACCTCTACCTTCTCCAGCTTTACTAATTATTTATTACTTGTACAGCATCAGGGCACACATCTCTGTGGTGCTTCCTTTCTGAAGCTTTTACTACCCACCTCCAAAAGAGCAGTGAGCCTAAAGGGTATAGCTTTGACAGGCACACATAACATCTGCCTTGTTTTCTATGGCTTTCAGATGATCCTACCTCTTCAGTGCTTTTGTCCCTAAAGCCTGCCTTTGAGGCACACAGTGTCTTTTATTTCCATGTATGAAAGGCAACCAGAGTCAGGGAGACTTGTGCTAGTTGAGAGGGGAGAAGGGAAGAGAGCTCCTAGGACATTTTGGGCACTCAGAAAAGAGAATTTTAGGGTCCTAAGCTCCAGGCCCAAGTACCCCTCTCATCAGCTAGTGTTGATACAGGAGCAGTACCCTTGGGCAGCCTTGGACGAGAAAGGCAGAGCGTGTTTGAAGCAGCTTCCTCGAATGTGCTGGTGGAGGAAGAATAATGCCCTCAGAGCTGGTGGCAAGGGTGGGCGACAGGGAAGGAGAAATGCATGCAGGGCACGTACCGCCTGGAGTTTCTCTGTTAGCTCTCGGCGCCTGTTACGACACTTAGCAGCTGCCAGCTTGTTCCTCTCTCTCCGGATCCTTCGCTTCTCTTCTTCCTCAGGCGACAGCTGTGGGCAAGTGCCAAGAAAATCCAATCAGATCTGAGCAAGGCATTCCTTAAAGTTTGTGAGGATTTAATCGCAATGCAAAGGAAAAAAGTCTGATCCAGCAGGATGCTGAGCACTCCCCCTCGTCACTGGTGTCAGCAGAAGATGAAAGCACACAGTATCTCTGCCTGCACCAGGTCTTAGCAGAAGGATGAGGAGAAGGAGCGGGGCACAGGGAGAAGATTGTGTAAGAGGACAGTGAATGTACCAAGGCCAAACAGATAAAAGATGCTCTGATTGTTTCACAACTTGGGTGGTACATTAAGCAAAACCAGAGTACAATGTTGTGTAAGTGCCTCTTTCTTGAAAGAAAATATCTGCTGCTTCCCACACAAAAATAGTTGTTCGCTTGAAGGTCGGGATGGTGTTTGGAGGGAGACAGGGAAATCAGCAGAGCTCCCATGAAGTCCATGAAGCAACAATGATTTATACCACCCAAAAATCTGACCTTAGATTTTTGAGCACTCAGCGAGATAACACATTGCTTCTTGCATCAGCAGGCAAGGCTCCAGTGATATCAAGGGCTTCCTGAGGCCAGCTGACATCCTCACTGATGTAAATCAGGAGCAATTCCATAGAAACCCATTCAGCTACACTCTTGCGAAACCAAAGGAAGTGAGCAGGAGCTCACAAGACCTGGTCAAAGTTATGCCTAACTTCTGAAGTTTGAGACAAGGTTTTACAAACCCCAGCAGCAGCAGATAGGTTTGTGCCACGGCCAGAGCCAGGGAGCCAGAACAGCAGGGCACAGAGTGGGCAAGCGTGGCCCCACTCTCCACTGTGGCACCCAGCAGCTGGGAGTCATGCAGAGAGCCCAGCATGGGGATCCAGCAGGATGCATGCAGACAGCTCAGCATGGGAATCCAGGGCACGTGCTCAGCCCTGCACTCCAACCTTGTGCCCTTATCCTTCAGCCTCACCCAGCACACGTGTGTGCTGCAGGGACTCTGGCCTGGTGACTGTAAATGAAAGCAAAACCCTGACACCTAGCAAAGCACGTCAGATCCTACAGACTGCCAGCAGAGAACGAGAAGAAACACCTCTCTTCAGAGAAGCTTCAGTTTTAATATCTTCATGGACTGTCAATGTCACAAATGAGACAGTCACAGTTTTACCACATTTTCTTTTTATTTTTAGTTTTACTCCAACCTCAGCCTAGTTTGTTTTGGCTTGTTCTATCTCCCTAATTTTGATGCTTGCTGTTTCAGTAAGTTTGCTTCAGCCTCTGGGCATTTAGCTTGCTCATTTCTGCTTTTTTCAGGATCTGATCTGTGCTTGTGATTTCACCTGCATGTAACATGAGCCCCTGAATGCTCACTGAGCAACACAAGCAATTCTAGGACTGCAGGACACAGAATTTAGGCCCCAAAGCTTTTTCAATCAGCAGCTCACAATGTCCATCTTAGGGTAGGGGGGTTACCTCCATTCTGCTGGGCAGCATATTTGCCCCAGTAAGGAGCCCCTGCTCTCCTCACTACAGCTCTGCCCACTCACTTCCCACCCCACATGAGTGCAGGGCAAAAACGTATTTGCACACAAGTATCTACAGTATGGCAACTGCACTGAGCATGTACAAAGAAGCTATGCTGACTTGGGGCCCCTGTGTACAGTCTTCAAGAGCCCTTTCATGGTTTGGAAGCACAGATCTCATTGAAATATGTTTGGAGTAAAATTTCTGCTCCAAGGGCTTTCAGTAATTTAAAAATTATCTGTTTCAGAGATGCTGCTTTGCAAAAATTGCACAGGCGGGGCAGAAGCCCCTAATCTGGATGTTCTTAACATTTTACCAGGTCTAAAAAGGAATATTCCATCAGTGGTTGCTGGATTTGTTTGAAAGCAGTTGGATTTGGCACTCTCGATACCCCTGCCGTATGCCTTATCCATAGCTTGTCCAAGCCCAATACGTGCATTCACTGTCAGGAACGTTCACCAAAACAGGCTCTTTTCATCAACTGTTACACAATGTTTTCCAAAAAGGCACTCGGATGTGGTGTTCAGAGCACCAGCCATGGAAACCTGAGCCAAAGGCCACAGCAGAGTGCCCGGGTACTGCCTTAGCACGTGTCTAATCAAAAGGACTTGGCTTTGAATGACCCACAATGAACGGCTTGCAAACAAGCCACAGGCCAGGAATTGCTTGGCAGGCATCCTTCAGCAAATAACTCTGAACAACAAATAAAGCAGAGAATATGGTGATCTCTTCACGGCCAATTTGTGAACACAGAGGCAGCATTTGTCAAACAAATTAGTTGTTGCTAATTATTCCTCCAGTTCTGTGAGACTTTCTTTGCCTTTGGACACCAGCCCTGCATGCAGGGAACAGGGAAGTAGCTCCAGCTGGTGGAAAAGGCTGGCACGTACCCGAACCACCACGGCTACCCCATCCTTCCTCCCAAAAATGGGTCCTCACTGCAGCCATACCAGCTCCCGACACTGAGGTACTGCTAAACTCTAACCTCTTGGGTCTAAACCAGGCAGCAACTCCACATAAAATAATCGGCCTGTGAATCAAAACAGATGACGTAGAAGTAAAAGTAGGGCTGGTGAGTCTTATTAGAAACAGACCTCACGCAACAGCACGCATTCATGTCTGGAGGGTGTCTCACTGCACTGCTCTGCAGCGACCCACACAAATGCTGCCTGGGAACAACTTGGGGAGATTGAGTTTAGTCAGATCTACTTTTTTTTTAAAAAAAGAGAAATCAGCCTAGCACTGTGAATAGCTGTTCACCAGGCAGCTCCAGAGAAGGCTGATTCTTACTAAGAGAAGAACAGCAGTGCTGATTTCCAGAAGATGAGATGCCTGCACCTAGTCCACCAGATCCAGGGTCCCAGCTTGATAATCCCATTAGGAGGTTGAGCACAGGACAGCAGTGGTACAAGCTGCCCCATGCCGGTTACAAAAATACCTCTGGGTTTGGAGCAGAAAAATCCCTTATGGGATCCCCCACCAAACTGCTGCAAAAAGACCAAGCAATTACAGGTTTGTAGTGGGAAGGTGGATTTAGACACCCCAGTCATCCAGAAGGCTCTTCATACTAGAGTTGAGGTGCTCTAGGAAAGCTGTTCCTCCCTGCATGATGCTGGCTGGTACTGGGGGTATCACACAAATGGAGACTGGAGCAGTGCTAGCAGCTACAGAGCTGACAGAAAACACTAGCTGATGTAATTTCGTGTCAGATTTGTAAAGGCCCTTACATGAAAGCTGCTCTGCTTTCTTGGAGGTTTCCTTCTGCCTGGAGTGACAGAGACACTCAAACTGAAACCCAGGGTGCAACTTCAGAGTTTCACCTGCTTTTGAAACCAAGCCGCAATGCGGGCCAGCGATGCGAAGTGTTTGATGAAACAAACACTTGGGTAAATCTCACCATATGATGAGGAGGCAGCAATAAAAGTCACCCTCCAGCTTACACCCTATGCCACTCTAAGAAGCCCCAGCATGTGTTCAGCACCAGGGATGGACCTCAGTGCTCCCCTGTGGTGCTGGGAGATCTCATGAGGGGGTAGGGAGGGAAAAATCTCTGCTTTCAAGGCACTCCCAGCTGCTTTCCCCACTGCAGTTACCTGCTCATCTCTGCGTCTCCGTCCCACAGTGGTCCCGATGGTTTTGATGACGCCAGGACGCTGCAGAGCCGTGTGTCCGGCCACTGAGGACAGTGGGGGCAGCGGATGGCTGTAGGGGTGCGAGCGGGAATAAGGGCTTGACATGGAGGTGATGACAGTGGGCTGGACCATCCACTGCAGGTCTTGGCTGGTTGTGATGGCGTTGATCGTAGGGATGAAAGCACTGCCTGATCCTGGCATATCTACTCGAAATTTCTAGGAGGAAAGGCAGAGGAGAAGAGGGACAGAGAGCAGAGAAGAGTCAGTGAGAGCAGAACACAAGTGGTTACTCCGAAACCAGCTAGGCCCTCAGGAGCGGCACCAGTGAGGATCAAAGAGCACCTGAAGCAAAAACACCACTAGCTGGTGCATCTTAAGCTGCCCCCGCCTGCCACAGTCCCCTGAGGAAGGCACTGGGCTCAGGCACTTCCCCTCCAGAGCAGCCCTGCCCTCTCCCAACCTCTTTCCTCTTCCCCCACACACCTCCCCAACATACCCTAAACCAGTCTCCCCTCCCAGGCACCGTCCCCACTGCTGCCACCTCCTGCCAGTGCCCACCACTCCTTCCGGCATGGAGCAAAAGGGGAAATTAAGGAGTTTCTAGAGAAACACTTCTCTTCAAGCCCAAAGAAAAGGAAGAGAAACTTCAGTTCTGAAATGCCGTTACCAAGCAGAGCAAAGCCTCCTTTCACCAAAGGATTGCTCTGAAATTTGGGCTTGGTATGGCAAGAACAGCAGCCTCCTTCTCCTTCAGTAGCTCTGTGCTCACTGAGAAACCCAGCCCTGAGATGGTTACGTGTGAGGATATGTATTTTAATAGCAGCCTATAAAATAGGTCTTAGGATTCAGATCGGACAAGTTCCCTGCAGCTCTCTGCACTGTCTAGACAAAACAAGGCAGCAGTAAAACCAAGGCAGCAGGTAATGATCGCCTCCAAAATACATGTACACCTTCTTTCAGACAGAGGTAAATCCATCTGGATAATATGCTGGCAATAAATTGCAAGGAAAACAATCGCTTGTCCCCGGAGGGGGAAGCAAGAGAGAAAAAATTGTTTTTGTCTATGCTGAGCTCCTTCAGGAGGCTTTCAATGGTTAGACTGGATTAAACACACAGACGGGCCTTCCTCCACCACTACTGGTTTGTAAGCCTTGAAAAATGCACATTTCTTGGGTCAACAACCTAGCTTCCCAGAGAAGCGAGAGCCCTTGCATCAGCCTGACCTCAGCTCAGGTAAGCGTCCCAGATAAGGGACAGTTTTCCTTTTCAGGGTGTGCCTAGGCAAGCACCTTAAGAGCTTTGTTAAACCAAGGCTACTGCAAATAGTATTTCACATGCTGATAGCTACAGCACTTCAGGCCAGCATTAGAGAGCTACCAACACCTGAAGATCCAGTCTGAATACTGACAGCTGCCGACTTACACCTCTGAACAGCTCAAAATCTAGCGAGAAAGGATGAGAGAAGGAAGGAGTGAGTCAAGTTAAGCAGGCGGGGAAATTACAGAGAGGATGACACTGGCACCAAGACCTTGGCAAAACCCCCAACAGCACCTCAGAGATTCACTTGGAGCTTGAGTCCAAGACAGCCTCAGCTCATCCCGCAATTCAGAGTCCACCAACTCACCACTCCCAATTAGTTACAGAGGCTCAGAGCCTCAAACTGTCAACACTGCATCAGAATTGATGGGTGCAAATCCCCTCCTTTGCTCTGCATAGTGTAGGCTGTGACCACATGGCACAGGTGAGGATGAATTGGTGCCTCCATAACCAGAGGATCTTAACCTCACAGAAGGGAGGAAGTGTGAGACCAGTTGACCCACGAGCTCAGCTCAAGGGATGTGAGCCCTACTTCCAGATCCACAAGATCCATGGCTTCTACCACAACAGTTATCTGTGCTACCCTCTCCCTCATATCCAAAAAGCAGAGAAGAAATGTCCTGTCTTCTTTGCAGGGACACTAGAAAGCTATGACTGCAAAACATCCAGAGAGCTTCTGGTGCTTTGCCATAAAGACACCACTGGCATTCCAGAGCTAACCTTTGCCTCCAACACCCAACACCATGCTAAAAATTCCCAACAGAGGCTGGGAGAGTCAGATCCACCACCGAATCAACCACATAAAATACAAGCATCTCACACAAAAATCACACTCCAAGCATTGACTAAGTACTCCATTTCCAATCACTCCTGTATTCAACCCAGGACCCTTCTGTAACACTGGTAGAGGTCTCCTGGGCAGTGAAGGGGAGTTGCTCAGTTCAGCCACATCCCTCTGCAGCTCCACAATGCCTGCTTGCAGACCTGGGGGGAAGAGACCAGTGCCATGTGTCATGCCATGCATGACAGACTCTGTGCCATGCCTCATCTCTGTCACCAGCTTCCCTTCTAATAACTCAAAATATCTTAGAAATTTAAAAAAAAAATCCCCCAAACCTGTATTTTGTACTTTTCAAAGGCAGTATTTTTCCTGGATAACCAATTAAGAGACACACTGCTGTGGTAGGCTGAGTCTTCAGACACAGCGTGCTTAGTCTAACACCAGGTTTACAAGCATTGCTTCCTGACTGATCAGGCTCTCCCCACGTACCTTGCTTTCCCTGCTAGGACACTGCACCAGATCGGCTCTGCTGTGCCAAAATGCTGCTGGCCTCCCACATTCTGCCCAGTGGGCATCAGCTCTGACCCCTGGGATGCTGATAGTTGCAGTGGCAGCCCCTGTATTCCCTGTCACCTCCCCTGCACAGCCCCTTTGAGCACCAGCCTCCTCACAGGGAAGTGCCAGACCTTTCTCCAAAATGCAGCCCCATCTTTGCTCTCCTCATCCCTCCTCTCAGAGAGCTTCAATGCCCCAGCCAGCCTGGCAGCACTGCCTGCCCTCACCCACCTCCCCACTTCTCTTTCCAGACTCCCTCCTGCCTTCTTCTCTCTCAGGACATGCACAGCTTTCCTCTCCTGACCCGTGAGAGGCTCCTGGAAGCATCTCTCTGCCAGCTCTACGAGGAATTGAGAGCACTACAGAGAGATGAGGCGATAGGCAGATTGCAGGGCTACACATGCAGCACGCGCTCAGCCACGAACCCACCGCTCTCCTCCTGACCCAAGCAAACACAGAGGAAGGTATCATTAAAAAACCCCAACAACTAAACAACAAACAGAAAGAGTCCTGTTATTAAGTGTGCCAAGAACTGAGGTCAGTCTCTGCTCTGCCTTAAAAATATGGGGTTGGATGAGAGCCTCCTCAGATTCATAGTCGGGGGAGGCTCCAGTGAGTCCTGCCACAGGCAGGGACAGACTACATTAGCAGCTCACAACTCAGCAGCACAGACAGCACGGGGACATTTCAAGCTTTGGCTTTGTGGTTCCTTTTTCCACCTTAAGGTTTCTATATGGCACCCTGTCGAGTCTTTGCTCCACTCTGGATCTTCACTGACATCTGTAACTAAGTGCTGAGCAGCACCAGAAACCAGTGGAGAAATGGGTATAATGGCTGGGGGAAAAAACCAAAAAACCCAACAATAAAGTGAGCGAGAAAAAAATCCTAGAGCATCTTCAACATTACTCAGTTATCAAATATAGGGTATTTGTAATAAATTTATTTACAATAAATACGAGGCCCTTGATGGCTCTCATATGTCGAACATCTCCTCGAAGGAAAACTGAACACACTGTTATAATATCTCAGGGGAAAGCTGACCACTCTGAAAGAGTACACAAACTCTTCCCATTAAAGTCTATGTTTACCACATGGCAAGTCAGTGATTAGGAAAATAGCATGACAAGCAACTTGAAAGAAAAATGTTCCAGTGCTGTGCTGTATGGGAAAAAATAATTAAAAAGCATCAAAGTTTTGGCTCAGAGACACAGTTTCCATTTAAACATGTGACTGATGCATCTTTTCTTGCTTTTGGAAGGAAAAAAAAGAACACAATAAAGAAAAAATTTCAGCAATGCATATTTTCTGTAGTGATAAAACTGCAGATCTCCAAAGACCAGAATCAGCAGAACAGCCCAACTGCTAGGGTAAAGGCAACGCTTACATTTGATCCTAATCTACAACATCTGTAAGGATCAAGGCAAAGACGGAGCACAAGGCCTTGAGAAATCTCCCGGATTCTTAAAGAAAACATTTATGTCCTCGCTAAGCCAACGTCCTGCCCAAAGCCCTGTTTCAGATAGTAACCCTAGAAACTGGGCTCTGGTCCCCGTATCAAGCAGCACGCACGCGAGCTGGCTGGGGAAGACGTGGAGCCCCAGAAAAAGGGGGAAACCCAGTTATTGCTGGGACTGTGACAGCTCAAATGTGAAGCAGTGACGGAGTTTCACGACCTCTTGTAGTAAGTGCTTGAATCCAGAGCAGCTGTTAAATCACAGGAGGAAAGGGAGAGTGAGAATTTGCAGTTTGCCGGGCGTTTCCAGCTTCTCAGCCCCCCTTCCCGCTCCCCCACCCTCTCCTAGCATTTACGGTAAACCAGGGAATAAGCTTTAGCTGAGCTAGAATCCCTGGAAACCCCAGTCCACAGCCCGCAGAGGGCACCAGCGAGATGCGTTTGGAGCAGGCAGGGAGCGGCAGCGAGTCATTTCTGGTAAAACTTCTTTAATGTGAGGAATGTCACGGGCTGGTACGGCTGGCAGAGTTTAAGACTGGACTTTTTCCCCCCCCTTTTTTTTCCCCTTTTAATTATCCTATGAGTCCTTGATGCGAAAGCTACACTGTCCTCACGCTGCCAGTTCGCCCATACAAGCCACACAAGAAATAATATTGTGAGGGGAAAAAAAAAAAGGGGGTGGGGGGGGGAAGCCCAACTCCGAAAAGGAAAAAAAAGAGTGAGGCTGGGCCAGCTGATGTAAACAAGTTATGAAATAACCCAGGTTTGTATAACTGGCCCGATTGTGTAATGCCTTCCCCAAAAGTGGTAGATTAAGTCGATCTAGGCATAAAAGTAATCCCGGGGTATTTTCTTAGGAAAATGAAAGGTAAAAAAAACCCAAACCACACGACTGGGCTTTCAGGTCCGTGAATTCCCGCCGCTTCCACAGGAAATATTCCCCATTCTCGAAGAGCCGCCCGGCAGCGGAGCTTGCGTGAGGAGCGGGGCCGGGGAGCGCGGGGAGCGCTCCGGCGAGCCCCAGGGAACTCCTGCTCGGAGAAAGGCACGGCCGGCCGGAGAGCGGCCGGCGGCTCCCGGCAGAACCAACGAGCGGACGAGCAGAGGGCTGAGCAGAGCGGCACGCCGCCCGCCGCCGGCTCCCAGCGTGGCAAAAGCAAAGAGAGTGTCAGCGCCTCGGAGACAAAGTTTAGCGGGGAAGAAGCGGGCAGAAAACCGCAGGCGCTGAAAAGACCCAGAGCCCACTTGCAGCCATCCCTCCGTGTTCCACGGCGGCTGCAACAGCTCCGTGAATAACTCGAGCGGCACCTCCCAAAGTCCCACCGAAGCCGCGTAAAGTGCTGCGGGCGAGCCCCGGGCACCACCCGGAGAAGGCGCGATGAACGTGGACAGGGAGACGCTCCCAACGCGAACAAAAGCAGGAAGGAGGAAGAATTCGGTGCGCCCCTGTATTCGCGTTACCGACCTCACAGAGAAGTCGCCCAGAGGAGCCCTTTGATTGCCGAGCGGGTCCCGGCCCGGCGCTGCGCCGGGTGCCCGGGCGACAGGCGGGGGCTCGGCACCGACACCCGCCGACTCCGCTCCACCTGGGGCCGGGCCGGCGGAGACCGCCCGTCGGGCGCTCCCTCCCCGCACGTCCCCGCTCGGGGCAGGCCGTGCCTCCCGCAACACCCCCGGTCCGACAGGCGGGGAACTCCGGTCAGCGTCCCTCCGGACGCGTCACAGCACCCGCTCCGGGGCGGGCGGGCAGGAAGGCAAGGAAAACGGCGGCGCCCCGGTAAGGGTGGCGGGACGGAGCGGCGGCTGCGGGCAGCCCCGCGCCCCGGCACCGCCTGCGCCTCCGCGGCCGATGCCTCTCCGCCCGGCGCTCGCGCCTCCACCGCGGAGGAAGCGCCGGCCGCTCCCCGGGCGTGGTGGTGAACTCCCATCCCGGGATGGCTCGGAGCAGCCCCAGGAGGGACCGGGGGAGAAGGGCAGCGCCCGGCCCTACCTGCTGGGCTGCGCCGCTCGAGTAGGTCTCGGGGTGTCCCGGGGAGCCGCTGCTGCCTCTGGAGGAGGTGTCGAAGTTCCCGGGGTAGTCCTGGTACATGGTCCGAGGTCGGGCCGGGGGAGCCGCGTCCCCGCCTTCCCACACCGACACCCGCCGCTCCCTCGCCGTCTCCCCGCCCCCTTCTCCCTCCCGACCTCTTCGGCTCTTGCCTTTCTCCTCCCAACGCTCGCCGCGGAGAGGGAAAAAAAAAAATAATAAAGACGGCTTTGGAGACGGGGAAGAAAGTGGGAGGGAAAAGGTTTTTTTAAAAAAGAAGTAAAAAATTTAAAAATAAAGAGATAACAAAAATAAAAATAATAACAGTGATGATAAAAGTGGCTCAGTTGGCAGCCGAGCGCCTACGGGACGGGACAGCACGGCAGGACTCGGCGGCGCGGCGGGAGCAGAGCCGTGCGCGCAAGCGGGCGCTCGCCGATGTCCTCTCTCCGCGCTGCACGGCGAAACTCGCCCCGCCGGCGGAGCGGCTCCGGCCCCGGGGGCTGCAGGCGGAGCGGTTCTCCTCCGCCCCCCCAACTCCTCCTGCACCACCACCACACACCGGCCGCCCCTTTTCCCGGCGCGGGGTGACTCAGCCGGGTCTTGCGCCCCGCGGCTCGGCGGCGCTGCGAGCGGAGCTCCGCGCGCCCGCGGTGACTCAGAGCAATGGCATCGCCCCGGCCGCGCTCGCTTATTATCCGCCCGCCGCCGCACCATGTGCACTCGCACACGTCAAACCCGCGGCGCACCGGCCCCACCTTGCCAGCGCGGAGCCTCCCACCTGCCGCCGGGCGGGGGGAGGCGGGCCGGCCACGGGGGACGTCGCCCGGCTCCGCCGCACCGCCCGCCCCGCTGCGCCCGCCCCTCCCGGGCCCGCGGTCCGGGCGGCTCGGGCGGGGCGGGCGCAGCGGCGGGGGCAGCGCGGCGCCCAGTTCCCGGCAGGCCCCGCCTCCCCCCGCCCCGCTTGGTGCCGTCCGCTGTCGCACGTTGCCAAAAATGGTCATTTGCGTCGCACGACGCGAGCGCGGGTTTCCTTGCCGAGGATGACGCGCTGCGAGAGGGATTCCCTGCCCGGCCGCCGGGATTTAAAGGGACAGGCACACCGCTGGCAGAGGGAAGCGGGGGCTGGCTGCGGGAAACAGCGCAGATCTCGCCACAGTGTCTCGGGGGGTGTTTGATCCAGCTCTTCTCCCTGCGGGAGGGTGGCCAGCACCGGGGTTGCCCCAGGGTTCGGTCCGTTTTTCAGCGCATCAATAAACCAAGCGTTGGACTCGGCTAGTTTTTATAGTATTGTCAAACTAGTTTTATTTTATTTTTATTTATTTTATTTGTTTTTATTTATTTTTCTTTGTTTTATTTATTTATTTTATTTATTATTATTTAATAATACAAAAATATTTTATATTTCTATTATTTTGTATTTTCATGGTTATTGCTTCTATAATTTTCATTTTTCATTAACTATATTTTTATTTTGTTTACTATAATATTGTGCGTTATTATTTTTAAATTTCTTTTTAATATTAAAATATTTTTCCTATTTACTTTTAATTTAAATTTTTTATTATTTTTATTCTTATTCAGATTTGATAGCTATTCTTACTTTTCCTTTTTTCGTCCTTATTTTCTTCTTCTTTTCTTTTAAATTTAATTTTTACATTTATTTTTACTTTTTAAGTCCTCCATCCTCCTAGGATCTGCAGAGCCACTCTAGGTCTCCAAATCAGAGCATGTCACAGGAACATCAGGTGACAGCCCTGGGCTTCCCTGCAGCAGGAACTCGTGGGACAAGGACCGTACCAGCCCGGCGCGGGTGGCTCTGGCATTGCCAGGTCACTGACTAGCACAGGCTGGAAGGTGGCAGAAGCAGATAAAGCAGAGCCATTCACACAGAGAACGCGGGCGTTGAGGTGATCTGCAGCGAGTACAGCAGTGATGCTGCTTCGCAGATTGTTTACATGCCGCTCCTAGACACAAAGTGTCTCGTTTCCACCCTCCCTGGAGGATTTGCCCAACGCTGGGCAAGTCCTTTCTGCTGGTAGGGAGGGAGAAGTCATCTAAGTTCAAGCTATAAAATCCCATTTAAGCTGTCTCACGGACAAAGTATTTTCCCACAGCAGCCCACCTGAATGCAGTGGGTTTTTCTCCACTCACACTGTGCTCCTTGGAAGGCAGAAGCAACACCCATCTCAACCCTGGAGCCTTCGGGGAACTCTGAAATGAAGCACCCCATGGGGGCTAAGTCTTCAGAACGCAGTTATTTTTTAGCACTGACCCAGGAATTTGGGACTAAAATTCCTGCCGATGCAGTTTAGTTTTCAGCACCTTCATTATTCAGGCAATTGAAATTCTCCCTCCAAATTAGCTGGCCTATTTCAGGCAGCACCTGACTTTGGGGGAGGTGGGGAAAGGGCTGTAAAAATATTCCCATGTTTCCAACTCGAACTGCATTAGGAGTGAGGGATGGGGAGGAGGAGAGGTGCTCTAGCAGGCATGGGGAGGTTGTGATGTGGTTTTCCCCTTGGGTGGCAGGTGATCTGCACATGCTGCTTTCAGCTGGAAAGAGAATTAGTTCAAGATGTGAGAGGAGTCAGACAGCAGTTGTCAAGAGATGAAGAGAGAAAGGGTAAAACAGGCATCAAAATAAATAAACATAACAAATGCTGTGGCTGGGTTTTGGCTGGTCACCACCCTTGGCTCGGCCTCCCCCTCAGGTGGAGGACGCTGCTGGCTCCGAGGCTTACCAGATGTTAGGAACCACTGCCATCACCCGAGGTCACCAACCCTGGCTCTGGTCCTGTTTCACATCAGGCTGGTGGGCTTGTAGAATCCAGTTTGCTGAGCAGCAAGAAATGCAAAAAAGTATTTGGTGTAGGGAAAGAGTGACGGCCAGAAACAGGGAAGCAAGATGGGGGTGCTGGAGCCTTAGTGTTGAGGCATTTTGCAAGAGGAAAAGAAAGATGTTTTTCATCCCTCCTCCTAGAATTGTTTCTATGCTTTTTCTTCAGCAGTTTATTAAACCTAAACTACCTGCCCTCCTCATGTTTCAGCTGAAGCTTATTTTGAGCATTGTTTTCAAATATCATCTCAACGTCATTTTGGCACATCTATCCTGTCCTGCCGAATTTGCATGAGACCTAGTCTGAGAACAGCTCGTTTGAAATGACATTCTAAGGCTGTTTTAATATTTGGCTGCAGTTAATGTGGATGCAATTAGTTGACACTTGTAAATCCTCAGGTTAAAAGCCCTGTAAGAAATGCAGGAAGCTGAACACACACCTGAGGCCAAGCCCTCAGCTCCTGTAGGGTGATGAACCTCTCTGCCACAGCTGGACCGGCACCACCTTGCCCTCTGAAAGCTCCTGACCCACACCCAACAGATGCGATGCTGAAGCTTTACCGTGTATTTACACTGACTTCACTGAAGCTCCTTCTGCTCTGAGTGCAGAAAACCCTTCTGGCTAAGACAGGCTCACATGTATGGAAGGGATTGGTATGTCCCACTGGCAAAAAATATTCTGTCCAATTGAGTCTCCTCATTCCCATATCAGCCCTTTGTAATATTTTTTATTGCTTTGGATTGAAGGAACTCAGACTAGCCTGGCTCTCAGTACCCCAGACACATGCATTTTTAATCCTCATCCAGACCAAGCTGCGTTGTGCAATAGGCTCCCCGCTTCCAAAAAACAAGAGATAACATGTACATCTGCCTAGTCCATTCTTGCCTGAACCAAAGACAAATTAAGACCAGCCCAGGTTCCAGGGCAGGAGAGGATCATTGTAAGGCAAATGAGACCTTGGCTCCTCATGCTTCTCGATTTCGGCAGCAATTAGAAGGCTGAAACCCAGAGCTGGGAATGTTTTTCACGGTGTTTTTAAAAGAACAGAGGATAAGGGCACTTCGCAGCAGCTTAGACTTGGCCCTCGGCAAGCACGTGGCAGAGCCAGCCGTAAGCACCTCCTTCTCCAGCATCCCCAGCAGTGCTGGGTTGCACCAGCCACACCGTACCACCTGCCTGAGGGCAAGATCATTGATTTTCAATTTAAAAAATATGCAGCCACGATTCTCCTTCTCCTCGCTCTTCTTCCAACCCTTAAGACATCTCCTGTGAAGAAGCCTGCAGTAATCACTTCACCTTAAATGTATATTGCCACTAGTGTCAGAGAGCTCCGATGTGCTGTGGCTGTTCCTGCGGTGGGGCAGGGAAGCTTCTGGACCAAGGAGTAGCTGCGGGGGAGGTGGGACTGAAGCTGCCGCACATCGGTGGGGTGTGGGGAGCTGCAGGACAACCTAAGACAGATCACACATCTCCCCATATGATTGCTCATGTCCTGTTTTAAAACTCACTCCCACCTCACCTTCCTGTAAATTGGTGCTTTCTCCCCTCACCATTCATTTCTACACAAGTGACTCTTTTGCTTCCCTGGACCTTTTCCTCGAGCTCTCTGGAGAAGCAGTGTACAGATATCCAGGGCTATCCAGCCCTTCCTGGCAATTCTACTTTTATCTATGCATGAAGTCTGCTTTCACGTTGTCTCTTTAAGTGCTAAGAGCAAGTGTTTTGATGTTAACTTCTGGGAACGAGCTCTTAAGCTACCACCTCATGCTTAATTACATTTATTTATTAAGTACTCCAGCATATCCAAGGGAGAACGGAGGTTTTCTCCTTCAAAGGCCTTCTGGATGTGGTTCCTCAAATACTTTTTGCCAAGCACAGAGCTTCTCCTAACCATGTCCTCTTGGACCACGAAGCCCTCTCCCCTGCTGATAACCCCATGGCACGGGGCCATGGGGCCTCCCTCCAGCAGCACAGCATATCTTTAGGGCAGGGAGGCACTCCCCTCAATTGTTCTCAGGTGACTGCAGCCACAGTCCCTCTGTTCAAGCATGCAGCTGGCTCTGCCCTACATTCCCAGCAGGATGAGTGCTGCCATACTATCCAGTTCAGGGTAATGACACCAGTGCTGCCATTCTCACTGCTGCCAGGTGATGTGGTGAGCATCATTTAACTCTTTTCCAGTCCTGGTGCAAATAAAAGCCCAGGACAAAGCCAGATGCTGTGATGCTCTTCTCTTTTCCGAAGCAAGGTTGGGTGATGCCAAGGGCCTGGGACCCAGGCAGGGAAGCAGCAGGGCAGTCCTGCAGCAGGATGGGCACTGGCTGCCCCTGGCACTGCTTAGTCAGGCTGACGGCATGGCCGTGGTGTAGGAGCAGCAGCCAGAGGTCCTGCTGGCTCCCACAGGGTCAGCTCTGCAGAGATCCCAGACACTGACAAGGCCAAACACTACTTCAAAGCAGAAATGGCTTCAGCCTTCTTAACATGTTCCAGGACAAAGATCCTACCAACCCACTGAGTAGCAGGTACAAGATGTGGATTGGGAACAAGGTCTTATTAGGGGTGACCACGATACACAGTTTATGGCATTTTGCTGGTGTAGGGAAGCAGAAAACAGCTTCAGGAGATCCCTGCCTAGGAACAAACAAGCTCGCTCCTAGCCCCAGAGTACACGGGATGTGAGAGATGGGAACAGAGATCCCACGAGTCTAGCCCTAGACACCTCTTGGCACAAGATGAACAGCCTTATCTTGATACTTGTGTTTGTTTGCCCAGCTCCAAACCTGTTTCAGCAGCATGAGGGCCTGCCTTCTGCAAAGACACCACCTCTGGTCCCAGAAGCCAAAGGGCCCAACCAGGCTTATCCACTCTGCAACCCAGGGGCTTCCCAGGGACTTCCCCAAAAGATCCCAGGCAGTGCTGACAGCACAGTCTCAGTAGGAGGTCTTTTAGGGGATGGGAGCCCTGCCCCATGGAGCTTGGACCTGGATCTTTTCCCATCGTCCTGTCCAGTAAGAGACCTGAATATTTTCTTGATGTATTTTGTAAATTTTGTGAACAGGGCCTCACAATCACACTTTCTTGTGTCACAGCAGTGGAAAGGACTGAAAAAGTACCTTAGGAGTAGAAAATCCCACCCCCGCCAGTGCCCCCACAGCTCAGATTTACAGATGCCAAGGATTTGTCGCCTGAAGTGCCCATGCTCAGGTGCAGATAGGACCAGGCCACAGCCATGCTGAGCCCTGCCCAGCTGCTGCCTGGGATGGTGGGATGGGCTCTGGCCACTCTCCATGCTCTGAGAGTTTCCGAGGTTATTCCCTGAAACACGTGGTGCAGGGCCAAGTGGATCAACCAGCTGAGCTTATCAGACAGCTCGCCTGAGCGATTCAGCCCCACCAAAGTGCTCCCTGGCAGCACAGCACCGAGGAGGATGAGGATGAGGAGGGAGGTGTGCAGTGCACACAGATAGTTCTCCTGATAGTGGGAGGCAGATAAGCACACGGGAGTTAATGGCTGAGCTCAGATCTAGTTGAGGCAGTTTGACCTTTCTGCTGATAAGCCTGCCTTCAGCTGACATGACAGACTTTGACACGAGCACTCAGGGGAATCTGTGGCCAATAAGTGAGACTCACTTTCCCCACCAAGTAATATTGATTAGCACAGTGCCTGCAGACACGGCTCGAGGCACTGGTGGGGCTTCAGGGAGGGAGCAGAAGAAACAACTGAAACGCAAAGGTAAAGTGATTTGTTGACTGAACATGTAAAGTGTCCTTTCTGTCTCCTACCATAGCGACCTGTGCGCTGCGGAAAACCTTGGAAGGAGGGAGAGTCTTTCCAGTCTGGGCAGCGGCTCTGGAGATGGCTGGTGTCCCTGCATGGCCTGGCTCGTCTCCATCCCGTGGGTGTCCATGCAATCCAGTGCCTCCTTCCATCTTCCTGAGCAGCTTTGTGCTCTGGCATCCCTGGAAAAGAAACATATGTTCGGAGCACTGATGCTTTCTGACAATGTGGGCTTTTAGAACTGAAAACGGACTACAGATGCATCTGAGCACCTGGGAGGTTCTTCCTCTCTTGCCATCCAGGAGAGGCTCAGGTCCAGCAATCCACCTGTAAAGGGTGGCATAGGACTGTGCCAGTGTGTGACACCAAACCCAGATGTGTGCAGCCTCACTCTGGGAAGCAGTGTGGTGGCATTCCTGTTTGGCTGAGGTCCCCATCCCCTGCAGATCTGTGGCCACAGGTCTCTGTGAGCCTAGTGATTCCAAGCTGGCTACATTATAAGCCACTGTGGAGCATGGAGTGGTCGGATTTCAGCTTCTTGGTGCCTTGGACATCTTGTTGGTGACATCACTAAGCTTACAGAGAGTGGCTGCCTGGAGTCTGATAACACTTAGGTACCAGCAATACTCACCACATTCTCTGGGACATGAGGTGGAGATTGCTATTGTGCAGTGTTACCTTAAATCCTACTCTAAACACCTCCTGTGATCGACTTCTGGCTTGCTGAGGAGTGGAGAATGGGGTTTTTGAAAGCAGCAGAACGTCAAGAAAATCCACAAACGCCAGAGGTTTATGTCCAAAAATGGGACAGAGGAGTCCTTCAACTTTATTCCAATAAAGGGAGAGGCCACCAGGCACATGCCCACCGGATATTTTCTCTCGGTGTTTTGGAGGGCGCAGCCTCCTTTTATCGTGACTCCCGGCCCATGTTGCCCTATTCCTTTCCTCATTGGCTGAGGTACTAGAAGTGTACAGCCTTTCCGAACTGCCTACCGCGTGTTCTTAGCGGAAGAACCTACTGTTTTGAACCTACTATTCCCCCCTTGAACCTACTGTTTTACCCCAAAGTTCAGCAGTTCAGCCTTGTGCAGACCCTTTTTTGTTTCAGGAGTCCAGCTGTCTGGGCTCTCTAACAAACCTGCTGCCCAGTCAGTAGAGACATTAAGACCCATTTCAAAGACCTTAACACTCACTTTGCCTTCACCCATCAAATTATTTGTAAAGACATTAGCATTGCACCTTTCCTCTCAGGAATGACCCAGAAGCATGAGTTACATACAGCCTATATCAACAGCACTCTAAGTTGTTTTAAAGCAATATGTGATATTAGGTCAACACCAACAACGAGTCCAGGAAAACCCACCAAGTATTTTTAATGCTGGGCTAGTTTTTGGAGGATTACAAGGAATACTCCCACCCAGGATGTTACTGCATCTTTCCACCATGCCTTGCACTTTTCTTTCCTCTGCATTTTTCCACTTGCTACTGTGTACAGAAAGTCAAGGAAAAAGCAGAATTTTTCCACCTGAGGTCTCAAGGCAGGACCAGGAGGTGTTTGCTCTGACAAGTGCCCACTCACCATTCCTCTGGCTAAGATGTGATCCTGGGGCTCGATCACTGGGGTCATGAGAGAAACTCAGAAGCTCCTGCGGAGCTGGGACCAGCAAGTGCTGTCCCAGGCTGCAGGGAAAGGGTGTTTAGAAAGGGATGGGGTGCAAGAGAACAGCACTCTCAAAGCTGTAGGGTGAAGCTGGGGCAGACACACCAGGGAAACTCTTGGGAGGTGGCAAAAGGATGGGGATCAGCAGTGGGAGTGCTTGGTGGGTCCAGTTTGGATACATCCATGCCCCTATGACTTCAGGAAAAAGCATCCCACTCCTCAGTAATCCTGTTCCACAGTGGCCTTAATGGCACGCATTAAAACACCAGCAGGTCCGGAGTGAGAGGTGCTGTCGGTGGACAGAGCCGGTTTTCAGAGGAACACCACGGGTCAGCCAGGGTCACAGCACTGGCAGGGACAGACCCTGGGGTACCAGGTGGGACAAACCCTGGGGTACCAGGTGGGCAAACCCTGGGGTACCAGGTGGGCAAACCCTGGGGTACCGGCGGGGACAGGCTCTGGGCTGTCGGCAGGGACAGGCCCTGGGCTGCCGCCCGACACCGCTGCCGCGCCCTCGGCCGGGACGACTGATCTGGGGCGGGCAGCTGTGGCCTGGCAGCCCTTCTTGCCAGCCAGAGTTAGCCCTGCAGCCTTTCAAGCACAGGGAGAAGTTTGGGGACGCTCCCGAGCTGGCTGGATGCAGGCCGGTCCCTGTGGGCGCATCTAGCCCTGGGGGCTGCAGAGCCCCGGAGGCGGAGGCGTCCTGCGCTCTGCCATTGTGCTTGTCTGTCAGATCATGCTGTGCTGGCGGTTTGCAAAGCTGTCTATTATCGGCACGTTAATAACCTTTCACAACGTTTAATTACTTGGAAAGGTAATCGGTCTTGTGGTAGTTCTTTAAAAAGCATGCCCATTTCACTTGCTCTTGGCAGAGAACTCTGCTTTTTTGTCTTTTCATTCTCGCAATAAATATGTTACAACTGATCCTGCTCCCAAAGGCAATACCTATTTGTAGAACAAAGAAGAAGATCGCTACCTGGCTTTCTGGGTACCAGCCCTGCAGCCGGGTGCCATGCCACAGATCTCTCCTACTAACATCATCGTGCACAGATTCAGGGAGACTCCCTGCGTTTTGTTTTTTGTTTGTTTGTTTGTTTGTTTGTTTGTTTTTAATGGATTTTCATTTTTAAGGTGCCTGGTTTGGCACGCACAAACAGGTACTCAGGGCCAATCTCTCCGCTTCACCGCCAGTGCTGGCCCCGGTGTTGGGTGCACATAAAATGACAGCCAAGAAGTCAGATGTAAGTACCCAGGTCCCCTCTGCTCAGTCACTGCTGCCCTTCGGCCGCCAGCAGCAGCGCCGGCACAGGCTGCGACAAGCTGCGATGCCCGAGGCTGGGGCTGGGAGGAGGAAGCAGAAAGACCCAGCAGCTGCAGGAAAAGGACAGGCAGAGATCATCCAGGTGGGTGCAAGGGCCACCAGGCTGTCTCCAAGGACAGCTAACCATGACATTGTGAGGGTCGCGGTCCAAGACCACCACCAGCCACATCTCTGCTGCATCCAGCACCCCAGAAAAGTGGTAGGTTGCTGTCCTTCCATGCAAGGATGCCACCACTCATGACAGGAGGCAACTTATGCAACTTATGCACGTTGCCTTTGGGCTTGTGACCCTGTGCTGGAAACTGCAGCAACCGTGGAGGTTTTGTCCTCTCCTGCAGTCCACCAGATGATGACTGCATCCTCCTGAGGCAGCTTGGGACCACTGCAGACGCACCATCAGTCTGCACCCTTGTCAGCCTGGTGCAGCCTGGGACCAAGGAACCAGCTGGACAGTGATCCGCCTTGTCACAAACATGTCAGGGGCTGGTCCTGGGGAGGAGGCACAGAACAACAGGCTCAGGGCCCCAGCAGCCATGGCCACTGCTTGCAGGAGTGGAAAGTATTACACTACATTGATTAAACATGTCTGTTTCCACCAATGAACTCCGTCCTGTGAGCCAACATTTTCCACTTCAGACATGGGGGTACCCACTTTTGGGGAGAAAAGCAGTAAATGGTATCAGAAAGAAACATTATTCAGGAGGGCAGCAGGAACCTCTGATATTTTCTTTCTTTCTCCTTAAGGACAAACATGTCTGAAAGGACTGAACAAAAAGCACACGGGAGCTTTTTAAAAGCCTCACAGCCTGCAAATACCCCTATGTAGAGGCACTGCTGAAAGCCTGGTCCCAGTCTTGCAGCCTATCCATGCTGGTATTTTTCTAATATTCTTGGAAGTCTTGACAGGTTCGTTTTCTTTTTCTTTTTTTTTTTTTCCTTTTAAAAAGCGCAGCTTTTAACGGCCCTGGGGCAGAAGGCTCTGCTTGCTAAATCACAAGGTTTGCCACACTGAAATGTAGGGACGTGCCCGCAGACGGGAACTGGCTGTCTTAGCTTTTGTTCTTGACTGTTTGCCAGAATCCTTAAAACAACAGGAGGAGGTTCAACCACCTAAACATCCCTGCACTCTCTGGCTCAGGGAGCCTGTAAACACGGGCATTAGCATATCAGACACATGGATGTGTTTGCCAGCAGAGCAGGCAGTCCCACTGCTGGTGGCTGAGTGGCTGTGGGTCAAGAAGCAGCAGCAACTTCTGGCAGTGCCAATGGTGTGTCCCTCCTGGCATGATGGTGGGATCCCGTGTTCTTGCAGTGCTTGGTGATTGCAGACAGGAGAAAAGTGTCAGGGAACACCATTCAGTGCTGTAATGTTAGAAATACGGTTATCCTAGATTTTAGAGCCAGGTAAAAGATGATCCCTGTGCTGCTCCACCAGAGACATGGTGACCAGAACTGGATTTGTATCAGAGTAATGAATGGTCACATTTTTCCCCTGCCAGCTTATTTGACGAACAGTGATGAGAAGGGACAGCATTGGATCAAAACTTGTAGATTAGAAGAGATAATTAGCAAAATGCTACCCTTAAAGGACCAGAAAGCACCCTCTAGTTCAGCCAGTGGTGGTAAATGCTTTCTCAGCAAAGACTTAACCCATGCCATTCTAGAGCTGAATATTCTTACTTTACTTGGACAGCACACCTCAGTCCTCACCTGCAGATATACCAGGATTTCTATTTCAGTCACAGACTTGGAGAGAGACCAGCTGCACACCTCAGACCTTGCCTACAGCCATTCCTTGGCCACCTCACTGTTATGGTAATGTTTATTTAGACTGCTGAAGGTGGAGATGACCTAGCAAGGGGTTGAGAAGCTCTCCTAAGGTTCACCCCTCAGCTGGGCTCTCAGCGGCCACCTTCCTGACATTTGAACCTGGGAGGTGTGGGGCAGCACTGCATCTGCCTCCAGGCTGAAGGTCAAGGTCCTCAAGATCCTCCAGCTTCCCTTCTGCTGGCTCATATCCTTCTTGTGTGTCCCAACCAGTCCACTTCAGAGGGATTTAGGATTTCAACAAACTGCACTGCTCACCTCAAGTTCTGCAGAGCACAAACTCTACAGAAAGAGTCTGCACCTGCACCCCTCAGCACCAGCATTCTCTTAAGCTCTCCTCCCTAAGTCCCTGCACACCTTTGAATCACTGAGGAGCTCAGGAGCTCCAAATTGTCCTTTGCCTGAGCTTTGCACCTCTCCAGGGTCTCTCTTGGTAAAGTAAATGGGATGCAGCTCAACTCACACAGCACCTAGATTTTTCCTCTGCTCTCTTTGACCATCTGCTCCTGAATTTTCACCACCCCTTGGCTCACCCAGCTAGGAGGCAGCACCCTCATTGCTGGCTCTGCCTCGACCCCTTCACTTGGATGAAAGCCAATGAACACGTGCAGGTGTGTGTCCACCTCCGTGAGTTTGCAGGTCCCACGAGATGGGTGAACCAAACCTTCTTCCCTCACAACGTCACGGCATTAGGTTATAAAGTTCATCTTGTCAGTAAGTAAGCCAATCCCACCCACGACTTCTTTCCACATAATTATGGTTCGCAGATATACCAGGAAAAAAGGAGAGCCCCTGCCGGAGATGCTGACGTCTTTTTCCTTTCAGGTTCAATGGCTGCTTTATTGCGGTTGGGTTTTCTTTCTCCCCGCCACCCGGTCTTTCTCTGACTGGAACTGTTCCCCTCCAAAAACGTGGCGACTTTTGCTGAAAAGCAATTCTGCCACTTCTGTAGCGAGGCAGCGCTCACGAATGGCACAGCGGTAGTTACGGGATGTGTGGTTTACCTCAAGACGTCACATCTCCTCCCCCTGGAGACATCAGAAGGGTTATTGCTCAAATTCGCCTTCGATTCTATAAAGGAAAAAGGCCCTGTGACTTTCACTACTACTTTTAATGTTCTAAGAAACCTTCACATTCCCTTCCCCAGGCTGCTTCAAAGGGCAAATAGCCAGGGCAGAAGACGCTGCTTTTTGGTAAACATACACATTTGAAGTGCTGTCTAAAATCCCATGAGTCAAATGGCAGTATTTCCCACTCAGGGAAAGGAACGATTGATTTCGTTTGGGGATTTTTCCCAGGTGAAGTCTGGTCAGAAAGAAGGACTTTGAGTACCATATTTGTACTTCATGTTCTTAAATCCTTTTGGAGAGCAACAGGAATGAAATAATCTGGTGTGTGTCTTTCTGTTCTCAGCTGGAAGATGCCCCTAAGGACACATAGCTGGGGACATCCATGGTCTGTGCAGGAAAAGAAGGCACCATGCTCTGCCGTGGCAAACACTGGCCCAGCAAAAGCCGTGTGACAGGAGAGTTGTGAACCAAGGCAGGCAGGCTTGGTTGTGCTGGGCACAGGTGGCGCAAGGCTGTGTTAGTGCACACTGAAAGAGCTGAGAAAGGAAACCAGCAACCAGCCTAGAGAGAGAATGACGCAGAAGATAAACAAGTGCCATCACCTGTGCAAACACAGCCACTCTCATCCCCCTCACAGAGGCAGTGGGCAATAGGGCAGTGTTGTCCAGCCAGGCTGCTGGCGCTGCAGAGGAGGGTGCTGATGCTGACATGGAGATGAACTATGAATCAGGGAGCCCAGCTGCTGCCACCCACCCTGGATTTTGTCCTCTCCATGGCTATACTGGCAAGGACAGCTCCTCTTTTCTCACAAGTCATCCCAAGGCTTTGATAACTTTCTCTGCAGACCCTTGTTGAGCTGAACTAGTACGAGCACAGTGCTGTGACTCCTCCAGGCGTGATGTTTTGCCCATACTGCCACTGGTGTGCTTCCCATGAGCTGTTTCAGCCTTGTGTGAGCCACAGCGAGTGGGGTCTGCAGGCACCACTCCCGAGTGCTGCCCATCTGAGGCTGTGGTGATGTGGGGAAGGGCAAAGGTTGCAAAGGGAAACTATGTTGTGGCCTTTTGCTCATCTTACCTTTGAGAGTACAACTGTAGAGTCTGACCAAAACCATGACTGAGTTCCCCTTTGCTAAAACCATTTCTGATTTCCCATGTGGTGCTCAAGGATGGAGTCCCCAAGGGAGGCACAGTGTTTCCTTATCTTTATATAGAGACCCTACGGTATGGCTGATGAATGCAGGGTTTACTCATGGGTGCCTTCTTTGCGTGTGCCTTACCACGCTGGGACCTGCCCAGGAAACGCAGCTGGTTTCCTGCTGGCGGTTGGGCAGCACCTCCTTCACTGAAGAGCTCAGCTTGTCCCCCTGCCTGTCACTCCAGCACCAGCTTCTTGGGCTTCTCTGGGGAGGTTCTCACCTGTGGATAAAAGTTCTTGTCTAGGGGATGAGCTGTGCCCCTCAAGTGCAGATGAAAAGTGACCCAGCCCAGGTCTGGCAGCAGGAACTTGACACCAACCTCCCCACCAGCTAGGATGTGGGATATACACCAGGGAGAGGAAAATGGTTACAACACAACCAGGTGGAAGATGCAGTGTGCATTACAAGGACATTATCTCCTAGGAAATATGAATAGGGAAGGAGTTCCTTCAACAAAGCTGCCCCAGTGAGGAAAGGCCAGGGATGGGCACCTTCATACCCAGCACCCTGTCTCTGCTGAGGCTGGTAGGTTCCTGCCATAAGCTAATTAACTCTTCAATTGCTGAGGAAGCTCAGAAGACCTTAATTTGACAGTCACCATAAAAGCATTTTGTCTGTCAACAGACTCTTTCATCCAAGGATCTCAAAGTGCTTTACAAGTATTAATTAAACTCACCAAAGTAAGTATGAATAATTATTGTCATTGAACAGTGTGGAGAACTGAGGCCAGACTTGCCCAAGAGCAACTGTCAGGGCTCAGGGACAGGCACGGAAGGAGAAATTCTCAGCTGCAGTTGCCAGACTGCAAACCCTCCTGCAGAAAACAGCCTCAGACTGCACACTGGCTGAGCCTGCTGGACTCTGCTCAAGGGTGTCCTCCCCTAGAAGATCACATTTGAAGAACAGGGGGAAAAAGAGTTATTTTCATTTTGGAATACAATGCAATCTATGTCACAGCAAAAAAATTAGCCAAAAATAACATGAAAATATAAACACCCCATATCAGTGTGTAGGCTTTCTGAGTAACAGAAAAGGAATGCTGTTTCATTTATCCTGTATCCTGTAGCAGTACCTTCTTCGGTTTCATGTGAAATTAGTAGTTTCTGAAAGTAATGCATAATAAATCACCTATTGAGGAATTAGGGACAGAATTTAAACACTATTTAAAACCTCGAATGATCCAACCATCATTTATAAAAAGATGCTTATTATTTCCCCTTCCTGTTATGAATCTCAGTGCTTGGAACACTTTCATTTTCCTATGCCTCCAACCATCCAGTATCAAGGAGTCTCAGCTCAGGGTTGCTTTGGTTGCAAGTTCAGGTATATTTTTAAAGTGATAAAGACTCACTGTCATTATTTAGTCTGAACCCTTGCACAGCCCAACCCAGAGGAATTTAGCTGTTTACCTTGTAGATAGCCCAACTACTTACATAATGTTATTTGGTTAATTTTCATGGACGTACCTGTAACTGCTGAAAATTTCTCACGTTTCCCCACCTTCCAAACCCTGCTGCACGTTGCATGAAGAGGCTCCTATACTGGGCTTATTGTTTGCAATTTCCTTACCTACAGGAATGTTGTGGGAATTAATATACAAATATTGTGAGATTTGAAGATATCAGACCAGCAGGGAGGGGAATCATAAATATACCTCACGCAGATAATAGCGGCTATAAATTCTACTGCCTTGATCTGGCTTGGCACTGGCACCCTGCAGAACTCCTCACTGTACTTGCTCCTCTCTCCACAGCAGCTTCACTGTTTATTACTGATGTAATTACAGCACTGTGACGTCTTCTGGACGGTTCCGGATAAACAGCCTTTTCACTTTGAAATGAGCACTTTACACAGCAGTGGCCGTTCAACTGAAGCACACCTATACGAGGTGTGTGATGGTGGTAAACTGATGGTTTGACCTACGCCTGCACAACTTTCCCGTGCAATTAATTGTCTTTTGGACAGCTAATTGGCCTCTGAGTTCAAACTGAGCCACCACAGCTGAGGCTCTGCACTGTGAACACTGCCCAGAGCACAGAAACCAAGTAGGTGACTCTTCTTCATCAGAGAGGATCCTCATCATGGCCATGCTGCAGGTGATGGGAGCTTCTCCCACTGTGCAGCAAAGCCAGGGGTGGTTTCCCAGAAGGAAGGGGAGCTGATGGGGGTGTGCTGCACATGGGGAGGAAACACCCTTAGCGTGGTGGTGGCACTGTGCAGCCTCTGCTCCACGCCTGCGGTCAGAGGAGCCCTTCCTCTTCCTCTGCATGCAGGGGGCCCCCCTGCCCTGTGGCTCTGCCAACCCCGGTCCCCTGCCCCAGGCCCCCCTGCCCGTCCAGCGTGCAGATGGTGGTGGGCCCACAGGAGCCTCCTCACCCACAGGACTCGAGGACATGTTCCATTGCTGCGGAATCCCTGGGCAGCTTCAGATGAAATGGACAGGCAGGACGGTGGCACAATTACTGACCACTTAATCAGGAAGGGAGAGCCTCTTCTTTAGTTCTAGAAACCTCATCACCCAAGCCTTTGCAAACTGAGCTCGATTGAGTGTTTCGGATCCGTGTTGCCTGTTTCCAATTACATCTGAGCGCATTTCTGCAGAGGAGAGCCAAGGTCCTGATTTATAGGCTTTTGGGCAAGAGAATGCAGTGTTTTTCATTATCTTTATCTCTAAATCTGCTCTTGTTACTTGTTGCTTACAACAAATTTTAAGAGTCTAATGCAAAGGTCTTTTGTTAAGGTTTCCTACACTCACATGCTAAAATCCTTCATTAAAGCCCAGGCTAATTGCTTCTGCATCAGATATCCGGGCCCATCCATTTCACCTTGCTCAGTGTGCCCTTGGGAAGGGAACACACGTTTTGAGATGCATTCCCCCAGAGGTGGGAGAGCTGGAGACACACCTGGGGCTGGGCCTGTGCAGCTCACCCGTGCTGCCCTCCCACCAGCCCTGACCACGGCCCGAGCCCAAGCACCTCGCAGGCGCTGTGGAGGGTGGGAGAGACAGCCAGCCTGCTCCTGCACCACTCACTCTGCACCAGACATTCCTCTGGCTGGATTTTCTGCTGCACTGGCTTCCCACATATTTATCTTGACATCACATGGGCTGGGGCCCTTCCCGCCTCTACCCAGCAGGAGTTGGCTAATAAAAAAAAAAAAAATCACTTTTAGAAAACGAGGTCTTCTGTGGAAGGAAAAGGTTCAAATGCAGCAAGAAAGAGTTTTATGAGCTTTGCTTCAATACTTGTTGTGCAACATCCTTATGGGATTTCATTATTGATGATTTTATCTAACTACAGTCTGTGCCTAATAGCTCGGAGGTGCTGTTGATTAATTTTTTCCCGGTCTTTGATGTACCGGCAATAACTTGTCCATGTTGTCCTGTGTCAGTAAAGTGGAAATTGCCATGTGACAGTCAAGGTATCATGAGGTGGCCAAAGCCAGAATAACTGTCTGTATCCACAGTAGGAACAAGGTTTCCCTCAGCCACACTCTCTCTGCTGGCACTGGCTGACGGAGCTGTAATGAGTCAACTCACTAAAACAGGAAAAAAAGAGAACCCACTCAAAAAATGCTGCTTTTTTAAAAAAGGGTTTTTTAAAGGCATTTTTTAAAAGGGTTTTTTTTTTCTGGATTAGTGAGTTGAACTAACTCCATGTGACCAGGTATGCACTAGAGCGGGCAGGACGATGAAGGGAGCAATCAGGCAGCAAGGAGCGGCAGGAGGAGGAAGAGGAGGGAGAAGGGCAAGTGGGGGCAGGCTGTAAGATCATCTTTTGATACCACACCCTGTGTATGGACACTGTCAGTCTAATTCCTACCATACTGGTTCCATCCTTGATGTTGTAATCTGTTTCTGTGAATCTTTTCAATTAGTGATTTATTGGTTACTGGAGTGGGTTTGGACATCCTCCAGCAACAGACACGAAATCCCTTACCATGCTAAGCTCCGTCCTATTGCCTGCAATGCAAAGGCATAAAGCTTTTTCTCCAGGAAATGATTCTTTTTCAAAATGATTATAAGATTATATGACTAGACTATCGTGTGATGTAAACCTGTCTGTTTCCAAAAGCTTTGGTGCAATTAGACCACTTACAAAAGGATTTGCTTCAAAATTTTTAGCTGTCCCAGCACATTAGTTGCTGGTTAACTGGAGGTCTTCCTGAAAAGAGTGCATTTATCAGCATAAATGGACCTGTTTCTTTCCTTACGTAGAGGTTTACAGTCTGCCCAAGTTAAAATGTTTGCCAGTTCAAAATTTATTATTTCTTGTCATCACTTCTCTTATAGTCATCACCTCTCTGGTGTTAGTCCAATTCTGTGGATTTGTCAATCACCACCACAAAGAAACCCAGAGCCAAAATAAACCTGGCACCACTTTATTTCTGTATTACAAATGTACTGGCACAAACCTTGTCCATAGAATCTCCTATTTCAGCAAAGTGCTTGAAATCCCATTGACTTCAATTAGTAAGTTAAGCAAGTGCTTAAATGCTGGATTTGAACTGGGGCCTGAAGACCATACCTTGGCCAACTGGATTTGTTGTACTTTATTGTTCTAGTTATGCTTTTAGAGGAATTTCCACATTTCAGTTGAGTCAAAACATCAAAAATTTGGAGGAGATTAAGGAAAGCTGAAAGTTGATACTATGTTGTCTTCTGGCATAGCTCATTTACAAACTGTAGTCAGTTAAACATTAAGGATTCAGGGAGAGTGAATGAAAAAATGAGATGCCTTCAAAGTTATGGGCTCAAAACTTGGAGTGGGGGAAAAAAGAGGTCTTGCTCAGCAAAATGACACAAGGAAGGGAATTACTGGTTTATCAGAAAAACGTGGACCGCTATGAATAGGCTTTACTTCATGGTAGCCGATGGTGTCTGGCAATTGTACACAACACACTTCTGTTCTCCCTGCATGCAATTTTATATCAGTGTAATGCATGATTATTACAAAATAACCACAATGTGCTAGGAAGAACACGCTTCTTAGTTGGACAAAACTCATCTGGTCTTAATTTTTTTTTAAGGAACATCTTCTATTTTAAGGTTTTTCCCCATTTAGCCAATGGAATCTGTGGTAATTTGACCTCTATTAAATCAGGTTTTTTCCATTATTCTCTCCAGTGATCAAAAAGCTCTGGGGCAGTTTCCTGAGAGGCTGGAATACCTTGCTGCTGGAGCAGGCCGGCAGAGCAGCCACATGCAAGTTCTCCCCCACCTTCCTCCTGTTGGGAAAGAGGCTTCCAGTCTGGCCACTTGCCCTCGGTCCCAGACCCACGTGCTTCCCTTGCCCAAACCTGTTTCTCCCAGGCATGCTTGTGCTGCCCACCGAGAGGCTTTGTAGGAGGTAGAGCTACTGAGCACTGTCCTTTTCCCACTGGGTTTGGGCACCTTGCTTGGAGCTGAAGGGGAATCCTTAGGAGCTCTGCCTGCATGGTGGCTCCTCTCAGCCATGTGACAGTTGTGGTGGCAGCTTCTTCTTTGCTTCCTTGTTTTTACAGGACTGGCATGGACTGCTGCCTCCTGCAGGGCCCATTCCTGCAGGTGACCAGGAGATGGGCGCTGAGCACAACTAGCATCAGCTGGAGCCTCCCATGAGACAGGTGAAGAAGTGTCCTGGCCCTGGATGATGCCAGCCAAGGCGGGTGATGCCTGCATGGTTGACAGCAAGCTCCAGGGGAAACCCTGCCTATTCCCAACTAGTGTCAAGAGCCTTCCAGCTCTTAGCAATAGTCTAAAGGACTGAAATCTCACACCTCGTGACTCAGGGCATGGATGTGCTGAGATGTAGCTGTGTGAAGAGCCCCGAGTCTCTCGGGAAGCAGCACTACCTTCAGCCTTGTCCCATTCCTATGCTGCCCTCCTGGGCGGTCACGGCACTGGGCTGTGGGATGGATGTGCCAGCTCGGGCACAGCCAGGTGGCTGCAGAGACAGAGCGAGGGCAGCGGGAGCCTCTGCACTGCCTTTCTCAGCACGTCTGCTGCCAGGCAATGCCAGTGGGACTTGGCAGGAGAGACTCAGGCTGAGGACAGAGCCATTTCCCACTCTCACGGTGAGACTGGACATGGCTTCCCCCTGCCCCAGACAGGGTGGGAGCAGTGCTGCTGGCTGGGCCTGGCTCCTGTCCTGCCATGGAGCACCCTGGATAAATCACATCCTTGCTTTCTGCCTCAGTCCTTTGTTTGTAAAATGGACACAAATACTTCACAAGGGTGTTGTGAAACCTAATTAATTAATTAATACCTGTACTGCACTTTGATGTCCTCACATGAAAAGTCCTATATAACTACAAAGCATTTTTAATGTTATAAGCAAGAACTTCTTGCTGTCTTGCCTTGGCAAAGAGGCTGATTAGATGTTATCAGTTCTGCTGCTCACATGCACAGAAACTGCTGCAGTGGGGTTTGGATCCTGGTTTGTTTTTAAAGAGTCACATAGTAAAACAATGGGAAGAGTTAATTTGGCAGTCTGTTCCCTGTGACTTCAGGGAGTGGCCAGAACTGGCTTTGTATTTTCTGTCAACAAAATAAGCTAAATAGCCCTAGAAGGAAAAAAAAACCCAACAAAAAAAACCTCCAAACCCTGACATATCTGTCCATACAGGTGTGTCCTGACCACACCTGCAATAACTGGACCAAAAGGCTTTCTAGCCCAAGCCTGAGACAAAAGCTGTACCAGAGGAGCACCTAGTCCTGCATTAAACAACTGCACACTGCTCATGTTTCATAGAAGGCAACTGGCTCCTAAGTCAGAGTGTTTGGGCCAAATTTCATTGCCTCTTTCCGACTGTTCTGCTGTTAAGACTGTCCTCTTTGCAGTTCTACTACTTAAGTGATGGAGACTCAACCTGGGCAGTTGGGACTGAAGAGCCCTGATTCTGCTTTCATCGTGAAATGCATGGTACTGGGATGTCAGAAGGCACTATTGCAGAGCCTATCTGCACTCAGTTGATAACCAATGTTAAAAAGCTGCACTGTATGGTCCTTCCTTTAGAGAGCTCAGTTATGTCTGTGTGCAGTGGAGGGATGAAAGTGCAGCTTTAAATGTTAAAATTCCCAACAGACCTGTCCTGCACTGCATTTAAAGACGCACTAATAAGTTAATGACAAAATACAAACGCCTTGACTCCTGCAATTTAGAAAACTGGAGCCAAAGGAGTCTTAATAATCCTGTTTTTCTTTTCCAATTAACACTGTTTACTTTCTGCATTTCCTTGACCTTGAAGAGCAATCCTGCGCAATTCCACGTACTCATCTCCACCTTCAGCCCTTCCAGCACAAACACAATACCCAGCAGTGCCCTTCCGGGCCCACAGCAGCACAGTGCCAATCAAACCTCTGCTCCCTCCCTCTCTGGCTGCCAGGCCCCACTTTCTCTCCCATCCCTGAAACCTAAAACTGGCTGGATGTTGTCATTTGCTAAGATGAACAGGTAAATACACACATGAAGCACATTGCAAAGAGCTTGGGCTCCTTCACTGTCATTTCCAGAGGCTGCCTCAAAGCTTGGGGATGCTCATATCTGCCTGCAAGCAATAAGCAACTGCTCACAGGCGCTTATGTACTTTTTAAAAAAATTTATTTATTTTAATGACAACTTCTCCCTGTGCTCACCTGGCCAGCATTTGGAAGACAGGGGTTCTGTGCATGTCACTGCACCTGGCAGCACTGTGCCTGAGCTTGGTGCTCTCAGCCTGTCCTGCCCAGTGGAGTGAGAGGGGAGGGAGCCAAAGCCCAGCTCAGGTTCGAACAGCTGGAGGCAGGAATATGCACAATGGCAGGAAACTGGGTACATCGCCTTTGGAAAAACAAATAAACAACACTTTCAGAAATTTAAAAAAAAAAAAAAAAAAAAAAAAAAAAAAAAAAAAAGCCTACTCCCGAACCAGCTGGACAAAATCCTTTCCTTCCCCCAGCAACAGAGGGATGCAGAGGCTGAAGTGTTTTCACACTGAAAGCGCGGCATCGTTTGTGAGCTTTTTTTTCTACAGTCTACAAATAAACAAAACCCAGGGAGTGTTTCGCATTCAATAGTTAATCACAGTTGGCTGAGTGTTTTTATTTTTCTTCACTGTAAAGGCATTCTTGGTCCGCCTCCCAAACAGCTTGTTTTGTCTGAGAGATTTAATCTTGAGTGGCAGGACAAGGTGCAAAGACAAACCTCAAAACAATTCTTATTTTTCTATAGCAAGATGTCAGTATGCAAAAGCTAACTACCCTGCAAACAGGCCCCTCAGGTTGGCATGCACAGGGCTTCTTGCCACAATTGCCAGTCGGCTCGGATACCCTTACCCACAAAGCAGCTCATTTCACTCGGTTTTAACTCTTTCCTGTTTGTGAACTGCTCTTTAAGTGGTCTGAACAACCAGAATTAAACGCAGGTTGGACCAGTTTCTAGCCCTAGCTCCTCCCTGAAGAAGCATCTTGTTTGTACACACGGAGCACTGGCTCCAGAGGCCCAGCCTACTTTCAAATCCAAACACAGTTTTTCTTCAAAGCAACATCAAGGTACCTTTCATAAAAATGAAGGGATGATGAAATACATATATAGTGCATCAACAAGTACTTGAGCTGCTCTGCTCAGAATTAGCTCAGGCAGTTACTTAAGAGCATTGTGTTGTACGAATATCAGCCATACTTTTTGCAGCCATGCCTACTAACACTAACTTTCAGTGAATGACTGAAAAAACTATTGAATTTATTTAAATTTTATGGTTTTGCCCTAACATCTAAAAATGGATAGAAACAATAAACTTCTGAAATCTCACCACTTATGCTCTTCATTTTGTTTCCAAGCACTATTGCCTCTAAACAATTTTTAAAAGAGATAGTTTGTGCTTAGATCTGTATCACAGGCATTAAAAAAATAATAAAACCATGTCCAAGTTGCCCGAAAGGTTTGTCTTCAGGTCATTTAGTCTTACACTTTGCTTGAAGCAGGACTATCTCCAGTTGCTGGGCAGGACCACCATGGCTTTGCCTGCTCCTGGCTCATCAATCTCCAGGGAGATGCCCCAGCCTCTGGGGGGCACCACTTCCACTGTGGCACCGCACGTTCTTGTGGAAATGCTCTCTGCTGGAGATTTGTGCCTTTGATGGTGTCACTTCTCGAGGCAGAATTTTGGTACCTCTTCCCCATAAACACAGTCCAACAGACCTGGCAGGAAGCAGTCACAAAAACTGCCTACAAATTCATTTCAACAGCTTCTTGCAACTTCCCTAATTCTGTGTATGTAACACTAGACACGGGGAGATACTTCTGTTTCTTTAAGGTATATGCTTTAGAATCAGTCCAAGGTCTTAGCAAACATGGGGTTCTATACAAAGTGATGTTGGTAACCTCCATCATCTTCTAAGTGTTTGCCCTGAATTAACTTCCCTGATTCTTGAGCCTGCTCCAAAGTATCTCAGGAGCAGAGAACATAACAAACACTTCACACAGTACAGCTGATGTGGAGACCCTTTTGCCACAGTAAATCACAGTACTGAGTACATGGTTCATTTCTGAAAAGAGCCATAACCCATGATCCATTTCTAAAGCACCAAAATAAAAATAATGCCCAATTCAACAAAATGGCCGTGACAAATGCAGAAGAAACAGTCCTGCCATCCACAAGCACGACAAACCAAGCCATTAGGTTATTTTTGAATCTTATAAAGTACTCCAGCAATGGGTAATGCCAGAGACAGGGAATCTGATTTGCCCGAGCAATGTCCTGACAGGCACCACCTCCTTCTCAAATCAGGCACCTCTGAGTGTTCTTTGCAGCTTTGCTTTGAAAAGCCTTTTCCTCACAAGCAGGCATTTACCCTTTTTGTGTGAGCTTTGTATGAGCAATCCAGGTTGTTGCTGAACACCCATCCACCGGAGCAGAGGAAGGCAGGATCAAGTTGCGGGGGTTTTTCCTGCCACCTGCCCATAATTAGCCCCAAGCAGAGGCTGAGTCACTGCCCAGAGTCCCGGGTGCTATTAGGGCCAGACACGCCACGGCCCAGTGTAATTATATACCAGCCACCACGTGCGGAAACGGCTCCAGTCACCATCTGACCCCATTAGACAGAAGCTGGCATTTCTTCTTGGCTACCAGGGCTGTGGGTGCTCTGAGGAAGACAAGACAAATCCTCACAGTCCGAACTCGTTCACCCAAACTCACCTCTTTCTTGCTGAAACCAGGAGATGCCATCCCCTTTCCTGGTTCACCCGTGAGCTGCGTGAGAGCTCCCTCATAGTCAGGAGGAAAATGGGTGTGTGGAGACACAGCAACCACTGCACAGAAGGGACAGGGAGATGAGTGCAGAAATTCTAGGAAACACAGCATGCCAATAGCGTCTATTTCATCAGAGAGCAGGCTCAGTTGGCCAAAACACACAAGAAATCACTCCTAGCTGGCAGGGCTGTACTTGAGTTGCAGCGGGATTTTGCGGCTGCCTTTTCCTATCAAGGCATTAGGAGGAAACACCTGGCTTCAGCAGCATCAGCAGGGTGGCGCTCCCCCTTGGCACAGCTCCTGTGTTGGGCACAAAAATGGGCCTAGTCCCAGCTGATGAGCAACCAGAGCCTGTTACCTCCTGCAGCAGGACTCTCACAGGCTACACACAGCGCCTGAGCCAGCAGAGGCCCTTCTGCTTGTCCTCTGAGGAAAAGGGAAAAACAGGCCTGGGTTTTTGTCACCCCAGGTTGCCAGCCTGTCACACACAGTTCAAGTGAAGCTTGCTGGGAGGGCTGTGCAACACTTGGGCTGCTGCTGACGCTGCAGTTCAGAGAAGAAACGCACTGCTCCAACCTCGAGCTGCTACTCTTGCACCAGTGCTACATCCCCTTCCAAAGACACAAATGACCTCGACGGCTCTGGTTTTTAAACAAGTACGGAAAAAATTCTGCTGAAAGGGACAGTGGAATAAGGGAAACAGGATGTCAAATTAGGATCAGCTTGAACCATTTCAAATAAACAACGAGGAAATAAAATGTACCCTGATTGCTGGCAGGCTTGAAGGCTTACAAAGTACTTGCCCCACCCAAATCAAGGGCTTGAAATGGAGCAGCCGTGGAACAGAAACCCCTGACAGTGTAAGATTTGCTGTTCCCTAGTACTGCTTTGCCATCCTCAGGGACAGAAAAAGCATCATTAGGGCTTAACTAAAGTTGGATGAAAACATGGAGTACCTCAAGGATCAATTTTCACTGTGGGCAGCTGCAGCACGAGGCATTAATTCTTCACCCTTTCTGGTGACAGGAGAAACGCGGGGAGCTGTAGACACAAATAATGTTAGACTTGTAGTGTGTATTTTGCAATGAAATGCTTGCTTTACTTCCTGTTGTTTAGAACTGCATTTATTCTTTAGCACTGCAAGAAAAACCTCCTGTATTTTGTACTGGGTGCACATTTAAAGGCCCATATATTGTAGACTCAGCAAGTGGCAGGGCACCCGCCAAACCTTGCTTCCTTTCTGATTTCTTGATGATTTAAGACCTATTTTCAGCAGCCAATACTGGTTTCCCCCCTTTGCTTTTTTGCTTGGTAACTACCACTTCAACAAAATGGTGTTTGTGCAGTGCCTTGGAACCAAGAACGGAGCTTTTTAACATTAGACAGGGAATAGAATAAGAAAAGCAGGACTAAAATCACCTACACACCATGGCCTTTCAAGGCACATGCTTAGAAATATATAGCAGAACCCTCGAGTTCTTTCAGAATAATACTTTGACTGCTAGACTTTTATGTCCTACATAGCTTAAATTTCTTGCATGTTTCTGATATTTGTGTTGTTTACCTTCCCCCAGAACAAAGATTGAAATTATTCTCTGAACCTACAGAAATCAGTAAATTAAAACATTAAAAACCCCTGCATTGTTTATAGAGATTTTTCAGACTTTTACTGGCTTTCCCCATAGGGGCAAACCTTATTGATGCGAAGTATAAACAAGAAAAGATAAATGTCTGATCAATGCTTTATTTAGGTGCAGGCTTCCTTCAGGAAAGGACCTATTCACTTTGCCTCTGCTAATTTGCCAATACAGAAATTAAATGAAGAGTTGGTAAAAAAATATGTACCCAGTGCCATCAGCATGATTATCCTCACTGATCTGGTAATAGCTTTTCCTCAGAATTCTTCTGTTGTGGAGAACACAACACTTGGCTTAGTAAATTAAAAACAGCTTCTACTTATTTTTACAGCAAGTAATTCTATATTTAATGTAGGCCCACAAGATGTTGGCATACACCTTGTTGCCTCGTTAAAAGAAAGAACTCAAGTTTGCTAAAAATAACAGGAACTAGTAAGGATGAAGCAAAATTTTCCCAGAAGAGGACAGAGACCTGAAAATAAAAACTGAAAAGGAGATGACTTAAGGGATTTGCACTAACATTTAAGAAGTAAGAGTAACTTTTACGTTTAATGAGAGTTACAATGCATCAATTACAGAGACATAAGTAATTTAAGGGAAGAGTGTTCACTAGCAGTTCAGCTCGGTCACAGACTTCATTTGCTTTGCAGGGCAAAGAACAGCACCCCATAATTAACAATCGCGGTCAGAAATTGTGTTCAAAGTTTGCTACCTCCTTGCAAGCACATCCTTCTCACAAAGCTAGAAAGGTGAGGAACTCCCCTTCTGCACTGACAAAGGACTCACCCCTCCATCTCCACGTCACTGCTGCACAGACACGGTGCTGGAAATGCATTTCAGACCTGCACTGGTGACCCTCATGTGCTGCTACAGGTTTCTGTTGCCTGCTGCTTCTCTGGTTAGGGGTACTGACACAGAAGGATGCCTAAGCTGCAGTCCCCACTCATCACTTAAACAGGTTTCTGAGCTCTGCCAAACCCCCAGCCTTGTATTAGGGGGCGCTGCTCAATGGAGAGTACTCAAAATTTAATTCTCTCTTTTCTGGGTAAGAAGTCTCTGTGTAAAACCACCTGAAGTGAGACTTAAAGTACTGCACTTCATGGCTAAATCTCATCTACCGACTGATTCACCGAAGATGCTTAATTGCTGTAGGTTCCAGACAGAATGAGAGAAAGGGAAGAGAAAAACATCCCTAGGGACGGCTTAACAATGCACAGGAGATCTGTGCTAACTCCAGCAACGATCTCTTCCCAAAAAGTGTCTCAAGTCTACTGTTTGTGTGAATGGGAGGATATTCAAGGACAGTGACAATACCAAAACGTGCTGATTCAGCAACTGAAAAGTGCCAATCGACAAAGCAGTGGCCAGCACAATGGAAAGATCAATGAAAGCCAAACGATGTATGGTATAGTTACCTTTTATTTATTCATCCAGCTATTTCTCCAGTCTTTCCAGCAAGTTCACAAAACGTCTGACTTTGAATACATAAGATTTGGTATTACTTCTAGGACAGTGGATTATGTATGCAGATGAATGAAGGCTTGACTCTGTGATTTAAGGACTTTGGAAAACCATGCATTAGTGGGGCTTAGTAACTCAAGACTTACTGCATTCTTCCAGTCAAAGCTAGGACAGTGTAGAGTTTAGGCTTTTTGATATGTTTGCAATATTGCTATTTTTTCTCCTATGTTTTGTGGTTCTCATAAGCTGAGGAAAAATAGCCTAGGTCTGACTGCTCCCTTCAATTGCATATATCACACAATAGGGAAGGAAATGCTGAGAGTCTCAGTGCTGTTAAACTGGCCACAATGGAAATTATAATAAAACAGGAGATAACAGAAATAACTCCAACTCATTAGATCCCAACTTTCATGGCTAACTTAAATGCCTTCAATGGATACTTGATTTGATATAAAATTATTCAAACAAACCCTCTCTTCTGGTATAGTATTTATATGATAATTCTCCTGGAGAGAAGCTTTTGTTCATTCCAGTGTCTCTCAATACCCCATCTGGAGAGCCAACTCTCCCAACACTCCTGAGAACTATTAGACAGGGATCCATAAGATACCATGTAGGTCAAAGAGTGAAGGGTGACCTTGAAATAAAGAAAATGTTCATTAAGTGTAACAAAAATGCCTTTTCTTCTAATCTGAAAATTGACAGGCTTATCTTAAACACAAACAGTACAGTTTTTCGTATTTTCTACCTTTTTTTTTTTCAAAATACTACCAATTGTAGCATGATGATAAAATTACACTGAAACTTGATTGTTTAGTTTCTATGTATGTTAGGGAAAAGCTGGTCAAACTATTGAATTCAACTCAATGAATTGCTGCTTTAGGCTTTTTGTACCCTCAAAATATTTTCTTACATGGCTTCTAAAACTCTTTAACAATAAAACAGTTCATTGTCCAAAATGACTAGTAGTGAGGTGAAGGATGCATTTTTGGTTGAGAATAAATCTGAATTCTGAAGAGTGGATCTCTTTTCAAACTATTTTTCAATTGCTAGCCTTTGAATTATGACAACTTCTAAAAACATTAAAAAAAGAAATAACTGGTGCCAGTTGGGCAATCAGGTATATAAAGCACTGTGTTCATGGGGCAACCAGTACAACACTGAATCAAAGACAAAGTTATAAAATGTAAGATGCCAGGAATGTACTGATGCAACTTAAGGGTTTGGTTTATTCCTTTTGAAGATGGCTAGAGATTGTTTCTATCTGATTTTGAACACTATGAGAACAAATGTTTTTCATTAGCCACTCTCCTTCTCCCACCCCATTCACAAGGTTGGCTTATTCTTGAATATGTGTCTGTGGCTTTGGCTTTTACCTGAAGAAATGTAGACATGAGATCATCCCAGTATACTAAACAATATTTTGTTCTTAGTCACCTGAGGTTGTTCAGTTATGATTTTGCTATTCACATAAAAACATTACCTTCCACATCTGCTCTAAGCACACAAAAGCCTCATGCAATGTCTTCACAGAGGGACTGCAGGCTCAGACCTTTGAAACTGTCGACATCCTAAGATAATGCACTGAGAATCACAAAAAGGGTGGGTCACAGGACGGAATACGCCTTCTCTGCAGAATTACAATAAAGCTTCTGATTTTGTTTGCAGCTTCATTTTCAGTCAAGAACTTCAGTATTAAACATAAATTAAAATTTGCCCACAAACTAGCTAAAAATACTTCTAGTTTCTAGAGGTGAATTATTTGCATAATTCTTAATTATTAAGCTTCACTACTCAAACCCCATCTGTATATCCTAGGTGAATACAAACCCTGAAAAGCACTATTTTCCATGTGAAATAACAAGTTGTAGAAAGGGTAGCAGAATACTGCCAATCAAGTAGTTTGACGAGACCTCCTTGCATGTGATGTTATAGTGAATAATTTAAAATTAAATGTTTTCCAGTTCCACTGTATCATCTGTATACTATTCATTTAGTTCCTTGTATTTAGCAGAAGTAGGGCACATTTTCCAGATACCATTTATAAGCAACACACTCTGTTAATTTTATTCCTTACTGGAAAGTACCTTGGACTATTCACAAATTAATTGGGGAAGTGACATCGTGACTGTTAGTTCCAACTGCTGCGCCTGACACAAGCAGGAAAGAAAGGATGAATAGATAGGATTTTGCATTTGGCATTTCAGAATTAGGGAAGGTAATGTTTCCAGTTATATACACTTAAAAATATTTTCTGAGCATTAAGCTGAATATCTATAGCCCTACATTATTTCATCAGCTATTTTCCAAGACATCATTCATTCCTTTGCTGAAAGTTTGCTTCTTAGCAGTATTTATCTTATTTGGAAAAATTACAGGTCTGTGAAAGAGCTTTATTTTGTTATACTGGTTTATAGAACTAGTTACTTGCATGTTGGTACTAAAGAAGTAGAACTTTTTTGTAATGGCAAGGGGCGCTCATTAGGAAAACACCAAAATTGTACAACTGGAAATAAAAACAAAGCATAAAAGCCTAACATTTCACATAAAATGAGCTTTCAACAGAAGTATTAGAAAAACCACCAAACCTCAAACACCTTGCCATATTAACTTCAATTGAAAGGCACTGAGAATTGAAGTGTGCAACTCATATCCATACCTGTGAGAGTAACAACCACAGTGAGACACAAACCTCCAAGGCAGAATATGGCACTGTACAGTCCATTAGGCATTCCTGGTACATACAGCAGTTTCACGATTTCTTAGGATAAGCTGAAAATGTTAACTAAATATACACATTACATCATATTTCCATGGGGAAAAACAATCCAATTTAGAGCATCTGAAGACAAGGAAAGAAGGCATAACATACAGGACACTGTTGGCACAAGAGTGTTATCATATCAATACACGCTCTTTTAAATTTAATCCAATAGATATACAAAGGAATAGTGATGGCAGAGGCAAAGGGGCAGAACTAGTATCAAATATTCAGTTCTAAGCATGCTAGTGAGGTCTTCGTTTCAAAAACTGAAGCTACCAAAACCAGTTCAGAGGCAAGAAAGCACCTATCAAGACAGTCCAACCCATTTCCAGGCATTCTTCTGGGCTGACATATGCAGACTGAAGGATCTGTCCAGTACAGTTTCCATGCCCGAGGCTGTCTAAAGCTTCCCATTAGCAAATGCTGCCTCCTGGAACTGAGGGACAAATGTCTTGAAATACGTCCTAGTGAAAAGAGCAGAAAATATATGATTAGGAAGGAGTAATCTTAAAAGCATGAATTGAAGTACTTGATGTTTCCTCTGTGTGGAAAAGGCTTCACATGTGGTACAAAAGGCCTAAAGACAGACAAGGCAATGGAGCAGGAAAATAGTGAAGTCAGAATATGTGTAGGAGATAAGCTCTTTTTATGTCTCAGAAACCTTGACACAACACTGTCACTGCTGATGTCAGCAGTTTACATAAAACGCAGCAAATAAATACTAACAACATTGTATGAACTGCAGTTCATTTTATTAGACTTCAAAATTTACAGGAGAATGTTCTTTCTTAAAGTGTGCTTTGTATATTTTGGATCTTAGTCTATCTTCTTTACAAATAATCAAGTGACTCATAAATCCATAAAATGAGCTAATCCTACATATCCAAAATTGAGTTAGAACTGTACCTTTGAGGTTTTTTTGCTGACATACTCAACCATGCAATAAATGTGTTTTACATGTCCTAGGGATGCTCTTTACTTGCCAGTTATATTAGAAGTTGCTTCATCATTCTGCCTTTGGTTTCTGCTACTGTGTTTTGCACAAAACTTTCACTTTCTCTGGTTTTTTTAAAATCTTCTTTTCCATTTCTATCACTGGTCTCTATAAATTTCTCTCCTGTTCTCCTCACCAGAAAGAAATCTAAAGTGAGAATAGCTGCAATGTCATTTATTAGATGCCTGATCTCTGCTGGTTTACCTCCTGAAGCAAACACACTGATCAGCTTCACAATCATGACGTGTGTCGTAACTGCAGTAGAAGCTTTGGCAATCACTGAACAACAGTCATACTTCCTCACACCTAAAAACGTTTCAAGACCATGAAGAGAATGCTTCTCTCTCTTTGTGAGGTTGTGCCTGGCAAATTAATTAACAGATAACTGCAGTCAGCTTTTGTGCACAAGCTGTAAACTAACATAAGATGCTGTCCAAAGGTTAAAAGAGCAATGGAAAATAAAAGTATTTCTGGACTGAGGAGTTGATCCCAGAAATGGAAACCAGAAAGAGAACAACCAGCACACAAATTTTATAGCATATACAGATTGTGGTGTGTATTTACAGAACACACTTTGGTTTATGGAAGCAAAGTTCAGAAAACAACCCTCATAATCATGCCTGCAAAAGTGATTGTTCATGCTGGCATACACATGTACGTAAACCATCTGAGAAAGTCTGCCTGTCCTCTGATCTCAACAGCTGAGTGCCATTTCTGTATCTGTGTTTTTTCTACCATACCTTTGAAATTGTAGCTTTTGTAAGTCCTGTTTAATTCTACATATTTTGCTAGCTCAAGGAGCACTACCTGCATGTTGCAGTGTCAGGATCTATTCCTTTTACTTGTCCAACATTTAATTATGCTTCTCTGCTTGTTTATTTTAAACAGCTTCTCCCCTCCCCTTTGATAGCTTCTCTGCAGACTCTCTTCCATGCACTTGATATTAATTGGCTTGATAAATGTTACTTAAAACTTCCCTCTTCCAAAACTGTAGAAATTCTTAATCATTAAATGGGATACAAACAGAACTATGTTCCTACATTTTACTTCTTTTCCTTTATAGCATTTCTGTGCTTTGTATTAAATCCACACTTACTGCATTATATGCAGTAATTATATAAACCTTTTCTGTTAGGTAAATTCCAGAATGAATGCTTATGATACCACAAACACCCTCCCACACCAACTCTATCCACACTTGCATCCTTTCTTTTCACTGATTCCTGCAGAAGAGCTTGTATCCTTTGTTGCAAAACTAAGTCTAACACCTCCCTTCATTCTGATCAGATGTACTTTTTCAAAGGGGATGTTACTTCACTGGCAGTTCACATGAACCTCTTGGTGATGTTCCATACACTACAAAAATTCCTTTAGTACTTCAATTTAAGTGTCTACTTTTTTTCTTTTTGTACTTTAAAGTACATGCTTAAAGCTGCCCTTATCATTTTGGTCTCCTCCAGACTGAAGCAAATGCAGCACCACAAGTGTACTCAGGTTATGTCCTCCATTTCTGCCCCTCTCCCATACACCTTAAGTATCTCAGATAAAACAAAATCAGAGATAATTATGGTTCATCACACATGCACACGAAAAATAAAACAACACTGCTCCATTAACCCTCCAAACCAAAACAAAAAAGGCCCTGCTAAGAGATCCAAAAGCCCAGTATACCTGATAGGACTGTTTCAGCTACAGCACACTTAGCAGATTGAGGAGGAAAGATGGGGAAGCAGGAGAAGGTAAGTGAAACTCCTTAATGAACTCAGGAAAATTTTTTCTAGATTTTTTCTTTTCATCCAAAGTTTGGGACAAAACCATGTGTTACCTGAATTCCCTGAGAAATGGAAATTACAACATTTTAATTACAACAATCTCTGCAGATTACCAGTAAGGAGGAAAAGAAGTATCAATCACCTTCTGAATAAGTTTCATCTATTGATCACCTGGCATTGAAGTAAAAGTGCACAGTTTCTGCCCAAACAGGACCATGACACAAACTATTACGTCAGAACAGATGACATGAAATAACTTTAAGAGAAATACAAAAATTTTTGAAGGACAATACTCTGCTACAGACTGCATGGTAAAGACATCTTTCACATGCAATGCTATTCCTTATAGAAAGATTTTAAACCAAAAGATGACACTCATGCGCCAGCATCCTGTACATACAGGCATGCAGAAACAGTGAATATAAACATGAACTTTGGAAAAAGATACATTCCTCATATTCTATTCATACTAACACATTTACATGAATTTACACCCTCAGTAACTATGATCTGTGCTATACCACAGGAATTAATATAAAAATACCAGATTTTTTTTTTTCCGGAGACTTTGCCACATGATATTCTCAAACTATTTTGAAATTAATACTTTTATATACACTAGATATGCTTTTCAGCTCTGGGGTTTTTTTTAATAACAGCTCTGGAGAGCTGTTATTAAAAAACCCCAACAACAGTAATTTGGGTACCTGTTACCAACAGTCTTTGAGTACACTGAAGATGAGGAAAGCTTACTTGATCTATGGTCTCTCAGGGCTGTGTCAAATGGCAGAAATCAGCTTTTGATCAATGCTTTTTCACCTTTCTGGGAAAGATGGAGGTCCTTCTTTCTCCAGCTTTCATCTACCATGTTCTTGGTGAGTCTGTATTACAGTGAGCTTACACCAAGCTCAGAAGACCTGCATAAACTCTCCTGTATGTACAGAAAATCTAATTTGTATGAAGTTCACAGATACTCTTTATGTGAGTGTTGAGTACAATCAACACTCATGTAAAGAAAGTAACACACACTTTGAGTGTTGCATCCTTCTCACAATGGTTTAGATCTAAGCTTACACAGTGTTTAGAAAGTTGCTTTCTTTTCAGCCTAGAGTGGGTGCCAATCTTCATACACTCATAGGCACATGTCTAACTCTTTGTTGAGGTTCTTATAAGACTCTATTGTTTTTTGTCTATTTGTTTTTGTTCCCTCAAATGGTCATTTTCCAAGTTCAAGGTAGTAGGTTATGAGGTTTCTATGGAAATTTTTCTTCATCACTCCAGAAAACAACACATTTTGCTGTAGCTAACCACTATATCTACTTGACACAGTACAATGAATTCCAGGTGCTATGCTCAAGGACGCCTGTTGAAGGTAAAGCACTTCTCTTTCCTTCACCTTATTATCCGGTGGAAAGAAACTCCTGCTATTATTGCAAGTGGTGAGTATCTAAAAGAAGGTAGAATTGGCTCACCTGCTGTTTACATATTTCCCAGTGATATGAAAATCTGAGTGTGGTACAAGGTCTCCAGAAGCCCATACATGTCTAAATCCCAGGGTGCGGGTTTGCGGTGCTTAAAACATACTTGACTCAGAATTCACTCAGAATTCATGCTTTTGTGAAATTTCATTATAATTGTATTGTTTTTTTTCCCCAGGATAACTAACTGCTGGGTTTTTAAAATACAGTTGGTAGAAAATCTGCATTGACCACTCAATAATATCTTTTGCCTTCACATATCTATGCTGAAAATCTGCGAAGATTTTAAATTATGTAGCTGCAATCTCCCATCAAACAACACTTCCTATATATTTATGGTGAAAGCATCCTAACACCAATACACTTGATTTCTGCTGTTGCTTTTGCTGGACTGGTACTGTAGCCAACTATACAACTGTGTTCTAGTTACTGCTGCTGGTGTAATAAAGTTTAAAGGGTTGTTTAGGTATTTCTATTTCTCTTAAAATCTTCATGTGGTAAATTCAGAGCAGAACATAAAGACTCAAACTCCGTGAGGGAAAGAGCACACACAATATATCAGTGAGATTTCCGCTTTTTATGTCTGGGACAAGGACAATCATCATGGGGTGATGAATCATCTTCCCAAGTCATTCACAAAACATATTCCCCTTAAACTCCTCAGTTTATGACTGCCAAGATTTCCAGCATGCTGATCTCAAATTCACCAGCCCTATTTGCACTCATGTTTTATTTGTTTCATCTCAAGATGTGGGACTTTCAAGTGCTTTTTCCATCAGGAGACGATTTGAAGAAAATGAAGGGGATGAAATCATCATGATGGTCCACATCAAGAACAGACTTAACAGTACAGCAACACCTCTACTGCCAGCACAGTGTCCTTTTGGCAACTGAAAGCCCTTGAGCCACAATCTTCATCTTTTCTCAAAGACATAGAGATCTTCTCTCACTGCATTAGGCATATATATTGTGTTCCTTCTCATCTGAAGGCAGATTCAGGTTTTTGCATTTGGAATTTTTTCCCTGCTACTGGCTTTGAGAGCAAACTTTATTCTTAAATACTACCCTTTATTTCAATATTTTACTTAATTCTTGTAAAATATGTTAACAAGTACTGCAACTGTGGTTTAATTCTGTAAATATTTGGCTGTAATTATAGACCCTTAGTGTATTCAAAATCATAGTCGCCAGTGTATTTGACAAATATATCCATTTTCTCCTACTCTAGGCAAGACATACAGGAAAATATGAGTTCTTTTCTTCAGCTTTTTCAAGTTAATAGATCTGACTAGGGCAGGCACTCCTGTAGTCATGGTGATCTCTGAACAACTCTACTTAATCCTTCCAAGTCTTCTGGAGTAAAGTCTGTGGGTAGTACCACATTCTCCTCAGTAGTTCTTTATTGTCCGAATTGTCCAGCAGGTAAACTGAGTTTGTTTAAATAATCCTGGGATGAGGTAAGGACTGAATGGTATCCTGTCCAGCTGTATGAGATACAACCAAGAATCTCAGAGGCGTTTGTCCCAACTGCTGTCCACTTCTTTGAAAGGAATTGTACCTCCAGGATTTACATAATTCGGCATCCCATCTTTCTTTCCTGCTGTACCCTAGAAGAACTGCTTCAAGACATCTACAAGTTTCTTCAAATCCACTGAATCCTGACAGAAAAACATCAACTCCATAGATGACTGATCTCCATAAATTAGCTAGAACAACGTTCTCCCTCTTTCAATTAAATTTGGTGAAAGCAGGAATTAAGATGGGTGTAGGTCAGAGTGAAGGATAGACTGAGGCTTCTTGAGGGTTTTGATCTATTCTTTCCAGACTAGTATTTTTATGCTGACACTTTGCAATAAAATCTTGTTATATAAACTATTTCAACACTATAGCCATATTGGAATTATAAAAGAGCTTCTCCAGGCTTTATCGACGTCATCTGATTATTCACTTTCTGAAGTAGAAGGTATTTTTGCATGGATCACACATGCATACGTAGTGTGCCTTTGTATTTTTATGTTCCTGTTGAAACTTGTTTTGACACAGTGAAAACTTGTTTTGAAAATACTGAACACCTACGACAATACCCTTCTGGATGCCAGATGAGAGGATTTGTCCTCCCATGACCACACAGGCACATCCAGCTGATTTGGTTCATGCAACCCCTAATAATTCATCTCCTGTACGGAAGGTATTTAACATAACTTTCAAAACTTTCTAAGATTTCTTGTTTGTTTCTGACAGGGCAAAATCAAAGATGCCAACCTGTCTTTTTTTATATATATAATTGTTTCCTTTCTTAATTCCTTTTGTCAGGAGCTACCTAATTCAACGTGATTAGCACTAATTAACAAAAGGAACTTAAATTAATAAATTGGTGCATTAATTCCAAGAGTGGGTATGTATTTAGGTCATACTCCATATGACTGCTCATTATGTCCTTAACCTGTGCTCAGGCTCTCCTCCAGCATCTCTATGACTCGCACTGAACAAGGGCTGAATACAAAAGTGTGGAAATCTACTGAAAGCCCGTTCTCTGAATAGGCCCCATGCCAACGTTTGAGGCGTAGCTTTTTCCTTTTAAACTCAGACAGTTAAACCTCTTTGCTATTTTTACCATATATAATGCAATAAAAACATATTTCCATTGGGTGAACCATGTTGTCTATTTATTCACAGGCACTTCCACAGCATTCCTCACCAGGCTACATGAGCCTCACCAAGATATGTGAGCACTCACAGCAAAGCTGAATAAGCCCATCTCCTACTCTGGGAGAACTATGGGGTAACAGGAGAGTATAACTCTACTGCAGATATTTTGCAACACCTCTATTGGGAGAAAATGATTATTATATCATTGTCTCCACATCGAGGATGTTACAAAAACTGAAGTGAGAAATAGTTCTCAGCATTCTAACTTCTGATTGCCTGGCTGAAACTAGGCTGTAGCAGGCAGGCCCACAACAGGGCCAGGTGCCAAGTGGCAAAGGCTGAGGAGCTAACGAAAATCAGGACTATTACGGAATGCACAAGGCACTCAGGAGACAGCAGCATTTCTAAACCACCATTCAAATCCGAACATCACAAAAATTTATCCAAGCACAACAGCACAATGAAATAGGTACCTTCCAGGAGTTCTTTCTCACTTCAAATGTACATAACGATACTTGGCATGTATTCATGTTTCTAAACTAGGCTTCTTGATGGTATGCTCTTTGGGATGTGGTTTATAATTTCCTTACTAGGCAGCTTTATCTATAGCAAATATTTTGCTTTTATGTGAAACACAATGTCTACACAGTTCTCCATTTTATACATCTCCAGAACTGGTGATGCCAAGCAAACATCTGAAGTGTTTATACAACAGCAAGACAAAAGTTCTTAAATTACTGCTACTGTAACTGGCTAAACACACAAATGCACAAAGGAGTCAGTGCACAATGCCATTATGCTGCTAGCAACTTTTTCCTGAGTGCCAAAAAAAAAAAAAAAAAAAAGGCATTACAATCCCTCTTCCTCTTCTAATATTTCTCTCTCTAGCTCCTTTTACTGTGAATTACTAACAAGGAGATTATTGGAATATCTCTGTCTTCTTATGCCTGTTTCTACCTGTCAATCCATGCAAGGCACTGACTGAGCAGCTAGGCTGATGGACAGAACAATAATCAAGCATCAAGAGATCTGGAGGTGGGCAGTGGGCAGCCACCAAAATGCAAGTTTTTAAGAAATACAGTTGTTTTCAGCTCAGTTTCTAATATTGCACGACCGAAACTTGTCTCCAAAATGACAAACAAACCAAAGCATGCTATAAAAAGTGTAACAGGAAATAGAAGTGGCAGAACTAGTGAAACCAAGTACATATCAGAAGTTTAAACATTAAAAATTACTCATGTCCAAAAGCTGTTTTCTGTATTTTACTAACAATAACTTTTTTCCTCCAGAAGTTTCTTCTGGAGTTACTGCCATTTCTGATTCAAGTCACACAGAAAGGTACAAGAAATGGTTATATTTAGAGATGTTTTTCAACAGTTTGCTGACTGCAGAATTAACAGGTAGCTTTAATCCACATGAAGAAAACAGAAATAAAAATTAAATTTCAGTTTTGTTATACATTTGCATCTGTTCCAAAAACCTGTGGTATCAATTTGTTTTATAAATAAAGTGAAGAATTCAACACTGCTCTGCTGTAAAAATTAAGATGACTCTGCTGCCCAACTTACCATAAAGCAAAATGAATTTTGACAATCTGTTCAAAGCATGAAACAACCATAAATATAACAACCTGACTAAAAGCAAAATATAAAGGAAGGGAGTTCTAGGGAACTGCTGTGGAGCCAGGATTGCAGATCATTATGTAGGCTGGCAATTAATGTTTATTTTAAAGCAGCAGCATAAGTAGGGTCATCACTTTGTAAAAGATGCTAATTTTGGTTCCAAGAATACACATGCTCCCAAATGCATGCTTTACTGACAATAACAGACAAAAATTACAGCTACTGGACATAATCAGTTCATACAGACCAAGGCCAGTAACTATGTTTTAAAACCATCTGTAAATCAAGATTATGATATTTAACGTCTCACAGATTTCTGATAGCGATATTTCAAAATTTACAAAGGTGTATTGCACAGACATAGTGAATGTAGATGTTCCAAAGCACACATAGAAAAATGGACCTCTCATTTTGAAACAGTTTCATGAATGCTTGCCAGTCAGTTCAAGAGATAAAACGCTTCACTTCCTTCACCTTCTCCACAATGTACATAAATAGATGTACTTCAGTCAGATGAAGGTTTGTGGTCTTAGATCATAGCAAATTTTGCTTCTGCTTTCTTAACTTCCATTTTCCCTATAGGGTAGTAGGTGCCTGCAAAGGGTGCTTTGGAATATCTCTGTCACAGCATGGCCACTCTGTTTCCTTATCAGTGGATCATGAGAATGATATTCCAAGGCCATCATGGAAAAACTCAATCTTCACAGAGTCTTTTTAAATACAGTGTTAATTTGCAGGAAATTTCCAGTCTCGTGAGCTACAGCATGACAAGTCTGCTCTATTTTTCCTTGGTGAAGTGCAATAGCCATATTTTCCCACTCCAGGTAAAGATTAACTTCTTAAAGAGATAGCGTTTATTCAAGACACACATATTATTTCCTCTTATCTATGCTATGTAAACGCGCAATGAGCTCTGGTGTTGGAGGGCAATTATTTAACAAACTTTTTATTAGATTTGAAGGAGAGAGTCAACTAAGACAAGATGCAACTAGGAACCTCTGCAAAGCATAAAAGGCAGGGTAAAGAATGTGTGAAAGTCGAGATGATATGAGTAGTAAGAGAAAGCAGAAAAGACTGGTCAAGAATACGTTCAGGAGTGAAGCTTGTAAGGAAAGACAAGTGTAGACGTTCAAGAGAGGAGCTCACAGTAATAATAATAGAATTTGAATGATCTTCAAGAGATTATTGAATCCCTTAATTGTAGTTCAGAGGCAGAAATGAAGAGTTACACCACAGATGCATCCATAATGAGTCTGACAACCAGCATCCCTGAAAACAGTTTACTTGCAGGTGAAAGTACTGATTTCATCATGCCATCCACTTTGCCAGATTGCTTATCAACAGAGGCCGAAGGCAACATACCAAACCATAAAAGAAACCTCCTTTGATATTCATTAGGACAAACCAGCCAGAAGGAAAGAGATGAGATGCCACACATCTGTGATTATAGAAAACATATTAAAGCAGTTGTCTCTCTTTGCTATTCACAAGATATATATTTGCTATTAGAAGTAAAAGTAAATGCTCAAAAGGTTGGAGACGTGTCCAAAGGAGACAACCAGACAGAAATAAACCTCAATACTAACAGGTAAAAGCAGAATAAAACAAATACAAAATTAATTTGAGGAACAAATTAGCAGTGGCCCTAGAAATAAACACTTGTCAAACCGTACAAAATGCGGTGAAAAAGTAAAAACAACACTCAGAAGAAATAAAGTCACAAAAATAAATGAAATGGAGGTGCTTAAAGAGGTTGCCATACCAGAATCCGCCTTTCCAAGAGATGTAACAAAAGATTCAACTCATGCAGAAATGTCAGCCGAAAAGGTAACGAACAAATGAACAAAACACAACCAAATCAGCAGCCCCAGATTACATTCACACCCAAGTTCTAGAGCAACTCAATGTGAGAAAGTTAAACTCTTAAATAGCTTGTAACCTCCTGCTTAAAACAACTTGGTGCCAGAGAACTGTGATGTCAATTAAAAAAGGTCTGGAGGTCTGGGAGGATTGAAGGAGCTATGACTCAATAAATCTCATGTATATGTCTTACAAACTGATAGAGACTGTAAATAGAAATTATTATAAAAATTCATAAATAGGCCAAAGTTAGTGGACTTGAGTAAATATGATATATTGGGTAGGAGCAAAACTTGTGCTTCTCAAGTCTCCTATTTTCTTAAGGTATCAAAACCACACGGACAATTAAAATTCAAGTGACACACACTGCTCAACTTATATACAGGTATTTGGGAAAGCTTTTCAAAGACATAAAAACCCCTTAATTACCATGGAAGAAGAAAAGATCCATGAGTGTATAAACAGCAGGCCATGAGTGTATAAAAGAAAAGGACAGGAATGAATGATGAATACCATTAGGGTGAAGTCACCTGAGAAGTGCACAGAAATGAGTGTTCTGACCTGTGTTGTTCATATTCCTACATGATATGCAAAAGTGAGCAAAGGGGGATGGAAAGGTTTGTTAATGTTAACAATTTAGTCAGGGACGGAAAAATAAGGTACAATTACAAGGAACTGCAGTTATTACAGTACTAGGAGACTGGGAGATAACATAACAGGTAAAAAGTCAATATTGACAAACATGAAAGGAGAAATATATGAGGAAAAAGAGAATTTTACTACCACAAAACACACAGACTCTGAAAAACAGATAGAAAGACGTTGGTGCTAAAATGACACTGTAACCAGCCTTCATCTGTATGCAAAAAGCCAAATCAGATGTTAGAAGCAGAATAAAGAGTAAATCAGACAATATCACTACATCACCATATAAATGCACAGTGAATGCATCCTGAGTAACAGGCAGCTCTGTGACCCAAAAGGAGAATCACAGAAACAGTAAAGGGAGAAAGAAGCTGGACAAGGGTGATCAGAAAGATGGAGAGGTTCTGGAGAAGGAAGGAGTGAGCAGAGCAAGAGAAAAGGTGACAAAAGAGACATGAAGAGGTTCATAAAACAAAGGTTATAGAGGGGATCGGCAGGTTAACTATTTGCTGCCTCTCTTCATACAAGAGGTAGAGGGTAAAAACGAGCTAGGAGGAGGCAGGAATGCAAAAAGCCAGCATTTTGTTATTCACACCACATCTGTGTGATCCCTTGCCACAGAATTTTATGATGTTATGATGTTGGTTCAAAAAGCAAGCAAATAAAAGGAAACCCAGTAAGAATAGTTAACAGAAATGTACCAGTACTGGACAAAGAAATCCTTGAGGATGGTAGAACACACAATGGAAATATGACTTCATGCTCTGCCATGCTTTTCCACAGGCATCCATTATTACCTATTTCTACAGATACGATAGTGGGCTAAATGCATGCAGAGTTTTACCTAGCTTAATGGAACAATTATGAGTATTACTCAAAAGACAAGACCATGGAGCTCACTTGCTATTTTTATTTAGCTGCTTATTTGGTAACTGATCAAGCAACAATATTTATCTGGGCTATTAAATCTCAGTTCCTTCCAAACCCATGTATTTCTCTCTACCCTTTTCTCTTGAGAAAGGGAGGACATTTTTTTGTTTAAGTTCCTGACTGTAATTTCATGCTCTAATATAGAACTAGCAGCTTTCATAAATGTATAATGGAGTTCTCTAATAAAATCAGGCAGTGACTGTTTCACAGTATTTCTAGAATGCCACTTAATCCCAGTTATCCAAGAACCACCTACATTAAATTCTAACCTTTCATTCGTACAAAGCAGTTGTCTTCCAGCAAAGTGCTATTATATTCCAGTTATACCATGCCAACTTCTCCAATCTCTTCTGTGCATTTCTCTTGTCAATATATGAGAATACTTTTTTGCTGAAAGAATATTTACTATAGATCAAAATGCACATATGTACAGTTCACACATAAACACAGTATTTATACAAAATCACAGAAAAACTAATTGCCTAACAGATTTCATTTCTATGCACTTTCTATAGCACCTATACTCCTCATCTTTAAATAGTTGTTTTTCTTTCCTACAGTCAAAGCTTTAATGAGAAGTGACCAGAAACAAATACCCAGGCCCTTCTGTCTTGGCTGAAATCCACATAATGCATGACAGCACTGAAGATCCCTGGCAGGCACCTGTCAGAAACTAACATACCATAACTTAAGAGTCAGACTTAATTATCCAGGGAGACATTTAAAGAAAACTACATGAAAAATATGACTCAAGAAGTGTGACTATCATGTATATGTGCTGTATTCTGTACTCTATGCAGAAAAACTATGTAAAAATAAAGGAATGTTCTGGGAAAATTCAAATTAAAAGTTCTATCTACTTCACCTGCTATACCTTACAGTCAAAATAATTTTATTGTTAAGTTTTGCTGGTAAATCAACTGCAGAACACACTACAAGGACAAGTGCAACCACTAAGTATTTTAACAAAACGTAGCTTTTTCCATTTTCCTTTCTACTGTTCCCATATAATTCTGATCAGCTGACCCTTTCACAGAAAATCAGTTTTGATTTAATGGTCTATAAAATCAAATAAACTTCTTCGTAAGCTTCACACGTCTGGGTCTCCACATCTCTTCTCGTTACGGCTGTCACAGTGTATTGCCCCTTTTCTGTTCTGAGGAGCAGCCCACCAGCGGCAACAAAATGTCAGCTTTACTCCAGTTCAGGCAAGGAAATCACTTCTGTTCAGTTCCTGATATAAAACTAGCAAAAACCAGAGCTAAACAAGCGACCCAGCTCACCACCTCAGCCTTTAGTTGTACCTATGCTGGCGTTCATAAAGAATCCTCTGAGCCTTGCAAATGTCTGAACACACACCTAGAGAAGAATGATGTCCCTGGGTTTTATGCTTCTGTTCCTTACTCTCATTTTTGTGATTTGCATTTTAAGTTTAAGATAACACGCAATAGAGACAAAGACAGTCATGCAAAAAGCTTTGTGAGGTGAGTATATGTAATGCAGGTAAGTTAGTTTTCGGAAAACTGCTCTTTAAAGATGACTAATGTGTGTGAAAATCTCATAATACAGGCAAATACAACTTGATACTTTTACAAATAAGCAGAAAACCCCCCTTGAATACTGTGCAAAGAATAATAATAAAAAATTATTACCTCAATTGCACCTATCAAGAAGAGAAGATATAAAAAGGGTGCAATATTTACATGTAAATTTTATAGTGAGATTCATGGTAGAACAGCTAGAACTCAAAAGTTTCATTAAAATTGTGGAAGTTGTTATTTTTAAAGAATTTGAAATATAGCAATAGATATTCTGCCTAAACTGAGAAAGAAATCTGAATAATAATAAAAAATGGGTGAGTTGAAACTGGTTCATGTCAAAATAACAAAAAAATCTTTAGGGCACACAAAACTTACTGAAAAGAACAGCAAGTCTTTGACATACTAAAACTGTTATGTCTAAATGGCAACACAACTCTCCCTTTTTCTTATCAAATATCCTTTTATTAGACTAAGAAATACAATATTTTAATCTGTAAATGTAATCATAGAATCACAGAACTGTTAAGGTTGGAAAAGACCTCTAAGTTCATCGAGTCCAACCATTAACCATCACTGCCAAGCCCAACACTAAACCATGTCCCTAAATGCCACATCCACACACCTTTGAAGTATCTGTAGGGGTGGTGACTACATTACCTCCCTGGGCAGACTGGCTTGACAACCCTTTAGGGGAAGAAATTTTTCTTAATATCCAAGCTAGACCTCTCCTGGTGCAACTTGTGGCCATTTCCTCTTGTCCTATCACTTGTTATCTGGGACAAGAGGCTGATCCCCACCTGGCTACACCCTCCTTTCAGGCAGCTGTAGAGAGTGATGATGTCACTCCTGTGCCTCCTCTTCTCCAGACTGGACACTCCAGCTCCCTCACAGCACTTGTGCTTCAGATCCTTCACCAGCTCCATTGCCCTTCCCTGCACATGCTCCAGCACTTCAAGGTCTTGTAGTGGGGGGCCTCAATTATACCTCATTTGCTGATACTCAAGGAAAAGGTATTGCTGAGGCTGAAAATGCTATGGCCCAGTTCACCACCTCCCAACCATGGCAAACTGAAGCTGCAGCTGCAGCTTGCACAAGATGCACCTGCATATAATCTGAAGATGCACTTGACCTCATGGCAGAGCAACAGCCAATATAAAGCTGAGAGCACTTGAGCCCTTTGAAGCTTTCACCCTCTGAGTGCCCTAAGGAATATGTAAAATTTACACCACATTCAGGAAACACTGATAAATGGTCAGGGATAACATTGTCACTCAGAAATCTGTTTCATCAGCCAGCTTGGAAAAAAAAGGGAATATGAACCCTTGGAACAACTTCTTATTGTGATACCAGTTTTCCATGCTCTTGCTATTTTTAATGATGAGTAGGTGGATTTATGTAGGATAAAAGAGTAAACTGAGTTTTAACTTGCTCTCCCCTGAAGTATAATCTAAGTCTACACAGCAGCACTAGGTCGGACAGAAATTGGGCCAGGGTGCATCTAAGAACTGAATTTCTTTTGTATAAACAAACATGCTTTATTTACAGTATTCCTTCATAAAATCCCAGGCTTCGAGTCTGCACGTTCTTTAAAGACTCCATTTATGTACACTTGAATGCCTATTTAAGCAAAAAGACAAGAAAGCTTTCCCATGGAAACTGCACAGAGATGTTTGACTTCACACATACACCACAAACAAGGCTGCTAACTTGCCATAATTTACTGTATTTTCTTAGGCTTGCCATTGTATTTTAGGACCAAAACTTTTGGAGAAGCTGCTTATGCAGGAGGCCACAGACATATAAATAAATGACCTACAAGAGGAAAAAGCCTGAGATACCAATTGAGAGGAAATGGCATCTCAGCAAATTGTAAGAAAATTTTAGTGTATTGGTTTTCCTGTTTCTAGCTGGAGGAACAGGTTAAAATTTTTTGTTAGCTGAGAAACAAGCAATCTAGAGGCAACTGAAATCACATTATTAAATCAGATAATTAATCTTGATTAATCCTTCAGAATTAAGGCCAGAGGGCAACCCCTGGGCTAAGACAATAGCAAGCTTCAGTTAGCAGATGCTATCTCTCAGTGTGGAATCTAAATCAGTGGGCTGCAATGGAGCCCAGTGATTTTAAAATCTGCCTAAGAGGACACAGAAAAGAGGCTTGACTTCATCACACAGATATATTAACTTCAGCATGAACACGGGCAGGTTTTCTCTCTGAATAAAAAAGATCCAGCTAAACTGATACTCTGATATGAGAATTTGCCTTTTAGATTTAGGTGATACGTCTCTAGGTGTGAATGCATACAATCTACTTTTATATGTATGGATTTTAGGGAACTGATTTTGCTCCTGCCTATAGTTACTACTGATTGTCTCAAGCCTACAGCAAAGGGTAAATCCTAACTTCAAAAGAGATGCCTACTTCTGCTGGGAGCCACAGAGATAAGCAAGGATACCAAGACTTTCAAGTTTAGTCCCTGCACTGAAGGAACTGGATGGGCTCACCTGTTTGGAAAAAAAAAAATCAACAACCCACACCAAAACAACCCTGGGAGAATGCTGGGCACAGAATCAAAGTCCCTTTGGAATGAACTTATGACAGCTCTGCCCATGAATAAACAGGTTGTGTTGAGCTGCTGAAAACAGAGGCAGAGCTTGCCAAAACTGAGGATGAGGAAATCTGTGACTGATCCCATTTCAAACTTGATGATACTTCTACAGTTGGTGCAAGAGCAAGCAAAAGCTATCCCTGATGGTGTCTTTAGTCCCAGTGAGGAACATAGTGTACACTGATCCCTGAAGTCTGAGAAGGGTGGAGAACTTGGTCAGATACTGGAGTATCAAGTGGGAGATCTATGGCCCTAGAGCAATGGCCAGAAAGATAAACAGAGATGTTTTGTCTCAAAGAATGCTGAGCACTTGGGAGACTATTATGCTAAGAGGGAAAAAGACTATATATAAGCAAAACCTAATAGACAGTATTTAGAAACACAAACAAGTGGTCTCTGATTTAACCAGAACTAAATTTACTTCAGCAGAGCAGAATGACATTGTTTCTAGAGGGTAAATCATACATTTTTTTTTTTTCTGATTTTATTTGGGAAGTTTTTACATGTTGTTTGAACTAATATGTCTCATTAGAATGTGTTTTTACATATCAACATATATTCCTATATACTTGGTCCATAACATGTCTGTGGTTGAAAAAAAGAAAAGTAGAATAAGAAGTTATTTGTTTATGTTGAAACACACTAACCCATCCTAAGAAGCCCTAGCAAATATTTTAAACACTGTTTACATAAGATGCTCAATTGTTTTAAAAATCTTCCTTAAAATATGCTCACATGTATCATAACATCATACTTTTCTTGATACAGATTTATTTATGGTACCTACTCAGGCATCACTCGCTGTTCCTGCAAGCGAAGCGCTTTTAACTGGAGCAGTTTCTCTGTCTCTTTGCAGCTCAGTGATTGCTATTTCAGACATCTCAGCACACTGTCTTCCCCCGCTTCTCATCATCCCTCTCATCTTACGTACCCAGTGTAAAACTGAAATGCAGAGGCTCACACGTAAGAGCCAATAACCTCACCAAATGTACATGTGATAGTAAGTGTACACATTTAGTGCTTTTAAAGAGAACTGTTGTAAGACTTCTAAATTTCAAGTGCAGGGCAGTGAAGTCCATTTGTATACACCCACTCATAACTGAATACGCTTAGCTGAGAGCACATAGGTACTTGTAAGCTTTCAGCTACAAAAGAAATGCATTTTGTAGTATGGTCATAAAAAAAGCCACCAGTAATGCTTCCAGTTACTGTTCTTATTTTTCTTTCTTTTAATAAACAAAATACACATAATATGCTGCTAGAGAAAAGAAGGAAGTCCACACACACAAAAAAATCATAGCTGATCAAGAAATAGTGCTCCTATAAACAGTGTGGTGGCAAAACCAAATACTACCAAAATTTTTTTATTACAATGAATATTAAAATCCCAAATCAAATGTTACTTGATGTTTTCCATAGAATTTAAATTAGTATTAAAATCTACAAATGCATCAGTCAATTGTTGTTTGCTTCCATCATTTCCAAATTACAGTCTCTGACCATGCCACTCATTTGATTTACTCAGCTTGAACAATTTTTATTTCAACTCTTCTTTATGCATGTTTGCTGATTTAATTTAATCTTCTGACTGTCATTCAAAATGTTCATCTCAATACGCCTTGTGATTTATTCAGTTTGATGCTTTTACATGCTGAACAACTGATAATCAGCCTGCTTAAATCTTCGCTGTTCTAACATTTTTACACTTTGGAAAACCAAAACACTACAGCAAGCCTGCTGCCTGTATTTCTCCATTCAGGTAAAATCTGTTCTGCTTCAGGAGAAGACAGGGACAATATCTAGCCTATGGCAGCTTGCCCTTACAACAGAACCTCTCTGTGAGGCTGTCCTGTCTGTCATCATTATCTAAAGGGAAACACAGACTGAAGTGATCTCTCCTCAGCCCAAAATAAGGGCTTGCAGAAAAAATGCAGAGGAAGGAGACAGCAATTCTCTGTTTCCATCCAACAAAAAAGCAATAAAGCAAGAGATAGTCAGATTTTCAGACAACTTTCTCAAGATCTGATAGGGCTGCCTCCTATGCTGGAATGATGGTTTGCTTTACCTCCTCCTGTTCTTCCATGCCTTTTCATTACAGCATAATTCCAGATCTTTCAGGTTTTTCTTCCTTGCTCTCTCCACCTCACATGCTTCCCTTCAGGGTCCCCTCAACACCCACACAACCCCAGGGAGTTACCTTGACTAACTGCTACCATGCAGGTTACTCCTGCTGGGGGCTATCTACTTAGACTGGAAGTTCTCTGGAGAACAGACTGTCACCACTCTGTGTCATACAAAGCCCAGCAGAAAGAGCCTTCTTTAGTTCAGTCCTCTGGCACTAATGTAATAAGCATGATTAGTATCTGTCTACAGGCATCTACAGGACTGCCAGGACTATATGAGAACAAGAACAGGTTCAGCTTTTGTAACACTGAAAAAGTACAGTTATATCCATGAAATTTCTACCCACCAAAGACCATGAAACAAATGGAATGCCTAGTAGGAAACAGCAATCTGACTTACTTTGCTCTCTTGGCCATTTCATTGCCATCCCATCGAGGGCTGTAGGGGTAATTCTTCTGGGCCTGGGAGTACAGCTGGCCACTGTTAGTGAAGTGGTAGACAGACTGAAATGTTAGGGTTGGTTGGTCTCGAGGAAAGTACAGGGGTAGGTCAACTGCAATTCAAAAAGAAAAGAGTTATAAAAATATACCAGTGTATTTTTTCTTTTTTCTTACTGGAGTATATCAGACCATTCTATTGGTTTAAAGGTGTCAGAAAAGGAGAAACTGATGGTTAGTTCTAAAACATTCTTCTGCATTTCTTTTAAGCAACGATTCCAACTTATTGCTGTATGGGACACTTTGCTTTACCAAAACACTTTTGTAAAGTACATGATTTAAAAAAGTTTAGCTAGTGTATTGCTATGTTAATCATAAAATCTCCATCAGGACTATTTAGTTATTTTTTTAAAAATTACTTTCATAGTGAAATCTTCCCTTTCAAAAATCCATAAAATAGAGTCTGTTATGCTTTCCATTAAAAAACCCAATTTATCTTTATCTACTTTAACCAATATATTTTAGTGTCCTCATGGATATCAAAAGCATTATCACCCTCATTTTACAGCTGTCTGTCCTAAAGTGGTCAAATGATTTGATATAGAATGTAAAAAGATTCAGTCATATCAGCTGGAAAAGATTTCAACTTGCTGTCATCCACTAGACAAGAAAACACCCACAAAACTAAAAAAAACACTGCAAAGTCATTAATACCCAAAATATCCCACTAAAAATAAAAATCAGAACCTCTTAGTTCCCTTTGCTTATCACTGTCTCATGATCAGCTGGGTCTGGTGAACAATAAAATAGTCTATAACAGTTAGACACTGTGTATATTTTCATGGTCAGAACTAGTTTTTAACTTAATTTTTTCATTGTTACAATTATAGTTTGTATTTCTACTTCTTATTTTAGGAGGCTTCAGGAATTTGTAGGTAAACTGAGTTATGACAACAGACTTGAATTACTAATATTAAATGTCTAATCTAACACGCAAATTAACAGAAGAATGTTAATTTCTTTTAAAGGTACAGGCTTCATTTATAAAGCACCTATAACTAGAAACTTTTTGCTATCTTCCAAATCACATTTTAAAAATTCTGTACAGTGAAAGAACAATGCAATGGAATTGCATTTTAAATACTTCCAGATTCCAGCACTTCCTACGAAATCTCTGCTTACAGACTGAGGAATCAGTGTAAAACGGGTTTTATTTTCCAAATTCCATGCTATCATCCTGCTAGTTCCTTTATTTTTCAGTTTATCTAATCATATGTAAGTACTGAGATGTGCATCAGCTACACCGTATCTCCCTTTTCTCTAAACTACCCTCCAAGCTCTAGGAGTAGAAGCATTTTTAGCCACGAAGCACACTAAATCAAATGTGCTATTCTAGCCATAGTCCCAAAATACACCAAATCCTCCTGTGGAGGACAGAGCTTCCTCAGTTCATGACCCAGTGTCTGAGCCACACGTGACAACTCCCAGAGTCCGGGTGACTCAGCCCACACAGCAGCTTCCAGCAGATATTTAAGTGGTAATGACATGGGCAGAGTTCTGCTAATTTGAGGGCAGATCACTGCTCTAACAAAGGTTAGATTCAAAGATTGCTGTGTCGAATTCCTCTTTATAATGTGATTACTAAATAACAACCCTGAAAAACATTGGTGTAGCCTGGCCATTTATCAGCAAGCAATAATGTCTCCTCCCTTCACAAATGGTGTGCACGCCTCTGTCTCTGAAGGACTCCACCATGGAAAAGTGTAAAGAAACAAGACTGATTCTCTATTTTAATCTTATAAATATACTACTTCAGCTCCGAGTGTTTAAATTGCTTGTCTAGTGTGTATTTTTCATTCTTAAGTACCAAATCCTTAAGAGAAACCAAGTCTGTGTATTTTTGTATTTTATCATTGTGTGAGAGGAATAACAAACTTTAGCAAAGCATTCAAATAATAGTTTAGTCCTTGTACTAGACTTTTTAGTTGAGAATTTCTAACTTCCATTAACTTTCCCTTCAAAACTGCCATCTACATAACATACACAAGCAGCAACTTTTTTTTCCCATTACCTAAAACTAAAGGTGGGCTCCAGGACAAAGTACTTAGCACAAAAAATGCTGTTTAAAATGGATAATCAAGACAGTGCTCTCATTACAGTGACACCTGCATTTGTTATGAGAAGGTACCACCAAAATATATTCTATTAACCAAAATCTGTATAGAAATTTCCAGGAATCACTTACATTATAAACTGATCACATAAATCAGATAATCAAACTAGGTTCAAAATTGTGCATCCCACATCTGCACAACAGCAGCATTACCCTGAACTATAAGTAGAGTTTTGAAAAATTTAAAGTGCCTTTGATTTATAATAATACCCTTCACCTGAAAGTGCCAAACTTCCAGTTTTCTAACCCAAGTGTTTCCTTAATACAAGGCATGGATGAGTCCAGACCAAGTAAAAAAACCTGTCCCTAATTCTGGAACACAACCACACCTAAAAGGCCAGTAAACAGGAAACAGCCTTGAGTTTAAAGTGTTATACATATCTCAAGGTAGTCAGTTATTATTTCAGCAATAGGAAAGGACGGCAAGAACTTGCTTCCGTGCCAGTGGATGCCCGTGCGTCGACACTGCTAGTGCACAGAACGAAAAAAATAAGCAAATACCATTGGTAATTAAGGCTGGAAAGGTGTGTTGGACATGAAAGGTCAAATTCTGCTCATAATCACACATTGCTTGCTAAAGAAATTTTTTCTTTTTACCTGATCATGAATAGGCAGTCTGACTCTCAGTCTGTACACTACTACAAAATCAGATCTGCCTTCATGCAATATGTAAGGTGACAAAGGTGTTACTGTAATTACATGCAAGACAACATTCACACTTTGCCATGAAAAATGCAACGTAGTTAAGAACAACACATCAGTTTTGTAAATTAACACCTGAACTAGGCAAACTGTAAAAGCCTGTGTTGGTTTGGCATGCTAGTTACCTAAGAACTACGAAAACGTATTCATGTTGAATACAAGTACTATTTCCAAATAACAGCTGACTCATAAAGTACCCTGGTGATATGTCTGCAGAAAATAAGCAGATGACTCACGTCTGTAAATTCCTGAAAGTACCAATAGACCCCTTGCTTAGTCATCTTTTGCTTGGATGCTGGGTTCACGAGCTCTGTAAACTATAATGAGAGATCTAGCTCTTAGTAGGACACTCTCTCCCTTTTTTCCTCTCTTCTAAACAGTGCAAATTATCTCCCTAAAAATAACTTCATCTGCGTAAGTGAGTCACTTCAACTAGCAAGCTTATACAAGTCATGCAGTTAAGCAGTAATATTTGGTTATGAAGGTAAAAATGCTGCTGTCGAACTCAAGATTCAAAATGAAAACTATGTCAGAGGAAGTCCCATTTACCCCTTCTCTCACAGAAATAGAAACATTTCCTTTGGAAAATTTAAACAATTAGCTCATTCAGGAAAGTGAAGCTTTCTTATTTAGTTCCATGCTCTAAGTAATTTAAATCTGATGACTTCTTACTTTGGCTCTCCTAAGCATCACACTGTTAATGTAAGAGGAACTCAAAGAAGCAGACTGGAGAAAGAATCCAGTAAAACACTGCTTTCTCCTACATTACAATTTACAGATCATTTTTTAGACAGCCATAGTGTGGGGAAAATCATGTCTTTATGCGAGCTCTACATGAGTAGAACTTGGAGGGCTGTTTATGGGTAATTAAGCATTGAGTAAATTCTTCACTGATTGAACCCTAATTTTCCCACACAGTTCATAAGAAAGCAAACGAAAAAGGACTTGCTTGTTGAGAATGAGTCATGTTGCAAAGAAACTTAATTATAGTTTATAAATAGTTGAAGTTGCTCTCTTTTTGAAACATAAGAAACTATCTAGAAGTAACACACAAATTTGCTTCTCTTGACTTAGTATTTAATGCGTACATATACTCAAAACACAGTTATCTTAAAGCCAAATCTTGGTTTATTAATAACTAACAAACTGTGCAATGCATCTGTAAGGTTGAATTGTTCATTTTTAAAAAAAACCCAGCAATCTGAGGCCTGGAATAGGTTACCTACCTTGTCAACAACTACAGAGTTGATTTTGACTATCCTATTAACTTTAAAATAGTATCTTTAGCATCTAATTTTACAACTCGTTCAACAGGATATGAAATGCGGAAGGAATGTCTCAGAAAAAGTATGTACCACTGCTGCTACAGGTTTTCTGAAGGAAAAATGCTCAGAAGAAAAGGGCAGGTTTACCACAGCGCCCTCCTTTCCACCTTTGAGCACTGGAGAAAAGAGATGGGAAAACAAAACCACGCTTGAAATGCATGGTGACCATTAATATCTTTCAAAGCACTTGGTAACACTTAAAGAACTTTCCATATACTGTTCCTCTGTTCTAGGGAAAAGGTTTATTTATCCTTTGCATGGCACTAGATAAATCTAGATATTTGTTTTCACAAAAGCCAACATTTACTCACTGAATTCATCATTTTAATCCTTGGATGTTACCATACTGGTTATCTCATTAACCTTTGGGATGCTTGATTCTGCAGCAGTTTATTGCACCTGAAATTTGTTTTGCACTCATGAACACTGGGTGATCTGGATATTTTATTGTTGAGATTTCTGCTTTGACAAGATTTCATGGCCTCCATAACCTTAGTTCAACCTTAGTACTTGCTTTGTGGTGCAGCCTTCAAGCAGAAGGTAACACAGTACTGTTCCCAGTTCTAAATGGTCCTAGGCTGCACTGAGCTGGCCAAAGGAGACACTTCTGGCTTCTCCCATCTGATAGACCCTCTCCCTCTGCATTTATTTACTGCACAACACTCAAGTCCTGCTCCAATTAAATGTGTTCATTTCTGCACAAGATTTTCAATAGATGATTCTATTAATCATGACATTAGCTACATAAAATATTTAAAAATTGGTTTCACAGCCCATTCATGAGTTGAGAGGTTCTTTAGGGATTCCAGATCAGGAATGAAGGAAGGAACAAGGAAAGAACAGTCAACCTGCCCACTGATGCTAACTGCCAGCCTGTGGGATGCAATTCTTCTGAGACTTACCAGTAGATAATACTTTATATAGCCAAACACAAGTCCTTCCAATGCTGACTGCCACACTATATGCTTCAGAATCAATGATTACTGGACACGTGAGAGGATTTGCTTAAATTATTTCACCAGAAAAGCAAGAAGTATATGCCAAAGTCCAATCTCCAGAGAACACTGAAGAATCTTAGCCTGATACTAGCCCTTCCCTTCCCAAAATTCCCTGACTCACTCCTTACTTATCATCCAGCTTTGGCGAGAGACTGCCTCTGCACTCAAGTACTTCTGATGAAGTAAGTAATGGAAACAGGAAACACATATTCCAGGCTCCAGAACTGCATTTCTGTCTCTTATTAGTACATATTCATCATCTTTCTGGCTGTTCTTTTTTTGGTCCACTGAATTTCACATTCTCCCTGCCTTACTGCAGAGCTCACATGGCCGGGATAAACAGTGGATTTGAATGTATGGCCTCAAACTGAAAAGTTCCTTCAACTGAGAGCTCTGCAGTTTTCTTGTGATGATGTGGATGAGACCCCTGTGAATTTACAGTGCAATTCCATGGCACACATACACCATATTACTTAGTACCACTTACACATCTCTCAAGCTCTATTTTAAAAGAAGATTTCTACTAGATTTTTTTACATGACTTCTATGAGAAAGCTGATTCAGACAGCCTGTACAATGGGTGAAAAATCTTTACTTAACTTCAAGGAAAAAGAGCTTTCTTCAGTTATGACATAAAAATTCCGGCACAGAAGGCCTTTCAGGAATTATATTGATCATGGTTCCTACAGAGAAACCTGAACAGATTTAGCCATAAGCATTTTGGGGGCTGTAGTGTCTACCACAAAGCTCCTCAGGGCAGGACTTCAGGCTACTTTGCCTAGTGAATCTTTCCTAGACTCGTGTGTGCTGAAGGCCTTTGGCCTACATTCTACTGGCAAAAAATGAAAGGAGGAATTTGGCTTAAAATACACAAAGAATCACTGAATGCCACAGCTATCCTGCTTTGGTGTGTGATGATTTATTCTTGGAGGAATGAGAAAGCAAGGATGACAAATAACATATCAATGGCATTAATGTGGGACTTTAGGTTAACAGAGCACAGGAATTTGAATTTGTTAAATATTATTAGGGCTGACATCCCTTCTGGAGAAAAACAGGTTCTTTGCAGGAAGATGCTATTTTGAAATCAACATTTCAGAATTTCAAATCTGAAAAGAAAAGCTGTTTATGGAATTTTAGCTGAGACACTTATGGTATTCTGGGTGTGTTGGTAATCACAGCTGGTTTGAAATAATTAGGTCTGCCCTTGCTACGGGAAATATCCACCCCATTGGCAAAGTCAACACTTGTATAGTAAATGAGTAAGATGACTTATGTACAAAATACTTCCAAATAAATACTATAGAAATACAAGTAAATACTCCAAAAAAGAGAAACAACTATTTTATTAACAGAATATACAATACTAAACAATAAAAGACAAACCACTGTAAGCTAAATGGAAACAATGAATCGTGATGGATTAAATTATTCTGACACATTACAGAGTAGATTTGTTTAATTAGCTTTCTTTGTTTTGGTTTGTTAGCTGGTTTTGTCTGTTTGGGTTTCTTTAAATATAATGTAGCTCATTTTTATTTGAGGATGACTGCATGACATTTCTGTATCCACCTTGTGGTTCTCCTTCCACTGATAGTGGGGGCTACAACATAATCTAGGCACCAGTGGCAACTAGATGTATGATTACAATTTGATTTTTTTTCAAGTTAGGCATATTATATGGTGGTAAAAATACCGCATGTCTTTATTATAATTTGTAACATTTTGAATGACTGAAGTTACAGTAGTGCTGCAGACAGAGTATCTAACTATTGGTTTCGTTTTACAAAGGAACTAAGTAACAGATCAAATCAAGATTTCCAGCTCTGTGGTCCAAGACCACGCTAAAGAGCTATAACTTCATCTGAAAACAGCTTTATAATATCTTGCTGTTGAGTGTCATTGCCCACTCCACCTACGGGATACTCTTATTGGACTTCTATAGCAAGACTAGACTACCTCCTAAAAGTATCCTGTGGAATATCTCACAATCCTATACTGATCCCCCCAAAAATAGCATAATGGCCTTACAATGGCCTCTTTTCCTTCTCTAATTTCTGTAATCATATTTATCTTAGTTAAGAAAAAGGCTTCTTCTAACCACCTTCAGCTACTTACTTTTACTTTGTCTTATTTTTACTTCAAATTCTCAAAGATCTTCATTCCCTCCTCCTTCCGTTTTTATTTCCTTCTATTGTTTCTGCTGTTACAGTTTCTATAGTAACTTCTCTAAGTGCTGATGAGATTGATGTGACTAAAAGCTGTCTCTTCTCCATCTGAATTGTTTGAAGCTTGAAACTTTAAATACAGTTGCAGTTGTTATGGGTGTAAAAAGCAAGCCATGCCCTTTCTTGGCACAGGCTGGTGATCACTGCAGAAAATACTCCTCTGCTTTCTGAGCAGAGATACACTGCTAATTGCGGAGAAGTTTTATGTTACTTTCCAACTGGACAGGAAGACTTCTAAACCATGTTTTTACCTGAAAAGTAGATGTGCAAAAGCATTGTCTTCTCTCACCAACATTTTATTAAGAGTCTGAGGCTTGCAAATAAGTTTTTTTTTTTTTTTTAATTTTAAATGCTGCCTGGGATTTGAAAGAAAACTACTTTACTTCATTCTCACCTGTGGTCAGTGTGACATTACCCTGCAGGTCAAAAGGATATTCTGCTATCTTGTTTTTCAACCTTCGCTTCCTGCAGGCTTGCAGCTTTCAAAACCCAACCCTGTGGAATCCCATCTGGCCCAAGGAGCCAACTAAGCCACTCCAAGTATTTTTAACTGAGGTGCAGGCCCATTGCATCATTCCACTCCTGAACATCACAGTTACCACTTTTACTCCTCAAGCCACCTTACACAGTTCTAAAAGCTTATCTTTCTATTGCTTTTTAATGACTTGAAGAACTACTTTGTGGAACCTCATCTTTTATGACATGCTTTCTAGACCACCAGCCATTTTTGGTGCTTTTTTGTGAATCACCATTTGAAGATGATTTAAGACAAACAACAGGATCACACCTCTAAGCTTTGGGGAGCAGACTTCAGGCTGTTCAGGATCTTGCTCCTCCCATGGAAGACTCCTATGAGATAAAGGTCCTAGTGAGAAGATGGGCCCATGATGACCTCCTCCAAGCTCAAGAACACTCTATCCTAGTGAGCAGAAAGGCAAACACTAGCAACAGGAGGCCTACACGGATGAGCAAGGAACTCCTGATAAAACTCAAACACAAGAAGGAATCACAGGAAATGTGGACACTCCCCAAGCATGCAGAGACAGGACTGGGAATGTCAAGGCTGACGTAGAATTGAATCTGGCAAGGTAAGTTAAGGGCAACAAGATGGGCTGCTACAGAACAGCAAGAGGATGACCAAGGAAAAGATAGGACAGCTGCTGAATGGGGCAAGGGGACTGCTGACAAAAGAGAAAGAAAAGCAGCTTAAGCACTCCCTCCTTCCCCCACTTTGACATTTATGCATCTTTGGGACCAGTTCCATCTCTAAACCAAGGTGTATTCCTTATTATTCCAAAATGAATTATATTTATCTATTTCATAAAAGGTATTCAGCACTTGCCTCTGTGTGCTATTGCTATGTCACATATGGATTCTCAGAAAAAATTTATTTTGGTGACAAAGTAATTGTCATTGCGTAGAAGGAGGAAAGAGAGGGAAGAATGATTCAGAAGATGTTTCTTCTCTTGATGCAGCTCTTATTTCCAGAAATTTCATATCTCTAATAATCCTGTGGTGTTGTGTATCATCCTGTTTCTTTTCTGAAAGCACTGCCTGCTATTGAACCCAGGACTCATCCATGAAACCCCTGCTCATCATGTCCTTTCTGGACTGAAAACAAGTTACTTGCTTTCTACTTTCTACTATGAGCAATTTTGAACTTCTTGTATTTCACACCTTTAATGCAGTTCTCATCTTAGAGAAAAACTACCTGTGGGTTACCAAAGCACGCAGACACAAACCAGACATGGAGTAAGAAGAATAAGCGCCACAACCTGTACTGACGTCCTGCTCCTGTCAATTACTTTTTGTGACCTAATTATTTCTTTCCAAAAAGTGAGTGGATAAAATAGGATTATATTATTTTTCCATGTCAGGTACCTTTTCTGAGAATTTTAGTTATCTGCCAAGTTATATACTTGGGCACATAGTAGTTATACTCTCTCTCTTTCTCTCTCTCTCTATATATATATAAATAAAATAAGAAAAATCAACAGTTCACTTTTCTGAAAAGCCCAATTTTGTAAGAAGTTATTACAAAACCTTTCAGTCCATTTGTTAAAGTGCTTGTAGTTGCTGAAAGAATGTCAATTAATGTCTGAAGCAATATATTACAGTTTTAAAAGTGTGGCAAATACATGTGTTTCTCAGAAATTAAAAAAGTAATATCCACAGCAAAATGACATTTTAAAATACCTTGCCAGTCCACCCACATCAGGCCATCTATAAGATTCTTATAAAGCTTAATTAGTATCACACTTGTTGTTTCCTGTTTGTTGCTCTCCATACCAAGTTTTATGAGCTATCTGCTGTCCATTCTCCCCTTTTCTGCAATTACAACTAGGAACCTACATTTAGCTTATACTAAGTGACATGAAAACAAAATGAACCTAGAGAAACAGAAAAAGAGAAAAAGAAAACCACTTTTCAGATTCACTTGCATCCATTATGAATATATATATATATATATATAAAAATCTCATTTGGCTCACATACAAGTAAATAGCCAAGGTGGAATCAAAGGAACAGAATGTTTAAAGTACTCTTAATGTCAAAAATAAAATTACCAGCTTTCAATAAAAATTTCAAACTAAATCTTCTTGGCAGTATCCCTTAGAAATAAAGGAGAAAAATACACCATGGAGAAAAATGATCAGTGAAAGACTCATTAATTTCCCAAATGCTACAATGCAGTCCTGTGATTAGCCCCTGTCTAAGCCCATGCCTAGTTTAGTGCAGAACTGTGTGCCTGTGACTCAGGCTACTTTTCCATCACACTGCCCGATCCACAGCACTGCAGAGTATCTGCAGTTTTCATGGAGTTCAGTAAACAAGACACACTTCACTACACAGGAGATGTCCCAGAGAAGGCTTTGCTTTCAGTGATTGAAACCATGTACAAAGTTTTGAAGAAGCCCCATCAGTTCAGGGTCTATTTTGCTGTAGGCAGAACACGCTTTCAGAAACTCGCAAGACCAGATTCAAAGAAATACACGGAACCAACTAAAAGTACTGAGTCAGAAGAGAACACCACCAAAAGAAAGAGACTTCTATGCTTATCCCCAAGCATAAGATCCAAATTTGATTTTCTCTACCCACTTTTACATGACTGGGGCTTTGTTAATGTACAGTTTCTCATTTAAGAATGAAATGATAGCCTTATGCAATATTTACAGATTGTTTTAATCAGCATTGAACTTCTCATTCTAGACTCCTGAAACATTTATTTTGTTATGCTTGACATTTCTACTGAACTATCCTGCTTTCCTGATAGGACCAGACACCACCTTGTTATTCACATGGTCATGTTCTCTTTTTACCTTCTTTAGTTTTCAGAGCCATAAATTGCCATTTTTATTTAAGGAACAATGAGAAGAATAAAATAACAGCACTATATAAGAAAGGTAAAACATCTCATTAGATTAAAGCTCACAGAAATAATCCACTCAAAATAAATATTCCACTCAACACTTGGCCTATTTTTTAGGCTCAGGCCGACAAGGTTTTTTCTCATAACTTTTCTTGAAAAGACTGACAAATGTGTGTAGACAATAATATCCAAACAAGGATGCATCAAAAGCTGGTCTTGGTAACATTCACCAAAAAACCCTGAATCCAGAAGCAGGTGTCCACCCAAAGCCTGACACTCATAGTCTCCTCTTAGCCAATTAATGCTTTAGGTCCCTTGCTTGCTTCTCTCTTGTGCTTGAAAACTTCCTTCTTGCTGGGACTGGGATGCTGCCTGTTTCTGATCTACCCTCTAATGGAGACAACCACCTAATTGCCCAGACAAGTTAAAGGGTGGAATAAAAGCTACTTAAGTTGGCATCCCCATAGCAAGAATGATCACCAATTAAACTTGAGCTTTTATATGATCAGCACTTTGGAACTCCTGGGTCAGTGGCATTATCCACACAGAAACTGAAATCCCTCACAGTCAGCCAAGGTCACGTCCAGCAAATGTTTCCAACCAACTTCACCTTGACTGATATCCCACACAAACTGGAAATACAAATGCTAACAGCCTTCAACATTCTCCAGCCCTAAAATATTGTTCCGTGAAACAAACCCTTTTTGGTTAATATTTCTCCTTTTCAAGACATCTTAAACAACCACTAACACAAGCGCTGTTTCATTTGCTACTGCAAACTGGTCCAGCTTCTATTTCTTTAGCGCCCATAACCTAAAATTTTTGCAAGATAAAAATTAATCTCTGAAAAGCCCAAATACAGGTTGCTTCAGAGTCCTATTCTTGTGTTTATAACAATAACATTACTTAATTCTTAATTATGCACAGATGATGTAACTTGTGTTTTTATCTAATATTGATCGGTTACGGCAATCAATGGCCAGACTCGATCTTAAAGGTATTTTCTAACCTAAATGATATTCTAATTTATATATGGTATAAATACATAAGCTGTATACATGAACAAGAATACAAGGAAATATTTGTCTCCAGTATTTGTCCCCAAAGACTAATCATAGCTGATTTATAAACAAGAAGAGAAAGTCCATTGAAAAGTGAGCAGTCCATTGAAGTTTATTTGCAAAGCTTCATACTGGGCCTTACTCATAAACAGTATGAGTATCAAAAGCAGTAAGCATGATTAACGATTTCCTTTCCCATGTGGATGCATGAACTTCTCTAAATGTTTATTTCTTCTGCCTTATATTTGAAAGCACTTGATTAATTCTTAAAACGAAACCACTAAAGAAACAGTTCCTTTGACTAGTCTTTGATCTAATATAATAACTCCAGCAGCTTCATTAGTCTCATGATTAAGTTTGCAACTAGGTAGCTCCTTGGTGTTTTAAGGTAGAGTGGGTAGACTCTGCTCTTCATTCTATAACTACAGCACCTATCTTTTTTTTTTTGAGCACATAAAATTGTCCTAAGGTTATTTGGCTTCAGCAATTCACAACTACTTTTCTGTTTCTCACCTCTTTAACCCACTTTACTCAATAAAACTATTCTGAATAATTTCAGCTTACTTCTAATGTTTTTTGCTTTCTAGTGTCCAAACAAGTTTGTAACTCTCAATGCAAACAGTTGCAAAACAATACCAAAGTTATTTTGGAAACATCTGAATTCATCTTCTAAAGGAAATACAACTCATCTAAGTGTTTATAAATCTCACCTAAATCTCAATTGCAAACATAAAATTTTAACCAAAATTTAGATGCCAACAGAATTTACTATGGTTCCTTTCATTTGATTTGCCACGGTGCTTGCTGAATACCGACCTATTTACTCTCCTCTGAATACTTTATATACATGCTATTGTAAATATATAAAGTAGAACAGTTTTCAACTTATTACTATCTCTCCCAGACATTTTATTAGACGCTTGCTAAATATTCAACCATAATATACATAGTTATGTCAGTGGTTAGGAGATGAAAGCCTACATTACTTCACTCAGGAAATGAAGTGCAGGTTTCGGTCCTTTCATTGCAATATCCTTCAGTGCATGCACCAGAAATGCTTTTGCACTGAATTGTTCAACAAGTGAGTGATGCAATGGCTTACACAGCTAAGCCACTGTATGATTTCTAAGGCCACAGGGTTAATACATAGTGATAAACTATTCAGTTATAATTGTAGCTTTCATGCCAGTTTAATTGAGTATCATGAATATTACGCAGTTAAAACCTGCTCTGTTATTTAGCAGAAATTTGAATTTTGATTTCCCTGAAATCTAAGTGATTCAACATGTGTTAAGGTATATTATCTCACAGCACAAATCAAATCCAGAGGAATTTTAACATTGATTAAATTAACCCAAATATGATGGGGAGTAAGAAAGGCAGGAAATCTTCAGGAAGGTTGTACATAAAGAAGTGTTGTCTCATAGAAGATGACTGTCCAGTGACCAGTTCTCCACTGTAGTTGAAATGTAAGTAAAGACTTCATAAGGATAATTTTCCCAAAGATACCACTTCAATTCTATTTTCCCCCCCAACACAAATTATGATAACATGATGGAAATGTTTTAATTTTAGGTTTGAGTTTTCTAGATCTCTTAAGATCATTAATGTGTGGTAAGGTAATCTTAGGACATAGGAGGAAAGGGATTAGTGAGACCATTTTTTATGATCTCCAATACAACACAGGGTGAAGGACTTGTTTGATTTCCTGCATTAAGAACTCTGGGACAAATTTCTATGGTGTCATTAAGACAGTATGAGTTTTCCACATGAAAAGCTAGCCCACAATAAAAAAATATGTAATATGAAAGACTGCAGTGCTAGAATGCTACCAAACACCAATGCTTCGGCTGCCTGTATTGCAATGTAATAATTTTAAACATAAATAAGAAGTGTAACAAACAAATCTAAAGAGTTACATGACTGATTTTCCCCAGATCAAAATATCATTGATACCTGTGAATTTCACCTTACCACAAGGAAAAACAGAAATTGAAACTTAAGGTAATATGTAAAGGGCAGTATCAAGCTACATTTACTAATTTCCACATGGAGTAATTCCTGCATATTTAAATTAAGAATGTCTTTTTGATAGTAATACAAGCTTTATTAAAAAATTTAAATGACAGCAAACCTAGCTATGTTGTTAGGACAGTTTTGCCTACCTAGTTTCAGTCTAGGAATAAATTTTGGATCCTAATGACAATATTCTGTTATTTCTTATGAGATATATTTTCTCTACATAAAGAGTCTTTACAGTTGCTATCAATGCATTAATTCCTGACAGTTACAGATTATTTTAGGTGTTCCTTGGTTGAGTATAATAACAGTCCTCATCACTAAGTTTTGAAAAGCCAAGTTACAACAGTGAATCTAATCTTCAGTCAAATCACCAGAAAACCTTTACCAAAACCCTTTCGGCATTTTGTAAAGCCAACATTTCACTATTGGTGTGCATCCTCGCCCCTTCTCTAGATACAATTGAGATTTTGTGTTTTCTAAGTCACATCAAAAATAGATTAAGCACTGGATAAAAATAGATAAAACTTTTAAATTGTTTCCTGTAACTGTACATTTTCCCTTTTGAACTTGTATCTTCAGAGGATAGACATTTATGCCTGAGGCAAAGTGTTACTCACTGTGAACAAGGAAGCAAAAATCTTTCCACATCAGCAACAGAGTAAGCTTTGTGAATCCTTCTGCATCATATTCCACCACACCACTATCAACAAAAAAAACAACAAAAAAATGAATACAATTTTTACCTTCAAATACTGGATGATGAATATGTAAATTTCATAATACAGGGATTGTTATTTTTGTTTATTTATTCAGAAACTTTCAGGATTTGCCTTTTTTTATTAATAGTTACAATTTTCAAGCTAATTGTAAATTAGATTAAACTTTTAATCTTAGTAATTGTGCTTAATTACGCTGTGGTATTGGAAGTTTTTACCCAAAGAAAGGTCATTTTCAGTTTAAAATACACTTTTGAATGAAAGTACGACTGCTACCACATCTGCGGTCCTAAATTGATAAAAACTGGAGATACACAAATTCCCTGTACCTTTATCAAATTAAGACTGTTTTTCATTTCTGCAGTGAGTGAGAGGGTAAAACTGAAAATAAGCAGGCTGAGAAGAGTTTAAATTTGAAAACTGGGAAGAGACTATATAAAAATACAAAACATGACATCATAACCAAAAATTCCATATAGAATACTTGTTTGATAGATGGATTAAAAGTTTCAACCATCAGAAGCTGGTATTCTCTAAGTCTGAAGCAGTATCTGAACTCACAAACCACAATGCAGATGTCATATAGGCATAGGCACACATGGCCATTTCTATAACACTGTTTCATTAGAAGAAAAGGAAATCTCTTGATAAAGATTAAGCTTGCACTGATTGTCTATTCATATGTCCAGTTGAAGTTATTGTTATCCATTTATGATTGTAATAAATTGGGTGCATGCTAGAAGCCAGCTGTTTTCTTAACTTCACTTGAGAGACCTGAGATTTGAAGGGCTCCTGAATATCCATGTCATTGGCATCACACCTTGGAAGCAGAAACCACTCACCACGATTAGCTAAAGGCTTGGACTCTGGCTCAAGTCAGAATTTAGGCAGGACAGCAAAGTGCCAACCCTTCACAGTGCCATGGTAGCCCTGATTAATTGATTTGTGAAGCTGATGTGTCATCACGCCTGGCCACGGACCTTTCATCTGCAGGAATGCAACATGATCCAAGAGCCTCTTCTCTTGAGAGACAAAATACCAGTTGTTGGTGGGAACAGCTGGAATTCCAGTCCTGCCTTTACACTGAGCAGTGGTTTCTGGCTCTAGCAAGGCTTGGAACCACACCTGCTTCACCATCTTCCCAGCTCAGTCACTGCCTATTAGTGTAAGACTCCTTAAGTCATTTATTCAGAAATGAACACATTTCTTCTGCAGAAGAAAAATCCCTACATCCAATGTCTTTCCCATTGTCACCTATTTTCTAGAAAAATCAGACTGGCCTCTGGCACAGAAGTGAAATAATGCTGAAGTACACTCCAGTATTGCTACAGAGAGACAATCTGTACGCATAATTCTGTGCAAAATGACTAGATTACATCTCATCCAGTGGACAGAAGCCACACAACCACAAACCATATGCAGAAAGTGAATTTCCCCCACACTACAGAAAAATACATATCAGAACAAAACTTACGTTCCAAAGTGACTCAGAAAAGCTGCAATGTACTCTCTTCTCTTATGGTATCCCTGAATAACATATTGTACCTTAAAAAAGAAAGAAAACAAATCCAGAGCTATAAAAAGATTAAAAAACCAAAAGCCCAGTTTGTCATATATTTCTTGTTAAGGAAGATTTATGTTTGACATGGTAGTAGTTCTGAAGCCTATATTTAACATGATTTCCCTAAAGAATCCTAAAATGCCTTTAAAACAAACTCTGGATCTTGCACACAGAATATCTTGTGAAAAAATCTCTTCAATCACATCTGAGTGAAACTTAGTCTTTCACAAATAGATTGAAGCACTGTTTAACTGCACAAGACGAAGACTGAAAGAAAGAAATGCTCAGTCTTGCCCTACTGAAGTCTGAGTCTGTGATAAGTAAATCAGTTATCTGAACTGACAGTAGGCTAAGTGTCAAAATAACATTCTGGTTATAAAAGAGAAGAAAAAATTAAATATCTTGCACAAACGATCTTTCTGAAGACTGCACCTCCAACAAAATCTTCTGAACACTAAGCTCTTTGACTGGTTTCATGCTGACTCAGGGAGCCACCTACTCAACTGTGAGCATCAGTTTCTGAGGCATTCTGGGTTTTGAAAGACTTCCATCCCGGCACAGACAAAATCCAGCAATGCTAAATTTGGAGAGTTAAGGCAAAATTCTCCTCACATCATGTATGTTTTCTTGTTGATTTGGATGGCATCACTTAGGAGAACGATGTGAGCAGGGTTTGACCCATAACAAAAACAATGCATATGTCATCAGGCTGCAAGGACATCTGGTTTACAACTGGTGACTTGGAAGTACTTACGGTGTGGTTCTATATGTGAATCCCTGTGTAAACTCCTTTGCTTTCCAGAACAAAACCTAGCATTTTAGGAACCTTTTCTCCCCCACTGAAAAGAACAGGAAGAGTATTTTCTTGGCTATGGTAATACTAGAATTCCTTGGCTGGCAAATGCTTTCCTAAAATTACTGAGAAAGTCTTGATAAAACCATTGCTGAGAGCTGTCTTGTATAAGCTAAATTCTATTTATAAATTGAAACATTGTATTTTATAAAACACTAAGATTATTTTGAAAGTTTTGTGTAGGACCTGAAATGTTATTTTGGGAAGAGGAAAACATACGATAAGTTTGCTTAAGTGACTTTGTTTAAGAAAGGATAAAAACAGCCCGGTGTACTTGCAGATTTTAAAAACAGAAAGTAATTTTAACAGAAAACCACAACAAAAACAACTCTAATGATAGATTCCAACATAATTATGGAAACACATTCTGAGGAACTTTTTCTAAAAGATAAAATTATTTTCTTAATTTAGACAATTGAAGGTAAAAATAATATACAAATAGGAAGTCTGTAATAGGTAATTTCTAGAAGTTTACCCCTAAGCTTTCTTTTGAAAATTATACTTAAATAATGGAGAAACTTTCAAAATACTATAATAGTTCATTTTTATTTAAACAGTAAGCTAACTGGAACATAACCTTTTCAACAACCTTAAGTAGCTATTACTGTATAAACATCCAAAGAAACTGCTGATTCAGTTCATCTGGAGGAAACATCTGAGAAGAAAAAATCACAGAAAGTACTCACAACCTACAATAATGACTGGGGTATGAGAGCTTGCAACTAGAACAATAATATGCAAACTACGCATCTATTATTTACTAAAAACCAGTATACTACAATGCAGTGTTGTACAATACAATAACATTTTATCCTAAATCATAACATGCGGCAGAAAGAAAAAAATCTGCTCCAGGATCTGATCCCAAACTCACTTCTTTACCTAATTATTCAATTCAGTGTCGTGCTTAGGTGCTCAGCTCTTAACCAAGATGGTATTCCCTATGTAGTTCAGCCTAAGTATGCCTTGCTTAGGATACCTGGCAGAAGAATAACGATGTCTGTGGAAATGCAGTACAGTGCATAACAGAAAGGAAAACTGATTGTCTGCAGCAGCTTACCTTGTTTGTTAGCAGCTGGCACACTTGGGGTACATAGTCGATGAGACAACCTCCACCAGGAAAGGCTGGGATGTGAAGGGCAGATGATCCTCCAAGCGCACTAAAAAAATAGGTTAGTTTAAGAATACATCACGTGTACAGGTCATTGGAATTTGAAAATTATTTTTGCACAGTCCTCTTTCCTGATTCTTGAAGTCAGAGGGCCAAGAGGAAGTATATTTTATGCTGCGGTGATAATAATAAAGTATTGAGTGATACCATCTATAAAAACAGGTTATACCATGACCCACTGTAAATTAACCACTTAAATCGAGAGTATCACTAATGCAAAACATTATCTCAGGAAGTAGCTTTTTCATTGTGAACAGTTCTGTTTCTTAGCCCTTATCAGTAAGATGTGGAGTACTGTAGTTCAGATATCTTGTTATCTGAGACAACCTGAAGTCCTCAACTATTCCAAAACACACCTTCAGTCAAACCAGCCAAGAATAACCAAAATCATTGGGACTGAGGAGTCACAGATGGCCAGATGCAAATATCCATCACATCATCTACTCCAGTTTTGGACTTCCCAAGACAATACAGATGTTAACCTACTAAATCAAGGGGGCAATGGGTCAGAAAGATTATCAGGTACATAATGATGTAAGGAGGATGCTGAAAGAAATGGGTTTGGTTTAGTCTTCTTAGAACACTGCAGAGGAGGGACACCGAGGAGGGAAGTGGAAGGCATACTGATTCCTTCACTTATCTAATGGAAAATTATAGATATGATGGAGTCATATGATATGATGGAGGCTTCTCTGAAGTGGAGCTCAGTGGTGCTCTGTCCTGAGAGGTGCTCAAAGCTCAGCTGAACCACAGGGCCATGAGCTGGCCCTGCTCTGAGGAGTGGCTTGGCCAGATGAGCTCCTTCTTGCCAATCTGCATTGGTTTATGATTATATTCTGTGATTCTATGATTTTGTTCCTGCCCATCAGGAAATGACAAAAACAAGGATATTAATCCTGTCCATGCACATACTGGATATCTGACCGGTAGGAATCCACAGAAATAAGGTGACTTCAGAGATGTATTTAGGCAGCTTAACCATTTGCCTTTATCAAAGGACAGGAGACTGAAGCACACCTGCTATTACTCAGGATAATGGCTTCTTTGGTGTGGAAACATCTAACACTTATTTAAATCAGGCTGTATAAGGCAACGACTAGGTAAAGTCCATGCTACTTCCTTCTAGCAGTACTGACCTAAATCTTTCTTTATAGTTCCTTACCAAATCAAAATTTGCATTACACCCTGTGGATTACATCATTTAGTAACCATCCAGAACCATCTTGGACACCATTAAAAAACTTCAAGAGCTAAGTTACATGTTTACATGCTCTTTCCATGACAAATTACACTGGCTAGAAAGAAAAGTTCTTCTCTGCAAAACAAGTCTCATACTCTCCAACAGGATCTGGCCTCTTCCTCAGTACTTGATAAGAAACCACTTTGGTAGGTATAAAGGTCTACAGTCATACATCCCTTTGAAGGAACAGAGCCTACATAAATCAAAAAAAATCTCAAACTCATAATGAGGTGTATGGAAATCTGCTACTCAGGCAAAACAGTCTGGGTTTAGCAGACTGTTCACCACATGGAACAGTTCTGCAGGTCTGGATTTTGCATATGCAACAATGAGAAAAAAAAAAAAAGCCCTGAGTACACCACAGCTACATAAAAAAACAAACAAACTTTTCCAGCAGAAGTAAGACTTAAATGAGATTTTTTTAAAAACAGAATTTAGTTTCCTTGCTGCTACCCCCTTTACTAAAATTATTCACACAATATAATTTTGCAACTTGTGGATAGTTAAAAGCAGTGAAGTGTGACGATGAGACAATTAGAAAGTTGGAACATCTCTGAAACAGTATGTTCTTACAAACTTGCAAGTATAGGGGGTCCATCGGTCTCTAACACTGGAGAGTGAAAGACTTGACCTCCTGGTACGTTACAAATGGGTTGTGAACCTTACTTTAGGACCCTGACTTCCAGTTTATTAAACTCCTGAAATATAATGTAAATATATCCATTAAAGCCTCCAATCTCACACACAGAGCAACCGGTACTGCCCACTTTGCATCCTGCCTTGCCTCATTTGACACCAAGTCCAAGTTCCCTTGGAGCATGGACATACCACTGAAGATGCTCAGATGACTACAACAGGAATTACAGGCTTCTCTCTCAGTTACAATAGCAGGTATGAAATTAAGAGTCATCTCTAACAGACTACTCATGCAAAAAAAAAGCTTTAGCTCCTATATCAGCCTGCAATACATCTTCCAGATTGAATTATTATGATTTGTTATGGTTTCCCATTTTACCTGTGTCCATCTCTTGAAAGAAGCTATCCCATAAAAATGTATTGACATAAATGGAAATCCAGCCCTTCTCAAATGAAAAACAGGTAAAAGGTGTGGTTTCTGAGAAAGAGGTCCCTCCACAGAAAGAAGGCTGGAATTTCTGGTATAATTATCCTCTGAAAACAGAATAAAGCTGTACAATATGTAATTTATGTTCTGTAGAAATAATTATGGGTAGGGAAAATTAAGAGTGGACAGGCTTCTTTGTTCCCTCTATTGGGTCAGAGAATCTGCTTATTAAATATTTTAATAAAATATTGCATTTGCACAGGACCTTGCCTCTGACCATCTCAAAAATGTCAAAACATTTAGCAATTAAGATTCTTCTGCCTTATTAAATTGATATTTACCTTTTATTTTTAAACATGTAAAGAAGCTATTGCTCAAAGTTTGCTTTGACTACACTGCACTACCATGTCTCTGTCATGTTAAAGGAACATATCTGCAGTGCCTCACAACACTGAGACCAAGCAAGAGACTGTAATAATTCATTTCACGTATAATAAACCTGCAACTGAAGGAAGAAGAGACTTACACAATGCCAAAGACTGACCTGTAAAGGGTGAAAAATGGAGACAATTAGGAAAGGGAATGCCCCCATGCAGCTCAATATCTAAGGCTGCTTTTTGAGGTATCTCACAGTCCAAGCAAAAGAAAAAGTGCCAAAGAAAGTGCCCTAAGAAGCCTTTTATAGTGAAGGACATTCCATTTGGCAAAGTATTTCACCCGCACAAGCTAAAGATTGCTGCATGTTAAATCTGCTTTCCAGATAGCTGGGTCTCTTGGAGAATAGATCTTAAACACCTCTGTTTCCAATCAAGCTCTCCTTCTCAGTATCAGTGCTATACACCCTTTACAAAAAAACCCCTACATTCATTTTACCAAGACAACAAAAAATGTTAAACAAAAAGCATCAAGAGATATGATGAGGAAGCACAGACAATTGCTCTCCTACAGCTGCCAGAGTAAGGCTAGTTGCAGCACAATCAATTGAATTGTGTTTGATTTTTACACTGTTTTTTCCAGTAAACTGCTACTTTTTAAAGGCTAAAATTCTAACAGTCTGGTATTTTCTGTAATTTAAACTATTCATGAAGCAACAGTCTTATGGGATGCTGTTTCATTTTGATCACTACCAGATGAAGATTGAATACATGGTAGATGTACCTGTCTCAGAGATAAGGCTGTACAAACATGCTGGAATAAAGACCTGTTTGCCTCAGAATTTTATTTGCTTGCTCTTACTCTAAGCCTACTCAGCTCTGCAAACCAACTTTATACATTTCATTTTAAGACAGAGCAGAGATTCCTTTGCAGTAAGGTCCTGTCCTCCTGGGTTTCCAGAGTCAGTCATAATGTGGTTCTGATCCAGGGTCTGTGAATTAAATTGCATTTTGTGAGGAACTTGCTACTTAATTCAACAAGTGCAGCAGTCAGTCTGCATTAACAGAAGTTTTGTTCTGGGACATGCTGAAATACAAGTTCAGAAAGTGTAGCTGGAGTATGTTTACATTTCTGCTGTTGACTGGTACATTCCAAGTGACTTGTTCTGTCTGTCTTTCAATGGATCTATTTATTCAAGCTGACATACAAAATCCAAAATTCTTTCACATTTTTTGGTACTTTATAATTAATTAAAATGTCCTTCTCAAGAAATCATCCTCAATAAATGGCTTAACATTAATTCACAAGTTTAGAGAAGTGACTGTTTTTGTTCTTGAATATTTACAGGTAAAGAACCAGTTATTTGCCCTTCCTTAGAAGCATCACTCCATTAGAGAAGAAGGGTACTTTTGAGCTAACTCTGAAAAATGAGGTTTATTTCAGACTTCCCTCTACATCATGGTTAAAAGAGTTTAGTGCTAACATGGGTTACGCTACTACAGCTAAGCACCTGTGCACACATAATCCAGTTTATGTCTTGTGCCCTTACTTTACCTGTTCCCATTCCCCATTTCCAAAAATTGCATAAGCTTTTCTGTGAAACGAGTATCACAAAGAAAAGAACATCTACAGAAAAGCTATACTCTTAAAAGGAGGTACCTTACCTGACAGGAGGGGTTTTTTTTGTTGTTTGTTTGTTTGGTTTTTTGTGGGTTTTGGGTTTTTTTGGTTGTTTTTGGTTTTGTTTTTTTTAAGGGAGAGTAGAAAATGTGTATTTGGGTAAGAAGGTCCAGAACTGTAAGAATCATACTTAGCTTGAATACAGTGTGATATAGCATTAAACAGCTTTATACCAAAAGAAAGTGGTACGTAATATTGACTGCACTCAACATTTCTAACTCCAATATATTCTTTCTGCAAAAGACACAGAAAATAGGGAAATGACAAGTTCAATGATTGTGAATGATGGAGTTATAGATTTGTCTAACTTTGAAAATGTAAACAATTTAAAAACTTGCCTCTGAGTAGAAAGACCTTTTATATAGGTTTAAAGTAATTACAAGCTTTTCTGTCAGTGTGGCCATTGTTAGAGCATTGTCAAATCTATGTACTAGTGATGGAAAGTAGACTTTAGACTTTATAGACTACAGCCCTTTATTTCACCAAGATACACCCTTTGAAACTCTCTGTAATACCTGCTGTATTTTGAAACTGAAGCACACTGCAGACAGACATGAGCATTTAAAGGGTTTATTACTCATGATGGCTATATCCAAGAGTAGCCTCAAGCACGTGGAAAGAAATTCCCTTCTTTTTGCTCTTTTTTTGTATTTTGAGAGGCCTCTTAAGGGCTTTGATCTCCTTCCCTGTTCTCTTTCTCCTTTGTTGCTGAAGTAAATAGTTGACTTTTTTTCTTTTGCAGTTTCATCACTTTAGTACATTACACCATTTGGCACAAGAGACACAAGGAACCACATCAAATAAAAGCACGTGACCACAAGAGCTGCCTTACCAACCATGATCCCAGATTTGCTGTCAGTTTACCACTTTTCAGACTTGCCTGACTGTAACCAAATCCCTCCTATCACACAAACAACGTTGTGCTTGGCAGAAGCCTTGGGATAGTGCTTCGATCAGCAACACAAAGCTTAGCAGTAAAATAACAGAACATTTGTACTGAAAAATTGGACTGTCTAGGTTTGAAATAGCATTTTCTTCCCTTTCTTGTAATAGTCTATTTAAAGCAAACATAATTAACATATTGCTTGTCCACTCAAAACCTATCACAAAGAGAAGCATGTCCAAAAAATTTCCATTCTATTTTTAAAGAAACAATTTTTATTTATAATTACTTCTACTACGATATTGGTAAAACAGAAATGTGTATTTTCAGCTAAGAGATATAATCTTTGTCACCTATATTATTGAATGTACTGGAAAAAGAAATACAATCACAAATAGACCTAGAGGGAAAACTATGCCAAATCTACTTATCTGAAGAAAGAATCCCGGTCAAACTCAGACTCAGCATCTGGCCATTAGAGCTGAAAGGATGATACGATCATTTTTTCCTTGACCTACTAGTGGTTCAGAGTAAATACCTCTGAGCTTGTCCTGACAAGTGACTGGAAAAAAAAAATGAAATAATCACTCTAAAGAGCAAATACTAAAACCAGAATGTATTCCAGTTTCACAGAATGTGCAGAAAACTGCAAGTCAGACTTACTGAGTCTTATTTCAGCTTTTCTGCTGACTCTGTATGTTCTAGCACGTTATTTCAACCATTCTGCTTCTTTGCTTGCCCACCTGTAATGTTCAGATGCTTACACTAAAGTACATGGAAGTTTAATAATATTCATAGACTAGTACAAAAGCTGTGGGATGAAGTCGTCTGTAAGTGCTAATAAATACTATGTTTGGGTTATTTTGTTGCAGGTAAAATTGTAAGAAAGAAGCATTTGTCTATAATGTATTAGCCATTTTAGACAAAGTGGTTATACCAAAGAGACTTACATTAAGTGTACAGATTCCAGGTAACAGCAGACTTTAATCTATCAGACTTAAATGCAAACCATAGCTAGAGTGATGCAATACTGAAAGATTTGTGGGGCTAAGAGCTCTGTCCCCAGGATTCTACTCCTCCTCAAAGAAAATAACTCAAGAAGCATGAGATTAATAGATGGTTAACCCTATAATTACATTAGAATTTGTTTTTTTTCATTCCTTCACTGACAGTACTGAGAGCTAGAGGAAGAAAGAACAGATACTCTTGCAGTATCAAGTTTTTCTTACTGCTGTATGATAGCATAAAAGCCTGAAAATATTAGTATTTCCTCTGTATTTGATAAATCAGGACTGAAAGGATTTTTCCTTGCCTTAATGAATCTTTACACACAGAAAGATTCTGCATAAAGGAGACTGCCAGATTTCTACTGGTGTGTTGAGTGAGTGAAAATCTGGGCTGCCAGTGCTACAAAAGGGAGCACTCCACCATCCTCACATGCCACATTCTCTGAAGAAACAAAACCGTAAGAGGATAACAATCATTACCAAGCTGATGGGACGGAGTGGTACCACGGAGCACACAAGCACTCTGCCTACAACAGCACCACGTTGCTTTCTCCCCTGGGTGACAGGACCCACTTTTATATAAATTGACCTGCGGCTTACAGCAGACAGCTGGGCGGGCAGGCAGGCAGCCCAGCACAACTGAGTGCCCTCTGGCACCTCCATCAGATCTTAAGGAACAAACTTGAGGAAACGTCCAAGCAACAGAAATTATCAGGGAGGCTTCAAAGTGTACACGTTAGTTTAACTGGTGTCAAAAATATCACTCCACAAAAATTATGGTCACTTATTCATTCTGACAACATAAAAGCGAAAAGTATAAAAGCAATATATTTCAAACTGTTTCAAAGTATTAATATAGAATTGTTTTTCATAATACACTACTAACAGGTTCAGAAAGAAAATATGAAAAGTTTCACAGGCTATAAAGTTTCACAGTGTGATTCTCTTTAAGGTTAAAAATTTCTAAGAAATGTTGCTTTTGTGTTACAATTTAAGGTACTGATGCCCTCCTCAGTTCTTCTGCAAAAAAACCACCAGTAGCAGCGTGTATTGCAAATGTACTATATTCAGTCAATTGGGGCAGATAATAATGAGAATCCATAACAAATGACAGAAGTACTGAATTTAGAGACACTTCTTATGATATCAAAACCAGAACTTTGGTATATCCTTCCCCCTCCCTCCCAAGAAGTACTGGTTATTAGTATTAATTAAAATTAATAATATTAAATATTAAATATTTTTACCAAATAAAATTTTATTAAAGAATATTTACAGGAAACAGATATAAGAAACCCTGAATCAGTTGCTAGATGCCTCACAGTTTAAAGTGGAGGGTGTGTTTCCTATCCCAAAGAACTTTCACAGTCCAGTATTTCAAGCCACACTGCAGAGATAGGAATTGAATGAGAGGGTAGGAAGCATGTACATTGCAGAAAGAAGACTTAAACCTTTAACACTTACAATGTAGATAAATAATTTCCAAAGCATTTTGCTTATTTCTTAAAGCTTGGCAACAAATTTGGAGAAACCTGAGTGAGAAGTGAAGAGATTTTCACAGAGAATTCAATGCAATAAGGAAATAACAGCAAATAAAACTCTGAAACAACCAGGAAAAGTTGTAAGAAAGAAATCCAGACAAATAGAGCAGCAGCAAACATCACTGAACAGAAAAGGTAGATAAGATAAGCAACATGGGCAGATAAGTAAATAAAGAGAGCACTGTGCAGTTCTGTTTTGTTTTCATTTCCACAGAAGTTCAAAAACGTATAAATGAAGATTAAAGAAATTAATTAAGATGCCAAGAGAAAGACCGTGTGGCCTAACCTCCTTCAATTTTCTTCTGCATGGATCTCAGAAAGAAAAGCAAGAGGCTGAAGACCTATCACTGAAGGTGAAAGAGGCTGGAGACCTATCACAACTATGACAAAATAAGATTTTGCGTGAAGAAAAAGTCAACTGTAACTGAATTTTAAAATTTTTCCACCCTACACTGGTTTGAGGTGCTAACATAAACCCAGGAATTTGTTTAAAATAATGCATTATCCCCATTTCTCCTTCTCATGAACTGTGAAGGAGGAAAGTTGAGTCTGTTAAATAACATATATTCTTCAAATTCCTGTTCTGCAGAAAGGTACTTTTAATGGCACTACCTGTTTTTGGTGATATATTTATAACCACCTAAACTGTGACTATATTAAGGGCCTTCTAAGCAGCAAATAAAATAATACTGGGCATTGGTTCTTCTGCTTCAAGGGAAAAATGTAATCATTTGGAAGAGTTGTGTCAAAGGAACCAAAAATGGCATAGCATGAAGATGGGAGCTAGGAATTATAAACTTTTGCATAAAGAAGAAGAAGAAAGAGAATACTGGACTGTTGGTACGCTGTGAGCAGTATGTTCCTCTGAAACAACAGCACCCAATAAATTAACAAAGAATCCAGGATTTATTTATTGTAAGGATCCCTGGAAATTCCTTATTGCACTGAATACCTGGGTGGTATGTTACAAAGTGCTTGACAGCATTTAAGATACTGATCTACTCTTGTATAATCCACTCTGCTTTAGTGATGAAGATCTCCCAAACAATTCAATTGATCCGAATATTTATCACAAAGCCACGTCCATCTTCTCTTATTATCCATCAGTAAAGTGGATAACATAAATGAATAACTGCTCTAAGATGGTATCAGGTACACGTACAAACATATGCCTGATCTATCTGTAATTTCTGATCACTCTTCCAGCATGCATTCAATAACATCCAGTTTACTACACTGTGACTGTTTACATGGCAGCTAATTTTCCAGTACTTGTACTAAACCCAGCTAACCAGCAGTGTCTATCACAAAGCAGGAAAATGACTCTCAAAACCTGTATGACTCTACTGCCTTCCCTGCCTACTGTTCTTGCCTTTTTCTGAAGAACAACAGTCATTTCCTATAACTTGCAGCCTTTTATGTTTTGTGATTGCACTTGCTCATATTGTTCCTTATTTTATTTATGTTCCCTAATCTACTTGCCAAATTACAGTAATTATCTCTTATTGTTAATCTTTTCCTATATTGCTTAATGCCTAACACTTCCAGTTACATAGTCATTTTGTAGAGCATTTATTTTTTGCCTCTATGCTAAAACACTGCTGTGTTGTAAACTTCTCTCATGTAATTTTTTTTCCATTCTCCTTAGGCCAGACAGTAATCCTCATTTGTGAATCTTATCTATCTGGAGAAATATTTTGTATGAAACATCCTGTCCTCTGCTTCATCAGCATCACGTTTAATTAGCTTACATGAAGAACAAGAAATACATACTGAAAGGGCAAGAAAACTTGCAGAAAAAAATCAGAAATTAAATGAGAGCAACATGCTGGAAAACTTCTGGATATGAAGTTGAGCATTTGGGTCATCAATAAGAATGCCCGAGGGAGACAGAAAGCTAAAGGAGAAAAATGTTTTTCTTTCATACATCTGGCTTCTGACACTGATTTCCATGTGTATGCAGCATGATTAAAGGGCATTCTTGCTCAGATCTTGAAATTGGCTTTATCTTATGTTCACAAATGATGTGGAATGCTACAAGTCTGGTCTGGTGCTCCTGCTAAATGCTCCAGGAGGCCAAGTGCATTTTGGTTTTATGTAAGCCAAATACACATGTGGACACAAGGCAAGAGAACATCAGTTTTTCATGTAAACACAGCCACTGTGGCTTGACAAGCTAATATGAACCATGTTAAACTCTTACTCATTTAACAAGGTGGTATCAATCTGCTCAGACAGTTTTTACAGTCCCTTTCAGAGTCTTTACCACAGGAATTTGTGTAAGTCTGTTTTGTTCCTATGAGCACAAATAATTCAAAATTTATCCTAATAAATTCTCTTCAGAACAGAGCGAAGCAGAGCTATGGATCACATCACACAAGGGCGGCCTTTGGTAGGTGGAAAGACTGAGAAAAATTCTCAGAAGAAAACACTGGCACTTTGAAACTCTGGTCTTACACCAGAAGTAACAAAGATTCCTTCTGTAAAAAGGCAGACACAGGTCTACTTTTAAAGCAGAAAAGGCAGAAAATAAACCCACAGGTCTCCACTGTGTTAAAACTGAAGCAGGGACCCCATATATACACAAGAAACTGGAAATCTTGTAACTTAACAGCACTTAAGTTGGTCAGAAGGTGAATACAGGTATTCCTAGGATTTTGTTTACACTGAAGCATGGATTTTGGTCATGGAGCACATTCATTATAGCATGTTCTGCAAGGCAAAGACTAGAGCAAAAAATCCTTTTCACAAAGATTCCCTTTATCCCAGAAGAGATAATGAACATTGATAGTGCATATACAGATATCAGTTAGGCCACGAGTCAAACACAGATCCTTCTACCGCCTAAACTATCTTTAAAGCTGTCCCTCTTTCCCTCAGAAGCTGTAAATACTTACATGGCCATTGAAAGACAAAAATTCCACTTTACATTAGTATACCTTACCATTTTTTAAGGATTTTATTAATATTACTTAACATTTAAGATGCTGAGCGGTAAGATAATGGGATGGCCTAAATGGCATCGGCAAGTAGATGTATTTACGAATAAATATCAGATGCTTTGATAAAGCAGCCTCTTTAGTTGAAGAATGACGTTTTCAGAAAGATTGTCAGCTTTGAAATAATTTCTGTTCTGTCATTTAGTAAGACTGAAATATTAGGATTCTACATCTAGAATTGCTTCCTAAATAAAGTATTCTTTTTTCAGAAATTATACTAAGGCTCTTGAGTCATACAGATACGTAAAAAAGACCAGATGATTACCAAAAACAAAAGCATTGAAGCAGTACTACATGTCTTATTAAAATACCTTTTACCCTAAAAATGTAAAGTGTTTTAAGAACACATAATAAAATTTGCGTATAGTGCTTCTACAGATTGCTTCAAATATGTTAATACAAAACCCTTGATACAATTTATGTCAGGGAATGAATATTACCGCATGCTAATAAAAGCTGAGCAGAACTCACAACTACTTCAAAAGCAGAGTACAAGCTGAATTTCTCAAGCAGGTCCTCAGCATCTTTCAAGCTGAAGTTTAGTATTGAGCCATTCCAATTTATCCAAAGTTCTGCCTTCCATCAACTGATAACATCACAGTCAACCAGATCCCTTGGATTCTACCTACTCAGCCAGGTTAACTGTTTTCCCATTTTACAACATTTACAGAAAATGCTGCACACTGTCTATGCTATTGATCTGCAACCACAGAAGTACATTATTTCTGACTGAGACAACTTCACAAGCTTTTTTTATTGTAAAGATCTGGCACTCACAAAGTTATTTTTGAATTGACTAAAGAATGTAAAAAAATTAAATATTCCATATTATTTAAATCTATAAATAGTGTTCTAGAATTCTAGTTTACCTGGGGCAGAAATAGCTGATATAGAGCTCCTACATGCTTAGGTTCCTATTTTGTTGTGAAGACAGAAGTTCTCAGAAATCATATGCTCTTGCTTTTTCTACTATTTCCTGTCTTCAACATACAGGCCATCATTGGATGTTTTAAAGTGAATTATAATAAATGTGCTAGCTTATGAACATTTTAGGTCTGCTGAAGTTGGAGTAAAAAAGAAAAAAAACCTGACCCTACAAAACCAAAAAAATACAGCTGTGAATTTAAATCTAAACTTCCCTGTATATAGCCTGTGTTCACTAGGCTTCCTTCTTGCAAATGACTGAAAGCTTCTCCTTTAGCAACCACTTCTATAGTGTTTCTTTGGATATTGATAATTTCTAATTTCTTTAAAAATCGCAGTGGTTACAGACAGCAAAGAAATAATACTCATCTCACGCTTTCAGATTCTTTAATTTACACTAAGAGCTCCGGGTAATGATGAAATGCCAGGATACTATACATGCCCAATTTGACTTCAGATTAAGAATCAGGCATAGGATTATTAAAAAAAAATCAGCTGTTTTGTGATACAAATGAGGGAATGAGATTTGATCCTCTTTCCCAAGGTAAATTCTTATCCACCTTGGTTTAAAATAACAATGCACTTAGAACTACAGGACTTGGATCTACTGCACCTAAAATATTGCTTTCAAGCTAAAAAGAAAGCAATTGTGAGATGAGAGTCATTAATATCATGCATGTAATTCTGACTTCACAAACGACAGCCAATCCAATAACTTCTCTTATTTTATCCTTGCTCTTGTTTGCTGGTTCAAACTTGGCATTTCTATAATACAATACACTATTTATTTGTTTATTTATGTATATATTTATTTATTTCAGTTACTACAGCCTTGGACACATAAATCCTTATCTGAACGTCTCCTTGATAAAATGAGATATTGCCTTTTTACCCCTATAACCACCTGCACCTCATGCGTAAGCTCACATACAAAATGCGTAATATTACGTCAATATTTTTCCCCCTCAAACCCCTAAAAGAATCACAATTTCAAAGTTTTGGTTCACACATCTGCAGTAATTTGATCCTCTCCTGCACACATGCTATAACAACACAAAGTTATCAATGTTAATATCATACCGATATATGGACATGACCTAATAAAGGTTGATGAATTACTTCTTTATGAGTTTTATGTATGTAAACATCAGCTATAATATTCCACAGATGTAATCTCTGTATTTCTTTTATTCCTGACTACCTGCCAGTCAATGTTTACCCATCTTTATTTGCACATATCAGGACTATTCACAGGACAAGTAAGAAGGAAGTTTGTGAGTAGCACAGTAACAAAGTCTGGTTTCCACTGGACTTCTACAATGCATTGGACTGATTTTTTACATGGGCTGTGTTAAAGCCACAGCACAGCATAAGTTCAGTCCTTATAAACATCAGAGGAACCACACTGGAGAGATGTCCTCAACGTCTTTGCCAAATGAAAAGCTTCAAATGCTGTTTACGCCTTGCAAGACATCACAGCATGCTTTCAGGAGAGGAGTCTTGAGTGAAGAGAGGTTTTTTTCACCTGATGTTTAATAAGGCATGAATTCTAATTAAAGCACTTCCTAAGATTTGAATATTTGTAATTTCTTTCTCCCATATTGACTCTCTGCTCACTGAACACAGGGAGCTTCAGCACTGTATTCAGCACTGAACGCAGAGGGGCTTCAGCCTTTCCTTCAGGTGCCTTTAACAGTATCTGCCTCTTCTTGCTGGTTATATCTATGAAACTATGGGAATTTCCTGTTTTCAAGACTTCTACCTTTCTGCAATTTCATTTTTTAAATTGACCAGCAGGCTCAAAAAAGTTAGGAGGACAAAAATGACATATATCTGTATGTACAGACAACACAATCATACTAAATTTAGAGCAAACAAAATCTATTTTCTTAGGAAGCCAGATTAAAAAAACCCACCAATTTCCCACCACACAACGTATCTAGGGAGGAACTGAAGTCCTTGGCAGAGGTAACCAGCAGGAAAACAGCCAAGAACTCAAGCTCTGTCTATGCAGAAAATGATAGCAATTCCAAGAAACCCACCCTCAAACCAACCTCACTGATTAACCTGAAAGCTTAAATAAAAACCTGAAAGTTAACTGATTAAACTCACATTGCACATGCAATTCAGAGAAAGGACAGTATTCCTCAGACACTTCCTGAATAAGAACAAGCATAGGAAACTTCATCCCATTAGGTGAATTGTTTGTCAAAACTACTGTTCCAAGAGCTTTTACAAATGCCTTCTTAACCTCTACCCCAGGAGTGTCAATATAATAACAGCACTCCACTTTCTTTACCATTAGTGCACACAGGTGCATACTCAAAACAAAAAGTTCATACACAGTTCTGTAAACCTGAGGTGAAGGTAGGTATAACTTGACACTGTCACAGAAAAAAAATATTGATGCTTCTTGGGGGATGGAATCTGAATCAGCAAGGCAAGTATGTTCGTCCTAAGGAAGCTTCAAAACAGCACTCATTTGAAACAGCTATCTCATATGGAAAACCTCAGCCTGCAACTGAATTTTTTTTAAAATAAAAGAAACAAAAGAAAACTATTTATAATGGAAAACATGAGGCAATTTCCAATTGCAGCAAATTTCAAAGGTTGTTTGCTCTCCCAGCTCCCAGCTTTACTGGAAAGCAGGAGTTGCTTAATACCACTGAAAACATCTGACAAAGGCCTTTTAGTCTAAGTTTAGAGATATGACCTTTTTTTTCCTCAAAGGTCCAGAGCAGGCATCTATTAATCTTTATAGTTTTGGACATATGTATTTATGACTCTCTTCTTGGGCAGTACACACAGGGTAAAATTTAAAAGATTCCACCAGCCAGTTGGCTTTTTTTCCTTTTTTTTTTCTTTTTTAAGCTGGGAAATTGCATTAGAGAAGAGGCTGTAGAATTTCTGATAGTTTCACAGTAAGTTTACTAGTCTTGCTTAGTGGGTAGGAAAAAAAAGGTGAATGAATCAAAACAAGGAACAGAATAGTCAAAATACCAGAAGGTGATGGAAACTTGCCTATGTTCACTGGGTACAGCAGAAAACATGGAAGTTTTACCATCACTTCTTAAGTTAAAAAATATTTTTGTACTCTGCCCATCTCCTCCAGTTAGAATTTTAAGATCTAATGAAAAATGCATGTGTCAGGAAAGGTCCTGTAATTCCAGAAACCAGTTCTTCTACTATCCAACCCCAATGCCGTATAAAAAACATTGTATGAAGAAAGACCTATTGGTACACGTCCTTGTTGCTCTTGTTTTTTCTACCACTTGACTTTTCAGAAAACTCTGAGCAGTTCTTGTATGCTGAAAAGGGAAAAAACAATCAACCAGGAACCTACTCTCACTGGGTTCTGTTTATCAACACAATTTTTCTAGCAAAAGCTACTCACCATTTGATTTGCTACTGATCTACTGTAAAACAATTGTCTGTTATGCAAGGGTAGTTGGCTCTTGCAGGACAAAAGCCCTCCAGCAAAAGTCACTGCAGTTTAAACTGTTTTCATTTGGTGAGCACAGAGGATACTCCTGAATGTAGTTCCACATACTCTTTTTTAAACTTTCCTTTAGTTTCTCTAAAGGCTGCCCAAAGACTGACCGTCCCTTGTTGGAGTCAATGAAGGTCATCTCAAGCCCTGTGTTCCCTGCTGTGCTGATGATGGACATCACAAGTGAGAACTCAGGGACCATTTAACATTAGCAAACAGTAGCCCAAGAACCACCTGTTCCTGCAGAATCATCACCACTGGTTTCAAGCAGAGCAAAACTAAGGTTTTTGACTCAGATAAAACCAAGCCAAAGGAGGTGGCTGTGGAAAGGACAAAGACATGATGAAAGCTGGGGTTTTTTTCCTGTGAGAGCTTCCCTAAGTTTTAGGCAAATGGGTTCATGTCAGAACCCCCCCTCCCAGCATGCATGTGTGCACAGGCACTGTGTAAAAGCTGTACTGATTCCTTTGCAGTTAGGGGTTGGCCTGTCTCTCACAGCTACGGCAGCTCTTAGAAAGAGTCACTAAGAAGCCTAAGTAAATAATTAGCTCTAACAGTGGGGCTAAGTCAGCAAGAGGGTCCACTAGTGACTTGTGCTGTTTAAAATGTTCCTAAATGATCTAACAAACATGTGAGCTGTCAGGTGCCAGTTCAGGGATGACAGGTTATTGAGGGTAGCCAAAACAAGCTCCAACCATGAAGAGTAATGAACAGGCTTTGAAGCAGAGGAACTGGATGACAGTAAGAAAGAGGAGGTTTAACACAGATGAGTATGAAGTGATAAACACAGAAAAAAAAACCCTAACCAAAAATGTAAAATGGGCACCAAGCATTCAGCTGCTCTCAGTGATATGATGAAAATTCAGCTGAAATGTCAGCTCAGCACAAAATAAAAAGTCAAACCAAAAAGAAGTGTGGGATTATGAGGAAAGAAGTAGAAATTCCTCTGCAGCACAACTCAGTCTGGAAACCAGAAAATGAGGACAGAAGACTGATTACCATAACATGATGAGTGATGTTCAAAATGTGAATAAGCACTGACTAGTTGTTGTCTCTTCCAATACAAGTGTAGTGGCCAGGCTTACACCAAGCCAAGAGGAAGAGCTAGTTTCAAAACTAAAAGGAGGTACATCTTACTGCAAGATGTAGTGGAGCTATGAAATTCCCTGTTGCAGTATGTATGCAAAGGGTAGGCTGGACAAGTACACAAAAGAAAAATTTGTGCAAGATTACATATGCATCAAATGTCCTCAGCCACCAATGGCTTAGGGCTGGAGAATTCTTAGGGCAAAATATCAAATGTGCTAGCCCTGTTTCTACGGACTTTATCATTTTGCACATGCCTGTGATTTTCTAGTGGAGTGGCATATTTAGATGATATTGCAAGGCAATTTACAGTGCAAAATTTTAATCACAAACATGTATCTATTTATACAAAAAGATTAAAAGGATTGTCACAGTATTATGTGATTAAAATAGCTACTAATCATTTAAATGATGATTTGCTTAAAATTGCAGTAAATGTAGTTGTTAGAGTAACCTGAACTAAGTGGAAAAAAGGCAGAACTTTAGAATGGTTACATTTTCTTTTTTCTCAGAGAAGGTTTTAAAGTAACTAATTTTGTGATCAGTAAAATATGGTATGCCTTCAAAGAGTTTTAGATTTAATGAGACAAATGAAACATTCAAATAAATAAAGATCCCCTTTGGAGAACTTCAATAGCTCTGCAGCAATGACCTGACTTGTCTGACATGAACTCAGGCTGGGTGAAACATCTAGAAAAACACCCCATCTGAAGACACAGGACCCTGCCCTCTTCTGCAAGTACAAGTGATATGCCAGGGATCACGATGATTTTAAAAATGCACACCTCTGCAAAACCATGCTAACTTCCCCACCCCAGCTTAACATACAATCCCTCTGACAATATCAACAGTTGCCTAACATGACTTTTCACATACCACCACGATTTGGATGGCATGTGCTTGAAAGAGAACTTGAAACACTAACACTTAGTGTGATGAGGTTTAGGAGAAGATTGAAGGAAGTAAACTGAGAATTAAGATTACAAAATGGCTCTTTCATTCCTCAGTGGGGATGAAATAGTATGAACAAAACAACCAAACCCCAAATGCTATTTACTTTGGGAAACAGGGTATGTCAAACTTCTCAGAGTAGGTGGAGTCACGTAAGGACACAATTAGCCTAAAGACACCACCAGCAAATTGCTGCACACAGTGATATCCCTGTGTACAGGTATGGCTAGCTGCAAGATGCAAAGGGAGGAGGACAAGTTGTTCCTGGAAAGGAGTGTGGGGGGGATGCACCACCACAGAAGCAAATCCCATCCCCTTAATATGGCTGTGATTTAGTGAAGATCTACTTACAGGCTGTGCTGGAGTTTTGATTAAAGGCCTCTTACCTTTGTTACTGAACAAATTTTGTACTTAGCTAATGCTGCTGCTTGATTGTATTTGTGTGCTCTTTGTTTCTGAGCCTCTGCAGTACAGAGCAGAGATGTGGGTGATGAGATACAGCTACCTCTGTTTAATCTTTTTCGTGACAGGCTTGGAGAGAGAAAGTGAAGACAAGGACAAACATTGTACTTGATACTATGTTCTTCTCCTTTGTTTGGTGTTTGGGAGAGTTGTAATGCAAACTTGATACTTGAGGTCATTTTACTAAAGGGAAGTGAGGCAAAAGTATTAGCAAGTATAACTAGATGGTCCAATGTCCAATCATTTAATGTCTTGCAAATTAGCACATCTTGGTAGTGAAATCCACAGTCCATGAAACAGCATTCCATAGGACAGCAACAACAAAACAATCTCATATGAGTCCTCCAAACTTAAGATAACAGCCCACAGGAAGTCCATCTAAGTATGGGAGATAAATCCAGTAGCTATGGTCAAATCAGTCCTTGGCTATTTCACTGGGAGTTCAAACAAGATTTGTCAGAATTACAGCATGGAAGAGATTATCAGTCCAAAGGTTTGTTGATGAGGAATTAAGAGACAGCCAACCCACTTCCAAACTATCATTCAATTTCTTTGCTACATCCAAACCAGATAAAAATCAATCATTAACAGATTCACCAACTTGTGAATCTTACTAACTTATCACCCCATATCACTGTAAAAGGTCACTGAACTGATGCTACCTTGCTAAGATACTGTCAATGTCCCAGCAGTAAGTCACCAGAAATTTCCTACTCTGAAAGACTATAGGTTGTATTTTTAAGCACAAACAAGTTTAGGAGAAAAAAAAAAGAATACCAAAGGGAAAGAAAGAAGACACTTCAAGTTTACACTAAAGAAAGATCTGAAGGGTGGATATTATTTGAGAATCATACAAACTGGGTGGGGGTGTCACCATCTGAGACACTTCAGATTTGTAATTACATTGGAATCCTATGCTGAAAGGTGGAAGTGGTCAAGAAGAATGGAACTATGTCATCCTTTTATGAGAGGCAGATTTTCTGAAAAACTGTGTTGCTTGTTTTTAGCACCTGAGCTACACAAAGAAACACTTCTCAAACATTAAGGAAACAGAAATTATTTACATCTCTGCTCTGACTGACCTGACTACCTGAGAGCAGCTTTTTGTTAGAAATTAGCAATTGCAATAGTATTACTGAAGAGGCTGGAGGTCATGGTTATATACATCACAAACTTTTCAAGTACTACATATTAATATCTAGATTGTTCCTTGTAACTAAGTCACCACTTTATATTCTTCAAGACTGTAAAACCTGTGACATGCAACTGTTACCAACTGATTTAGCACATCCATAAGTTTCTAATATGATTGGCATCGTACATAATTTCAGAGCATGAAAGACAAAATTGGCTGGGAAACATCTAATTTTCATCTTTCAACGTGACAATACATGAAAAATAGCATTTGAAATGCACAAATTTATTGCCTAAGTAAGTGACTTCAAAATTCATCTATTAGCTGGGAAAAAGACACCCAGGTCTTTACATGTAAAACTTAAACTCCTACAGATGGTGTAAGAAACAACCTGCTCCAAATTGCTTTCTCTTTGGAGACCTACTTTGGAAAGTGACCTATCTAAAACTATTGCCAGTACTTGGAAAAGGCTATCTAGCCTTCAAGGAACCATGTATTTATTCAGTATCTAATTAGTTCAGAATCCCAGGAGCATTAATGCAAACCTGGCCAGGACTAAAAGTAACTAACTGTAGCTCTTCAAACCAAATGCTGGGAAAGGTTCGAACTTAACTCCATGGTCTGATTTTTCTAACTTTGCAAGAAGAAATAAAAATGCAGTACATGTGAAAGCAAGGGAAGCCTGGAGAACAGCTGACTATAAACTATTATTTATCAAGTCTCCAGGTATATGTTTCATAATCCCAAAGATATAAAATTTTTTTCATTTAAAATTTTGTACTTTGCGTTGAAAATCCAGCTCTCTACTATCTGTCTACCAGGAAACCCCCAGAACCGCTCAATTCTAATGAATTATCTGGACCTGGTATTTTCATCTTTCTCTCAGTGTAAATACACATTAAAGGGGAGATGAAACACAGACAACTCCGAAAGTAGTAAGGCTTGGAGAATAAAAGAGCAAAAGCTCCTAGTTGGAGTAAAAAGAACTATACTTCAAAAAAGTATTGTTAGTTAAAAGAACAAGATATAGTTTATGGTTTGGTTTTTTAAAATTTGTAACTTTAGTTAGTTTTGTTGAAAAAAGCCTCCAAACCCAAAACTTCCCCTCTTTGTGTTACTTTGTATACCGGTTTCCCTTTTTCATACGGTACTAAAGCTAGAAAAATTAGAGAGATATTTATTCTCCAACAGTTAATTCAAACAGATCATTTGCATACTTTCTACATAAATCAGTTTTAAACAGCCACAGTTCTGATTCTATCTCATTGTGACTGGTATCCTAATCAAGGTGCAAGTCTCCTCAGCAGGTACCACACCAAGACTGCCCTGACACTGCAGTAACTTCAAACGACTAAACTAATTCCCAAAAGATACTTGTCTTTTTTCCTTCCTAAGGATTTAGATTTCACATTGCATGTACAAAATTAGAAGCTGAACTTATCAAGGCCTACTGCAGCATTCTGAGGAGAACTGAATTTATGCCATGTTACAAGTATAAGAAATGACAAATAAGGCATATCACAGGATCATAAAATGGGCTGTAAGGGACTTTAAAGATCACCTAGTTCCAAGCCCCCAGCCATGGGCAGGGACACCTTCTACTAGACCAAGTTGCTCAGAGCCCCATCCAACCTGGCTTTGAACACTTCTAGGGATGGGGCATCCACAACTTCCCTGGACAACCTGTTCTACATCCTCACTTTACAGTGAGTTCAAAACCCCTTGAACACCAGCACCTGAATTTCAGAACTACTTTCCTAGAAGCTCCCTAGGAGTTCCTGTAGCACAGCTTTATATTCCCAAGTCTTACCTATTTTTGTCACTTTAAGACAACTACAAATGCACAGAAAAGCAAAGTTCAAGTCGCAGATAGATTTTTCGCACGCATTGAATTTCATGGTACAATCCAAAATATAGTTTGAAAAGTTATGAGAAAGGAAAAATTTTAAGTCATTCCCCTAGCAACAAATTACAAAACTCATGACTTTCCCTGTAAAACACTGATTTTATGATTAAATAAATTTATAAAAAAATCTTTTTATTGTAATATCCAAGTGATAAGCAAACTAATTCTACTTCCACCTCCATTCCAGGTGTGAATGAACACACTGACTGGAAAACTTACACCTCCTCAAACTAATTATTTCTTATTTCCAAAGAAATATTTCATAATATTTCATATTTCTTATTTAAGAAAATTTAAGAAAATTTCATATTTCTTATTTAAGAGAGCCTGAAAATGCCATACAAGCAAAAATGATAGAGCATTTAAAAAGAAATCCCCCATAGTCAATACACTGGAAGTCATCTCTGAATCATCACTGCCCTTCAGGCTTCCACATACCCTCTTTCACCTCCTTTAGCAGAATTTGGATCTGTCAAACCTGAAACAATTCTCCTTTTGTCCTTCAGGATTGAAGAGTTATCCACCTATCTGTTTGCCGGTATAATAAAATCAAAATCTGGGTTGAGAAACTTACCACAAGATCAACTGTAAAAATATTACTATGGTGGCTAACAACAGTTTCTAAGTTATTAATCCAATCAGACAGGTCTATGCCTGTCATCTTTGCCCAGATTTGAACTCCTGTTGCCCAAGAGAATAGAAATTGGTGATGCAGGAAGAAATGCTTAACTGTACAGCATTATTTGCTTGTGGCTCAGCAAGCACTTAACCACATATGTGAAGCTCTGCCAAGATGTCCTCCTACAACAAAAGAACTTAAGGAAAAAAAAAAAAGAAAAAAAAAAGAAGAGAACACAAACACAATCAGTAGTTGGCAGATTTTGGGTGGAACACTATTTACCTACTACTCGTTCTTAAAATAGAACCCAGTATTTTTACAGGTTTTAAGGACTGAATTAAATTAAAAGGTCTTTTCTGCCTGTCTGAAGATACAATTTTAATCAGCTTGCCAATTGCATTGTCTATTTATCATAGGTTGCTGAGATATACTGGTGGGGTCGAAGCTCAAAATCATACCAAGTTATTAAAAAGATCTTTTTTATGGTGGAAAAAAAAAAGTACTTCTGCACATACTGAATTTTTAAATTTCCATTTCTTTAGAGGACACAGCACAAGTAACACCAGTGGAGATGCTAGAGGAATCTGTATCAGTGCATCTAAAAGTGGATAGCCTAAGACGGCCTGTACAGTTAAGGCAGGGCAGTAACTGAGGAGGGTAACTGAGAAGACATTTTGCATGAAAAAAAATTGACTGTAAAAGAAAGAAAACATTTCTAAGTCTAGGAACATTTATCTGGTACAGACTGAGATTATCAGAGGGAGTCTCTATTTGCTTGTAGTTTACCAATCATGAAGTCTTTCCGATACACATACATGTATTCACACATCCTGAAATTATTTGGTACTATTTTATCCCAGAAGGGTACCAAGAAGATAAACACATTAAAGTTTGCAAAAACAGATATTCAGATTAAAAGATAGTAAAACATTTTATCGGTAGAACAGACTAAGGAAATTGTGTATACTGTATTCCTTGCATAATTTCAAATCAAACCTGGATTTACTCCGCAACATTTAAGAAAAAAATCCTTTCTGGTACTGTGGTAATTGAGACATGCAAGGGATGGCTTGTTGTCGAAAATAAAAATAAAATGCATTTTAGACATGAACCACCATTGTCCATTTGAAACGTGAGTTCTCCTTTAAGTCCCCAAAAGAATGGTGAGAAAATGGTGTGGAAGACTTTCCCACAAATTTTCTCAGTTTCCTTCTGTGGCATAAGAAAATAACTTCATAAATACAATAACTACGTATTACAGGGGTATGTGTGTGCAGTACAAACATAACCTGTCCAAGAAAAGTGCGGAAGAATAAAAGAATATGCACATATACAAAAAATGAAAAAAGCCACCCCAAACCACGTCCTTTAACAGGTCACTCGCACAAAAGACACTGCTGCTAGCACAGTGTGCTTATAAACCCTCTACACCCCTACATTCTTGACTTTAAAGGGAGTCAGCTGTAGGACCTTGTTAGATATTAATTAACAAAAACGAAGGAGTTGCCTTGGTGAAAAGTAAACAACATTCCAGTTGCAGAGTCTGATGTAACATGGGTGGTTGCATATAGACTCTACCATTAAACTATTAAACAAAATATGCTGAACAGATTGGTGGATGAACAAAAATAGACTGCTAGACTTTCACAGCATTATTGTAACAAACAAAATCAGGATAAATGTATTTTTTTTTCTAACATTTTAAGTGTACTTAGTTGTATGTGGAAAGTACTTAGCAATGCCAGTTGCATTCATTCACTGCTAGTGACTAGTGTTCTATTTCAGGGTATTTATTTACTTTTTAAAAAATTCTGCTATAGTATATGAAATTATGAAAGGAAAATACAAATTAGCATCTGTGTATTGAAAAGGCAACTTGAAACTTTCAGTACACAGAGCCAAAAAAAATAAAGTAAAAGAGATTTCCCAGTACTGTGTGCCTTGGTGTTGCAAGGCCTAACACCACCCATAATACTGACCCAAATTCTTCAATATTTGGTCCTATGCACTGCTCTAATTTATGTCATGTACGAGTCCAAAAGGACTATGCATTAGTTATACTTGTCAGAATGCAGAAAACTTATGTCCTTGTTCCTCATGCTAACCCTTCACTGTGATAGGAGTGAGATAAGAACTTAATTTAACTTTCTACCAGCTCATCATGACCTCCAGCCAGAACAAATCCCAAACAGCAATACGTCCTTCAGAACTCACCTGTCCATGCTGCTGGAGGAGCATGATGAGATTAACTAAAAAAGCCTTTGCTTCCACACTGCAATATCTGGCATACTGCTAATGACATTGTGTAATACTGCTACAACCAATTGCACAGCATCAGTCTGAAGGGACATTCATGTTCCAAGGACTGGGACAGCTGAGGCCTTGGGATTCTCAGACTGGACTTCCAGAAGAGATCCTCCCCTAAGGAGAGTGGCACAGCAGCAGACTGGTTCCTCAGGGAGCCTGTAGGATCTCCACTGAAAAGCGTTCAAGACATGGACAGACTCTGCAACACAAAACCTGAGCTAGTGATGGTGGCAGTCCCATGGCAAGCAGGAAGCTGGCCTAGATGATTCAGAATTCCTTTGCAACAAAGAGCTCTATGACTCTGATGTGAGAACTACCACTTACTCACTGCAAAAGAATTTTCCACAAAACCACTCCAGCTATCCTGGGTTAAGGAACTTGATATATTTTATGAATTGATGTGACCTCCAAAATTTTAACGCAGTTATATGAAAAAAAAGAGTAAATAAATTCATAGTAGTGAGAAATATCATCTTTTTAATGCTGAGACGTGTAGTCTAAATAGAATACTGTCACAGAGGGGAAGAAAGTTTTTTTCAATTATACGTAATCCAGGCTTTGATAAATACAATATAATGGAAAGTTTTTGCTCTCACTGTTGCATAAAAATCCTGAAGGTTTCACTCCTTTTATAAATGGAAACTACTAATTGTGAAGAGAAATAATGTTAAAAGAACTGTAAAATAAACAGTGTTTAAAAAGCTAATGCTAAAATGCTTTTAAATAAAGAAAAACAAAGACATAGGAATCATAGACAATACTAAATGATTGTTCTGCACATCATGTAATGATTCTCTGTATCATACAATTAAAAGGGGTGTTAGGTTTTTATAGATCAAATGTTACCTAAACTTTCAACAAGACTTGCTTTGTCAGGACGTACATTCATCATCCAACTCTCCTTGCAGTTTCTATGTTAACAGCAGGAAAAACTGCTACCTAACATGCAAAAAACAGAGCCACACTTCTTGAAAATGAAACAAATATTCAGATATGTGTGCAGAACTGAAAGCCAACAGCCAGAAAACAGAAGCAACTAGAAACTGGAAGGCAATATGAGAACCTAAGTGATAAGTAAATTAACAAAAACAGGAGTACCAACTTAAAACAACAGGATTTGAGGAGGTAGAAAGCAAGTTACACATTCATTACAGGCACAAAAGAAACACAATGTTTGAGCCATGGAACAAATTAGGAGGATCACTACATAATTACACATACATGTCATCTAACCATCTTCCCATTACAGAGCAAAAGAAAAAAAAAAAATCTGGGAAGTTGACCAAAAACATGACCTGAAGGAACTACCTCCAGAGAATGTCCCAGAAAGCCCTGCCTGCATGGAGGGGTCTAGGGAAGAGCATTGGGCTGCTGCTGCTGTGGCACACGCAACCTCCCAGGACAGAGAGAGGTTGCACAACTGTTTGGGTTAATATCAAAGGCAACCTCGAAGAAAGGAAAAGGAAAGAAAAGGAAGCAGCAGCCACACTGAAGAGCAGAACTGCTTCGCACGCAGCACTTAACATATGGAATAAACAGTACTGAGGCAACACAAGGGAACAATTAGTCTAAACCGTTTTGTAAATATCTTGGACAAATACCAGAAGAGAAGAATACTGAGGAAGACACTGACTAATTCAGGGGAGGGAAGGGGCCTCGATGGCTTTTCTGGCCTCCCTCTGTCCTTATGTGCCCTGTATTTATATTTGAACACTTGCATTACCCAGCATATAGGCTATTTAAGGTCAGGAAAGCATTGCAGTAGCACAGCTGCCTCCAGCAAGTAGTGCTTGACATCACTAAACCACACAGAAGAGCACGGCCCTTTCATTGGCTTCAACAGCAAATATCTGCAAGCAGAATTGTTTCGCTCTATTTGTACAGGTTTTTCCACTGCACTGTGGTGTCTGCAACTTCAGTACTAACAGAATTTTGTCCACCGAAATTGTTAAAGAGCTGAAGTTTCCTTTCCATATATTTTTAGTGGCCCCTGATCAGAAACCAGCTCAAAGAATTTAGTTTTAAAATTCAACTAAAAAGAATCTACACTTTCATCCTCTGTATTTTCACTTCTTGCCAAATTTAACTTGTCTTCCTCCATGGGTTGTTTGACACGTACTGCATGCACATACTAAGTATCACACATGAGATCTCTCATTTAAATTCTATAATATTCTTTGTTGGCACACATCAATGTTTTTCCAAACTGTACATAAAAAGAGTCCCACTAATTAATACAACGGCCACACGATCTGTTGCCTATAGTCTGCACTTTAATTTAAACATAGCTGAAGTTTAGTATAGTTAAAAGATGCCCATGGCAGGTTCAAAACTCAACAAATCTCTGTGATTTTTAAGGGGACTTTTGAGAGTAAAGGAAAGAAGTTCACAACACTCTTGAAGGGGAATCTGCTACTAGGAAAAGACTATTCAACAAGTCTCACCCTTGATAGTGTCTTTTATACATTTTCTCCAGGTAGGTCCAGTGTGCAAGTGCTGAAATGGAGCTGGAGTTTCAGCTAACATTCACATCAACCAAGCAGCTTGTAGCAGTTAAGTAGTGGGATGGACTGTGACTGTCTCATATGCCTTAAATAAAATAAGCAATACAGTGAATCACATTCTTGACAATAATTAGGGAAAAGGAAACCCCCAGAAATTCTGTAGTCACATTTTAAAAATCAGCCATGATTTATTTTGGGAAAATGGCATCTTTGTACAATGGATAATTAAGGAGGTATTAAAGTCCCTTTCAAGAAGGTATAAAGTTTAAAATGCCACTGATTATCTGCAGGAAAGATGGGAGGCAGAAAGCAAAGGAAATTGAGAGGTGGTATCCAGTAGTACTGTGGGGTCAAGAAGTTTATGGGAAAAAGGCAATTTGGCAGGGGACTCAATCCTTATGGTAATGTCAAAGAGTGCACTACAATCCTTTATCACACAAACAGTGGGGTCAAAACTCCATCCCTTATATTCTCTCTCCCGCCTGTCAGATCCCCCACACTCCACAATTCCTCTGCCATACTCCTGAATTCATGCTCCCTGTACTGCCACATTCCCTTCCAGAATATCAGTAACAGGAATGTGGTTCCTAGCAGGTAATACCAGCTCTCCCCAGTGGGAGGATGGGGGCAGAGGGAGAAGACAACAGAGACAATCACAACTGAGGTCTTTCACATACAACTTAATTCTGTGTTTCACACTTGTCGGGGGTTATATCTGAAAATCCTTAGCTTTTCACTTTCCTGTGGTCAGAGACTTGGACCAACTGAATGTGGCCATCCAGAAGCAAGCATTAAACAGTAACTGAATTTTTCTTAACTGTTTTAAATAATAAAACAGAAAAAGTCTGAAGACAGAACACTTATGTGCAGATCACAATCAGAATGGAGTTCTCTGAAAACAAATGATTTAATTACCATATTCAAAAACCAAACCACATATCCCAGATATGCAAAAATCAACTTCAAGAAAGCATACTTTGTTAAGATACCACGTTCTGTAGTGGTGGGTTTGCATTTACATCAAGAACTGGGAAAAATACCCACGCAGCAACAAAAGTGGGTTCAAAGTGTACTCTAGGAAATCTGAGTTTTCATAAGTGTTGAATAAATGTGCCTTTCCATACCCACTGCATTTTCTGCCAAGATTCTAATTAACTCATTTAACTACTGTTTGACAGTTTTGGTAATTATTACCCAGTTAGAATGAATATGGTAGAACAATGAAATCTCAGCTCTGATCTGAAAGAAAAACCTTCCATGCCACTTTCCATCCCTTGCCAGCAGTCCTGGCTAAGCAAGGAGGCCCCACTTGACCCCCATTTGACATCAGTGAATGTAATGATCATCTATAAGAAGGAGGATCTGGGCAACTACAACCTGCTAGACCTTGTGCTGGGGAAGGTCATGGAGCAGATTATCTCGAGTGTCACCACACGGCATGTGCAGGACAGTTAAGGGATGAGGCACAACCAGCACTGGCTTATGAAAAGTGGTCCTGCTTGACCAGCTTGGTCTCTCTTCTGTGACCAGGTGACTCATTTAGTGGATGAGGAAAAGGCTGCAGATGTTGTAATTGCCAAGCCTTTGACATAATTTCCTACCAAATTCTCCTGGAGGTGCTGGCAGCCCATGGCTTGGACAGGTGCACTCTTGACTGGGTGAAAAACTGGCTGGATGGTTGGGCCCAGAAAGTGGCGGTGAATGGAGTTAATTCAGCCGGCAGCTGGGCACTAGTGGGGCTCCCCAGGGCTCAGAACTGGGGCCAGTCCAGTTTAAAATCTTTATTGATGATCTGGATGAGGGGATCAAGTTCCCCGTTTGAGTTTTCAGATGACACCAAGCTGGGTGAGAGTGCGGATCTGCTGGAGGGAGAAGGGTCTGCAGGGGGATCTGGACAGGCTGGATTGATGGGCTGAGGCCAGTATGAGGTTCAATAAGGTGAAGTGCTGGGTCCTGCACTTGGGTCACAACCACCTCTTGCAACACTAGAGACCTGGGGAACTGTATCTGAAAAGCTGTCCAGTGGAAAAGGACCTGGGGGTGCTGGTCAACAGCAGCTGAACACAACCCAGTGTGTGTCCAGGTGGCAAAGAAGGCTAGTGACATCCTGGTCTATATCAGAAATAGCATGGCCAGCAGGAGCAGGGCAGTGATTGTCCCTCTGTATTCAGCACTGATGACGCCACACCTTGAGTGCTGTGTCCAGTTCTGGGTCAATCACTACAAGAAGAACATTGAGGTGCTGGAGTGTGTTCAGAGAAGGGCAATGGAGCTGGTGAAGGGTCTGGAGCACAAGTTCTATGAGGAGAAGCTGAGGGAGCCAAACTGGTTTAGCTCAGAGAGAAGGAGGCTCAGGAGGGACCTTATCTTGCTCTCTACCTACCTGAAAGCAGGATGCAGCTAGGTGGGAGTTGGCTTCTTCTCGCAAATAACAGGAGATAGAAGAAGAGGAAACGGCCTCAAGTTGCACCAGGGGAAGTTTCGATTGGGTATTAGGGAAATTTTCTTCACCTAAAGGATTGCCAAGCATTGGAACAGGCTGCCCAGAGAAGTGATGTAGTTACCACCCCTGGAGATATTAAAAAGATGTGTAGATGTGGTACTTAGGAACATGGTGGACTTGGCAGTGTTAACTTTACATTTGAATGCAATGATCTCAAAGGTATTTTTCAACCTAAATGATTCTATGATTACATTTACTGATAAATTACCAGAAGCTTCAAACTTGTCAGGTAATTTTAAAATTTGATGCTGTCAGTAACTTTGAAGCACTTTTCCTCTGCAAGAGCAATTTAACTGCAAAGAGGCAGTCTTTGGAATTAAGTCTGTTTAATAACAGAGAAACTACTGCTTCAGTTGTGATTTCCCAGCAACTTTGTATCTAACTTGTTTTTTTTAAAGCAGAATTTAACACCAGTATGTTATCAATGAAAGGACACATAAATTTGCCCCATAAAAACTCCAAATTCCCCTACATATAAATTTTACCTGAACCTGATTTTCCCACTGCATTTTGAAGAAACACCTAGTCAGTAATTGTTTAGGTTGACATTTAGCCCCAGTTACCAGACCCTCCTGCTTGCTCTATTACCGCCATACCAAATGTCACACAATAAAAAGATTACACCAGCTTCAAATTTCTTTCATCAGCTTAGCTAATGTTACAGAAAACATTGCAAGGAGTTCAAACTGTCCCTACCATTGGTCCAGAGTTCTTTAGAACAAAAAGTCTTACATAAAACACCCCCAAATATTCCTATTAATTCTTAGGTATGAAAAAAATCCAGCCACCTGTGACAGACACAGTTCAGTACCAACATGGATTGATTCTGTTCAGCAGGCCTCCTTTCCCCTATAAAAACATGTCAGAAAATGAAGATGAAACCTGCTTTGTATGCTCTAATGTCTTAGGAAAATAGCCAAGAAAGGCACTTCAGTACTGCACAAGGAATGTCTGAATGGCAATAAAAATACCCTCCAACCCTCTAAACTCTAAGAGCAACAGAGGCAGTAGAAAAGACAAAAATGTCTGGATGTATAAAAAAAGTAACTTTTTTTTGTAAAACTGAAATTAATTTCAGTATCAAAATAAACACAATTTAAGAAAGTAATTTAAAAAAAAAACCCTATTGCAGATAGAGAGGAAGATTTCAAAAATACTAAGTACTGACCTAGCTAGTAACGAAGATGACAGCAACTTTTAATGCTGTTGCCAGGATTAGTTTTAGTTAGTTTAATTAGAAGTGCTTTTGGCAATCTCACTGTAAAAAATACAAGTCTAAACATAGAGGCAACAGTAAAGAATCAGGAACACCTTAATGAATATTGATGTCTGATATCCCACCAAAAAATTACTTTTTCCTTCATTATCACTCTTTGTAGGTGGATAAACATGCCTAGAAGCAGTGATACCACAATAAAATCCTGAGGAAGATATTTTAGTTGAGTGCAGCATTACAACGACACTTAGAAATGCCTGTGTTGAAACATGGGTTATTACAATGAAAGGTGGCATACTCATAGCATATAACAACTAACATGACACAGAACTGGATGTTTAATTAGAGTAGCCTGAAATAAACTATATGCGCACAAGTGAAAAAAAATGCAACAACTTAATGGAGAGATTCGATCTAAAGGAACCAAATGGGATTTAAATTTGTGAAATTTCTGTAGACCATTCTACCCTAGTCAGAAGTATGCAGAGGGAGTTGAAGAGGGCTGTGTTGAACCACGTTTTCATTTTCTTTTGTGATCTTTTACTAATGGATTTTTTTATATGTGTGTTTCAACCATACAAGAAAATAAGTGATGAAGTGCTTGATATATCAGGTAAAAACACTCCCTCCACCATCACATCACAGAACCTTAAACATACAGGCTGACACTCAGAGCCTGACAAAATCTCCAGAAGACACAAACCCTTCCCAATACTCAGCTCTAAGTTTTGCTCTGAGACTTGGGGCAACACTAAGCTCTGGATTGGCACAAAATGTATGTCAGACCAAAAACTGTCCCATATCTCCTATACAGAGAAACTGGTGCCTCATTACCTAGCAACAAAATCGATCCCACTGAACTGCCTCAAGTATTTCATACTTTGACAAATAGGTCTAATTGCTTAGTCTCTTAACTGACTTAAAAATCTCACTAACGGAGCCATTTAAAGACAGCATTAACATATCCAGCATTAAAGCACCATTTAGATGATGGACACATAATCTGAGCTCTCCTACAACTACTTCCACTAATTGCTCTATAGCAGCTTCAGAGGGAAAAAAGAAAAAAAAGAAAAAAAAGGAAAAAAAAAAGAAAAAAAAGAAAAAAAAAGAAAAAAAAAGAAAAAAGAAAAAAAAGAAAAAGAACAATCAGTACAGTTGAATACCTGGAATAGAAGTGTAAGTCAATCTGCTTTGACTGCCAGTCCCAGTCTGTCCTGATCTCTTCTGAAGCTGTCAACGTGCCATTGAAAGTTGGTAGCAGCAAAAGAGATTATTTTTTGGACACAAGAATAGTACAAAGCAGAGCCAGACTGGCAGTCAGGTTATGGTACTGGCTGCAGTTTCTGAAGACTTGGCTGATGGGGGCATGGCACACACAGCAGGCAGTAAATATGTCTGATGCACTGGCCAGGCACTCACCAAACAAAGCTTAATGGAACAGGAAACACTGCAAAGCAACAGTCATTCCTCCTGCTTCCCATGTCTGCAAAGATGTTCTGGGATTTGAAGAAACCATAGACTGCTGTGGATGACTACTATCAATTCCACTGAAATCATCAACTCACACAAATAATAACATTTTAGTATGCAAAATTGAAAATCATCTAACTTCTACAAAGCAGACATATAAAAAGGCCTAAACACAACCATTCATTTAGGGACTGTGCATTCATAATCTGTCTATAACAGCAGGCTTCTACTGGTGGCAGTGTGGCATGCCAGCTTCAGAGGTGAAGCCCTCCACAGCTCCCCTGTGTCTCAAACATAGCAAGAACCAGTACTCGGCAGTAAATGGGTAATATTCTATGGTTTTCCTCGTCCAACTCCCAGCAGAAAGCACAGGTAACAGACAGGAAACACCTCAAAGCAAACACACGTTTCATTTTCTCTTCAACTTTTTCTTTGATGAGTGAAAAACATACAGGAACATTCGAAGCCTAAGAGTTCATATCAGGTTCTTGTTATCCTCTCCTGCCTGTATGAGAAGGTTAAATGGAGTCACCGAACTTTGCATACCACCCTCAGTCACGAAGAACCCTCTGGCACAGCTCCCAGACCAGTAAAAAACGACCATTTCAGTCCCCCAAGCATGGAGCCTGATCCATTTAAGCAAAACAACTTCTACTGACAGCTGGTTTTCTTAGCATATTCACGTCTGCGTATTTATCAGAGAAAAGCCCTCTAGGACAACAGTGTTTATTGCAGGATTATTTCTGTGAACACAAGGAACACAGCATTCACTGAGCAACAGTGTTTCTAGCCTAATATAGTTTTTTCTTAAAACGTGAACCAAGATGAACCCATTTTTATGTTCTTTAGCATGGATGACTCATGAAGGAAAAAAAAATCACATACATTGATTTTTTCTCTTAAGAAAAAAAGCCCTAAAACCTTCTGAACCACATTCATGTGTAGTATGCTGACACAAACTTTAAAGTATTAATATAGCAATCAGTTGTTCCATCCTGCGCTGATTATTTAGATTTAGAGTCTAATGACTTTCAATAAACGGGAAACAAAGATATGATGGGCAATTTTATAACAAATTTCCATCCCATACAACTATCTAGTATACTTCCACTAGAAAGGCAATTTTGGACAAGATGCTTTCTACCAAGAGGTTTAGAGCCACTATGAATAACTCATGGAAATGCATCAGAGACATAAAGGGTAAATATCCCAGCAGGTCCTTATTCCCCAGAGCATGGCTGTGCCTACCTAGCTCAGCTGTATAAACCTCTCTCCAAAGCACAGCAGCTCACAGCAGAGGATGGAGAGCAGCCTGACACAAGTCCCCTGCCCTGAGGTGAGAGGAAGGGAAGGATGAGTTGGTGACACACTCACAGATGCTGACAAGCACCAATCTCTCAAGTTGTGTGGTCAGTCTGTGGGGTTTCTCAGCTTACCACTTCCTACAGAAGGGTGCAGAAACTGTTTTCTATGATACTACAGTAAAGATGGTAGTTTTTAAAAACAAATACATCTCATAAATATCCCATGTTTCATTTTAACTTGATCTAATTTTGAAATAATTGGAAGTAACTGTTATTGGTATCTGTTTGATGTAATGCAACAAAAAGTCAGAAGAATTCTTAAAACTATAGAATGTAAGTTTTTTAAGTGACTGATTTCAAATTAAGGAAATATTAAAAGTTGCTGTTAATGTTTTGTGAACAAATAGTATCAAAGTGAACTTTTTAAATTAGCATGTTTTAGTGAAAGAATTAAACCAGGTATTGTTATGAATAGTTACTGATGAGATTTTTTAATAAATCAATACAAGTATTTCTCATTCCTAAATGTGGGGTTGGTTGATTTTAAGAACTGCACTTGACAGTCTTGCAGCCAGACATCACACCATACAAGTGAATAAAGCAGCAGTATCGACTTGAATGATGCACAATTATTCTCTACTGCATTTCTACCTGCTGCTTCAATGTGTGAACCTTTTCAAGCAAACCAGTGTACTAACATCTTCACCCCAAACCATAAAAGGTGAACATTTGCCTGATTTTGGAAATTTCTCTTCCAGAGCCTATGACAAAGTGCGGTCAAAGTCTTAGAAGTATTATACCTACTATCCATTTAGAAAAATAGAGCAAATGTGATTTTACGAAAACTCTTCAAAGCAAAAAACCTATATTCACATTTCTAGGACTCAAATTTGCTGACAAGATCTGTGGGCATGCATAATTTTAGAAAGGGCAATGCAGGAATTCATGTTTATATGGCAGAGCACAAGAGCAATGAAACCTCTTGGGAAAGCAGGAGATAACTCACTTTACACAAACAGGCCCTCTTCCTCTTATTGCTCTACAAACCTGAAATGTTTTTTCATATGTCAGGAAAATGCTGTTCCTGTTTTCTCATTCTTCCTAAAGTGAACATATTTTAGTATTAGCAAAATAATGGTGGGAATTTGGTATTTTTCACGTTTTGTTGAATGCTTGGGAATGTTATGTTGGGAACCATCAACTACTACTTGGTACACCTCAAAATCTGCTGCATAGAAAAAATACACTGGTAATTTGCTTACATGGCTTTTGTAAATCCAATTATTGTGAGCAGCAGGAAAGACCTTTATAAGCAGAACACAATTCAAATGTAACATGCCATGGCCTCAAGTCATTAAACTAATCCTGAGGGCTTCTTGAGGCTTTTTGTACTTTTGGCAAAAAGTATAAAGAAGTACACATTGTTGCTTCAGTTCCCAAACATTGGGAAGTTAAATGTCTAGACTGTCAGCCCCTGCTAAACACAGCAGAGATTGGTTTTGGGAAAGAACAAGAGAGAACTGTATGTTTGCTATTAAAACACAATTATACAAACACTGGAAACATACTCATATATTTTTTTCACAGCACATAAGATGTAGCCAGTAGCATAAAGGGAGGTGCAACAGCTCACAAGCAATTTCAGTAATTATGTATTATCAGTATCTAGATACTGTGATGAAATGTTACAAATGCAGAAAGACAGATTGACTTAGATGAGTTAAGTATCTCAACTTCAACACACAGATAATGTGACGAGGTGTGTCACAGAACTCCAGGGTTTACTGGCATGATTTTGACACGACTGCATCAGCTATAAACGACAAAAGCCATAAATACATCAGAATGTCAGATACATACCAACACCACTCAAGTATCTTTCTGCTGTATTGGTCTACATCACACATCTAAAATTAGATGCTCTTTAGGGGACTGAGAGAAAATGCAATACTTTTAGGAAGACAAAGACTTCCTTTGTACTGCTATTCTGCTAGGTATCAAGAGGTTAATGTCTTTCCAAAGATACTGTTGAAAGGAGGAAAATATGCAATGTATTCATCATTAGCTCATGGATGATTTACACAGATACACCTGGGTGGCCTGAAACATACTTAACCATCAACATGTGACTAGAGCTGGAAATACAATGGAAACTAATGGTAGCCCATTTGCTTTTAAGAGTTCAGAAAAAGAATCCTTTGGAACATACTAAGATAATGACATATTTGACTACAATTATTCCCTCAAGTGATGCTGACGAAAAGGAATGAATTAATGAAAAATATGAAAATGTGAAAGCTACTAAACACATTGTCTGTGTGTTTGCACAGGCACACGTAACCTATGTTTTCTTAAAGTATCTCGGAAGTCTAACGTCTTTATCTAAGTCAAATTCTGTTTTTTATTTTCTAAACTGCATCCAAAAGTTTATCTAGATCAATACTCTATTGATCGAAATGACAAGATACCATGTTTCTTTATTCACACAAACTTTATCCCCAAGTGATTATAAAACTGTGCTAGTCAGTATTTCCCATCTTTCCCTACACAGAAGAGTCATCATCAGTTCAGATGAAAGTAAACTGCCCTATTAGCAAAAAAACAAGACATCACTGAAACAATGCTAGACCAGTCTGAATGTGGTATACCTGAGAAGTCTAACAGGGTTTTTTTAAAAGCAGTACAAGACTGAAGTACTGAAGACAAGGAAAAGCATTAAAACGTTCTCTATTTCAGAAAAGGAAAAAATGAAATTTAATGAAAAAAGATTGACTTTTAGTCCTCAGTCTTCTATTTTAAAAAATCCATGGAGTAAAAAGCCATTTCTCAGCACATTTTCCAACTGGTAAACAGATCAGTAAGGTTCAATGCTCTTAAAATGAAATATCCAAATATTCTCCTGAAAAAAGTAATTTACTAAAGCTGCAAATTCCAAAAGCATTGTTAACCAAGCCCTTTTGCTTCTACAACAATAGTTTATTCAAATGTATTATGTTTATATATAGAATTTACCTTCCCAGAAGAAAAAAAAAAAATTAAAGATTCCTCCCCACAAAAGCTATCACTATGTTGTACCATATAAGGCATTCAAAATATACTGCCACAGGAAAGGACAAGCATGGTTTTCAGAGATTGTGATGCTACAAGAATATCACATACAAACAGAACTAGCTGAGAGAATATCTGTCATTTCTCCACCACACACACTTGCAGCAACCACTGCAACTTTAAGCAATTTATAGCAATAGAATGCTATCATCTAGTATGTTATCACATGTATTAGGAAAAACCGGAAAAGTTCTGAGATGAAGTAGAATAAACATTCCAGAAAAAACCTCTCACTCACTGTTCAATACGTGGGGAGAGGTACAGCTTAGGAAAAACCTGAGTAGCTTCTGCGTCCTCAAAACTAACGGAGAGAAGTGCAACATCTTCTCCGGGGTCTTCATTCACATCCTGTACATACAAAAGCAATATAAAATGGTAAATAAAAATTTGAATATTTAAAAATTTCCAGATAAGAACTAGTAAGTCAAATACGAATTTATTTAGGAGATGCTTAAGTGAGGAATCTAAACTGTAACCATTGCAAAATGGGTTGGAAATTTATTCTTTCTTACTATATTGGCACTTTAAAGGTATTTTGCTCTGCCTAATTTCCTTTAATGTATTAAAATAAAATTACTGAGTTATGAAGTATACTGTAGTGTAGCTCTTTTTCAATTTGGTGAACTATAACTTTCGGTAAAGACAGAGATTTCATTTTTAGGAATTTCTGGTTTGACAACAGATGCAAATGCCAATGGATTTTTTAAAATGTTGTAATATCACTGAGTTATGACCACACATTCTGTATTTGTTATTTTTCAAAGTAGTTTAAAAGTTATGGTTCAAACTTTCTCATATATTACATTCAACTCCTGTTGTGGATAAAAAGCCATTTTTGCAATTAGAAATTTATATTTAAAAGTCGCTGCCCCCCAGTTTCCTGCAAATTAAACCCATGCGTTACTTTCAGCAAAGACTGCGGACTCCAGGAAAGTACTGCAGGAAAGAAGCAAAACAGCATGCTAAATACAAGTAAATCTTAATGTATTCACAGTTGAGGCTTTCTTTATATCAGAACAATCAGTTACAGCTTTGAGATCATCTAGAACAAATTGTTTCTCGTTAGGACCTGACATTCCTCAAATTCATTAATCACATACATTATGAACAAGTGTATCTCTGCCATGCACAACCTCATTTAAGCTCTTGACCTCTAGTTAGAAAGCGATGAGTTAGCAGCACAGTCACAGTCACTGACAGCAAATAATATGGTGCCACTTTCTGTTCACAAATAAATCTTTCAACATGTTTGTTCATATGTACATAGCAACTTGCCAACATGCCTTTGTTCTTAGCTGTTTTGGAAAAGCAGGAGAGGAAATAAGATATGTGCTCAAAGCAGGATCAACATGGTGCAGAGTGCCCTGGTATGCTCTGTTCTACAGGCAGCTGTGAGGAAGGAACAGGCAAACCATTTAAATATTCTTAGGAGGGCCTGCCCTACGTGGGGAGAAAAATAATTAAGTGACTGCTGAGTGGTTTCAGGAAGGCAATCTCGTGCCATTTGAAGCTCTGGCAGGACTGGAGCTGTTGATGTCCAGAGAGACGAGCTGCATATTACGTGCAGAACACTACACGCCAAGAAACTTAGTGATAAGCTGCAGAGAAGAATGGGTCTTAAAAAAGCCTAATTGTCTTAGATGAAAAATGAGACAGAACTGACAGTGTTTTCTTAAATTCTGCCTTGGTGTGTAGCTCACTTCTGACAGATGAAAGAAAACTGTACTCTTAGAACTGCCTGTAAAATGGTCACAAGCACACTATGGCTGGAAATCAGAGCATGGTTTTAACCCTAAGGTGCAGGACAACACTTCATATGAGGGGTGAGCACAAACAATAGCTATTGCCCTGTTGTGATATGATCAGTTTATGGATGGCATTACGAGATATGGTTGCCTGTAACAGCAAGGGACAGGATCTCACGATCCAAAATGTTCCCCTAAGTGTTAACTTTTTAAGTGGTACTATCACCTGGACTAGAAAAAACAGAACAGATTACAAAACCTTTATCAACAAGACAAAGAACAACAAAATACACCCAAGAGTACAATCCACCCTGACCTTTTCCCCAGTAATTCATGTATTTCTATCATCAAGGAAAAAAAAATTAAATAAGGAACAGCTTTCAATCCTGAGCTGAGTATAACATTAACAGGCTTTTCCCCATTAATTTGCTAATTGTCAATCAAACAAAAAGAACTATTAAGAGAGATTAAACAGCAACGCTTTTAATGCTAATAACAATTAAAAAGATTTCATTTTAATGGGCATTCTTCAAGAGATGACAGGTACATAAAATGCTTAGGTTGATGAGAAGCTCAACGTAACCCTGTGATGAGCATTGCAGCACAGAAAGCCAGTGGTATCCTGGATCTAAAGCTGTGCTGCCAGCTGGACGAGGGAGGCGATTCTGCCCTCCTACTCTGCTCTGCTGAGACCACACCTCAGCAGAGTGTGCTGCATCCAGCTCTGTCATGGACAGTAAATCCCCTCTTTAATCTTGCATTCATGATTAGTGCTAAAAGTAGATGTGCACACACAGCTTGACACCACGTGTAAGACCAGTTTCTAGAATACTGTCAGGTGCTTACTGGTTGAACAAAGTCAAAAGTAGGAAACAGAAAAACCCAACTTCCAAACAGAGTAGGTGAATGCCACTACAGCATCCATTAACATATACAGTAATATCACATTATATATTCTGTGCTCACTAGTGAACTTCATATGAAGACTCATGCCAGGGGAAGAAACCCCCACACAACCACATAAATCATCTCTTAATCTTTGCATGTTAAGCTGCAGTAAAATGAACTGTGTAGTAAGAGCAATAAATTGAGACATGATATTTTTCCATTTACAAAAATACACACAACGAACACGACTGCAACTCCTGCTGCCAGCAGAGCACCGTGTTATGTTCATACAGCTACTGTCCAATGCAAATCCCCATAAAGAAATTTGCATTCTTCTGTAACTACCACTTTTCAAATGGATGCATATTTCCAGCACTGAGAAATGAAAATTGTTACTTAAAAAAGACTCGAAACCCCAACCCAGCATTCCTGTATGTTTTAAAAGAAGTGGTGCAGTAACACCATGAAGCTGCTCAGCCTTATTGTTCAGGTGGCCACAGATTTACAGCAAACTCCCTTCTATCTGACACCATACCATTTATTCCTTTCAGGCTTTGTTACTTTTATTTATGGAAAAAGCTGCTTGCTAGAAGTGCATTCGACACCAGTATATCTGCTAGAACTGCCGTTTATAAAACCAAACCAAAACCACATGTCTTACAGATAAACTGTGGAAAACTTTTCAACTAATAAACTTTTTTGATGCTGTCTCTCCCAGTTACAACTTAACTCCTTCAGTGATCTCTGTCCCCGTCATCTATAGAAACCTGTAAGTGATTAGGTGAGAAGATGGAACCTTCTAATAACAGGCCATGACATTTGCCCAGAAGAGGAGCTGAGATCTTTTCATTACACCACAGTGTCCAAAGGCAAATGACGTTTCAATGCTTCTTATCAAACCCTCCACAGAGAGCATCTTCCCTTTTCCCATTTCTGCACATGTACTTATATCAAAGAATAGAACAGGTCTGAATAGAGCAAAAAGGTAAGAATCACCTCTATTCTTGTTTTTCAGCTGGCATCAAAAGATGGAGTGACATCCAACTGCTTAGCCCAATCCTCTCAGAAAAAAAAAAAAAAAAAAGGAAAAAAAAAGGGGAAAAAAAAAAAGAGGCTGCTGAAAGAAAATCACATCTCATTTTTTAGTATTTAAGCATCCCTGCTTTTTCTTGTTAATATTTGTATGTAACTCACAACACAATAGATGCTTTTGTTAAACAAATTAATTTTGTATTCAAGAAAACTGGTTTTGTAAGAATACAGAATGGCAGTTTTCTATAAATGTTAAATTTGAAGGTTAGAACTGCCATAATAAAAGTGCCATTTTATACTCATAGAACTTTTTCTAGACATGACTCTACAGAAGGTATTACTAAAATGAACTTCTAACTGAACAGAGAACCCATTCTGGGCCACAGGAATGTTGAGGTTTAAAAACTGAATGTAAAAATGCTTGAGATCACTAGTTAAACATGTGATAATGCACATCTATTAATTTTTCCACAACAGTCTCATGCCTGATAGTAAAAAAACTCTGCCTCTAGAACACTGCAATGTTAAAGATCCAATACAAATTTTCATGGTGCTTTCTGCCACCTTGCTATTATGCCTTTTTTAAAAAAATATTTTTCTCATTTCTGAAAATGTCCATTCAAATCAAACATGAGAAAAAAATGGATATACCCCTTAACAATGAAAATAAACAATTTTCTTTCTCAAGAACTGCAAGGGGTTTCCTATGTTTACAGAATACTTTGCACAATGGGACCTCATCCTTGTCTAAACCTCCAAAGCAGTGGAAAAGAACAACAAAAAAAACATCTAGACATTTTCAACCCATAAGCTTTTTTTTTTCTATTACAGAAACCTAGCAACAATTTACAAAAATAAAGAATACTTTTCACGAACAGAAAACTCATGGTATTTGATTTTAATTAACTATTTTTCTACTTAGCCAGTACAGAGGAAAGGTTCATTAAGCATGCATTTTCAAAACTCAAAAACAAGAGACCATGTGAAAATATAAATGAAGAACACAAGAGACGAAAATGGAAGTCTGAAGGCATTTAGAAATTTTTCCCCCATATACCTTATGAAAGGTCTTTGAGTATCACAAAACTCCAAAGAACAACTTAAAAGTCTGTTTCCAATTCTATCAGCACTGTGTTAACAGCCATTTGTTAGGTTTTGTTTCCATTAATCGCAAAATTTACATTTAAATGCACGTTTCAATGTTTACAGCTGCTGCGTTTCCAAGATCCTTAATCTTTTTACAAAGTTAGTAGGAGCTGTTTATGAAAATTACCATCAAAACCACTTTAAATACACTATCCAAACTGCATTGTTTTCTCATATCCTACCTACTGTAATTGAAAACTGGGAATTTACTGGAACTGACAATTTATTATGAGTCAGATAGTTGATAGCCAGGCCAACCAAAACATCTGCTCTGCACAGTCACAACTGCTATAACCCATTTCCTCTTGTGCCTGGAGTCCTACCAAGTTGTACATTAGAGTTCCTTTTCTTTAAAGATGCAGAGTATGGAAAATCAGTTATTACCTTTTCTTCATTATCAAAAAAAAAAAAAAAAGGATTGCATTGCAGCCTCTGATTAAAGTATACTTTTGAGAGGAGGTATTTCTGTATTTGGCACACAAGTGTAATTCCCTGCCCCAAACAGTAATGCTTAAAGAGGTAAGTGACTTCAGTCTTGTCCTGGGCAGGAGCAGGGCCTGTCGTTCCATGAAATACTCAGGATGGAGGGGGCATGAGACTGGGAAGAGAGTGTGCAATGAGGTGATGCACACATCAAGGATGTGGCATTGAGAGCTCAGTTCAGTGTGATTGACTCTAACAAAAGTGACAAGAAAAGAAACTTTGAATTTGGTAGAAAGGATGGGAAGGTGTGTGCAGGAAGAGTATTGGCATGCTTTGGGGAGGACAAGCAGCTTCTGACCCTGGGGACAGGGAATAAGACAAGGGAGCTGAACTTCTGGTAAGGCTGTGAAGTTTGTGCTGTGAATATGCACAGCAACTGGCGTGGGGATGAAAGTGAGGGAAGAAAGAGAACACAAACTGTTTAACCTATCGGATGTTCCTTTGAGAAATGAGATGCCTCACAGATGATTGACACTGTAGATGCCTCCCAACAATATGGTGAGGCCAAATGTGCTTCAGGAGGGCGGTTCCCAGTCCTGGCTAATTGCTCCCACCTCTTGCTGGAGGTTTCTGCCCTCTTCGCTCTAACGACTCTTCAATAATTGTTTTTGTGGTATGACTAATTGAAGGAATGGAAAACTTGAACAAACGGGGAAGGGATTGCCTGAAAGAAACAAAGGATAAACTTACAAGATGTGATGGAGGTTGTTGGGGAAGGTGGAATAGAAAGAGAGAATACAGATGAGAACAGAAAAGAGGGAGGAGACCTTGATCTTAGCATCTGCAGCCAGCTTACACTTAGTGGGTCTTTCAACAGTTACTTGCTGTGGTACCTCTCAGCCCTACCAAGTCACTTAGCTTCACTGAACTTGAATGTGAAATTTATATTTCAGGATCCTCTCTGAAAAAAGAAAGGTCTCCAGAAGAGAAATGCATGAGAATAACACGCATTCAGAAATTTAATTTCTTAGGGTGAAACTTACTTCATGTAATCCGCATGATACATATCCGTAACATACCTATTAACAACTGATCAGAGTAGAGATTGATTTTGAAACTGAAATGTGAATTACACCAGAAAATACACAACACGGTTGGCTTTATTTGTATTAACAGGCCTCTTGCTCCACAAGAGTTCGCAATGTTTGGCTTTTTCCCATCATATGGCAGTGTGCAATGACATGAAAATAAAGCACAAGCAACTTGTACCCTTATTGTGTAGCAGTTTCACTAGCCAGCCTTGATACGAGCAGCTACAAGTTCTCACTGTCTTTTCCTTTATCTGTTTTTTTTTTTTGTTTGGTTTTTTTGCCTTTTTTGTTTTTTGTTTTTTTTTTGTTAAGTAACAAAACACACTAGGGGAAAGCAGGCTAAGGAATGTGGAGTGGCAAATGAGACTGAGAAATATGCTTCACTCTAGGGAGAATATTTAATTACTCCAGGAAATTCTTTCTCCTGTCTTCCAGGAAACCCACCAGGTCTGATCAAGGAGTGTTGATTCTTTAAATAGGATCTTTAATGAAAACAAAGGCAGTTACCTTGAGTGCACTGCTCATGGCATCAAAGCATTCCATACACAGTCCCTTTCCCAAGGTAACTGCAGCAAAACACTCTGGGCAAAGCACGTCTAACTCAGTGTCGTTCGGATTTTTAAAAGTTACATGGAAATTGTAGGCTGGGAACAACTTCGTAAAATCTGAAAGCAAGCTTCTAGGACAACATACTGGGTTTTCTTCATTAAACAAAATAAACCAAATATCTACTGAGCGTTAAAACTATCAGCAAGACCTCCAAGTACACCACTGGGCATCAATAGCTGAACAGGAAAGCGAGGGATGTTACACAAACAATGTGACATCCCAGGAGTTCTTTTCATTGTCATTGTTCAGGGTTTTCTGGTTCAACATTTACATATGAATCTGTTTTGTCTCTACTCCTTTCTTTTGTCATGGTCATGGTAATTTACCGCTACTTTCACAGCATGATTGACTCTTAAAGACTTAGGTAAAGAATGCTGTTAGGTAAGAAACTACAAGCGGTTAAAAGGAAAGAATAACATTCTTGTCCATGAAAATACATGCTAGAATCAAAACTTTCAAGATTAATAAAATTTCGGATTATAAAAAAAAATTTAGTTTGACAGCAGAAAAAGTTAGGGTGACACTTCCAGCATAACAATACTGTTTGCTTAGGTCTGAAAAACAATCTCAGAAAACAAGGCAGATTTCCTCGATGGTCAAAAACATGTTTCGGCAAGTTTGCGACTCAAATCTGAAGTACATAATCTAGGCGTGGCACAATACAAAATTAATACTGGGTGCAGTATAAAATTAATTTTTAACTGATGTCAACCAATTTAAAATGTTTTCACACATTCATTTTCACACACAAGAGATACAAAACATATTTGCAAACAAGGATCATTCTAACATATTGAATCTAAGTTAAGAATCTTGTTAAGTATGTTTTGATGACACTACAGTAGAGGATACTTACTATTTTTAGAAGAGATTGATATGTAAGATGCTGATGATCTTAAATTTCAATTAATTCAAAGAAACTTGAGTATGAATACCCGAAACCAGGACACTACTCCAATATCAGCTATCACATTCAGATTAAACAAGACATTTACAGAATTTGGAATACATCTGCAAATGAATTACTTTTTTTAAAAAAAGCGCCCAAACACAAAATAGGAAGAAATACCAGAAATCTAGGTTGCTGGTAATAATCTCAGATCTGGCTTTTCTGTGCATTCATGAAAAAGCAGTTTTCCTTCCTAGAAAATTTAGGACATCAATTTATCAAACACTACACAGGAGTGCTGCTTAATTTTTGTTTCATTTCCTTCTAACCTAACTTCTAAGCAGAGCACATAAATCATTAAGTTATTATAAAACACTACAGTTTTGCCATTAAGTAAATTACACTGAGAGACACCCCCTGCCCCATTACTCTGATGAAGCTCTGTAGACAAGAAAGAGATTCCAACACCACCATATCTTTCCTAGAACCTGCAGACAAGCACCCTTAGGTTGACAGGAGCACCTGCCTCTGCCATCACCAGCTGATAATGGGGTGAACACTATTCAGAGTCTGCAAAGCTTCATTTTTAACTGTTCTTAAACAGCAAGCAGCAGTTGCATCCACTCGAACCAAGCTAATGCTGCCATGTCCTGACAAACAGCTACTTCCTCAACCTGTAGTTATGACACATTTTTTAATGTAAGCCCTGTTTTCAAACTTGTATTCCTGGTAAGGATCTGGGGACGCAAAATGTGGAATTCAAATCCTTCATTAGGATTTCACCAAGACTCGAAACTCTCCAGCCATCTCTTCAGTTGACTGGAGTATAATTTATTTAGAAAGCAATATTTGCATTCCTTTCCCCCATTTTACTGATTTCTCATCTCTTTAAAAATAGCAATGTCATTCCAGAGGCCAAAGAACAGTCCTCTTGTGTCCAGCAGAAAATAAAGTCTCCTAATAAATACCCAATTACTTAACTAGAGGACAAAGAAATCATTAATACAGTTCTAAATAAAATAATTTTCTTGCTAAGCTAACCTTCTAATTGCCAAGTTCTTCTGTACGTACATATTTATATGTGTAGATTGACACAACAGATTAGTATACAAGGCTCATGGCTGAAAGGTTCAGAGGTAACAATTTTATCTGGGAAGAACATAATGTATTTGTGCAAGCAAGGATTCTAGGTGCAGAGCTGACTCTTAGAATGACAGTATGACACTAAGAAGAGCATTGTTTTAAAGATAATGAAAGAGTTCATTGATACAATTAATAGATCTCACACAGAAAAAGAGAGCAAAAGTTAAAATACTGTGAAAGAGACATCAATCATAAGTATTTCTGTGACTGTGTTGTGGTTTCAAGTCAGCATAAGTATTTATTTTTTAAATCAATCCAACTTTTTAATAAAAGCTTTTTCTCCTGCTCTCCACATATTCTTCCATGTTCCTGGTTCAGTGAATATCTCTGCAAAATCAGAAATACTATAGATTACATGGGTCACAACAAGAACACCAGAGTAAAGCCATATCCTGAGCTATGTCTTCAGTGAACCAGGAAGTACCAACATGATTTCACAGATGAAAAAGTGAATAATCAAAGTGTAAGGTAAAAACAAGCAAAGTTAAACTTGTTCAGTGGTCTTTCACCAGTGCAGCTTAGCACTGCTGACCTGATTTTAAAATATGAAATTTTGTTTTAAAAGAAAGTGTCAGTATTAAAACTTAACAGCTGTGAGTTGTTTTCCCAATTGCTGTTTCCTGAGAATAGCAGGAACGTTACTTATTAAAGTTCACAGGACCTTTGATTCACAAACTGCTGTTCTGCATTCCCGTCTCAAGGATATATCTGTATTTCTTTTCCAGAGAATTCTATTATCTCCTTGATTCACAAACTGTTATTATGCATTTCCATTTCAAGGGAATAGTATTTTTATTTCTTTTACAAAGAATTCTACTACCACCCTGTCTCATTATTCCATTTATATCTAATGGATCTTAAAAATAGGAGCATGTATCTGTGTGGGGCATTCTCTGCTTTGAACAAAGAATATGGAAGTCAGAGCATCCTGCCCCTTGAGCCCTATTTACAAATATTCAGCTTTCCAAGAAACAACATACTTGGTCTGCACACAAGTGTAAATGTATACAGATGTCACAAAGAGTAATAACTGTAATAAAAATAAAATTCTTGCAGTAAGAAGAGAAACACAGCTTTTCTCTTGTATTTGTGTGAAGGTGGATCCTGATATAGGTGAGAAGCAGGACACTGGAATGAGGGATAAAAGCTGTATTTGTAAAAAATGATTGTGGTATTTCAAAGTTCACATCTGTACTGGTATGTAAATCAGGCACATAATGTGAGAGAAATTCACAGGGATAATCTCTTTCTATATATAATAAAGAAGTCACATTTGGAGACATGCTGTGTCAAGAGAGGTCTTTGGAACTCACAGTGTGAGACAGTAACTCCAGTACTTCAGCACAGAGCTCAGGTGAAGGCTGAATCATCTGTTGTTGTTTACCTTGCCCAAGCCAGTGCCTGAAACACAGGGTGCCCAGCTCTGATGTGGTCCCACTGAATTGAAGTGGTAGTTGCTAGAACAATATATCATGTATTTCCAGACGGAAGACTGATTCCATCACTGACATTTCCCTGATTACTGACTCAGAAAAGATCACCAAATCTTTTCTCTTATCTGTTCCATCAGTGCACCCATCACCAACTTAGGATGAAGAATTTGGAGACGTATAGTTAAACTCTTTTATGGTGTCTGGAGCTGTATTTCAATAAAAAAGATTAGGGTTCAAAGGCTACTAATATTGATACCACCTTTGAATTTTCAAAGACTTTCCTAACACTTTCTCTCATATCACCTGTTCCAAAGTTCAGGGGATAATTTGCTGTAAATGCAACTTTTAATGCTGTCATAAGGCTCGAAGTCGCCTGCATAAGCTCAACTGTTTCAGCACAGCATTCCAGCATGCACAAATTAACAGAGAGAAATATCCTCTGTTCCAGGTCTGATATTCAGCTTTCTTACCATAAAATTGAATAGTACATTTTTTGTCAGGGAGGGAGATCTGATTACATACAAGCAAAACTTGGACAACAAGAAGAAAGTTTGAACTGGAAGCTTCTTACCCTGTTGTAAAAGAGAGAGTATTTGACTGTTTGACTTTTAAATTTTCTTTTTCCTTGAAGCAGTAAATTAAAGACTACATTCTTTTCAGAAATTTTCTGAAATAATGCAAATTTGAAGTTCAAGCTTCACAACTGATGGGATTTGCTGGATGATTATTGATTTGGTTCCACCTTACAGTTATGAACAGTTAAAAGTTGATGGTGACACACAGACAATGGTAATTCCTCTATTTCCCCCTTCTTCATGAACCTCAGCTTCCCTACAGGGAACAATTTCAAAATAATATAGTCCTTTTATTTGTCTTGCATGTACACCTATAGTGGGGCTCACTGTGTTACTTTTTTGCAGGCAATATTAAGTGTTTTTTAAAAGCTTAAGAAAAGTGCAGAATTGGACATTCTTTTAAAATAGTAGGTCAAAATCAAAGTAAATGCCAGCCTAAAACCACAGAAGCCAGTACGTAAGATGTCATTGCAAAAAAGAACAGATTAGACACATGATGCAAATACTAATATTTAAATTCTTATGAACACTATTAAATTCTAAGTTAGAAACCATTGAGACTTTTTTACTAAGAAGACACTTAGAAAACAGTTGCTTTATCAGTGACAAAACTGCAGTCACCAGCATTTTAAGGATCAAGGCAGAAGGAAGATTAAAGTCACACGCATTCTGGGAACTCTTTGAAATTGCCAAATTCAGCTCAATTTTTCTAATTAATCTTTCCACTCTCAACAACCTGATTTTTGCAAATCTATGTAAAATTCTACCATCTTGGTATCTCATGTGCTAGATTCCTTGTTTTTTTACATTATGGCATTTATGGGGAAATTAAGTGTCTTCTCTTTTATTTCTAGGATTCAGACATAATGCTAGATGCTTATCCTCTCTTGTTATTTTCTGAATATTAAGAGTAGATGAGATGTTGGTCCACCGTTTTCACTTTGTATGCAGCACCTTCCAACAGTCACAGAAGAAATCCATCTGCATGCACCTTCTGCCCCAACCCTCACAAATACCAATACATCAATTTTCATGTCCTTGGGAATAGGAAAATATACTATGGAACATAGGAAACTACTTGAAGCTAGATATCACCTCTAGCTTCAAATAAACATGTTGAGAAACACTGTTTTAACTATAAATAGAGATCAAGTTCTAGCCATCAGAGAAAAGTCTGCAAGTCCGCTCTAATTAAGACTGAATACATTAAACAAAACCACTAACTGGTTGCAGCATGTTCCTCTTAAGATCTACAAGTCAGAATCTCCTGTTAGAGTCACAACTGAAATAGCATACAATCAAACAACATCACATAGGGAATCCAGTTCTAGATACAGACATCTGCATAGAATCAGTAAACATCACACAGAACCAGTGCTCATGTAAGATCTTGTAAATTTAGAGAACATCAAGACTGAGAACTGTGAGTGTAGTAATAGAAATACACTGTGTATTTCAACAAACCAAAATAATTAAGACCTATCTGTGGGGCATGTAAATATTTTTTTTGTCCTCACAATAAAAAGACTTGCCAGTCATCAATACTGAAATTCAACACCACCTCAGTTTTACTTTATAGCTATGCAAAGAATGAATCTTCTTTTATATTAACTTCCCACTCCTGCAGCCTATGTAGCCATAGGATGAATCTAAAAATTCTGCTAGTGAAGCTATAGCCATATGTTTCTGTTATGTGCAGTTCATTAGCAATATAACAACTCATGTTTAAGTGAAAATTCTAATAGACTTCTTCAAATAAATCTATCTGCACTTTCATTTATATTTGTAAAAGCGAAGACAAATAATTTCATTATTTACTTCAAAAAAACCAGCAACCCTAAACTTATGGTTACATTCAATACTTACTTATGTTTAAATCCAATAAATGTCACTGTAATCTTAGCCCCACTGGAAACAGTAAATCCTGTTTGGAAAACAAATCAACCTATCCAGAAATACAACCTCAACTCACACCAGTTTCATCCTATAATCTAAATACAGCTTTACAGAGTTACACTGGGAATAGACCCTCATTTTTATTTCTGCTGGGTACTTCTTTCAAATGTGTATCTGTTTGCTACAATAAAGTTTATATTATTTTGCTTCTATTGGTTTCAAACAATTCAATAAATAACACCAACTGCAACCCATGGTAAAGTGTCCTAGAGCTGAGTATGTTCAAGGATAGCCTTTTTAGAGAAGAAAAAACCATTTATTTACATTCACCTTCCTTTGCAGGATGTTATCATTGCAATGATAAAACTCTTTAGACATAGCCATGGCATATACAGGTGCACCTACCCGTATGTACATGTATACAGGTTCTTTTCAAAGAAGTTACGCTCTAGTTACCAGATGGGCTCTGCAGTAACTAGCTCAAATGAAACAGAAGTGAAGACCCTTCCATTCTCTCACTCTTTTGCTGCTTCATTGGGGATTCACACTACAGTCTTGCCAAGTTCTGACCTTTCAGCCCAGACAGTTACTCACTCATGAACACAAACTTCCCCTTAACTATGAAGCTCAAGACTTCTCCCTCTCCATGCAGCATTATTAACTCTTTACTCTGCAACAGAAGCTACTCCTTTGATTTATACAGGGCCCCACAGCAATCTCCAGAAATCTCTGTCTGGACCAAGCCTTCATTTCTTTTGATTGGTCCCCAGACTCTATGAGTAATATTAAATAGAAATTGCTAATATTCTTCGGAAATAACCATTGCCCTGGCTCCCTGTGAATGCAGGCTTTTTAGCCCCTACAGTGTGTGACAATCAATATGAAAACTTCTAGAGCCTTCCCAGATTGCCAGCCGGTCTGCTTCTGAGAGTGCTTTGTATCTGGGCTTTAACACTCTCCCAATGTTATCAATGGCAATATTTATACATAATTGCAACAAAACTTTGGGTATTTTCCTTCTCCTCCCTAAAAATTATGCCATTCCCTTCTGTCTTCCTCCACATTCAATTCCTCAATATCCCAAACGAACTGAAAGGCTTCTTAAAAGCCTTTGTTTGGTTTGGGTGTTGCCATTTAAAATACATTTCATTATTTTATTTCTGTGGAATATGGAAACGGATGCTTCAATTGCTTGACCTCCTTCAGCCTGAAATGCAAACCGGCTACTTAAACACATCCATCTTGGTTTTCACTTAAAACAAATGCATTTACTAGTTTGTCTTAAGGCTGTGTTCAAACAGATGTGCTTATTACAAGTGGTTATTTGTTTGCTTTTAATAAACATAGAAAAGATATCCTTTTCCACTATGATTAGTCAACACCTACAGATTCATATCTCTTTTCTTCCCCCAAAACTTTTATTTTCTTCATTCTCAGAGGAGCTTAAATCCCACTGCATTAATCAAGGTTAGAGTGTTCCCACATTAAGAAATACTCTCTGCAGGTATTTTTGTATCTATGAAATTGAAGATGCTTTACATTAAAACTTTAATCTTCACAAGATTGCTGTAATTATTAGTTGCACTATAATAACTGGTTTTGTGGCAACCACGTTTGATGCTCTATTGTTAAAAGAAGAGCAGTCCCTTTCATAAGACTTTACTATCTGGAAGGCAGATGTATAAAGATACCAGGAAAGTCCAGAGAAAGAAATTAAACATCCCAGTTTTTTCCTAACATTTGTTTGCTTTGTATTGTAATTGACTCTTTTTTTTATAGCTCTCACAACAAATTACCTAAGAATAAGCAAAGGAACTAACTGAAGGGCATTCTTTGCCGTACCCAGTTCCTCTGTGGAACACACTGATATGTGAGGTACAGTTATGTAAAAAACAGGGAGAATAGAATAGACACACTCTGACACTGATGCCACATTTCCTTAGGAAACTGAGCTAGAACTTTAGCTAAATGAACAACTTGGTTTATCTGAAATATGGTAGGGAAACCCTTGACATTAAAATGTACAAAGAATGACTTAATGGAAATGTGTTCAAAGGATATCAGCAGTACTTCATTACTTCTAGAAGTTGTCATTTCCAATTGAAAATCCACTCTTGAGAGGGAAAAATGAAAACTGATGTGGTTGTACAGGTAGATAGATGTCTGAGATGACCACAATGAGTATTTGCAGCAAGTCCATTATATGCTGTATTTAAGGTTCAGTAAACCTGGAAAGTAGATGCTCAAGATTGATGGTGAAATGACCATTGTTTGTATAGCTCCTCAGAAAAAGTCATCCATTCCTTTTCTGAGAAAACAGTTTAAGCCAAAATGTTGCCTTGATTAGTAGGGAGCTGACAAACAGAACAGGTGCTAAGTACAAGCTATAAAAGTTCAAAAAAAGTTCTATAAAAGCCCCTCATGTGAGGAATATAATAATTTAGATTATTCTTGATTGAAATTACCTTTGAAAACAGAAACACTGGATGTCTCTTAGGTGAAGGAAAAATGCACAGACATAGAGTGGGCATAGACACTTCTAGCACTCATCAGTCTTTAATGTACTCCTTGAAGAAAGCAGGTGAGGTCTTATCTTCCTGCTTGTTGAGGAAAACTAAGATAACACTATTGAAAACTTTGTCTCCTACCTACTTAGGTTAGTGAAGAGCAACTCACTACCGGAGTGTAGCAAAGGTGCTACACCTTATATAGTATCTCCTTGTTGCAGTTCAAATAAAATGCTTTGGTGCACTGTTCATTAACATGAATAACGTAATTCAAAGTGTTTCTAATCTGAGAAACACCTTGTTCCACTATGCTTACATGAAGAGACCTTTCTCTAAAGCCCCGTATTTTGTGACCTGCTAACTTGATTATGCACAAACTGCTAGTGGACTAATTGCCAGGAACTTAAGAAACACGTGTTTCCTTTGAAGATGAGAGATACTGTATCAGATTAGATTTTGAAACAGGCAAAGTAAGAGGAAATATCCTGCTGAGTCTTTATGGTACAGAAGTTAATTTCTAGTTATAGTCCATGATTTTTCCACCAATTTCATATGAAGTGATGCCACTCTTCTTCTATCGTATTTTCAAAGGCAAAATGCATTATCCAGAAAAATGAATGGAACCACAACTTAACTGTCATGACATTGTAGACAAGTCATATAAGGCACTGACTCCTCAAAAATTTTTCAACATTTCAATATATCAACTATTTTTCATATAATCTGTGATGCTTGTGTTCAACTACATCAGATACAAAAAGATTTATTCTTAGCAGAATATGTACATTCCCAGTGACTTAAACACTGTTCTTTAATCTAACATAGTAAAATTATTGTTAATGCCGAGTCCAATAGGAGATCCTTTTTCTTGGCTTTAATTGTGCAGGGACCTTAGGTAATGGAATCAAAATCCTGAGCTTTAAACAGGGGCTGGCACAAGCCGAGCTGCAGTAACCAGAGCAACCTTAAGCAATGTTGTAGTTACCTGGAGTCTGCTCACTAGACTATCTTTTTATGAGCCTCAGGCAGTTGGTGAATATATATATATCTTTGCATTAATTCCCACTTACGGTTAAATTTAATTGAATAAACTTAGGCCATTCTAGTCCTCACCACAAGGGATGTGCAGTATTATTCTAACAAAGAAGTTTAGCAGGTATTTGCCAACTTTGAGAAAATTCTTGTAAGTGGATATCACAAATAAAGTAAATACTGATCTTTAATTTTACTTGTATTATAAATTATGTCACTTCATGTATTTTGAATTGCTGAAAAATTTGTATTTGTATTTTATCAAGGCGTAGCTTTTTTCTTTTTTTACAGAAGGGAAGTTAAGTATCTCCCACATTTCAGCACCTGAAAAAGTATTGAAATGTGGTTTGAGGGTACCCAGCTCTGATACTGAGCTACTTTCATTAATTATTAAAGGCAACAAAACTCAAAAAGAAAGGCAACAAACTTCTGACACTAGTACCAATAATAAGTTAGGTATGAGCAAGATTGATCTGCTTTGGGACCTACAGTGTTGCTCGGTGTGAAAGACAGTACTGAGTCTATAATCAGAAAATAAACAGGTCTTAGACAACAAACATCTTCTCCAGGCACACAGAAATTCCACGGACTTTCCAAAGAAAACTCCAGGTATGATTAAGATATCTTCCTATACTGCTTCTTGAAGTCAAGGTGCCTTGTTTATTATGCTTTTCACTTGACTAAATAAACAAACTTTATTAATGAAATAAATTCCATATAAAGAAGGTTTTGATTCCATCGACATACTGGGAGCCTAGCAGGTTCCAGCACAGTTCAGAGCAGGCAAGAAAAAAGATGAAAGCCACTGTCTTCAGAAAGAGCACGAAATAGTGTGGCACTAATCAATCCGACTTCTGGTGCTAGGGTTTGAGCTCTGTGTTGAGAAAACTACCTGACACTGGTAAAGCCACCTCAACACTGGCAATGATAATAATGATTGTGTAATGAATAGTTGGTATCATAATAAAATTTCATAAATTAATTTCTTTCATAAAGTGCTGGATTCTTCACAGGGTAGCCAGAGGAGTCACGAGGCCATTCCTGAACTCAATTTTGGTTTGATTAACCTGACACCACAACAGCGTGAGCTGTCATATACACCTAAAGACCTGAATCCTCATTTGTCAATGTCAGCAGGAAGAGAATGACACCTAAGTCTCACCACTGAAAGCTTACTTCATGCTAAATTAATTTGATGCCATTGCTCACATGGATAGACTAGAATATAATTTCCACTGTCTTCTACTTCATTTTGACATATTGAACTGACATTAAATAATTTAAATAAAGCATCACAAAAGCATTTGGAAGGTACTTATCATTCAAAATATCTCTAGTCTTGAATTCATACATACATGCACTTCAAGCTACTAGTAGCAATTGAAACGATTACTTAAAAAGGACTAAAATAGTATTTAAAAGATAACCTATGACTAAAGCAAAAAATGTTTAAAATAGTAATTAAAAACCTTTTCAGTTTGTTTGAAATTGATAAAACCGCTCGTTTCCTCTCTACTTCCAACATTGTTGTATCAAAGGATATGAAGACTTAAAATCTTCTACTGAATGACAGCTCCTTAAATTGCATAAAGTTCAACCATGATGAACAAATACTCAAATGGACAAAGGTTAGCATACAGAATAGATTGTACTCACCTATTAATAAATACCATATTAAATTTAGGTTGACAGCCACAGCTAAAATAGCAGATGAAATGGTTATTGTATTTGATACTCCACGGCTTAAAAATCACAACTACAGGAATCTATTTCTGGTCTGTCACTACATTACTCTAGCAAAAATTCATATACCAGTTTCCCAGTTTGAAAATGTGGAGATTAATACATCTTATCAGTGATGTTACAGGGCTTAAGTCAGTATTTCAAAATCTTTAGATTCTGACTGCAAAGTTCTCCATCAATGCTGCAGAAAGGAAACCTATTAATCTTAATTCCTTTAACTACCACCAACTGCCTTGTGAACAAGAAAAAATTTCAAGTTGCAGAAGCACTTCCAGTATCAGACAACTATCACTGGCAACATAAAATTCTCTTAATAGAAAAGAATGAAACTAATTCATTTGATGAGCCAAAATTCAGCCTGATGCTTTTATAGGAATAATAAATCTCTAAAAACAGGATTCATAACATTGATGCAGAAATACTGAGACAAACTCAAAACTAATAATGGTGCAAAAGACACCACTTCAAATGCTTTTACCTGTCTGAACCAGTTTTGCTGCTTTGACACGCCTACAATTCTTGTATATATTTATCCCTCTGAAACACAGAACAAGCACATAACATAAAGAGGCCTTTATATATAATGCCATATAATTACCCTTCACATTTCAGATGGTTTGAAAATCTGTGTTTATGAATACAGTTCTGTGATCATGATCCTGTTGACTTCAATGAGGGCAGAGTCCACCTCATGGGATAAAAAACACAGTCGTCTCTTGACTGGTCTGAACTGCACCAATTGGGCCAATTAGAGCAGCTTTTCTATAAAGGTATCTGAAATATTTGTTTTTCAAAAATTGCACGCAACTGGTTTCATAACAGGAGACATAACACTTCTTGCCTTGATCACTTTCCAGCACCATAAACCTCTGCTTTTTTCTCTAACACAAACACAGGGAAGTGAAACTAGCAGCTAGTACTTTCCCATAACACGAAATATAACGAAAATTTCTTTGAAAAATAGGGAAGAAAACCCACCAACCATGAGGTACACACCTGCTTTCCACTACAGCCAATATTCTGGTTTGAAGCTAGAAATCCGACTCTTTTTCATGACAGTTGGTATATCAGTGATTTGTTTCCAAATGCAAGTGACTAGTCTCATTACCGAATAATCAGCTACTCTGTGTAACTGTACTATTATTTTCAGTATTTGTGTAAGAAAAAACTGAGAATCCAGATTTAGCAAAGCCACATCATCATTCCAAAAAGTTATACAGCAATTTTTATCCCATACTGTGTAATTATTTATAAATATATTTCTTTGTAGGTTTTATTGATCAAAATCTGTTTTACATCTCGTATTTGCATCATATCTAACTTTCTGTAAAACACACTGTAAGAAGAATACAACAGAAAGAAGTCAACTTTACTCTCATTGCTCTAGCCCTTTAGAGAAAATAATAATTAAAAAAAAAACAAACAACCCAAGAAAAAAATTAATCTTTTTACTGCTCTGAAATTACAAGCACACATTAAGCTTAAGTTCATTTATGGAACAGTTGTCTACCTGCTTTTCAGCATGTAAATGCTTCCAAACCACTGAATAGCTGTGCAACTAATAATCTGTTGTGGAAAGAAATTTAAGACTGCAGTAAGAATCAAAACATTTTATCAATTTGGAACTGTATGTCACTAATATGTTTTAAATATTTGCCCCTTGTTTTATATATGAAAACCCAAGAAATTATGTGACTTGTCCCCTCAGCATCAAAAGGAATCTCTTAAAAAACCTCAGTGGAAACAAAAAATATAAAAATTCTTCTTCTGCATCCTTCATGTTAATAATCTCACAACGACACAAGGAAAGAGAAGACACTGATGCTCACTTTGAGGCTTTAAAATATTTGGTAATATACCAAAAAATATATATGTAATATACGAATCTGTGCACCACCCATGGACACACAGGGATGCAAAGGGCACACATATTGTCATCTTTTTGTGCTCAACAGTTTTGGTCACTTAAAGGTGAGTTTCAGAATTATGGTATTACTGCTAAACTTGACAAGGAAATGTACTATTAAAAATGGAATGCAAATTGAAAAATAGTGCCTATTCTCTTTTGAACTTATTTTATGATTTCACAATCTTAAAATAAAATGTATCTTTTTGCCACCATAGATATCAATGCACAGTAATTTGTCATCACTCTCAAAAGAAGTATAAAACATATTGAAAAACAACAAATAAACATTTTGCAAACAATTATGTTTGTACACAACCAGGTTCAAACTGCACTGAAAAAACTCTCTTATCTTCATATGTAAATTCCTGGAACACACATATCACATTCTTTTACCTCTCCTTCATTTTACAGACAAGCTTCTAAACAAATGCAATTGATAACAGTCTCTAACTATGGTGGCAAGAAAGACAATAAAAGAAATCAGGCCTAGGATCCAGAGAAAGATTTACAGAAATAGAAGAAGAGTAAGTAGTTATCTACTAATTAACTTTTTATGCTTCTGATGGTAAAAAAATTTGAGTTTTAAATCCAATAGTCATTTAAAGCTGAAACATTTATCATCAAGATTTATCAGACTACTTCTTCCCCTGCCAACAAAATCTTTTTTTCAGACACAGTATTCCTTCATGTGCTATTTGGAGGGAAATACTTCTCTGCAATAAAAATTCCTTCTGTATTTTTTTTCACTCCCTTCCAACTTATACCAAACAAGAAAGCATAACAGACATCCTTTTATGGTTAAAAAGATCCTGACCATGGTTCTTAATGTTCTTGGACAAGCAATGCCCACATTACCACAACACTTTCTTGACTTAACGCAGTTTGAAGATGAGGATGATGCTTTACATGCTCCAGGCTGAACAGATTTGTTAGGAAGACATGTCCTGACAGATACGCTTAAGAGAATAAGGCCATTGATTAATCAAGAAAGGAGTCCATTAAAATAATGGAATTAATATATTTGTAGATGATTACTTAACAGGACATTGTCAAGGTATTTTTGTCAATTTTTGAATATTCCCTTCTCAATCAGCATTAATAAATGCTTCACTCCATATTTGTCTAGCTTTCAGTGTGTTAAAAGCTGGACTGCAATTAACGGCTGCATTTAAAAAACCCAAAAAACAAACAGTCCTGAACAAATAATTTTCATGAAGTAATAAATTGAGCATTTCCAAATACTTTGTTTTCTGTGTAATAGTTTTGCAAAGATCTGGACACCCTCATGCACAGGAGAAACAAATAAATATCTGGAGACAATACCGTAAAAGTTTCAAATTAGTGTTTTCAAAAGTTTACATGCAGTAAGCTTTCAAAATATTAATCTCAAGAAGAATCTTTTTCATTGTATTTTTCAAAGAATACAAAATTAGAACACAAAGATGAAGAGATAAGACTTGTTTCCAGTCTTTCTCTGTGATTCAAAAAAACATTAATGTTTTGTACAGCTGTAAATATCTTAATTGAAAGTACATTCCAAAATTGCCTTAATATGGTAATGCAGAGATTATTCATCTTTCTCTACAAATTCAGACTCTAGGTTTTTTTGTCCAACCCCAAAATAGCTCTTGCATATTAAATGAGCAGTTAATAGTCTTCATATTGAAAACTTGCCATTGATTCTTTTAGCTTACATTAAAGAAGAGACTTCCTTTACAGTAACAGTGATGATCAACTCACTGGAGGAAGATGAAAATCAGCTGCACCATGACCTACCACAAATGTTCCCAAATGGATCTCTTGACTAAAGATTTAAACTCTATAACTCCTTAGATGGGCATTCCCAAATTGATTTAAACAACACTGACAGATGATTAAGCTGCAGGAAGGAGTTTACAAACAAATTCAACTGAATGCCCTGGTGCTAAACAAGAGTAAATATTCTACTTGTGCATTCATCTCACTTAAGCCAAGTTGTTCTAAAACTTTTTGGATGACGAAAAAATTTTGAATGTCATCAAGTTTTTCATTCTAGTGTAGACATAATATAATAATTTTTCTCCCTTTTAATTTAGTTTCAGATTCAGTGAGTATGTAACCACTGTTTTCAGATGCCTCCCCACTCTCTTCACTCCCTTTCCTGACCTATTTTTAGTCTCAAAAGATAATGAAGTTCATAGAAGCTCTACGAAGATCAGCAGTCAGGTAGAGGAGAGACACAACTGGTTATTCCACCAAATACTGCAATAGGTAAATTCAGTTTGCTATGAAAGGGAGCAAAAGTGGGGCAAATAGTGAAAACAATTCTCATCTTTTCACTTGATAAACTGCTACACAGGACACATCAGAGAACAATAACAGCAGAGTGTAGCGATTCAAGAAGATGAGAGATTTAAACTTGAACAAAATGAAACTTCACTATTTCTACTGCTCACAAATGTGATTTTACTTAAAACCTACATCTGTATGCACCAAAAAAACTGCTCTAGAAATCCTGCTAAGCACACTCACTTTCTGTCTTGATAAAGAGCATTGCAAAATTAATTAAATTTCTTTTTTCAAATCCCATTTATACAGATCACTACTACAATTTTCCAAGTTTCCTGGAAATGCATCCTTCCAAACCTAGGAGACTGCAATTTTTCCAGTCTTACATGGATCTCTGCTTCTTAATAGGCTTTGAAAGACTCTCAGCTCTTTTCCATTAAATTATCTCTCTGTGCTATATCTCCTTTTATATTTAGTATTGAAGCACTATATTAACATAATGCTTATTCATACACACTTACTCACCTTCTTGTAACAGTGGTAACATTTTTGTATCAGTGGCATTTAACTTTCTACACCATTTTTCCAGGAGGGATAAGTTTATTCAGCTATATTCACAAAATTCATAATTAAAGAAGCCAAGGAGAAGTAATTCTGCACACTGTAATGCTGCCTCACATGAGTCAGAGAAATAATATATGCCTCCAAGTTGCTTTAATAGGTATAGTCTCCTAAATGTGATACTATCATTGCCTGAAGGCCTGTAAACAGGCCTGCAGTTTGATCACACATCTTTTCAAGAAGGAACTGGCAACATGTGGTAAACAACAACAACAAAAGAAACAAAGAGAATACTTTAGCTATTAAGTTGCTGCCATACAGTAAAACTGATGCTGCAAGAACACAATCGTAAAATGCCAGTCTTGTTTATTACAAATTCAGTTTCACAGCTTATTATGAAACATTTGCTATTGCATCAAGAGAATCTCTCTTGTAATTTTATTCCAACATTTCTTTTGTTTTAGGAGATCTCATAAAGCACTCAGTCCTAAAGCACTGTATTATTAACACCTCAGTCTTTTATTTCTACCAAACAAGTAATATCCACCTGTAATTTACACATCTTGAAATAAAGTTTCAAAAATTCTGAATTTATATTAAAAAAAAACTTGAAAAGGAAGTGTGAGTCGCCATGTAAAAAAGAATATTAATACAAGAGAAACTGCTCTTTTGTTCAGTAGCTCTAGTGCAGCCAAGGTTAATTACATAGCACAAAGCCCAGAAATTACTGCCATTTTAACAGCCTTTTATTGACACTGTCAAAATAAATGATATGCATAAAATGAAATGGATACACAAAGGCTACATTCTACCTAGAAAGGTAAGCGCTCCATTTGTAAACAAAGATGAAACACAGCCTTAAGAATGGAAAATTGCAATTGTATTTTAGCTTAAATATTTTTCATATAGACTCCAAGTCAGATTGCATGTACTCTGGTCTCTGCTCTGCAATTTATTTGATTTTCAAATTTTTTTTTTAATAAGTGAAAGAGTTACAGTGCTTTTCTTCCATGAAGAACACAGCTTAATTCTGTGAGCTTTAGAAAGAAGGTATAATTGAAGTTCTAAGTATCTTCAGAGGCACAGTTATTGTCCAAATGTGAAGAGGTGTCCAAAATCACCTTAAGACATTCGAGAATAGTAAAGAAGTAAGAACCCATAATAGTGGAAAAATGGCCCAGGAGAAAAATCTCCAGCAACTCTGAAGTCTCACAAATCTTTCTGACGACAGGAGAGGCTTGTTTTTCCTTCAAGGAAAGTGTGTCAGAATGAACTGGACTTAAATGACTGCTAATTTTAACTGTGATGAGTTGTGAAGGTTGTAGAAAGAGAGGGGGGAGGAAGAACACTGCTCTGGTTAAAGCCTTGGACAAGCCCTCTACTCATAGCTCAGTATTCCACTCTGAATTAGCATATACCTAGCTCAGGTTTCAAGTCTTGTCTGAAAAAGAGAGGTTTTTTATCATATGTCACAACTCCTATGAATAATATATTAAATTGGAACTTGTCACATGATCAGTTACTAATTTCATCTAATCTATGTAGGGAGAAAAAGTGACAACACCTATATGTATGTCAAAATGGTAACCTAGGTATAATTTGACCTACATTTCAAGAGCTTATCTAATCATGTAACAACAGTAAAATGAAAATTAAATAAGATTTATTACTTTTAAAAAGTAATGAGTCTAGGTGAAATGAGATAGAATTAATGATTTTATCTAGGACAAACATTATAAATGCTAAACAATGAGAATAATAATTTGGAATGAGCTTGTTTATTCTTTGTTAACCAACACATTGTCCTCAGGGTTTTGCAAATGAATTGCTGATTATTTACATACCATCAGTCAGTCATCAGTTTTAGTCAAGACATCAGTCATATTTGTCTTAACGTTTTTCTACACCAGACAAGATGTTACAGTAAAACACAGAGTATCTGATATGTCCAAATATATAAACACATTCCAATATATTAAAAGCACATGTATTTCAGTAGTTTATTACTTAAGATAACTACAAAAGCACATAATTAAAATGACAAAATATGGCAAGAGATGGAACAGCATTATCAGTTTAACTCTACTTCCCCACTTTCCTTCACCAGGACTTCCTAATGGTATCATATGGGTATACTTAAGTGTTATATATGCATTCCAGACAGTTAATTATGCAACTCAAACCCAACATTTAATTCATGGACATTTTTTTTCCCAAATTTTGAAGTACTGGTAACCTGCTAAGGCATAAGGAGTGCACCTAATTGCACCCAATGCAGCCAAATTAATGCTCCTCCCCACTGCCCCTTCTCTCCCATGGATGTGCTCTTTACAATGATTACAGGTCCCAGCACATGAAAGACATACAAGTTCTAGCATGAACACCTAAACTGTTGAAACAGAAATAGAGAGTCAAGAGGTCTAAGTTTTATTTGTTGTTCTTTCACTGTCTCACTGAGATGCTGCTGGATAAGGTAGACTTTCCTTTAGCCTTCAACATCTTAAGTCTCCTTCTAAAACAGAAAATATCTACATACACCTTCTGTAAACAAGCAACTTCCTTCCTAAACAGAAGTGACTATAGAAATTAAAAGCTTTATAGGAACATGGCACATTATTAGCTAGCAACTGGTGGACAAAATGCTGTGCATTCTTTTGGTTACATAGAAGAAAAACAGCAGAACATCCTACTTTTTTGTGTTTTTACTTTATGTTTTATGCTATTACCATTAATGACATTGCTAGTATCAATTAGAGAAAAGTAAAAGTGATGGATCAGTCAACCTTAGTATGTTTACTGCTGAGAGTAACTGTTTCAAAGTTAAAGCTTTAATTATTTTTATTTTTGGCTTAAACCTCTACACCCATGAAACCCAGTAAAAATGAGTAGCGTTACACATGCCACTACATGGTTGTTTTACAGACATATATTTTTTTAAAAACCCAAACAAACAAAACCTCCTTTTAAGACTGGCAGCCATGAAAGGATTTTGTATATTTAACAAAAAAAAAAGTTATCAATGCAAATCACAGCATCCAAACCAAGCATGACTAAGAATCATATGAAATCACCATACAGATATACATTCATGTTAATACTATTCTTTCTTAAGAAGACAGTCTAGTAAGCTGAAAGCCAGAACAAAAGAACCCCAGAACATTAGACCAACCCAGCCCTTGTAACAGCAACTGGCACTTTTATAAACAAAATTTCCATTAAAATGTCAATGTAAGAGCTGCTGTAGGATTTAAGCCCTGATCTGAAGCCTTAGAAAGGGCTCCAGTACTAGAAAGGGTCTGTGGGCTCAGCATGGGAACATCCTTCATAAAATCCTACCATCATGCTTCATGCACTTCTGTATTTGCTAACGCAGGTTTGCCTGTTCCTGAGTTTTACCGATTATGTGCTACCTTCAAATTCTGTGTTCAACAACTTCTCAAATATTTTTTTTCCTTCAAGAAGAAACAGCAGTGGAGAACGAATGCAAGAGTTTTAAATATACGTATTTCCAAGATCCACTTCCCAGTTTAAGACCACTGCACATTGCTTGTTCTACATGCCATGGGCGGACCATAACAGACAAAACAAGCACCATCATTATGTAATAACCTGCAATTATTTTTATGGCTATTGAATTCCATTCTTCCTATGCAATACATAAAATGCAAATGTAAAGCAATAGTACAAATTACAAGCCCTAACAAGGCAGTAAATCTGAACCAAGTCACGCAACATAATGTGTCTATAAACTTTCCCACCAGATGCAAAAATGGCTTTCAAAAGCTGCTCTTTTTAACTTATTTTTTTTTAATTTTTAAAGAAAATTAATGAAAACTCCCCTATCTCTAGTCATATTTGAATAGCAAATTAATAGTTCTACCGAATTTGAGGAGAATTCACAGAAATTGAGATGAATATCGTAAGATTTATCAGTAGATGTGGTGGTCTTTTCCTTTACTTTTGCATTATAAAAATAAAATGTTTAAAAATAAAATAACTGTCATCAAAAATACAGTTGATTGGAGACTATGATTCATATTAAGATCATAACCTATTAAAATCATCAGCTGTGCAGAATGAGCTGTTCCAGTTGACAGATCTTATTAAAAAAATCTTCCAATAAATTACAGAAAAAGCTGATTTTAAAAAATTGCTTTTGGCTTTCAGCAGATGGAGCTTGAGGTGTTCCTGACACTAACATGTTTTATGTGGTTTTAGTGACTAGATGCTACCAAGAAGTCATCTTGTTCTGGAAAAGCTGTACCAATAAATTTAGTGAGAATGAAGGCAATTTTTTTCATCCACCCCAGAATTCAAATGGAACACGTTTTGATCTGGAAGTAGACTTTTATACAGCTTTGCTTCCCTTGGGCAGAAGATATTAAGAACAAAATCATGAAAGGATGACTAATTAAATCATAGTGTAAGTATTTCTGCAGCTTCACTGAACTACAGCAGCTATCACTTTACTCTTAACTCTCCAATACCAGAATCAGTAGATTCTGTAACAAAACAAGAGCTGACCTACTCTGAAAAACCCTGTGAGGTCAATAATACAACTAAGACCAGCCAAGAAGCACAGTACAGTGGAATATGGAAGATCTTACACACTTCTACCTATAATGACATGTGGAACACCTTGCAAAATAAAAAACCAAAACAGAACCCCCAAACATTTACAGCTGACAGATCTTCTGTTTTTTAAGCTATAACGAAAATCTAGACACTTAAAATATTTCAGCACCAGAAAAGTCTAGCTTTCTGATTCCACTCTTGCTCTCATTCACCTCTATTCTAAAAACCTAAAACTACAAATTTTCCACCCTGTGATAAGCTAAAATACTGTCTTTCACACCCTTATGACTTGTAATTCTTCTCTTAGTTTTGGAAGCCTTTACCATGGGCTGAAGTTAAAGACAGTGACTTCCTGGGCTCTGTGCCAGGTTCCCCAACCTCCCTGCACAGATCCCAGACCCCCGTGTACGGGTCTCAAACCCCCCTGTCCAGGTTTCAAACCTTCTTGCTCGGGTCCCAGACATCTCTGCCAGGGTCCCTGTCCCTTCAGGGCGACCAAAGCGATGCCCTGGACTCCAACATTCCATAACTTTTTAAACTACCAGAAACATTTCATGACATTAAGATATTTTTTTCCCTCCCGATTTTATTTTTGGCCTCAGTCAACATGTACAGTCCAGTGCTTGGAGTTTTGCCTGCTTCTGGCACTGGGCTGCTACTCTGACAATTGCCAACACATCTGTCTAAAGGAGCATATCCTCACTGGTATTTCGTTGTTATTTTCAATGAAAAATATAGACAGCAAAAATAAACTGCAGATTACTGGGCACAGGCTAAAATGAAAGACTCTAAGAGACAAGCATCAATGACATCTACTACCGATAAATGTCTTCTGCACACGCAGCTTACATTCATTTTCCCAGCTTCTAGATCATGCAATTTACTGTCTTCAGCTGCTAGAAATGCTACAGTTTCAAATACTGCCAGTACTAACTTGCACAGACCCATTTCTAATCTAAAATCTCGATGGCTCATTATAATTGTGTTATAAAGTTTGTCTTTATTAACAGAAGCAGCCCAGACAATCTTTGATGATCCAATATTTTGTTTAAGTAAGTAATGTTGGTATAGTAATCAATCTAGTAATATCACACTGTAATTTACTTTTAAATATAAACTATTTGCTCCAAACGCTTGGATACATCTCAAGATAAGGAATGCTTTATGGAGTGCAATTCAGGAAGTCAACTTCGTGCCTTTGTCACAAAGTCTTAAGTAGTATAATATTAACAGCAATCTAAATTAGCCTAAAAGATCTCTATGTAAAGCATGGTGAGAGTATTGTGAATTATGAGGACTACATAATATTTCAGGATTGTCTATCAACCTTGTAAACTTCCAGTTTTGCTATTGGTGAAAGAGGTAAAATGACATCAGGCACCACAGACCTGAGAAGCTTCATATGGTATGCAGGTCCATCATTCTAACCAATACAACAGAAATAGTATATGCTGCAGAACATTCTGTGCTCCTTTGAGAGGCAGCTGCCTGGCAGAGACTAAAACAATCTAGCGCAAAAAGATCAACTCAGATCTGAACTCCACATCATTCTTGCCACTGTTGTGACCTCAACACACCACACATCAGATTTTAGTTAGTCAGCTACAAACAAAATCAATGAAGTTTAAAAGCAAAAGAAAATTTTATTCTTTTTCAGAATATTTAGCTCAGATTTTTTAAAACAGCATTAGAACTTTTTATACAAGTGCATTTGTCTTTTGGTATTTGCAGCAATTTAACACAAATCTTGAATGCTGTCAAATAAATCAAACTGCTACAGCACAACAGTAAAGAAATTGGCCTGGAAAAAAGTCTCATTTGACCCTGCATATTACATTTTTGTTTGTTCTGTACTATAATTAATTACTCAAACATACACAAATATTGCAGTCTTTTCACAGTACCTGGAATTTGGTCTACAATGTAAACAAAAGTTGCAGTGAAGTCTTTTAAGAGACTTCCAAATGATGAAATCAGACTAAGGAAAAAAACACAAATATGTTCTTATCTTTCAATTCGAACTTGAGGATAAACTTCTTCCATTGACAGTCTTACACACAACTGTTTGGCCTCTGGCAATGCGTCTAGACAATGTCTGTTATTTATTTCAGTTCTGAAAGATATGCACTAAAAACAATGGTCATCATAAAAAAAAAAAAGAAAAAAAAGCATCTAAAGAAACAGGTCTGCCTTGCGTATTTCCTTTACACTTCAATAATGAGAAATTATTGGAAGGCAGCTGGTGACAGCATCATAGTTAAATTAGTCTGAATTCTGCTAAATTATTCAGAGCACAGCAAGCAGGTACACACACATAGGAAATGAGTATTTTTTAAAAAGATACATACAAGAAGGTGGTGTTAATCAGGGAACATCTCACTTAGTCAAAACATCATAAACCCACATGGAAATAAGAAGAAAAATACCTAAATGTCTTGTTTTTAACAGTATCACTGGCAACACACCCGGAAATCCACCAATACTGTGCAATCATACTACCGTCACATAAACATGAACAATTTGTAAATTATTGAGCTGGAGGTTTTTAACGATTTGTCATTATGATTACATAGGTGCCCCTATCTGACAAAAACTACCAAGAAAGAAGCAGAACTATACAGAATGAATGTACCTAGGTAGCCAAGACAGCCCATGGCATCCTGGCCTGTATCAGCAATGGTGTGGCCAGCAGGAGCAGGGCAGTGACTGTGCCCTTGCACTCAGCACTGGCGAGGTCACGCCTCCAGTGCTGTGTCCAGTTCTGGGCCTCTCACTACAAGAAAGACATCGAGGAGCTGGAGTGTCCAGAAAAGGACAATGGAGCTGGTGAAGGGTCTGGAGCACAAGTCTTGTGATGAGTGGACAAGGCATCTGGGGTTGTTTAGTCTGGAGAATTTGGGCCTCAAGGAAGACCCTTATCTCTCTCTACTAACACCTGAAAGGAGGTTGCAATGAGGTGGAGGTCAGTCTCTTTTCCCAGGTAACAAGTAACAGGAGACCAGGAACTGGCCTCAAGTTGCACAGAGCTGGTTTAGATTGGATACCTGGAAAAACTTCTTCACTGAAAGAGTGATCAGGCACTGGAACTGGCTGACCAGAGAAGTGGTGGAACATCTCTGGAAGTGTTCCTTTGATGTGTAGATGGGGTACTTGGGGACGGGCATGGGGTTGTTAGTGGACTTGGCAGTGCTGGGTTAATGGTTCGACTTCACGACCTTTTCTAACATAAAAAATTCTATGAAAATTTGAAAGAGGTATTTTAGATGTTGAGCCTATTACCTTTTTTATTACTGTGGTGTACACGGTACCTGCAAAGAGGCAGAAATGTGAACTAGAGACTGACTCTCAAAACAAGTGTGTTCAGTGAATATTTCCCTTAATAAAATACTGTGGAGAAAATGCAAAATGCTGCAATCAACATAAAAGAATTTAATTCAAAATGAAAATGCTGATTAAAAATCCAACTGCAAAAACAGGCAAAGTATACAAGGATTTTCCTTAGCCAAAGCCACATTCTTTTCAAATAGGAGAATCTTAATAAAAGATTAATCATAATAAACTTTGCAGTAGTTTGAGCCATCAGCTTGACTCTGGCTGTTTCAACACAAAGTTTTCACTTATATCAAATGGATTTGCATAAGAAAACAATTTGAATGTGGATACAAAGGTCCACATTCAATTAAAAACCTTTCCATTAAAGTATAACTTTCTAAAAGAAAAAGTAATGAATGTGCTTTTTAAGCGTAAGCCAACACTTCTTTCAGAACAGCTCTTTAGCATAGAAAATACACAATGATGCATTTTCTTTCAAATGTAAAGGAATATGCCAAGAGAAGTTATGAAGAGAGATTTATCTGCTGCAGACATTATAATGGGTATTATGTTTCCAACTAAATTAAATATGAAGAAATTTTCCTAGAATAACTGAAGAAATTTTGCTACAATTTTAGAATTCTGAGGAAGAAACAGTGTACTCTGCATTGCTCTTGTAAGCATCCTCAGTCTTCTTAATGTACTCGTCTATTTATTTTAAATGTACACGTACTTGAATTCAATTTTAAATTTAGCGCCATGAATACCTTTGAAATAACCAGGCAAATTCGCCTCTCCAGTCCATAACAATCCAACTTATGCTACCTCTTCAAACTTTTATTCTTTATAGGAAGAGTACTCTCACCACAATCAGTAAGAAGTAGACAGAATAACATCTTATGATTCCAGAGTGTATCCTCAACAACCCCAAAGGTTTTGTAACACTGCACACTGATCTGACAGCTTACATTGTCAAACTGGCTTATGAGACAAAGCTTTACAGTCATGCTTGTAGTGTGATTACCTACTGACATCAATAACAACTTCAGAAGAGCATCAGAAATCACTGGGATACTAGGAGTGATTGATTAGGCAAAAATAAGGGTCTTTAATATTTCATCAGATTTTAACACAAGTAGTATTAATTATGCATAAAAAAGAAGATGTCAGAGAAAGCACAACAGGTTTGAACTTTGCAAATCATGACAGAGAAGCTACTGCATACTGTAAGATGAGCTGCAGACTAGAACATAATTCAAACACATTAAATTCTGCAGTAAAACATTAAGCTGTTAATACACTAACAGCCTTCAATTACTGATTGCTCTTCCACCTTTCAGGATAGTATTTTAACAATTATTTCCACTGCATCAATAGATGTTCTATCAATCATGTACCACCATTCAGCAGGCATCATCAAAACCAGCATGGCAGCCATGATGGAAAACAAACTGGTTTATTACAATACATTAAAGGTCTATTTGTGTGAAAAGTCTCATCCAAAAAAGACATGGACAGCTTAAAAAAATTAATCTTTTTTGTTTAATAGCTTTACAAATTTGGAGTAGTCAGAGCACAATTATTTAAATTACATCAGAGTGGTTATGATTCTACCTGCTTTTATGTTGTTGACACAAGAGATGACAATCATCTAGCTCAGAATACAGGAAGATAAAGGCAGCAAGGGTATAAGATCCTGCCTGCTACAAAGCACACTCCATCATAACCCATGCTGGAGCCTAAATCAAGCCATTTTTCTACTGTCAACAAATACTTCTTGAATAAAACAATATTTCTTCTCCTGTGGCTACTCAGCCAGACTACACGTCACTTTCCTACTACAGATAGTTAACCTGCCAGCTTGCACTGTAGAAACCTGATCAAGAAAACTAAGGAGTTCACTGGTACATTGCCCATCAAGAAGGATCTGCTGTTGTAAAAATCCAGGCTATAACATACAAAAATATATTAATTTTAAAACCCCAAAGCTAAGACAGTAAGACTTCTGAAATATCCAAATAAAGGCAGACTGGGAAACTTAGATTCTGCTACCTGCTCTGTGTGTCTCTTCACCTCATACTACATATGCATGCAAAATAAATACATGTTTTTCTTCAGACTAATGAATCACTCAGTACCCAGGATGACCAAAGCTCCAGGAGGAGACTTGTGGAGCACTAATGATTCACCCACAGTATAGGAACCTTGTTTAGAGAAGATGTTTAGTGAACATGACTGGGAATTACAGTAAGGAGAAGAATGCTGTTATGCACTAAAACATTATTCTTCAGAAACAACAGCAGATTCTATCATGGTGTTCCTACAGGGTACGTAAGTCATACACCACCTTCCAACCTGCAACTTTCCCCAAAAAACTGAACAGAGAGGTACAAGATAGCCCTGCAACTGAAGCTATTGAACATATTCCTTCTGCACTTGTCCTGAAATTCTTGACTCATTTAAAATTGTTCCTGAAAAATATGGCACTTGGGAGTTCTGGCAGGAGCAGACAGCACAGTTCACATTACACATTCTCAGTCTTTTTTCCCCAGTCTTTCAGGAGGAAATTACAGCTATCCTACACTCTAGGTGAACTATTGCTCTGTCCTGCTTCACACCAACCTTCCTGAAAAGGCCTCAGCCAACCCTCTCACATCTAACCAGAAACATTCCCATCAAGTGAGAAGATAAAGCCCAATGAAAGACAGTAGCTGGGAGAAGAGCTGCTACTGAAAGTATCTGCATATTTTTGAGAAGCAGGTCATTACTCAAACAGAAAACAATCTACAGAAGGTAGAAAGATCATAGGATTACAGTCTCAAACTGCAACCAAAATTTTCAGCCAAGATTATAGTTGTGCCTGCCTTGATTTTCATGGTTTGTAGCTTGAGACACTTTATTTGGTGTGGACTCACACTTGCAATTGTGATTTAACAATAGCTGAAGACAGTTCTAACAATAAGGTGAAAAGGAGGTAATGGAATCCACTTTGACAATTTCAAACACATCATCTCAACACATTAGTTTTTAAAGATTAAGTAGCTGTTCCTCTTTCCAAATATTTAAAAGTAAAAAGGCAGACACATGGCTTAAAGGAAAGATAAGTGTTGGCAACATGAACTGACTCAAAAATTGTCTGCAGCGGAAGTTCTGGCACTTCATTCTGACAGTCATGATAGACAGAAAAATCAGATCTCTCACTGTGTTCTCTAAATATAGTAACATTGACCTTATGATGGGCTTCCACAGTAGCTGCTTCAAAAAGACACTGTCCCTGTGCTGTAAAAATCACTCCTTTCAAATTCTTCCACTGTGGTACCTCGTCACAAGTTGCTTTTTCTGTTTTTAATTCTCCTCTTAGCAAAGAAATAAATGCTTTTTTATCCCAACTTGCAAAAAGACTCTATAGTCCTACTTTCTGGTCAAATTTCTGTTCATTGTCAACAATGAAGCGATCGCTGAAGCTTTCAGTTCAAGCAACCAGAATTTGCTTTCATTCCATGTTAAGAAATGGTATATTTAGTTTATTTTTCTGCTTCTACTATCAAGACCACTGGTACAATTGCGACTGTTCATTAAAAATCCCAACACTGACATGCCATGAAATTCCACAGACTCACATGAAAGATGCCACTAAAGTGGCACACAAAACAACAGTACATCCAACACCACCTTTCCAAAATATAATACAATTCGAAAGAGTGAACTTTCAAACTCTTGGGAGAGCAGAAAGTCAAAATAATTACTAAGGAGACTGTAATAATTCATACTCTCTCACAAATACTATCAACTTAGATAGTAATTTTTACCTTGAGAAGGTATGTAGGAATATTGCTGAAATCAACAGGTAACTTCAAGAGGAAGCGAGCTGAGAACTCTCCGGTCTGCGGAAAAAAGGTAACACTAATGAGACCTGGTAGCTAAAAGAGAACCACAAACATTCTGAAGATTAAATACTATCCAGAAAAAAGTGTAAGAAATCATACCAAAGAGAAGAGTTGAGATTTAAAACAAAATTGCTGAATAGAACTACTGGAGAGGAAGAAAAAAATCACAGATTTCACAGGTGTCATATGAAAAAACACCTCAAAAAACATTAACCCTCATTGCCAGTAAGTCAACAGCAAAAAGTATTTAGAATAAAACAATGTGCAGGACTAAAAATCAGACTATATTTTGTTACGTGCTAAATATAGATGTATCTTGGCTGTACTCATTTCCGGACAAAGGTCTGGCGAGACCTGCAAAGAGTCTGAAAGCAAAGTGAAAAACCTGATAAACTGATAAGAGCATGTAGATAAAACAGAGGCATCTTTACAAACACTGCAGGCAGATGTAAGAGAATTTGTGTTTAGAAAGGCGAGCACGTACCAAAAGTGTCCTCTGAGTAAACATAGAAGTAAAGAGCTGAAGTAGAAGGTTTTAAATAATTTGTTTTCAGAAGTATGTAACTCTAAACACCTAGACAACCATTTACTGAAAATTTGCCAGGCATCCCATACACATTGCTCTTTTTTACATATAAAGGGTATGGGAAGGAAATGGAAAGGATTTCCTTTCTGTTTCATACACTTCCTTAAAACCAGACTTTGTCCACCTGGTTATGAAGCAAGAAGTTAACTGTTTTTTAAAACAAATTCCTGCCTGATTTCCTCCATATTAATTTTTTTTCTTATTTCTATTTTTTTTAGTTCAATAAAATAGCCACACCACAGCTATATTTGTTAGGCAGGTTGAATTAGTAGTAAGGAGAGTGTTAAACATTGATTTTATGCAATTAAGTACAAAAACCTGGGATCATTTGAGACAAGCTAACCAATTTGTCAGTGCCAATCTGTTTCTGGGTCTATCTACCAGGCATGACCTAGAGATAACTCATTCTACCTTTAAGACACTAAACAAGAAAAAACAAGATCTGGCATGCAACTGAAATCTTCCCAATGGTACCTTTCAAGTTATATAATTTACCAAAAGGGTTTGTGTGATGTTGGGCTGTAATCCGCCCTTATGCCAGCTAGCTAAGGCTTCCCCTTAAAATTTGTCACTGCTCACACAAGATAGGCAAAGAAATTGCTCACAGAAACACTACGCAACAAAAAGTCAGTGTACATTAAGTGAGTGTCCGACTGTGAAACCTTTCCTGATGACACCACTTGTGAGGAGAGATGCCAACTTCTGTGGGCATGATGCTGTATTACTGATGTATGCAGAAAAATCACCAACTTCTTGTGTATGTGTAACATGAAGACTGCTATGATGACATTAAGGGTCCTCACTTCTTATCCAGAGTGAAATGGATATCACAGATCGTGCTTCTCTTCTGGACTTTCAAAAAATGCCACACAACCTTTGCCATAAAATCCAGAAAATTATTTTTGGTATAATACCAAGTCTGATGAACTGGGATGGCCACTGAACAGATGAATGACCTCTGATCAATGCTGCTCTGATCATCAGCTGCTCCAAAGAGTCTACGTCTTTAATATCATTCAATCAAGATTACTTTGCAAACTAATACTTCCAAAGGTGTTGTGGCTGGACAGGGAGCAGCCCCTGTCCATGGTGCTCACCTCCCCAACCCGAACCACCTGGATACAGGCATCAGGTGGAGACAGATGAATTTCTGGCCACATCCCTGATTAGGTATTTATTGGGCTCCTGCATCCACTAGTACTCTGCCAACATGAAGCTACTAAGCTAGATAACAGTTTGTCAATTTGTCATATATATTGGAGACTCCCACTTTAGAAAATTGGAAATAGCGGAACAAAGGTGTAAGAGTAAATCTCTGTGCCACTTTGGGTCAGAGCGCTGAATTCAGGCCTTCTCTCTGAAGTATTTTTAACTCATGCACCTAAGATGATTGCTTTCATAACACTGTGCAAGGCTCATACTTGATTATTTCAGAAATCTGCTGAACTACTAGTGATTTCTGAGGGACAGCAGCAACATGAATTTCAATGACTTCTAGATAGAGAAGATACAAGGCCGTTTACCTCCTGCTTTTTAGAAAAACAGTCCTATTTTGCTGATCCTTGAGACTAACAAAAGAGTTGCAAAGGACAGGAAAGAGAACTACACAAGGTAGTTTTACAATTTTGTTTTAGGACACTAGTAAACAAGCCTCTGACTAATATACCAAGTTCATAGAATCTTAGACTCTCAAGAATCTTCTTGACAGAGAATGAAGACTTGGAAAAAAACACACACTACGGAAAAATATAGCTCTGCTATATGAAAAGGATTTGACTCAAAATGTATTTAAAATCTATTTTTGAGTATTTTTAATTAAAACAGCACTTAAAATTAAAGAAAATTCTTTATTCAGTCACCAAAGGCTGAAAAAAGATTCGAAAGGCTTGAGTAGCTGTCTTCTCTCTCAAAAAGAAAGAACCCCCCCCAGTTTTCTGCAATGTTGGAGTAGATTTTTTGCAACTGGCAAAAAATATGATAAAATTTCAGTACAGTTCAGAAAGCCTTCTGCCCTTCAATAAACCATCTGATGAAATTCAGAGATATAGCAAGTTGTTTGTGATGCAAGCTATGGACAATAACATCTCATGAATAAGTTAATTTGAATCAAACATTCTAATCTATAAACATCAAAGAGGTCTGAATTTCTTTTCTGAAGACAAGTAAATCTGGGTTCAAATAAAAAAGGCCTAAGAAAAGAAAATCAGATGAATGTGTGAGTTGTAAAGTAAACATCCTTGAATCACCTGTAAGTTAAAGGATGATTGAGGTGATACAAAGTTGACCTCTAGGTCTTGACAACAGGATTGCTGAATTTTCATCTATTTTCAGACTGGACCTGTTTCAGAAGATACTGCTTCTGAAGGCCAGTTTATCTTAAGGGTATGCTATTTCTGAAAGCAAGAGGGCTACAAATTCATCATAAACAACATTAGATATTCCCCGACATATCTTACTCCAAACTTCTCAAGAAAAATATATTACCAGCAGAAAAAACCCTGATTTTTGCCCAGTTTATTACTATGTGGCAGAGATCGATTTTAAAAACCCCATCAATTCACACAGTAACCAAAATGTCTACATTGCCAATGGCCACATTTTAGGGGTTGTATACACAGAATATTTCTATACAGAATGGCACACTTTCCATGTGGGAACATGGGATATAACTTCAGGAAACAGATAAGCCAGTTTAATGTCTGACTGTCATATGAAAGCATGGCCCTACAAAGTCACTGTTCTAGCCCATCTTGCCTCCTCTTGCAGACAATTAGCTGGGTTAGTTTTTCCTCTCCTCTCCTGGAACAACTCATCTCAGCTTAGACCACTGCAAGAGCGATAGTGGCAGCTGCAGCTACCAATTAAATAAACTCAATTCTAATGTGGAAACACACCCTAATACACCCTACCTCTAAGCAAGCCGGTAGGCTGGCAGGGTGTCATACCAAACACTGTATTCTGCCTCTCAAATCTTCAAAGCTAACTCAAACTTCCACATTAATGTTGTACTGTGCCCTCTAAACAGCACAGGCTTTCCAGCAGTTTCAAAGTTTTCACCTATAAACCAGATGAATGAACACCAGGTTGAAAACCAGTTCTCACCAGGAAATCTGGTTCAACCAAGGTAATGGAATACAGCAACAAACAAAAACAGGGAGTATGAAAAATGAGCTGAAGTTAAATAGGAGTTTTCTCCATTGGAAACAGAAAGCATGGAGATCCACAGGAAGAACTTAAGTTTTCCAAAGCAAGAGCTGTATTCATTACAAGCATTTAAGATGAAATAAGAGCTTACCCAGTTGTTTTTTTTGCCAGCATAGATTTCCATGTTTTCTCCATACTGGGGCTCTTCAAGTAAGGTCTGATACTCAAACATGAGACGAGAGCTCTCCCGTAATCGGCTGCACTGAAATTGGTGATACTGCTGCACAAGCTCTTTCACAACAAGCAGGAGGCATTCAGGGTTTGAAGGATTCCAGGAAGCTAAATTCTGTTGAGTAGAAAAGAATAAAGAACAAAATTGTTTACAGCAATAAAAGACAAGCAATCCCCCTTCCATAATGATAGCAGAGGCACACATGTATGTGGAACCTTTGTGACAAAACTAAACCATAATAGTAAAATACAGAAGTTCTAACATGCTTTGGAAGAAAGGCCAGGTGAAACAGCAGAAGCTTAATGTAAAATAGGGGACCTACCACAAAACTGATAACAGGGCTACTACCAGGCTTATATAGGCCCAAATTACCATTCTATTCTTTCCTAAAATTATACTGTTGCATCTGGGAACTGGGAAAGTTTGAATTAAATTAAAACTGATACACAACACACAAGGATTAGGTAAGTACAACCTTGCACAGTAACTGATTCTAAAAGCAGTTCAACCAAGTGAATATGGCAAATTAACTACAGAAACTGCTCTGCTCCATTATCTCAAACAGTGGCTACATTCCCAGTGGTAGAGCAAATTGGTTCTTGGCTCTTGCCTCAACCTTGTAATTTATTTCACTTTAACTGTCTCTTCACTTGAATTACCTTGACTCACCCCCTTAACACAAATGTCACCCATACACAGAAGTCTCTTTAATATGCCTGGCAGAAATTTTTAGTACAGGTTCAATGTATTTCAAGAAATACAGCTAACAGAAATAAAAACGATAATACAATTAAGGTAACTGTGTCAGTAACACAGTAATGATGTTACCACTCCCATAATTGGCTTAGATCAGTCTTCTGCGCACAGTCAGTTTTATTTAGGAAGTATTTGGTGTTACAAACCATATCTAATGTGACCAATGTTGCACCTAGTTGACCCAAAATGGACCTATGTGAAAGACAAAGGAGGACTCACCCTGTAGTCCATGCTGTTAGGACACGAGACAGCACTGACTGAAAGTACCTAGCTGCTCATATGCTTTGCACTTAGATCTTCAAGCTGTTTTCTTGATACAACCTCAGAGCATGTTAACACAATCATGTGGCTTTTGGTGAGCTTTGAGTATAGGCAAAATCAATCTGCATTTCACAGAATCATGGAGTGGTTTGGGTTGGTAGGGCCCTTAAAGATGTAGTTCAGAGGAGGGACACCTTCCACTAGACCCGGGTGCTCAAGGCACCTTCCAACCTGGCCTTTGACACTTCCAAGGATGGGGTATTAACAGCTTCTCTGTGCAACCGGCTCCAGTGCCTCACCACCTTCACAGTAAATAATTTCTTCCTTATATCTAATTTTAATTTACCCTTTCTCAATTTAAAGCCATTACCCATTCTCCCACCTTTCCATGCCGTTGTAAAAACTCCCTTTCCAGCTCTCTGTTGG
>VZSR01001479.1:15280425-15364296 GCA_013398615.1 Brachypodius melanocephalos
ATAACAACTTTTGAGGGAAGGGATCTGAATTGTCCAGATACCCGTCTTCTAAACCAAGACACTCTCTTGAGGGCCCATTTAGGTACTAGAAAGCTGCATATAACACAGACATTTGACAACAAACTATCTGCAACAGAGTTTTAAATTGCATGAATTGTACAGTTAACATTAAGAAACTCAGAACTAGCAAAGATATCTGCATTTTACAACCATGTGATGATATAATAGAGTAGCTTAATAAAATTTCTTATCCATATTTGTATTCAATGTAGTTAGGTGCCATGTTACTTCTTCTCGTAAGCTACAGATATTTCATTAAAAAACTGCTATTTTGTGTAACATCAGAAGTAACAAATACAAGTAACAAACACCAGTGAACAGGTTGCACAGAGAAGTTCTTCAGTGTCTGTCCTTAGAGATACTCAAAACCTGACTAGACAAGGACCCGGACAGCCTGATCTCTCTGACCTTGCCCAGGCAGGGCAGCTGGGCTAATGATCTCTATGTAAAGGCTACTTCCAACCTCAGCTAGTTTTAACTTTATGGAGAGGTTTACAAAAAGCTCAAACTGCAGCAGGATTTTAGCAAGGTGAGACTCCACAGCTCTGGCCTGAAAAGAAACAAGTGAGTTTGTGTATAAATTTTATCTTCTCATACCCTGCAGAGGCAGATAGAAAGCTTAATTAATTACTCACTAGGCACCATGCTTCAGCTCTACAATGAAATTTACTTGTAGTCTGATCTCTAACTAAGATGGCTATTTCCATTAAAAAGGGATGTAACTTTTATTATTTCTGATGACTTTAGATATGTCCCTATGGAATAGTTTTATACAGACTTCAGTACATGTGTATGACGGCTTAGTATTTCAGGTGTTTCTCTTTCCATAACTTTATACTTTTTTCCCACTTAAGTTATATATATTAAGATCTTATCAAAATGAATTTTTCCTTTTCAGCATCATCACTTGAAACACACCAGTCTAATTTGTCAGTAAAAGCAATAGGAATTATGTATTGGTGTGTTTTACATCCATGAACAGCTACAGGATTGAACTGTATTCCTATTTTCCTCACTCTGATTCTGGTATAAAGGGCTGCTCAGCATGGCTCAAATGCTATCCTTGAGCCTCTGCCTTTAAAAGCTACCCCACTATCAAAGACTTCACAGTTGACCATGGCTTGATGTAAAAGTATTCTGTATTCTCCCCGTCCTAGACAGTAGGAACACTTACAAAATGAGAATACTATCATTGCCGTGATAAAAGCATAAAAGGTAATCCATATTCCAGAGGAATTGGTGACATACTAATGCAATTCATACAAGTTCCTTAAGTACTACAGTGACTGAAAGCCTTGTCCTACCTTGTCTGCCACCTACAGCTGGTAAAAATTTGTTTGAAACTTGAATCCATTCAAGCTTACCCAAATCTACAAAATATTAGAGAAAATCTGTCAGGTAGACAGCATCTTCTAGGAAACACATTTTCTATCATGCAGTCTGAAACCAGACGGCACATAACCTTAAATTTCCTGTTCCCAAGCTGCTGCTCAAATAAAACATTTCCAGAAAGCCAGAGGATGTAATATGCCAGTATGTATTGATATCAGCCAGACAAGTGGGAATAACCTTTCCTCCTAATGACATTGGTATAACACAATAGAAATGTTCTGTCAAAGGAAATGACCAACAGTATTTTAATAACTGACCTAAATGCAACTGAACCTTTTGTTTTTTAAATAACGTTACACTACAGAACAAAAAAAGAGCAAGAGGAAATCCATTGTCATTTGTGCAGCACAGAGCTAAAGAAGTGCTTGTTTCAAAGAATTCAAGAACATTGCATCAAAACAGTGTTCATTCTGTACTGCCTTAAAGCTACAGGAATTAAAATAAATTATTTGACTGTAGGATCCTTACTAAACACCTCTCATTCAGCAGCTCAAGTTTCAAACTGGTTATAAAAACAAATCTGAAGAACAATTCAACTGTCCACCCAGGACATACAAGAATTATAAGATTGTCACTGATGAAAGAAGAAACATACAAGGGCTACACAAATTTTCTGAAACAAAAGTTCCGATTTATATAGAAGGTTTTTAGCTTTAGAATGATATTATTCTAGTGCATGTTATTTGGCATTTGGCCACTACATTTCCATCCATTCTGTTAACTTTGCAGAAGGGCTGTACTTTCCACAAGATCTAAACTCATAAATTTTAACACAAACACGACCGAATAGAATGCCATGTCTATGTATGAATTTTCTTTTTACAAACCTTAGTGTAACTTACTTGCCCTAAGCACTAGGTTCATTCACCTGAAAACACTTTTAAACAACTTTACTGTAATCCAATTTCAACGGGATGTCAAAATAGGTGCTATATTGCTCTCTGTTTCACATAGCACTTTCTTTAATCTTCCTTCTGTTTTTGAAATCAAAGTAAGCAACTATCTGTAAAATACAGTGTTGAAATCTAAGGCAGAATTTGATTTGTCAGGTTTATCCCTTTTAGAGTGTCTAATTGCTACAATTTGAGCATCACAGAGATTGTTCTGAGGACACACAATTTGTTACTTTAGCTGATGAGAGTAGTGTCCCTGCAACAGTAAGCTGACCTTCTTCTTTAGAGGTACTTACTAAACAAGATTTTATTTAGTGATGCAGTATTATATTCACTATTAGACTCTGGAAATCAGCAAAATCTTAAACTTGGAGCAAAAAGAGTAGTAACCTGTATGCTTCATTTTCTGATTGTTTGTTTGCCTGAAGGCTGCATTCCAGCTCTAACAAATCCAGCTTTTTAAAAGATCATAGTTAAGAATATTTAACATTAGAAGAACAGAACTACTGATGTTTGTGCTTCATGGCTTCAAGTTCTGCTACAAAACTCAGATCTTGTATAAGTATTAAAATCTTATGCAACTTTAAGATCATGAGGTTTAGTTGCTACAACTTTAAAATATCCTGAGAACAAGAACACAGATCACTGAAGCCAAGAAGGTATGAAAACCCCAAATACAAAAACAACAAGAGAATTATGCCTATAAAAAATATTTGTTTTCTGTGGCTTGTATCAAAATCTTATGCCTTGCTTACAAATCTATGTGTTATCATTTTACCAAAATCACATGCATGTTGAAAAGAGTTGTTTTTTCTTTTCTGAATTTGCTATAAAATTGTGAATAAAACGGATTTTATAGAGAAAAAATAATTACAGTGACTGGGGTATTGACAGACTAAGTCACATATTTCACTCAATAAATCCTGTCTAATTTATTTAAAGATTTATTTAAAGATTTCTGCAGGCTTTCCAGAGAGTTAATAAAATTTAACAGAACACTCCTTAATGCATTTAAAATAAAGAAATCCAGACTTGGACACAATCCCTTGCCTTGTTTGCCAATAGATATCTTTAAATGAACTCTGCAGTGCAAATTCCCTAAGTTACTCAATAGTTAGCCAGTTAGACTGAAAGTGGCCCACTGTACAATACACCAGTTTGAAACAACCCAAACTGCATCTGCATCTAGCTCTGCATTCAGCTGAACCTGAACTCACATGATGGCCTACATGCAGAACTCAGATTGATTAGGACCATCATTTTTTCAGCCAATCATTGAAGAATATACCAGTCATTTCTGAGCACACAGACAGAGGATCAAATACACAATGCTCTTCTGTCTAGACACTGCTTGCATGTCTCTTCATGATCTCTGCTAACACTAGGAGAAACTTCATGCATCAGATCTTAATTTCAACCTTTCAGTTTTTAACTTCAGCTTTTTTTTTTTTTTTTTTCTTTTTTTCTTTTGGCTTTGCCACACTGCAACTTCTGCAGCTTTCATTTTCTAAGAAGATAATTGTTGTCTCATCTTAAAAAGTACAGAAGTTTTAGTAGCAGGTTTAGTAGCATCCAAAGATGACTGTATATTCTTGTGGACACAAAAGTCTGGTAATTTCATCTGTGACGACTGGACAAACCTCATTTTTCCAGTTAGGGAATAAATGAAAAAAGATCTACAGGAATAAATTCAAAATGGCCTGCAGAAAAAGTAATGGAGTGAAAACTTCCATATGATAGAGACCAGGCTCCATAAGCATCACTGCCCCCATAGTTGTAGCTACTGTCATACAGAAGATGGCAAATAACTATTTACCTATCCACGAGTAAGCAATTCAGCATAAGGAAGTTACATGCTCCTCCACGGTTGAAGTTTTCCTGGCTGACTCTTTTTATTATAGAACAAAGTTTCAGGACAAGGTCTTCAAGAAAACAGTTATCTAGATCTTAAAGTGATTAACTAATAGCACGTGCCTTACGCTATGTTTGCCCTCTAGCTCATGTGTGGCAACAGGAATGGAAAGATAGCACTCAATTACTATACAGACATAGGTGTCCATCAAATTGTCTACATTGGAGAAATCCAAGTGATTCAGGAGATCTGTTCTAACAATCTGCCAGATATTAAGTTAAACGATCTCAGCAAGGAGCATTGATTTTCACTAAGAAGTATAACCCCAGAGATTTTGTCGGGCTGCAAATTCAATTTGTGAATTCCCTGGCTCCTGATCCTGTCTTCTGACAGAAGTTGGCTGCACAGTACGTGAACAGTTTGATAGGGAAAGGTTTTCTGACATTCAGACATGACCAGAGTTGAGAAAATGACTTCACTTAAAGTTGGTATAAAAGGCAGAGTAGAGCTGCTATAAGGCCACCCACAGTGTGCAGTTTAAGCCATTTCAACAGTAACTCATTTAAGTGAGTAGCAATGGCACCAACTGGATTTCCAAAAGAGACAAGGTAAATTTGCAGCCTGACACTTATCAGTTTTAGTGAGATCTTACAGGTGAGGCAAGTGAAAAACCTCCAGCAAATAACTTCTCAGACCTATTAGCAAAGACATGCAGAGTTTAGCTTTCCAAAGATGCTGTACTAGACAACTTCTGGCAAAGAAACCACATTTAAATTTTGTTCTGGAACATTCTGTGCTTTGTATTCTTTCCTTCATCCTTCCAAAAAAGCTAATCAAGAACCTATGCAAACTACTCAGTGTCCATGATTACCTATTCCCCATTTTTTTTTTCACAATACAGTGGGCCTCATCTTCCATAAAGCTGCTAATTCACAGACTCCTTCACAGGTTATTGCTTATTTCATAACTCCAGGCAATGTCTGCAGCAAACTCTAATTCTACACTATCAGAAATGAAATACAGTAACAATTTCTAATTGATTTGAAGTTGTTTTTCTTTGAAATGTGTTTAAATACCCAGGTTGCCAGAATATCTTCCAGGAATGTGATTTTAAAGAAGACAGATTGCAACTGTTTTTCCTGGCTATACTACAGGAAATAACAGCAAGATCTTATTTTAAGTTAGTGTACTTCTATATTTCTAAGCAAGAAATTAACTTTCATGAGAAAATGTCAGTAAACAAAACCTCCCAAGCCTGTAACAGTGCTAATGCATTTCTATAGCATCTTTCATCCAGAATTATCATAAAGAATAATGTTAAGTACAGATTTGCATTTTGTTTATATCTCTGCACACCACATGCACACAACTTGCATCCTACAGTGGCTTAAAATCAGTACCAATGTAAGTTTTTACCCAAAATGAGAAAGATCACAGTGTGATATTAGCACTTATCTTCTGCATAAATACAGAGGAGAAACTGGTCCAGTGGTTACAGCATTAGCCTAGAAACTGGCATATCTGGTTTCAGTCCCCGCTTTGCTCTACTCTTCACAGGCCACCACAGGGAAATTGCTCACAGAAAAAGGCACGGGATAATTATCTACCATATGCTCACATCTTTCTATCAACAGATATTTTTCACAGTATTTGCAGGGCTGGAGTGTTATAACAACTTCAAAGGCTTCAGTTTCTTAGCAGCCAGCACTTAAACATCCTACAGGCTGCAGCTTCAAATCAATCACTGTAAACCTACATGCCATCTACTTGTCATCTTTTTTTCACAGGTTCTTCATATCCCTCTCCCCCAAAGCACCACTGGAACAACTTTCTGGAGTGATCTTCTCGAAATGATCATTTTTGGGCCCAAGCAAACACCAGAACTTAACATGTCATAAAAACAGTTCAACTCTGGAGCACTTCTGTCATTGCAAATACAACCAAAGAATTTACAGACCTTGTGTGCTCTGCTGCTGTGAATGCCAGATAAAAACGTTTGCACTAAGCAAAGCCTGAGATTGTCAGTATTTATTTTAATTTTTATTTTTGGCAAGAGGCTGTGAAAAACTGGATACTGAAATTAGAATAGCTTATAAACACCTAGTTGAAATCTCAAATACCTGACGGTCTTGAATTAGCAAGAAAATACAGAGCATGGAAACAACATAGTAAGAAATTAATTCTGCTTCGAGAAAAGCATCTTATATCATGCATGAAATTATTTTTCCTTTTTTCTTCCACAGGCTACACAGCGTGATTCTTAATAAATGATCCAATACCCAAAGCAGCTCTATAAGAGATCCCAGCAAATTTGACACACGGAGAACACTCTTCTGCATTCAGCTAGAATAAATGCAAAACTGCCCCTTAAGTACCATTCACCCAAAAAAGGAGTAAACTCAGCTTCCAAAGGTTACTCCAAATTTTTTTATTTCCTGCTGAAGGAGCAGTGAACAGGCAGGTGATCTTGGTAAGTTAAGGGTACTCAGGAAATCCAGAATCTGTGAAGCTCAGCCCAGAACATTTTTATGTTGCATACTCTTCCTGAAAGTGTCTGCCTGCTCCTCCACAGCGCTTTCTTAGAAGATAATCAGACCCTTAAAAGCTACAACTGCCGACTATCTAATTAATCTCCTAAGACTTGGCACGCAAAGGCATTTCTTGTCCTACTTTGCTGAGGAATTAGAGCAAGTCTTGTTTCTTTCCAGACCTCTCAGCACACCTCTCTCAGAAACAGACGATATCTTTACCTGATCCAAGAGGGAATTTCCTAATTCCCGCAGCACATATTAAATTCCAGGTTAGTGAATCCACTGCACTAATCATTAATTTCTCCATGTGAGGACACTGCACTTTTTTCCTCTGGGAGCTGGCTACCAGATGAGTACATATTTAACTAGACGTGGCAAGTAAAAGGAATAAAGCATGAAGACAAGAAAAATTCCCCCACAAGACAGGCACATGCATCTTTTACCTAAAGACTCACTTACCATGCCTTGATGGCAGTGTTAACAGGCCTCAACTCCTCAGACCCTCAGTGGACCAGAGAACAGACCACTGGTTATGCTTCACCTCAAGAGTCCCTTTCAAATAGCAAGTCTTTTACTCTTATCAGCTCTTGTGGTTTTTTCCTTTCCTGTCAACACAAGTAATTTTAGCTACAGCAAAAAGGCAGAACCTTCACAGCCAATGTTTTGGATAGCATCCACTAACATCCCTTGAGCATTTATCGTCGGGTGGCACATGCAGAACTGTTTTCTTCTTTCTTCAATTTTCCCCTTCCAAAATACCACAAATTAAAATCAATGTATAAAATGGTGAATCTCACTGCCATGAGAACAGTATTGCCATCTTTATTTTCACATCTGTACTACAAGAGGGTTTATAAGACCTTGAAAATACAGTCCCTAAAGAAAACACCTAGAAAATACCATTGTGTAAATTTTAAGATACTGGAAATCGAAAGTATTTCTCTACCATACCAGAAAAGTTATTGCAAATTAGCTTTCTCTTCTCAAAAAACCAGCACGAAATCACTAATTTTTCATTTATGAAAGTAAAATCTGCATCTCTGGGAAGATGGGTATACAGAAGAGTTCATGTAAAACTGTACAAACATTTATACTGCAAACAAAAGACTCAAGATGCTGACTAAATTTGAATTATATTTCTGTAGTTATCTCTAAAAAAGCTCAGATATGCCTGAGGAACTGAAATACAAGATAGCAAGGAAACACAGTAAAAGAACGTAAAGAATGAGTAAAACTAAAAGAGGTTTTGAAACAAATATAGGCTGAAACTTAGACCAGTAAAAAGGAGAGAAAACATATCTTCAGCCCTCCTTCATTTGGGGAAATGAATAGATCCTGTAAAAATCACCCTGAGTGCAGACATTTCTCTGCTCCAACCATATCTTCTGAAGGAAAGAACCTTCAGGGTACCAAACTTAAACTAATTTCATTAGAGAGAAGTGCAATTATAAATTATAACAGAATTCACAACCCAGAATTAAGTCAAATACAAAATTGCATTATTAGACAGAACGACCATTTCTAACTGTCCTTCTGTAATCAGTTAATTTAAAAGTTTTTTCTACTTGAATATTCATAAGCAATGACCAACTTCCTCCACAGAAAAATGAATTATAATAGCACATCAACGTGAATTCAATAGGCATACTGCACAGAATTTAAATGTATTCTCAATTCAGGAAGACTCTTCTAGAGTCTTTTTTTCTCAAAAAAAACCTCCACCCTACCCAAGCCCCTTGTAAACTTGTTTCTAAAAAGCTAACATGCTGTTGCCTTCACGACATGCCATTTCTTAGTGTTTCTGGAGTTCTTGTAAGGAAGCAGAGTGTATTGTGACAGTAACACCACACATAAAGGCCAGAATCCTTTCATTTTCCACTAGTTTCTCTGATAATACTTTTTTCACTGTTTTTAACAAAACACTGCTCAAGTAAAGCAGGATTACATATCAATAAACTGAAGCAAAAAATAGTCAGAAGAGTATCACCAGTTTGCTGGTTTACATTAAAGAATTATAAATGCCAACATATTATCATTGGACTCCCACACTTCCACCTAAAAGATGTTCTGCTTTCCTATGTCTGGCTTGGGATATCCAACTTCATATATTTGGTATGAACTATGGTTTGAAAGTAAATAATTTGCTGGAATTCATTAAACCACCCTTACCACTAGCAAGGACTGTATTTCCTACAAAGGAAAGACATGCAAACCTAAAGATCTTCTTCAGCATTTTACATTAAGATTTAAGCATCCTGTTTTTCTGGTCCAAGCTTCCAGCCCATCTAACTCTATTGCCATGAAAAATGTGGTCAAATTCATACGACAAAAGAAAATTATTTTTTCCTAAAACAATGCTATGAATGGAAAACCATAAAATGTTTTCTCCCTCTGTTTTACTAGTGCACAAGGATTAAGTCCTTCATCACATGCACTTTAGTTAGTATGGCAGAAAAACATTTTCTTCCACTTTGCCATCTCTCAGTCAAATGTCCATGCACATTCCTAATGCTCTCCAAAAACTAGTCTTTCCTGGACTGGAATACTCTACTTTAAACGCTAATATTCTGGATCTTTCATATTCTAGGGAGAAATTACATTATTAGAAAAGCTTGTGCCAAAAAATGAAAGGAAATGTTTCCCCCTGGAGCCCATTAAAAAACTTAGGGAATTAATTTTGCCTTCTACACCACCAAGATGTAAGCAAGAAAGGCAAAACTACGTATCTTAACAGATACTTTGTTCCCTTGAAATTCAAGAAGTACTATCAAACTATAGATTTTCTTCTTTTTTTTTTTTCAATTTCTGGATTCACTAGGTGAAAAGCCCAGCCAAAATGCTGCAATTAAGTAAAGCACAACTTTTAACCTCAACATATACTCTTCTGCTTAGGCTTTGAGATAGAAAGCCACGTTTTATAAACTGTGCTAGGAAATGCTGAAGTTCGGCAAAAAGAAAGTGAGGTAAATACATACAATGATTTTACATGAATAGAAAATGACAAAGTAATACAATGTGGCTCTCAGTACATTACAATCTCTCAGCCCTATAAATATCAGCAACTCTAGACAAAAAGGACAAAAGGCTGCAAGAGAAATTAAGACTAAAACAAGGAGAGAAAGGAATAATTTCCCAGTGTAGAAAGGTCTTGATGGACTCAAAGATGGAAAGATGACAGGAAAACCTTTCTTTCTGTCACTCTCTTGAACTCCTTCTGCTGGACTGTATAGCCACCATCTTCACCATGCATCTACACAGATAATCCCAACACTTGCTCTCAGCACTGTGTGACTCCTCAGAAGGACCTCCTGAGTGCTGGCCTCACACAGGCTGCAGTCAAGCTGGCCAGGCTACACCAGGAGAGGATTCCCAGCCAGGATCCTCTTTTGGGGATTTTTCAATTTAAACCCAGAACTTATTCAACTTGGCAGAGGGGCTGAACCAGATCAGCTCCAGAGGGTCCTTCCAACCTTAACTATTCTGTAATTTTGTGATTCCCTGAGTAACAGTGTGGAGCTCAGACACCAAAACCAGATCAAAATACATTCAAAATTACATTCTTTCAGATCTGGCTTTAAAAGGAATGCTGCACTGGCAAATCTCTATTGTTCGAACACATGGACAAAAATGCATACCGTAAGTGCTGACAATACTGGTCAAAAAATCCTTGGGAAAGGAAAGTTCCTGAGTAAATTACTTCTCTGATGGTATAAAATGTGATTTTTCCCCCCCATTGCCTATCAATACCAGACAAACTTCAGCAAGGCTGCAGTGACCATATACATATATATATATATATATATATAAAAAAAAAATATATATACACACACACACATGTGCACGCATACCTGCACTCCCCATATATACAAATAGGTAGGATCAATAGAGAGGGACAGGAATAAAAAAATTTCAGAATTAATGTTTGTTTCAGAAAATTAAATGTTAAATAACATGGGATTACAGATAAACAAAACACGTATTGACGTATAAACTGAAGACATGGCTGAAAAATGAACACAATAAATGGGAATATAAAGCAGTTCAAAACAAGGAAAAAACCTTCTAATAAATTGAAGGATCCAATTCTGCATTCTGTTTCACTTAAAATCTCCAAGTTCAGCTGAAGCCAAAGTAATTTAAGGCTTGCAGTACAAGAGCAGCAGGTTAGGGGGTCCAAGAATGAAACCTGCTGCTGCCATTTGGAATAGAGCACACAGAAGAGCTAAATAGGTTGAAGTTACCCATGCATTTCTCAGACAAGCAAAACTCACTGCTGTGGCCTTATATTTTAAAATCACACTTCGAAAACCATTGAGCTCATTGCCCTTATGGGGAGCTCTCACACTAGAACACATAACATCTGAATCCTTGCTAATAATACAACTGACAGACTTTTTAGAACAAAATAGTTCAAACAGCATTAGTTAAAAGAAGGAGTGTTTGAGCTTTTTTTGGAGTTACTGTGAGCAGGAGGACAACTGACACTGTTAAACTTGTGTCTCATGTACCTGAGTAAATGGAAGAACAATTAATGGAAGAGGGGGATATTTAAAAGATCTCTTCACTACCCATTAAAAGCTAACTCAGCAACCAACAGAAATAATGATTAACACTTTGAACAGAGACACAGAAAAAATACAACCTTCACGACAGTCCTCATATAGCCAAATGAGTCTAATAAGCACAAATACAAGAACTTAAAAACAAACATTGGTCTACACAAGATATAGAGTGTGACAGCCAATACACTTGAGTAGCACAATGAGCTGAATTAACTGCACTGTGACTGGAATCTGTACTCAGTATCAACAATTACACAAGGGAAAACAATCTTCCCAATGCTCAGTATGGGCATGAGAACTGCAGCGGCCTATTCTCTGAAGATCTGTGATGACAGTATCTTCCTCCCATGCAAATGCAGCACTAAGTATTCCCACAAGGAATATGCTACATACTAGTCCACAAGGACATATTAAGCACTTAGTAGGCTTCAGGAAATGCTCATGTTCTCTTGCCTCCATTCCCACTAAGGCTACTGAAGCCTTTTTGATAGGAATGGGTGGGCAAAATAATTCTGGGGAGACTAGCTGGAGACCTGAAGTAGAATACTAAGACATCCATTTCCTTGATCTGACAGTTACCTTGCTTATACTTCCATTGTATCCTCTTTGCCAAACAGAAAATAGTTCAAAATCATTGGAAAAATGGGGTTAACATTTTGAATAAGCACTCCAGCTATTAACTGGCTCACATTAACAATCAACTAGGCTAACATAACAAACAATTCTTGTTACTCAAACTGGCGTCATTGTAATGAGCTCCAAATTAATCTCATCCGTACACAATCACTAATCTTGTTGTGTGCCAACTGAATTTTTAATCAGAACAGAGTGAATCATAGGTTGTTTTTAAAATACATTTCTAATACTTGTCATCCAAAATGAATAAATACTAGAGCAGGAAAGAACTTTTCTATTTACATTCTGAGAGGCTGATTTTATTTATGCATACTATACATGCAAGTATCAAATGCATTTGATAGGAAAACATTCTTAATGACAATAAAACGTTAAAATGTTTCTTTTTAATAACTCTTTGAGCATGAACAGCACTACCAACCTAAATAATTTAGCCCCCTGACTGTAATTAAAACTGAACGACAAACTGAAAGGACCACTTGCCCCACTGTTGAAATGCTCTGGAATGTCAACATCATCAGCATGCACACAATTAGACCCTGTGACCAGCAGAGTAACCACTACTGGTGAGACACATGTAACAAAGCACATACTTTGCAGTGCTGAACTTGAGACTCAAGCTGAATTTCAAATCCAACTGACTTTAACATTTGTGCAGGACACAAAAGCAAAGCTAAATTCCAATAAGCATTTTCAACTTGATTGTGCAATTGCAGCTATCAGTTCAAGAAAGCATTAGCTCTGCTTATAAAACAAGAGTGCTCAACACATCAGTCTACTGCTGAAATACTGGCCTAATCATTTAGGACTTCCCTGGGGGAAAAAAAAACAAATCCGAAACATGAACTATTCCTCTACAGCATTCAGTTTTAAAAATGCAGTATTTCTGGAATCTTGCTTTAGCTGTCTGGCGAACAGCTGCTTAACTGAACACCTATTAATTACCATGCTCAGATGAAAACCTAACTGGAAGGTCTGCCCACGGCCATGGAAACTGAAGAGTGACTGAATCAATCTGCAACACAGCCATTCAAATATCTTTGGGGAAGCCTACTGACAGCCTTCATCAGAGCAACACAAGCTTGAAGAATCTGGAGTACCTGGTTCTCCTTTCAAGCTAAGCATAATGCCTGACTCAAGCCATCTAGCAAGTGATGGATGACTTCTTGGAAAACAAGACACTCAGACAGATGAGAGCAGTGCATGCAGGCTCAATGTCAGAATTCCCACATATCCGATGGCACATATTACTTAGAGACTGTGCTCCTCATTGAATAACATCTACATGCTTTTGTGCATGGTTGATACTGTTTTGACTGCCAGGAACTGTTGCATTAGAAGTATCTGAAGACCGCTCAAGATTAAAATCATTAAATTATGGTCAACGTGCTAATCTGTATTTTACTCCTAGTCAGTAGACAGCTATATTAACACATTTAAGACTTCTGCTAATATCTTAGAATTCAATTAAAATTATCTTCATCAAACAGTTCTCACATTTGTGGAAACATGGGAGCTATTCAAAGACTTAGCAAAATAAGCAAATTATCGTTAATGCAACATTCTGAAGAAAAAAATCTACAAACCATATGGAACCTAAAACAGTGAATGCAAAACCAAAGGTACACTATGTAGATCACAGCTGTGAGGTGGGAATAACATGCTCCAATACCATCAGGACAAACTGAAGGTTACATTTACAGAGTGAATGCTTCAGCAAGGCATAATGACCAAAGGAATACTGTTGGCTTGCAGATTTCTTCTTTGGTTTGTTCTGATTACTTTCAAATAGGCTGGTTAATATCTCATCACGTATGAAGAAGCAAATGGCTCTTCCAAGTTGCTTTCCAACAAAAAAGACAAGAAGTTAGTTCTGTGCTTAGGCAGAAAAAAAGCAACACTACCAAAAGAAGCACCATTGATGAACCATGTAAGAAAGAAAGAAAAATAAGGATGTTTTTATCTTCAGAGGTTTTCCTGTAGATCACAACTGTTAGCAACTTAATATCACATGAGAAATATGGCATCGTACCACTCTCAGCAAGCTTCTCCATCTGAACAATATTTCTGCAAGATGTCTCAAATAATTTCATATCTCATTTGCAATTTGTTATTAACTTCTGTTTTCCAGTACATTAAAATGTGCTTCTCTTCTTTTAGTATCAACAATAAAAAGTAGTTGCTAATGTGAACACTTCTCAGGAGTTTGTAAGATTGTGAAACAAATGGGAAAAAGAGGAAAATAGAATTGGTAAATAAAGGAGTGTGAAAACAATTCTAACATTGCCACAGAAAGAGAAACCTTTTCTACAAACTAGCATAATGAAACAGCTGTTCATCAGCACCTCCTACCCAAAGGAGTTTGAGAGCTTAACAACAAAGTGACCAGAAGAAAAGAAATATGACATTCACTTTTTAAAGTTCTATTAGGTATGCTAAAACTAATTATTAAACCAAATTCTTCTGATTCTTGTATATAACTTACCATGAAGTGAAAGATAAAACCAAAACTCAACACTTGTGATGCCACGTTCAACCCCCATCACGAACACCCACACCACAGCACAACAGCCACCAACTTCCTTTGGGGAGCTCTGGAGATGTACTCATAAAGCACAAGAGGAGCTGCAGGTGAGGGCTCTGCTGTGTCTCATTAGTAACTACTAGTAAGTTGTGAGAGGGAGAAGTATTGTAAAAGCATAAGCACTGACAGATTCTTCTAAAGCCTTCTAAAACAAGGCTTTACTACTTGTGACTAACTGTGACAAGTGAACAAAATGCTTGATTTCAGGTTGTAGTGTTTCTTCTTCTGCATTAATAAGGCCGTATAAAAGTATTTTCTCATTAATTTTTGTTCATCCCACCTTTTAGATGGCCATTTCTATGTCTAGATAACCCTAACACACATGAGCAGAATATTTTTACAGATATTCTAAGTAACAATTATAAAGGTAATATTGTCTTGATTAAAATGTTTTAAACTTTGTCCCTCCCCCCCCCGTTAGAGATTCAACTTTAAATCACTTTAGAAAGTAATGTGTTTACTGTCAAAATACCAGTGAGATAAAAGGTATGTTTCTTTTTTATTTTGCACTGTTATAAAATTCCTCTTGCTGAAGTTATTCTAAAAAAGCAAAGTCTCTCTGCAAAGTAAGGTTCTCCAAGAGTAAAGTACTTACATGCAAGGCAGAAGGATCTGGCAAAAACTCAGCATCCTCTCCAAAGATAAAATCTGGTGGCAGGTCAGGATAGTGAGCATTAAAAATTATATCCCCTGAAAAGCAATAAATGAAAACATCATTTGCATTTTTATATATGTGCCTATGAATAAAAATTAAAATAATCACATAGAACACACATTTTTAACACAGATTTTAACAGCTATATTACATATATTTCATGTATATATAATTTTTACAAAAATTCACATGCAAGATAAGCATCAGATGTTTTGGGGGATGAAGTCAAATTCCTGAGGCACAGCTTCTTCCTCCTCTGCAAGCAATAAAACATAAAATACAGTATTGCTTTGTATCTCAAATGGCAATTCGAACACTATTGAGAGTTGCCTCAAAACACCGAGTTAGAAAAGTGATCTTGTTTTAATAAAAAGTACCATATTTAGATGGCTGTGTTTTGTCTATTAAAAGTCAATTGCAAACTACTAAGATCACGACTTTCAAAATACCAGAGCTTTTAAAAATTAGTAGCACTTACTCCCTCTCTTCTCCTCACCACCGCCAACTCTTAGAAGGAAGAATACACAGTTCAATAGGAACCATTCCAACTACCCAAATTCTGGCCAAAAGAAATGCAGTACTGCACATTTAAATGGAGAGATGAAAATTAACTGAAAATATAAGACTTCATCACAGCTTGGCACTGAGCTCTCATCTTGCCAGTGTCACAAGATATGCAATTAAAAGAAATTTGGGTTCTAGTATTTCACTAGTACACATACTTCAGAGTTCGTATAGATCAAGAGGTGGTCATATGCATCTGAGCTTTCAGAAAAACCCACCCACTGCTAAAAAAAATAATTAAAAATAAAAATATGTGTTTCTAGCCTTACTTGTCTACTTCCCCATCATTCTTTATGACTATACGAAAGAATAACTGAGCTTTTGCATAAAACAGACTTATGAGGTAGGAGACATTAGGAAAAAAGACTGCCGACTATGTGTTACAACTCATTTAAAATCCCCACAGCAAAGTAAAACCAACATGGCAATCCTTATAAACAATTCTGTTCAGAGAAAGTTACACCACCTTTTATTTCTTAAAAAACTGTGAATGCAGAACTGGAGAAAAGCATTAGATTAACAAATCTTGCAAAGCCACATTGCTGGCTCAGTGATGTTGCCATCTCAAGGCATTTAACATGATGGTTTTAATTGTGGATATTGTGTAAACTTATCTCGGCCTTAGCTGGAAGCAAGGATGCCATGAGGACTAATTGCAGAGGACAAAGGCTGATGACCAAGAAGCCACAGGCCAGATTGGAGTAGGTATTCCCTACAATATGGCTCCATATCACAAACTCACTGATCATGCGATGAGTCGAGCACAGTGTGGGTTTCTCCTGTCCGCACTCCCACCTTCCTTTCACAGCTGTCAGGAGCACGTGTAAGTATGGGGTGCAGAAAATAGCAGAGGTCTGCCAGTTAAAATTCCCAACACACCCCAAATAAAACTAAAACCTTTCATTTCATTTAAATTTCATTTGAAAGAAGAAAATGGGCACCAGCCCTGGAGGAAAAGGCATAAAATTGCAACAGGAAATGCATCTATATTAAGAAAAAATAATTACTAGATTGCCTAAACTGTAACACAGCATTGAAGTGTTCAAAAAAGTTGATGTGTACTATATTGGCTAGCTCCTACACCACCACGATGCAATCCTTTTCTTGATATTTACTGCAATTAAAATGTCATGCATGGCTCCTTTCAACAACCTCATCAATTCCTACATAAAGAGCAGCAAACTTGAAGCAAACTGAAGGAGATTCACCATTCTTTGCCTGAGTTTTGAAAGAGGCATGTTACGACTAACTCAGAACACAGCACAATGATAAAGCTTGGCCCATGACTTAGGCAGCCCAATGCTACTCCAAAAGAAAGGACTGTAGCTGTGCTTCTGCCATGCTCCTATGTGATGCCAAGTAACTCATTTAGCACACACTTTTCATACTGCAGGTGATAGCTGCATGCTTTTAATTCCTGCTTTAACAGAGCTGGTGAAACAGAGTAGATAGATGTATCTACAGCTCAGCTCACTTACGAGCTGCACTCCAACTACACACATACTAAAAAAAGCTGTTAGAATAAAAGAAGGATCAAAATAACAGCATATTTTTGATGTTACACCTCCATATTTGATAAGTGAAAAACTATTACAGAACCTACATCATGAGGCAGCTTCAAGACTCTGCTTGAGTAGTGAGATTGGCAATAAACCATTTCCACCTCTATGCGCTGCACAGTAAGGGTGAACCTCAGGAAATCCGTGGCAGTAGGTGCACCATGGAGGTTCAAGTAGGTACAAATTCTTCCCTTACACAGAGTGAACTCACAGCAGCTCCCAGAACACCATTATATGTGCTCAATATAACAGTAAATTAAAGTTGGCAATATTAGTTTAGCACGCTAAGTGGTAAACTTTAACCATTTGGGGTTCAGGTCACCTGTGTATGCCACAAAATGATTTGTGCTAGATGATCAGGGACATGGTACCCTCTTCTGACCACTCAGCTGTGATGTGTGGTCACACATTGCAGAGGTCAGGTACATCACATTGCAGCTGGACAAACCAATCTATTACCTATCTCACGTGCTCATATTTGTTCTTTACCACCTTCTGTCAGACCCCTTCTTCCACTAAATATCAGTAGCATTATTAGTCCTTATCCACAGTGAATGATCAGCAATGCAGATACTTGGATTTTAAAAGTGTTCATGACCTACTGATACCAAGGAACTATTCAGGTACAATGGACAGAAGTAAAAATTAACAGAGTAAAATTCCAGAGTAAAAATTAACATTCTGATATTTGATTTTCTGTTACTCATAATTATTTCTAATTGCTAAAATTGCTTCTACTTATCCAGGGTAAATATGCCTCAAATCCAAATTCCTAAGCCCCTTCAATAAAAGTCACTTTGGGACCAAATATATCAATATTAATGCCAATGTGTGTATCAAGATTATTTTGCCTATAGCGTATTCAACTTCCAAAAGGCCCCATGTTATATAGCTACATAGGTTCCCTAAGCTTCAGAATAAATAAAACTAGTATTTCAGTGCCTGTTAATTATACATTCATAAAACACTTATTGCTGAGACCATACTCAAAATATTTTACAATCCCACTAAAAAACTAAAAATGATGGCATTGTTCTCATGTTCTAACTAAACAGAAATATATCATTTATGCCCTCCTTCCTAGAGTACCATAGGTTTTTAGCCAAATGTAAACCCTAATTTATTCTGCTGCAATCAAACGTCACACAGGCCGGGTGACAATTTAATAAAGACAAAGAAATACAGGATAAAATTTTTCCACTTCAATGTTAACAGTTAGAAAAGAGCAGTGATTTTCTATCACCAGTGGCTTTCATTCTAGAAGTTAAAGACAGCATCTCACTATTAAAGATTTGACCTCAGAATAAATTTTTAACATATTTAAAAATAAAGAAAAAAAATCCCTCGGTTAAATATTATTCTATTAAGTCGCACTTCTGCCATGAATCCAAAGACATTTAGCTAGTTCCTAAAACAAAGGAAAAAAGAACCTTTTTTTTAACCATATCAGACATCCATACACAGAACCCCCAGTCTCTCCAACTTTTCTGCTCTGTGCTCTCCCCTTCCATGCAGTCTACTTATGTCTTGCTAATTTATATACTAGAATAGAAAAGGTAACACCTTTGACTTTAAAAGGCTGAGGCACCAATGAAAGCATCTGCCCTGTTCAAAACTATGAGCCTAAATAACAGCAGCAAAAACACACAGTAAGAAATCAGACTACAGATTAAGGGCATCCATCCTCAAGCGGAGTTTTGTTCTTGTTAAATATCAAAACCCCGAGAAATTAAAACTGCAGTTAATAGTTTGCTTGGCAGGGCTATGACGTGTCAATAAAAAATGCTTCATTACATTCAAATGAAAGGTATTTAAACAATCACATCAGCAAACACCAATCTGGTTTTACTTCACATAAATATTAACAAGAGCCTCTGCAGTAAACTTACAAAATATAAAGTGCTAAATATTTTGAATCACAAGTTAACATTTGTCTTGACCTACTAGAAATAGCCATTTTTATAACACGTACTTTATTTAATCCTTACATGATATTCTGTGGCTCACCCTCTTCAAATATAACAGTGCTAGGGTAAATAAAAGTAACACTTTTAACCAATAAAGTCATTTGCAAAATTACTCTGCTTAGAGTTTGGGAACAGTTACCATTTTAACCTTGGAGGAAAAAAAAATGAAAAAAAAAAACAAACCAATACAGCCCTGCATTCCCTGCTCTTCTCACCCAAATGACACAAATACCTTTTTCCTTGCATCTCCAGCACAAGTTTCTATTTTTGCATACGTTTAAATTCTGTTTGTCCTTATTCCCTTGATGGAAGGCCAACTGTGTGGTACTCCACAGTACTACTGACAATGACCATTCCAGTGTAAGAGCAAGGCAAGCAAAACTGTCACACTCAACTTATCTCATTGTAGATATACCAGCCAATAATTACTTTGATGGAATTACATTTCCAATTATCCAAAAATATTACTTTCTCTTCCTTTCTTTCTCCTCCAGGCAATAAGCATTAAATGTTGAAAATGTTTTATTTCACAGAACTTCAAAAGAAAAGTTAATTTGCTCCCCACAGACAAAAAGATAGAAACATTAATACTTAAATCTATACCTTCTTTTAAAACCCACATGGGCTGTTCCCATCTATCAAAATACACAATCAAGTGTAACAGAGAAATAAGAATTGACTACAAGTAAGATAGGTGTTTCTCAGCAAGAAACTGAGAAATTTCTAAAATCCCTACAATTGCTTTCCACTGGCTATACAGTTTTTCCTCTCCTGGTAACTTCATTTTGGGGGAATTTTTCTTTTTTTTTAAACCATACTATACATTTGTAGTACTGAAAAATGTTATGCTAGGAGTGCTGCAGCATTAACATCTCTGTTTAACCAACAGCAGGAAAATTAGGAAGCAGCCTACCAGTTAACTTCCCAAACTCTACTTTTGAAAGGATATCTCTATGTTTCAGTTTCTTCTGACACCTGCAGCCAGGCTATTCTTCTGGCAAGTAAAAGATGTTTTTGAGCTTAATTGAAGACTTGATGTGCAAATTGAGATATCAAAAAAAGAAAAGGCAGAAAAGTCAGCTTAAAGACTAAAAACCATATCATAATAGAGGGACAATTTGAAAATAAATTATTTGATTGCACTAGAAAAAAACAAACCAACTTCTGAGCACCTCTGATACTCTAGAAGAAATTCTAGCTACTCCATTGCATGCAAAGCTGTGAAAGACCAAGTCTCCATAAACTTGGTGCAGCTGATTCAAGTTATTTAGTCTCATCTGAGATGCATCAAGGCACATCTACAGCAGCTGTGGCACATGGTTTTCAAAGAGATCAGTGCCCTGTGGGTCAGAAGCTGAAAGGGCCAAGCAAGGTATTCTTGGGAAAGTCAGAGTTAAGATACCTACAGTTAGGTTAATGAATCAAGTCCCACTTTTCCAACAGAAGAAAGAAATATATAGGAAGAATTTGCTGGATGTTATTTTCATTTTTGGACAAAGGGTTGCAGGCGTGCGTATTTTTTTCCTTTGACTTCAACCGACAAATGCTGTTATAGGAGGAAAAAAAAAGAGCTGTAAGACTACAGAAAGCATGTTATTTTGTAAAGTGGGCAAACCTGCAAAAATGGAGTAATATTAAGTAAACTGATCCCAAGCTGAGCAAGAAGGCATCAAGACAATCTCAGTAACTTGCAGTTCTGTAGCTGGGCAACTGGTTTTTCAGAAATCTTAGTACTAGAATTGAAGTCGACAAAGATGAGAACAACAGATAATTCAAGATGGGATAATATACTTGTAGAAGTTAAAGCCAGGCAACACTGGAGAAATTAAAACAGAGACACTGGGTGGGTGAGAAAAGGAAATGTAAAGGTAAAGGATAAATAGATTCAAGTAAATGGACCTGAGACCATCACCAGTATGTGCAGCCCAAACAGGAGATAAAGGGAGCAAAGAACAAGGGAGCACAGCATGACAGCAATACTGCTATGGAGGCCTAATGCAAAATCTTTTAAGCCTCTGTACGTACACACTCGTACATAGATACTTCTAAGGTCGCTTCTCTTGATGAAGAAATGCGCTAAGACTGAGAGCTGCAAAATCTTCTGTAATTTACTTGCTCAAGAGAAGACGAGAACATAAGAAAAAGTGAACAAAGAACCCAAGTAAGAGTAAAGTAATTATTTAAAAGGGGAAAATACTGTTGTAAACTTTGTATTCAAAGAAGAAATAAGTGGAAGATTAGACTCTCTTGACACTCTCATGAGGTACATTCATCAGATAATGAACAGGTTACTGAGGGAAAAAGATTACTCCTGCCATGTAAAGCAAGACTCAGCCAAACTTCAGAAAACTTATTGCTTGGAAAAATCTTTGGTAAGTTGCATGACCCAGCAAAAAGACATTATCTCACAGGTAACCTAAGTATAATCTGAATTTTAGCAACCAGAAAGTCTTTCCCATAAGAGCCTCAACCAAAATACAGCCTGTGTAAAACAACCTAATGGTGCAAAAAACACCAACACATGCATTGCAGCAACATACTTATGAGAACCTTAAATCTTACAGTAACTTGAAAAATCATTTTTACAATTGTTTATTGGCACAATAAACAAATGTTTAGCAACAAACTTGGCAAAGCAGCCTTTAAAGGGCCAATAATGAGGTTAGGCTGTTCTCTATATTTATCTTTTTGTTTGTTCTTAATTACTTCCTTAAAATAGAAATCTACAAGATGACTGGATGAAATTACTGAAAGAGTCCCATCGCAGGAATAAAAACAGATGAAACTTTGTACCATGTACTATGGGCAATATTCTTAGACTGGTTAGGAAGCAAGACTTATTTCCTCCTTTAAGGCCCATTACTAAAAGGAGTAAGAATTTAACAAACAAAAATCAGAAGCAAAAAATTAAAATCTAAGTTTCAAATGAGACAAAGGAAATGTTCTTCAGGATCAAGGAAACCAAAGCGGTGGCAGTAGAACCTAGAGCTATAATCCACTCACATAAAAACAGTGAAAATCAGACAGAAGATGAAAATACTGGAGTTCAAGAGGCCACAGAGAACAGTAGCATTGCAAGGGCAACGCATTGTTTAATCACTGTGAAATTCCAGATGACAGCACTCAAGGTCAGAGAGAGGAGGCATTAGTGCCTGAAAAAGAAAATGTGAAGAGCAAAAGCAAAAAAACCCCTCAGATTCCCTAGCAAGCAGCAACGAAAGCTTGAGTGAAAAAGGAAAGCCAAACCCAAGATATTCCAAGGTTTTCTGGAAAAAAAAAGTTATTTGATACTAAATGGCATTTTTTAATTATAAAGACTATTGCAGCTTATAACTTTGCTTATTCTGACAATTTCTGTTGATACCTGCATTGATGTTTTATCAACTAAGACTGAAATATCTGCAAGAGTTACAGAATTCTTCACCTTAAAATACACAAATACTTCCTCAGAAAGAATACCAAACTTTTCTAAGCAGACACTGTGGTCCAGTTAGCAATAAAGGATAACTCTGAACACCACACAAAGGAAGTTTTGTCCCAGAAACAGAGATTCAACCTCTTACAGGGTATTACAGACAGTCTTCCAGAAATTAAAACTCCAATTAAGAACTCTGAAAAACTCAAATACAGAGAAAAGCATGGAGTTTAATGCAACAACACTGAGTACTGGATGAACTCATAAAAACAGTATGGCCATCTCAGATTTCAACTGACTGTCTAGCAAGACTAGGCTCAAGTTTCCTAAATATTCTCATTATGAAAACAAACAAAATTATTTCCCTTAGAGAAGAAAATAAAGTAAAAGCGTCTCCCTGAAAGCATCACTTGAAGTGTGATGGAAGAAAATTAGTATGAGAAACTAATTTATTTTAAACACTGGCATAGTATTTTGTTGAGTATAAAATTGTGGTCCAATCTCCAAGGTCCCTGCCTGGAGATGAGTAACTGTTTAGTGTAACATTCCAGCAGCTCTGCATACTTGCAGAAGTAAGGTGAACATGACATCTTTAAAAACCCCATTAAACAGCCAACATTAGCCATTCTGAAGTCACAACATGTTTGCTCCTCCCAAAATTTACAAAGCAATTATTTTACACTACAGGTAGTTAGCCTTGCCTGCAAGTCTACACCTTCTCCCTTTTCAAGACGCTGTGAACTTTCTGGTCTTTTGGAAAACGGGACTGCACTGTGCAGTCACACTTCCCTAAAGCTGCACACCAACAGTTTCCAACACGATGGGATTGCTACAAGGGTGCCTGTGCAGTGGCAGCGGTTATGATTGATGATATCCAAAGACCTGATCTGTTGCAAAGAGGATGTAACGCAAACCACAAAGGAACTACACACTTCAGCCTGTATTTGGTACCACATCTGAAGCCCATACACTGGAGATTCTGAATGCTTTCAGCTAATCTTTTTATTCTGGCAGATTTTGCAACTTTCCTTTGCAGAAATATTCTGCCCTTGAAAGATAACATATCTAGCAACAGCCTACAACAAAGTATCTAAACATCTCTGTTTGCACACTACGGCTGCCTTCCCCTGCCATCATTACAGATCCAAACACAAAATTATTAAAGCTTTCTTGAATCTGCTCACATCACTATTTATTCCACATGCTGTGAGATTTAATGATTCATAGCATTTTCAAACATGTAACACTGAAATATAGAGGATTATTATTACTTGAATTCACAGCTATTATTAGACACCTCTGAAAAAGATACACTTGTCTACACCATTTTCAGTTCTTTGTTAAAATATGTAACATTCTCTGTAGTTTTTGGTTTTTTAAAAAATTGTTTATTTGATACAAAAATTATAAGAACACTGGAGAAAAAACCCCAGATTTCTTGATCCTGAAATTTAATGCATATTCTATAATCATATTTCTAGGTACTTTAACTGGAGTTCAGTCATTCAATATATGAATATAGTCTTTATGCCTGTGCACTTGCATATGGGCATTTTAGTCTATCCATTTTCCTGTATGAATCAGAAACAGCTTCAGCCTCTACTTGAAATAAGACATCTCTCTGAATGCACAAACATGGCCCTGTATAAGATGATACCACCATAGAACATCATACCACTCTATATAGCATGTCATCTAGTGAAATTTATTTTGACTTGATCATAGTTGTCAAACAAGACTCAAGTGGAATCTACTACACATTGCAGAACACATCAAGACACAACAGGTTGAGTTTACTACACATTGTAACAATTTTTAAAATATAAGTTATACCTGGGAGGGCAGTTGGCTTCATACAATACAGCCATTACTTACAACACTTTTGAACAAATGCAGAACCACTTATTTTGTCTAAAATAATCACTAGCTAAGACTTAAATCTTTGCATTTTATTTTGTGAGAAAGAATAATTAGTAAGCCTCTTGAGCCATAATTTCATCTATTTAGAAAAGTCAAAATAGCTATAGTAGGTTGATACATGAGCCTGGCTCCTCTCTTGAACATCTGAGTAAGCTTCCAGATCAACTTCTGGGAAAGACAACTTTCCTTACATGTGCCAAATGGAAGCTTTAATGTACTTCTAGAATATAAGGAGCTTAATTGTGTTGATTTCTGTTCATAAAGGATAAGGACTTCCAGAGCATGACAGTGTAAAAGAACCAAACAAAAAAACTGCAGAAGGAATACAGTAAAATTCTTAATACTTAAAATGTCTTGGAGAGCTACAGCATGTGTATGATGCAGTCTAAACAGATACTATCAAAGCAGTGTTTCAAATGCCTACCATTTCTGTTCACACCAAATACCTGCTCCTCCAGACAGCAGACTCTCACAGGCTCACAGGATGGCTAAGGTTGGACAGCACCACTGGGGACTGCCTAGTCTAATCTCTCAGCTCAGAGCAGGGCAAACAGAGATTGCTAAGGGTCATGTCCAGCTGGGTTCTGAATAGCCCAAGGATGCAGATACACAAACCACATAAGCTCTGAGCACAGTCTGTTCCACTTTTTGACCATCTTTGCAAAATAATTTTTATTCTGTTTGAATGGAATTGTCTACATTTCAATTTGTGACCATTTCCCTTCAGTGACCGCCACGGAGAATAGCCAGGCTTCTTCATTTATTCACATCAGGTATTTATAAATACTGGCAAGATTTGCCATGAGCCTTCTTTTCTTAAGAAGCTCCAGCTATTTTAGCTTCTCCTCATATAACAAATCCTCCAGTTATTGGTCATCTTTGTAGTCTTTTGCTGTACTCATTGCAATATGTCCATGTTGCTCTGGTAACAGACGGACCAGAATTGGACACAGCATTCTAGCGTGGCTTTACCAGAGTCTCCCTAAAACTATAAATGCCAAGCTTTGAATTTTACTTTATCAGAAATTCTTCATCCTCTCTCATTCTTCAATGAGAGATTAGAGATAAAAACAACACAATCATTTTTTCAGCAGTTCAAGTGTTTAGAAAACATTACCTTCTAAAAATATACAGAAGCAAATTTTATTCTAAACCTTTGAAACAAACAAAATACACACTAAGAGTGGGCAAATGAATAGCTATCTACAGGTTCTCTAAGCATAAAGATGATTTAACAATACCACTAAATAAGAAAAATCAAATTCACATTTCTCTAATCTGGTCAATTATACCAATCATTGTTTAAAGATACTTAATAAAACAGCAAACTAACATCTTTTATTGGAGCTTAATTAAGATTTATTGCTAAAAGAGACAGAAAGAAACAACACAAAATATATACAACTTATAAATGAAATGCAAAATGGTCATGAGATTGTCTTAGTCATAACATTTTATTAGAAAGATCAGGGCTGTAGGTTGTGACTTTTGGTTTTTAGAACTCATTTTTCACAACTGTAGTCTCACAAAAGCCTTTAAATTTTTCTTAAATATTACATATTCTTGATAGTTGGGTGTTCTTGGAACTGAAGCTTTAAGAGAAAACAACAAACATATGTATCTCAAAACTCATAAAGTTAGACAGACATACTGGAAAATCAGAGAGACATGGAACACTGAAAGAAAAGCCAAGATGCAGCTGCAAGAATTTTTAACTTACATTTGAGCGTTTCTCCCGCATAAGGGATATGTAGTTTAAAACGATCACAGCTGGGTCCAGGGGTCAAGGATGTACAGCTAAAAATGAAGATAAGAAAGAGTGTGCTAAGCAGTTACAGATGGTAGCAAACACTAACATTATTCTACAGGATACAAATGACTAATAGTAAAGATATTGTGACTACCAGAAACACTCATCCTTATGATTCTGAGAAAGGAGAAAAAGTGGGAAAGATGCAGGAGGCCCATTCTCTTTTGAGCAGCAGTTCTCACAATAGCATAAATGTTAGGATTCTGCCAACTCGCTCCCATTTTATAAAGAAAACATACATGTAAAATGCTCTGGTTTGAATGTGTAATCAGAATGCTATCAATTAGTCACTCAAAGCCATCAAGTTCTCAGCTTTGTATACAATTTCACAAGTCATAGCTCTTTATGTCACAGTAACATGGTTACCTGCTCCCTATGCCTGCCACTCATAAAACTGGGATCAATCTTAATTTTGAGCCACTAACATTTATTAATTTTTTACCTATTATAACATTAATGTTTTCCCTTGTGGAAAAGTCTCACAGTAGCCTTCAAGAGGGTAAGCTTCAGAATTGGCTATCTGAGGATATAACAACTGAGCATGTATGTTTTCGGACTCTCTTGTTTATCCGGAGCACAGGAACAGCAGCTGGGCCTAATGGTGGTAAGTGAGCATTTCATGAACAGAAAAGTCACTGGAAAACTGTTTAGTGCCTAGGCCAGAGATGATCAACTTTTTCATAGCTTTTATGTCATAGACTAAAATTTGCAAATAAAAAAAATCTCAAAATCTCAGCTGCAAAAGCAAAAACAAGGACACATACTGTTTCACTGGCTGCTGGGCATATAACCAGTCCCAGGAGCAAAAATACTAGAAGCCCTTAGAAGTTCATTGCTTTACATTTCTAGGGATCTTGATAGACCTGAATCTTCTCACCGGACTAGTATTATTGAAAATTATCCATAGCCCTAGCATAATTCTTGCAAGCCACCTAAAAATCAGAGCCATACTGGTCACCTCCAGAAAAAATAGTGAGTGCTAAGAATGCAGACAAAGGTAAAATAACTTGCCTAAACTTATGTATCAGATCACTGGTAGAGCTCTAAACCACGTCACCAACAACATACTGAAACAAACCCCATATTTACTGGGCTATACACACAGCCAAAAGCAGTAAGATGGGTAGGCCAGAAAATTGTCAAAAATTCTGATCCTACCTTGTTGGAAGCAACATCCTAACTCCTGCAGCTCTGTCACACTGCAGGAGAGGCATCAAGGCAAATGGAACAATCGTAATTCTCACTCACAGACTCAAAATGGTTCAGAGAGCCATTTCTCTCTGGTCCTGGCTCTATAGCCTCTTTTCCTCTTGTCACTTGAACGTTATGGAAACCATATGCACTAACCTCAGACTGTTTATATTCAGTGAGCTACATTTACTACAGTCAAATTTGTGTCTGCATGTAGCTTCCTCAAAAAGAAGCAACCATGAAACTACAGATCAATTAGCTTAAATGGAGTTTCCACAAAAGTACTAGAAAACATAAGCAAAATACTTATGTGCAGCAAGAATCTAAGACAGATACAATTAAGAGCCACACGCAGTTAACAGCCTACACTGATTGAGCAAGAATACACCATATTTTTTCAGTATCACTGCAGAAATTAGATAACTGTCCTTTCAAATCAAAAAGGAGAAACACGTGTCCTATCTTTGCCTTAGAAAGGTTTTTGCAACATCTTGTGAGAGCACCATGAGAAGCAATCTATAAAGACATAATTTAGATAGAAACTATCTGCTATCAGGTATGTGCAGACTTGAATGGAAAGCAAGTTGCAAAAAAAGATTAGTTTACATCTTGCTTAATCCAGGAAGAACGCCCTGACTTGGCTTTCTTCTGCTGGAGTAATACTTCATGTTTTATTGGAAGACTGATGACGGAAAAGAAATGATGCTCTGTGAAACCTGCTGACGATACAAATGTGAAAGGGAATACGATATGCCAGACAATAGGACCAAAGCTAAAACACATTTTGATTTGATGATTGTACTACTTATTTTTAAACTTCATCTAGGTAGGGCTTTTCAAGAGAAGTGAGCATCACCAGCCTCACTGTGAGTAAAACCAACTTAAGAATACAAAGACTGGATCCCTACTGCAACAGAAACAAGAGAATATAATTATTTTCCAAGCTGCACTATTTTAATAGGTGAGAAAAGCAAAATGGGAGCACCCACTGTTAGAGTGTTTCAGTGGCTGTGGATGAATTTAACAGCTACACAGACATTACTAGCTACTTCCAAATAATTTCTATTGCTTACAAGTATAAAGCCAATTCTAGGAAGCATACCCCCCCCCAAAAAAAAAGAACTGCAACATAAAAACCCCTTTTCAAGTTCTAAAATATCTCTGCAACATCATTTAATATTTAATGAAGATTTCTTTCAAAGTACCACAGGTCACAGTCTGAGACATTTCTCAAATACCATCAAAATTACACTGTTGTTAGCTTCTCAATAGACACAAAAATTTCTGATTCTGCAAATACCCTACAATCTTTCCTTTCAGCCATCTGGAAATACTTAGGGAAAGTATAATATTCTTTAACATTAAAATAAAAGCCTTATTTAATGGTAAATGTCCCTAAAAGCAATACAAACTACTCTCCTATATTATTATACTGCACTAGAGATGTTTTTAATTTTTTTGGTATAGAAATGATAGAAAGTGACAGTATTAACATTTTTCCCCCAAATTACTCTGGCTGGGCTGCACAAGAGACTTCAATAACTGCAATAGGCTGAGCAACCAAGCAGAAATATTATATACATATATTTGAAAGGAGGCAGTTTCCTTTTAGAATAAACAGCAAAAGAACAAAACTCCTAAGGCAACCCAAAACTTTGGTACATGTAGGAATCTATGTGTGACCTTATTTCAACAGAAAGCCCCAAGTAATTGCCTGGCCATCGACATTATCTCCTGCTTGAATTTCCTTAACACAAAGAACCTCTTAAAATTATATACATATAATTGACCCTAAAACATGACCTCTGTCTTCTCCAAAATATACGACTTTTGTTTTTTGGAAATGTGATCCTTTTCCTTAATGTTGTCCACACAAAGTCTTTCAAGATTACTTGTTGTCCTTCTTTTACAGGGAATTGACACACAGAACAATAATACCTAGTGTTGAAAATTAATGTCATAAGCTGACTCTATCTCATAACATATGGGTGTGCTATCTCCCTCTTTATTCATGGAAAAATATTACACTGGTTTGCATTTATTAATCTAAGTAATCAATATTTTACATAAGAAAGCCACTGAAGCAGGAATTAATGCTCTGATGCATCTTAGTCTTTGTAAGATGATTAATGCTATACCACAAGATCTCCCACAATGGTTTCTCTACTAAAATATTAAAGAATCATCACCTTGAAAAGTTTCCAGGACCAAGGATTATCGTTAAGTGTATTGCTAAAAATCATATTGCCCTATTCAAAGGGGCTGTGCTGAGACTTATGGTTGGAAATTGGTAGTAGATGGAACTGAGAATGCAGCAACCACCGCTGAATACAGCTTGCTCCCTTTCACAGCAGATTTTAGCTAAGTTCCTCAAGCAGATACAGCAGATTAAACTCAAACTGAGATACATCACATCCTTATGAAGTAATTATTCCAAGTAGGAGACAAGTAGAACATTCCTTTGTTGAGTATTTGATGCACCTTACAGATTGTCTGTGACTATTGGGAAAAGGTTTCTTTCACAGTTAATACAACACAGATAAACTAAACCCATTCTTACTCAAAGTCACTGTCAGCACCAGATGCTTAGTTATAAGTGTTCGGAATTCTTTACCAGTCACAAAAAGAAATAAAAAATATTATCCAAACAAAACAACAACAACAACAACAATACAAATCAGGAAAGAATCAGGAAAGCAACTCAGTTTTGCTGCTTGGAATAAGGCCTCAGTCTATAACAATAGGTGTAGTACAACGTATTTTTCTGCAAAATGGATCCTTCTCCCCAAAATATCCTAAAAGCCTTTAAAAATGCAGTTCTGCTTGAGTTTAACAGCAAGATTTCGTCTTATACCAGTGTATTTGTGATTGAGTATTTTGTTTTGTTGAATGGACACTTTTCTTTTGATTAAGCTCAAAAAACCCCACCCCATTTTGATATTTGATTCAAGCCACAATGATATGGATAACTGTAGATTTCAACACCATCTTCATATCAACTAGCTTTCTAAAACCATCACTTGAAAGCATTCCCAAGAGAAGCAGTTTTAAATTATTTGGGCTCTGGTAAGATCTTATCCAAAATTATGTTCTGGGACAACTGAATGGATCGCAATGAAACAAAAGCACAAGTATTTATCACCTTAACCATGAAAGTCAGGAGATGAATAGTTATTCTACCCAAAGACTTAAAAAAAACCTCACAAAACCCCAAACCCATCAAGACCACTCTCCAAACCCACCACTTTATATTCCAAAATTCCAGTCAGAGGCTTGTTTTTTATGCCACTTCTAAAATCTCCTGCTTAGAACCATATAAAACCATAGCAAACATTCAGAACTGCCAACAGAAGTCCAACAGCTCTACAGGAAAATGAGTAATCTCCTTTTAATTTTTTTTTTTTTTATTTGTGGTATAGGTGTAAGCCCAAATAGTCATGTAAGAGTTATCTGATTACTATCATATTTACTGATTAAAAAGTATGCAATGCATTTAGTCATTCTTCCTTCATAAATCACACAGAAGCTTTACTGCCTTTACTATGAGAGGACAAATCATTAGTGAATTTTACTCTACAACAGCAAAGTCAAATCAGATTAAGAATTTTAGCCTCTATAATTTCAGGAACTTAATACTGCCACTGCCTAACCTGAATAGTCAGATATGCAAAAGCTTCTTTAACCTTGTGATGCTCAGGCTGCTGCACTCGCTGCTCTTGAGGATCAGTACTTCACTGGAAAACAGACAACTGTTTTTTGTTCACCAGACTCTTGGTGTAAAAGCCAAGAAAGCGTCACACTGAGTTAGAGACACCTCGACAGAGAACACAGCTAAAAATCAACACACACACAAATAATAAGCATAATAAGCAACACCACAAAGTCAGTTCTGACCACTGGCTGTATTCCCAACCCCTCCCACCATACCTAGGATATGCTTCCAACTGTTCCTATATGTGTCATATAAAAATACTGTTAGGGGAAAAGGAGGTCAAGTCACTTTCATAATATAAGAGGCTAAGAAGGAATATCATTTTAGAAATGAAGAGACACAGTTCAATCAGAGTTCCAGAGGCTGAAGGTTTTGCCAGCAAGAGTCAAATACAGTTCAGAGGCAAAGACAGATTGATTGTTTTTTACTAATAAGAGGCAGCAAATTCAAAATCCCACACAAAACTCTTAAGTGGCATTTGCTAAGAAAAGCACCTCAATGTTCCAATGCAGTAGAATAGCCTTTGTCTATGCCTTTAGATTTTTATTCCCTCCAATTTTTGTAGATGGAAATCTGCTCCAGTGTTCATTGAAGACACAGTATTTAATCCCATTTAATTAAGAATTAATTACAGAACTCACAACAGATGGGTATGCCATGTACAGAGGCATTAAGAATAATTAAAGTGTGTGGAGGGTGGAGGTGAATAAAAGGAAGGCCAGCAGGTGACAGTTTTTTTGCAAGAAAAAACGGAAAAATGGTGAAAATCACATTTTATAGCATTGACACTGATGACAAAACCCTGTATCAGGTAGTTCCCTGCAGCACTGCACAAAGCTTTATAGGCTCCTACACAGTATTTTGAGTATTGAGCAGCTGCTCCTGAAAACAAAGATCCAACCAAAATTCTGTCAAGTAGATAAAAATTGAAATGGGAAAGATGGTCCAGTCAACCAGCTTCCAGTCTGGAAACCTTCAGTTTCCCTTCTTTATATAGACATATGTATCACGCATACTAGAGAGAAAGAGACTTGCTTTTAAAAGACACACACCATCGCTTTTGGGAAATTAACACAGTTACATTTAATCACACATTTAAAACCACTATATAAAAGTATCTTATGCCTATCTTAGTGAAACAAATACAGCATTTGTACATTAACAGAAAATGTAGATTTTCTTCATATGAGTGAGGGGCTGCCAAAGCAGATGTTGCAGGTGGGGAGAGCTCTGGGACTTCTAGAACTACAAATCTCCAGAGCTGCCTGACTCTTGTGGTAGGAACTCTGCATTTGCCAAAACACGTTTGCCTCTGCTGGAAGGAGATGTCCAGCCCAGCCTCTCCAAGGGAAACAGATGAAGCACACCTATATATATATATATATATATATATTTTGAAATCATCTCAAAAAACTTCTACATTAAATTAAAACACACACAAACGTCACATGATTCTGGTATTTAGCACCAAACTCCCTGTTCATTCAGCCTAGTAAGGCTGGGTTTAGAACAGCTGTTTTCCAGTCACCATAGCAGGACAGGTTGGAAGGTGCCACCACAAAAAAGACACTTGAAGTACCACACCTACTGTACTTGCAAGTGGACTTGAAAGAAAAGCTCTGAAACTGTCTCAAAACATTCCATTCATAAAATCTCTGTAGTTTAGGGTGGGAGATTATTATTACTGGGTCTCAGGGAGCTGATGATGATACTAATTAAGAAAAACAATTAAGCATTGACAAAGTTTTCAACAAAACATATTTTACAAACATGCTTTAGAAATGCTGATAATCAAACTGATTTCCTTTGTAAGCAAGATCTTTTATACTCTGGTAATTGCATGTAATTCTTTCTAAAGATTTCACACGCCTCAAAAGAATGAAATAGGAACAGAAAATGGAAATGAGGGAATGATCAAAAATTGAACAGAAATAAAGACAATTGTGATGGGACAACACTAATAACATACATAATAGTATAGTATGTTTAGGTAAATAAATTAGTAAATTCCCAGTATCATAAACCATCACATGTACATGCAAGGAAAAGCACTACTTCATTATACTGTAAGACCAGCTGTACCCCAAATTCTTGGAAGTCATAAGCAAATTTTTAGTGAAGAGTATGAGGGAGTGGCAGATGCATCCTTTGGATTTACTTCATCTTCCTCCCCTCCTGACAGATTCTAACCATGTTTCAGATATTCACAGCTGCCATTCAATTATCTATTACTTTGCAATGAGTTACAACCTAATAACATGTCACATGTTATATTTCTACTGTTCACTAAAGTGAACTCCATTTCTGGAGAAAGAAAAATAGAATCACGCAGGGAACATTTTTACTTTTAGATTACTCTAAAAGAGAACCATTCTTCACCAAGTATGAAATTACAGTCAACCACCTGGAGTTTCATATCCTTTCAGTGTTCACAGAAAAAGCATACTCATACAGCAAATCACAAAAGCTGAGCTATTATAAACATCAGCTTTAATAAGCCACATAGTATTGCTCACAGTATTGGCTGTAGTAGCCATAAAGCCTCCCAATCCATTTTCTAAGTAATTTATTTCATTTTATTGGAAAATGCAGTGAATTGGTATCATGAAAAAACTTCAGGAACTAAAATCATAGCCCATGTTTATATGTTTTCCCCTCTTAACAAACTAGATAAACAATAAATGGGTCCCATCCCTGCCCAGGATGGGGGGGTTGGAACTACATGATCTTTAAGGTCCCTTCCAACCCAAACCATTCTGTGATTCTATGGATATAAAGACGGATCCAGCCCACCTATGTCTTTTGCATTTCCCTTTCAAAGTTTTCTTCTAACTGCAGAGTTTTAGATGTCTATATTAATTGATTTCCTAATTTATAGACTCTCAGGATAAATTTATGTTAATACAACAATGAATTCAGTTCTTTGGATATGAAAGTTATGTCAAGCAAGGATCTCCACATTTAGAACATAAATCCATAGTTTACAGTTGCACACATATTCAAAAGGGCAACTTCAGATTAAGTATATTTATATAAAATATTACAAGACTGGAGACACAGCACAATACCTATGAAAAGACAACACATGAATAAAAATACCAGTAGTTCTCCTATTTCTAGCATTATTTTAGATCAATTACAACAATAAAGATATGCAGTAGACTAAAAAGATCAAAAGGAAAAGGAAATTCCTATGTAAAATTACAACAGACCACCCCATGGAACTGCACCTGCAGAAAGCAAGCCCCATATCACTGCATTTTCTGCAGAAGTTACGTTTTCTCCAGAAGTCTTACTCTAGAACCCCTCAGCTCACCATTTCTTTCTCTAACTTCTCATTCTCACATTAATTCTCACAGTTCACAGCCACTGCAGCAGTGCTAATAATTTTCAAGATTACACCATAATGCACAAAATTAAGCATCATTCTTCCCATGGTCCCATCTAACTATACCTAAAGAAAGGAAATGTTCCATGGACATTTTTCTTGATGACAGTCAAAAAATTCTCTTCCCTGCAAATGCTTGTCCTTGCCCTCACTGTCCAGTTCCCTGTTTTCTCCCAGCATCACAGTAGGAGCTAGGCTTGGCTCATCCCTTAGCATCCTCAGGCAGGTGGGCGCAGAAAACCATGTAAGACCTTCTGCAATGATGAGACTATTTATAAGCACAATCACCTTTAGATCCCAGTGAAAAGAGGGTCCAGTCTACCCTAAGTTCCTGTAAGTCTGAGTCCCCAGCCCACCACAGATGCTTTGACCTGTCTTTATGCCACTTCTAATACCTCCCCTACATCCCTGAGTTCTCCTCCTTTCTGCATCTATCTAATAAAATTGAATTTTGCCTATGCAACAGGTTAAAACTAAAATAACACAAGTCATGTACACAGAAGACACTACACCACTAGAAATCTCCGAGGAAATGGTTCCTTCTAAGTGTCTTCATTGCCTATTTGCAGTTGGCCTGAAACCATATCATTTTCATAGGGTTTAATAAGGCTCATGACTAACACCTATGGCAGCCTGGAAAACAGGACAGATAATCACCATCTATTAGTTCAAGAACTTCTCACTACAGAATAATTCTTAACAAAGAATATGAAACTATGTGTTACTCACACCACCATACCTCCCCCGCCCCAAGCCCCCTCCCCCAAAAAATCTATGGTTGAAGAGCACGAAAAACCTACAAACTTTTACTGAAGAGGCTGAAACCAACATTCTAGAGGAAGGGGTAGAAAAGAGAGAAAGAAATAATATAAATTGGGAAACATTTTGAAAGGTCCCTGGTATAAACAAGACCAATCCAACTAGGTTTTTCTAGTGAAAAAAGAACTGACCATCCAAAACAGTGCAACCACTACTATGTCGTATTTTTGGTCTAAAGATATTATTTCAGTGAAGCATACAGTGATGCACAGGAATCTGGGGTTGGGGTTTTTAGGCAATGTAAGTTTAGAGGGCTTTTTATTTGGCTTTTTTTTTTTTTTTTTTTAGTCTCTTTCCCACAATGAAATTCTGCAATTTCCCCTAATTAACTCAGTTTTATCATTGGGATTCGCTAACTGTACAATAATAAAAATACTCAGTCCTAGTGGTCTAATTGTATTCTTTCACTCATATACCACAGATTACAGAGAAAACAACTTGTGGCCTACACTGTGGAGTGGTTTGCCTCAGACACAAATCCCCTTCTCCCAGGAAAGACAAAATAAGTATGTTCCCTTTTATTGACTTTTACTTTTCTATGGATTAATTAGGGGGCTTACTTTTACCCCATGGACTGAACTTAGTATCTTCAATAAAAACATCAACTCCAAGAGCAAACTGAACTCTTAGTTTACACATACAGCTGTAAGTATTCTTTTGAGTTGTTCACATTCAGTTAGAGAATAGCTGCTTCAAAGAATGTCTCCACTGGGCAGTGCAATGCCAAGCGAATGCTTAAGATCATAAAGACCAAGAAACAGATGAAAAATAATTATCACATTTCATGATTCATTCTTATTTTGCACATTGCTAAAGAATGATCTTCAACACTGTTGCATACTGGTCTGTCAGGACAAAGCCTATAATCATCTCCTGTGCTTTTAAAGCCCCTAATCTCATCATACAATGTCTGCAACAAAAAGACTAAAACAAAAATTCATAATATTCGGCTTCACTTTCATACAAGTGTACATTAGCTTTTTAATGCTGTGCCATGTATACATGCATGCATATAAGAGAACCAGGCATACATGAAATAAATGCATATATAAGACTGAAGGAATTACTGACCACTTATCTAGGAAAGTATTCTTCTCTACTAAGGAGAAGGGGGGGGAAAAGGAGCTGTTCTCAGCTTCTGGTGAAACGCAGTATGCATCCAAGACAAATGGCATGCTAGAGATCTGTTCAGTTCACATTAAACAAGTGCAAGGATTTGGAAGTGAAGAAATTGGACTGGATACCAATTACTAGATTTTAGCTGTCTTTATAACAAAAAAGAAAATCTCAGGAATTTTTTCTCCTGTAGCAATGCACAATGCCAAGAAGAGACATCTGTTACAACAGAAAGACCTGGGCATGGACCTACAGTAACGCAAGCCCCATTTTCAAGAAATGTTCAATGAATTCCCAAGATATGGATAGCAAAACCACATTTAAACACCTTGTTAAGGTACACCTTTCCAACAGCATTTGGCATACTATTGGTACTACATCATGTGATGCTCTCTACACAGAAAAGAAACAGCTGTATCAAATAGTTTCTTTTCACTTGCATTAAATGGTAGAAGTGATAAATATGGCATTTACCTTCTTCAAAGTCAAACAAGAGGAAGCTACTCACTGTCCCCATCTAAAAATACCAGCAAAGACATATTGTACAGTATTTAAACTGAAAAAATCTCAGGAAAATGTATGTAGTCTTCTAAATGAGAGCCCAAGCTATGGCAATTATCTATTGATACCTTTACTTTTTAAAATAATTTCTTTCCTCATAGCACTTGAAACTGACAAACACAAACTTTTTTATTCTGAACAACTTCAAGCACTTTGCTCAAAACTGGTATAAAAAGAATGCCAGGTATTGTGGAGAATATTTACAAAACCATTGCCAAATGTATGCCCTACACTTTGACCTTTCACCAGACATTTTGCCTTTGTTTTTTCACCATTCAGAAACAAAGGCAAGAGAGTGCAACCTTGGAGACAGTCAAGTCTTCTTCAGCCAGCACAGAAAAGCTGCTGTTACGAGTTCCAAGTGCTGCTCCACAGCAACAACTCTATCAAACTGTCCCATCAGAGCTTCAGCCTTTTACATTTTACTTGATAGACAACAAACTCCTAGCAAGATTCTTTGCAGTGAAGAACGATATTTGTCATCATAAACTGGAATGAAACAACCTACTTTGTGAAAATGTAGCAATTCACAACTTGCCCAATTTAGCAGTAAAGGACTAGTAAGACCACACTTCTCCTAGAAACTGCCACATCCTTCCAAGTACACATTTTACACGAAACATATTTTTAAAAATAGCTTTTAATAATACTTGTGTTCAGAAGAGTCTCATTCATTAAACTTTATACATAAACAGAATGTTAACACATTAAAAAAATTACCTACAGACACCAATGTGAATGATGGATATGAACCTTCCTCAAGTAACTAAAGTAGAATGACTTTAAATTAATCAAATGCAAAAGATTAAGGAAAAGCTTTAAATAACTGCTACAGTACTGTAAAAGTAATTCACAACTAAAATCAACATTATTTCACAAAATATGCACATAAAAACGCAGACTTACTTTTAAAAGGGAAATGCCCAAAAGAAAGGGAAATACCAAAGCATATTGCAGCCTACTTGATAACAGAAAAAAAAATAGTAAATCGTCACTGCTTCCTAGGAAGCAGGGCAATAAAGTAATAAATATCTTATTACAGCTTGATTATAAATTTTTATGTTGAAATTTACTCCAGTGAGAATTACATTCTTTTGACCACTCTTCATATAGGTTTCTTTCAGGAACATAACTATTTGCACATATACCTCAATATCAAGCAGAGAGTCAGAAATCAATAGCGAATAAGACAAGTGAAAAGAACAAAATACTAACATGGTTTACTACAAACCACTTACATAAATGTTCCACAAATAATCTTCCCATAAATATGGAATAAATATAACCATGAAAGTATGAAATTTTAAATTTTGTTATGAGTGGATATCTTAAAAAAATAGAATCTTAATATATGCAGCTTTAAATCACTGTATTCATTTTGAAATTTTGCCTCGTGGAACACATCAAAGTAATTTAAAAAACAAAATCAAGTTTGTTGAGTAAGAAGAATAGGCTTGCAGCATAACTTGAAGCTCAAGCATGGGCCCTGATGAACAGCTGTAGGGGAAAAAAGGAGTTCTCAAAGGCAATGACCACCACAACTATGTCTTTCAATCTTGTAACGCACCATAGGAAAAGCAGCAGTCTCTTAAATAACTGGATTCTACATTATACAACAATTAAACACCCTTCACATAGGAAAATATCCTCTATTTCTAAATCTACATAATAATCACTTTTCCCTATTCAACATCTTTCCCATGATTATATGTGTAAATGCTAAGAAAAACGCCTCAGCCACAATTCAGTTGGTTATGAGTAGATTTTAATATCTAATTAAGATGGGTCAGTATTTCAAAGAGACACTAGCAGAGATTAACTGAATGATACAATAAATGGCATTGACTCAAGTGGCAGCACTATTTTCTTTGGGTCTAGAACAAAGTAATATCCTATGCAAGAGTTAAAAATGCTTTCATCCACTCTGTCATCTTGAAGAATGTCTTTTATTAACGCAACATAGACGCCTGCCAGTGTTTTCTTATCATCAGAATCAATGCTGCTTAAGGTGCTGTATTTCAGATGTGACCTTACACCCCAGTTTTACTTTTGTTCACTCTGGGGCCCTATTTACAAGAAAACTTGGCCACTTAACCTTTTATTAGTATTTCTGTTGAAGAGTTTCTTTCTTTTCTGTTATGTCATATTGCTGAATTCCATTCAGGGGTCTGCACCAGCAGGGGCCATATAAATTCTATAAATAGTACTTGGTCCTGAATATCCTCATCATAGATGTAAATATATGTAAGTGTCTTATGAGACTGGTACTGTCTAATAAGTTTGTAAAACACACAGACATTATGAAACTGTAACATATTATTATAAAACATTTACATACTCAAAGACAGCAAAACAATAGGATTTCCTTACTATGACATATTTCCCTCCCACACTTGAAAGCAAAGCAAATTAACATATCATCATACTTCATACATCTAACATCAGCTTTTTAATACAGTTTATGAAACACAGCAAAAGTTGTCAATCTCAGCAGTAAGTCAGAATAAGTGCAAAACAAGTTCCTTACTAAAGCTATCTGACATATGACTTGACTTTTCAAATAATTAAAGGCTTAATATGCTTGCCATTTACAAATCAAAATCAGCTGACGTGATAAGCTAAAATCTGGTAGTTGATCTTCTACTGGTGAAATTGAAAGGAAATACCTTCCACTTCTGAGAATGTCAAAAACAAGGCTCTGAGTGGGCAAGGCCTTAGAAGTACTACTTTATTCAGTATGTTACCATCATTCCTTTTTAACCACAGCTCCTGTTTCTAAAACCTAACAAACAAGAATGGATGGATCTTCAGTTTGAACATTTTATTTCGCTATACATTGTAAAGCACTAGTCCATTAGGGAAGGGGTGTAACAACAGTAACTCCTAATTTTCTCTTAAGAGTAACAGTGTGATATGTGACAGTGGAGCAACCATATCGCTCCTTCCCAGAAGTTACAGATGCTTCTGTTTTCCAAATTGATAGATATTGAGGTGATTACCTCAAATATTGTAAGATTTTAAAGGTTACAATAAAATAGTATTTATTTCTTATTAAAAATCTTCCACGTAACACACCAGTTAAAGCAGAAAATATCTGCATGTTCTGTAATAAACTCAAGATAGGCTAAGATTTTAACAGCCTAGACTAGCGTGTGTACAACCCCTGTCACATGTCAATAAATGTACAATCACTATTCAAAAGCAAAGTTTCTGAACTGACAGTACTCCCAAGTGGTCATATTCATTTGACAACAAGAACTGCTCTTTATCTAACTTCAAACATTTAATCTAGCACATTTACTCTAAACCTGTCTGGTTCCACTTTCTAAGCTTAAAGCCTGACTGCAACCCACTGAAAATGAAGGGAGTTTTGCAACTGATACCCTGAACTTCATCCCCATTTCTTTAAAAATAGTTCTCCTTATTTTCTTGCCATTTATGTCCAACTTCAGTGGCCTCATGGTTCTGTTTCTCCCTGTTGATAACACCTACATTTGCCTCTTCTGATTATTTTGTCTGCATTATTTTGTTTCCTTTTTAAAAAAGTGTAATGAAAGTGAAAGTATACAGGGGTTTGGATCATCCCCTGATGTGAGGACAGGGGAGGGGGTACCCAATGGCCTTCAATTCATTTTTGAACTCTCAAAGCCTTACAAGGTTTTCCTCTACAGTCATCATGCAGCAACAAATTTAAATCTACTAACAAGGCTGTGGGTTGGGGATTTTGTTATTTATCAGCTGACATGAGACACTGAGAAACAGTCTGTGGAGTGTCAAAGAACTCCTGTATCACAGGTTAAAGGCCACTGAACTAGATCCTGAGTATTACATCTCTGTGATACTGTGATTCACCCATCGTATGGTTACCAGTTCAGTGACAGCATAAAAGACTAAATCACAAGAATTTTGTATTTCCACATTGACACATGAATTCAGAATTTCCTATTATAAATAATCGACATTTTTTTCTAACAAACAAAAATCTAAAAACACATGCATTAAAAAAAAAAAAAAAAGAGAGAGAGAGAGAAGAAAACCTTCAAAATAATTCTGGAATACATGAACCAAAAATCTTGATTATCCTGACTCCACCTCCTAACAACCTCAAGCTAAAACAAAGCCTCTACATAAAGAATGAGGTTTATGCTTATGTCCCAGAACAAGGAAAAAAGTATTTCTAAAATGTGCATTTAGGTGGGCCAGTGTCTTTAAACAAGCTATGAGACAACCTCTGTCAGGTGCTGTACCTGTGTGTAAATTCCACGTTAACAGAGTTACTATAAAATTTGAATCACTGGTTTTGAGTGACAGGTGCAGCTGCCGGCACCTTTAAGTTTTTTAAACAATAAACTCTTGGAAAACATTCAGGTTTTAACAAAGCAAATATAAGACCCTCTTGGCAAGATCAGTGGCTAAAATTTTTAGACACCTATTAAAAAAATACTTGTGAAAGGACTAGAAAACACTGCTCTTTATTATTAATCTCCTCCTTTAAAGGAAGGCAGCGTAAGCATTAAGTGGGTAGAGAGCAAACCCCTTACCTACTTCCCAACAAACAGTTGTGTTTTCTCTCTACTTTTCTTTATAATCCTTTCTCTTAGATTTCAATTGGAAAAATACAAGAGCTCCCATCACAACTTTCCTAGAAGACTAGTTCAAGGGAAAGCAAGATCTAGCATGAAATGACAGCAGCAGATGCAGAACTGCTCAGCCTGTCTTATGTAATTTGCAAGCCTAAATGTCAAGCCAGTCAACACTAATAACAAAGTCATGGCTTCTTAGACCTCCATGTAAATCTGTACTCTGTCCCAGCACCTCACAGGGAGCGAATGGTTCCTTTCAAATTAACCCTAGAATGCAAACCTCCTTCCTGAAAAGGCATTGTTACAAGCAGAAAAGTACGTCTGAAGCTTTTCATGAAATCATAATAAAACAGCCTTCAGAAGCACATTAAACAAAGTTTTCAGCAGAACTGTATTTTAAACAACAGTGATTAGTGGTGGTTCTGAACATCTTTTGTTATTTTTATTGTGCTATCTTTCAAAACGATACACAAAACAGTAATTTGTACAAACAAAATCATTTGTATATCTAAAGCAAAAGTAATTTCAGTCTCTGAGCTCCTGTAGCAAAAGAAAAAAAAAAAAAACTGAATCAAAAAGATGTTGTTAGATGCCCAACTCTATAAGAATAAAGCAATTTCTGATGTCATCTAAACATTTCACTCTCCTCACAGAGGAGAGTATTATTCACAGAGGTTATACACCAAAGTCTGTTGGTATATGGAAATCCCAAAATTCTATTACTACCTGCAAACTAATCTGAACACTTCTAGAATTAAAAATAAAAGGAGCAGCTTGGCTTATTTCAAACACTTGGCCCTACAGCCACTTGATGTACTGAACTTGAGGGAGACCACATAAAGGAAAAGTTACTTTTTCTTCTGGTTTGGCATATTCATGACTACAGGTAAGGTCCCACAAATCTGTCTTGCAATTTTTGTTTTACAGAGAAGACTCAGTAAGCAAGTGATAAACAACAGAAAAAAGTGTTTGTAACTATCTCACTGCTGAAAACCAGCACTATCAAGTGGCAACGATCAGAGTGTCTTAACAAGATTACTATTGCCAAAAATGTGACAAATTTAGCCTACAATGGTAGCAAAATACAAAATGGTAGCAAGACAAAAAATAATGTAGCTAGTATGTCAACTGCAGCTGTGTTCAAAATGATTAAACACATGAATCTAATAAAACTCAGTTCTGAAAAGACATTTTAACTGTGAGGGGTTGGGTGTTCTTTCTGGATGAGGAACTCACCCAGACTTCAAGTCTGTAATCCGTAAACAATTAGTAGCATCTAGTCCTACTTTTCCATTTCTGACCACACTGGAAATGAAGGGCGAAAGTGCTGGAGAAATTCTGTTCAAGGCCACTTCAGGAGACATTTTAATATATTCCTCCTTCCTTTTGTCTTGAGCTGCAAAGGAAGAAAATAAAATTTAAAAATATCCTACTTATTTGATGTAGATTCACATGTACTCTGCAAACAGCAACAGAAAAAAAGCTTAGCACGCAAAAGTGTAGCGTAACTGAAGTGTGTGCAGGTTTATAGAGAAAAAATAAACATGGGTAGGTTTTTTCCATCCCATCTCTACAACATTCAATGAAGCCTGTTTATTCACTATCAACATAAAGCCAGAATTATGTCCTAGGTACCTTTAATTAAGGCCCTATCCCTCTGAGAAAGAGACACAAAATCGAGGGCCACTCTGACACTTCACAGCCTAGCCGTTCCTGTGGGCATTCCCAGTCAGTCTGTAATTGACAAGTCACGCTTGTTCTGCTCCCCCTGAAATCAGTGGAACTTACATTAACTGCAATGGGCCCAGGGGTTTGATACCTCTCTGTATTCTCACCTGCAATTTCTAAGAGCCCTAGTGTGCCTATAACCACTATTACTTTTATACTACTTCATTAGGTAGCTATTCATAGGATTTTATGATGCCTTTTAAAAGCTAACACTGCTTCTTTCAGTGATACCACCACACTCTGAAAGGCATCTTAATCTTCCTTCACATAACAGATCAGGAAGCTGATGTACACACATTTTAAGCACAGCTTGTTCAGAAGTGCTTGCAACTGCATGACCTTATGCTAAATCAATTAGGCCACTTTAGGAATGCGTTGCTTTCTGGGTGAAATGCAGAAACTGAGCACACACCCGTTTTAAGCCACTGCACCATGAAAAGCCTAGAATATGTTGACAACAGACTGTGGTAGGAGAAGTGGGAGAAAAGAAGGGTAACCAACCTATCAAAATGTTAACGTATTTGATCACATTCTAAGGCACACAGCTTCATATGAAAATTAACTGAACTAGGTAATTTTGGAAAACAAGGCTGTAAATGACTGAAGATAACATGAACGTGCCACTGGTAAGTGGGACAGAAGAGCTCGTACATAAACCCTCAGCATTAAAAAAGTATTTTAAAAAATAACCATTTAATTGGAAAATACTAATACACACTGCATTCACTTTCTTAAAAAATGCTGCATATGGACTGCTGTATTAGTAAGTGTTATATAACTAGAGTGTGAACAACTCATGGCAATAACTGCAATTTTCTGTTGTTTCTCACACTCAGTTTACAAACATTAATTAGTAACTAATGGATATTCTACAGAATCTACTGAATCTCTGTAACTGGGAGCAACATTAAATTTCGCATTCTGTCCTCACTGGAGTAGCAGGAAGCAATGCTCAAGAGTGTTTGTCCTAGATATTCAGAATGTATCTTAATAAAGCAAAGGCCAGGCACTTTAAGGCAAACAGAAAGACTAATAAAGCAAGACTTCCTAAAAACAGTAATTATGTTTAATACACTGGCTCCTACATTTTATGGCAGTGAAGAAGCTGAAGACTAAGTATCCATGCCCTAACACATAATGTGTTCTCATATATGATTAGTTTAATTGACAATGGAACAAGTTAAGTTTGTTTACCAAACACCTACAGCAATTTAAGATACTACCTCTGCTTTGCTACTTTTCTACTAAAAATTTCTGCCTACTCGCCCTTATTCTTCCCCAGAGGGACTGAGAGAACACAAGCCCATACTTGACATATTTCAATGCTAAGGTCAATGGCTTAGATTGAATTGCTAATAAAAATTAGTTTAAGCTAAAATACTTTGCACAAAAGTGGTTACAACAGGGCCCATATTTCAGTCTGCCAGCCCTGCTGTAGGGAAGAGCAATTTCAAGCAGGGGGCAGCCGGACTGATGATGTCAAGAACTTCTTAAACCATGAGAACATGGTGTAAAACAAGCTATCATTCTAGCAATCCTGAAGTTATACATTAAGATTGCATAATTGCATTATTATTGCATTATTATTATTATACATTGGTTCTGACAATGACATATTTTAAGGGGACTGTGTTATGAGGGTGAAACTGTGAGATGTGACACACCTGGTGATCACAGCTGAACAGAAGCACCTTCCAAAATGAACTTTAAAATGAGATTCCTTATCTTTTTGTTAATAAAATTTGCAGATATGGTCAAAACAAGATTTAAATAACTGTTAGGCATTTTTCCATATTTTATTGCATCATTTTTAAAAATCACAGTACCTTCTATTTAACAAGCCAGATACACAATACTTAAAGGGTTGCTATCAAGTAAACTCACCGATTTATTTTGTAAACAAAGGGCTTTACAAACTAGAACACAATTAGTACCCGTTTCCTAAGTTTCAGTTGTCATATACATTTTTTTTCCCTCAGCTTAAGTTTCCCACAGTACTGGAAACTGAACACAAACAAACTCAGGGGAATTAAGAAAAACAAAATTCACTGGACTGTTTCCCTCCCAAAACAAAACATTTGAAAGAAGCAAACAAACTAATAGCTAAATTCTCTTACATTCAGCTGGCTATCACTGTGACTTCGGGCTAATGCTACACAAACTTCACAGTAATCATGAAGCCCTGAGCATTGCTTTGGGCATCGGAGAGAGTCGAGATGCAAGATAGTCTGACCTTCCACCACGGATTATTCAATATCATCATGAGGATTATCAGATTTAAAAAGTTAAAGGTGAATATTGTGATGGAGACCTGGAAGCGTGACAGGACCTCTCCTGTCTAACTCTCTTGGCGTGGCCGTCGGCAAGCTGGTTGTGTGGTTTTCACTTTGGGGGCGGGAGGCAGGAACTTGTGTCTGGGTGTGAGTGGGGAAAGGAGGGAACCCACGACCGCCGCCTCCTGCAGCTGTGCCCGTACACATCCACGGAATGCCATGTGGATCTGCGCAGCCCCGGGTAAACACCGATGTTACCTAAGCCCTGGCACGGAAGAACGCTCAGAATCCCAGAATGGGTATGGCTGGAAAGGACCATAGCGGGTCATCTGGACAACCCCCCTGCTCAAGCAGGGTCTTCCTAAAACACATAGCACGGAATTGTGTCTAGGCAGTTCTCGAGTATCTCCAGTGATGGAGACTGCACACTCTCTCTGGACAATCTGCTCCAGTGCTCGGTCACTCACACAGTAAAAAAATTCTTCCCCACGTAACGGGGGAACTTTCCGTCCATCCACTCCCGTTCCAGGCTGACCCTGGCCAAGCCCCGCTCCCTCCCCAGCTGGTGCCGCCACCCGCGGCGCTGCGCCCGCCCCGCCCCGCCCCAGCGGCGGTGCTAACACCGGCCTCCGCCGGCTCCGGGCCAGAGCCTCCCGGCGCCGGGTCCCTTTCCGCTCGCCGCTGTCCTGGGAAGGGCTGTGGCGTGGCTCGCTCCCTCCCGCTCTCCCTGCCCGGCTCGTCCGCCCCATCCCGCCCGTCCCGGCCCCGCCATTACCTACGGCGGCCGGAACTCGCCGCTTGGCAACGGCGTGCACGCCCCCGCGCCCGCCGTGCGCGCCCCCGCCCCGCCGCGCGCCGTGCGCGCCTCCGCTCCCCCCGCGCCGCCGCCGCCGCCTCTACCACCCGGGCCGGAGGGGTCTTCACCGGCCCAATATTGGTGTCCGCCGCAAGTGCCTGTGCGGGCCGTGCCGCCGCGCAGGGCATAGGGCGGCCGTTCGGTCGCGACCGGAGCGGCGCGGGGCAGAGGGGAAGGGGGCAGTCGTGGCAGCAGGCGTTCGGCAGAGACAGCCCTTCCGGGCGAAGGTCCCCGCGGACAATCTGTCGCCCATGGCAACCCGAGAAGCCGCGGCGGGGCCCGGGGCGGGTCAGGGTCAGGGTCCAAGGGCCGCCCCGGCGCCATGGCCGCGGAGGTTGTGGTGGTGGGATCCTGTATGACCGACCTGGTCAGGTTAGTACTGGACGGGGGTTTTCTGCCCGCACTGGGCGGAGCGACCCTGAGGTCATGAGAGTGCAGGGCGTCACGGTGCCCGGGGAGCGCAGGCACTCCGGGCCTCTCCGGGGTTGGCCGGGCCGGGCTGCCCCTCGGGCCGAGCCAAGCGGGTGTCACGTCTCTCCCCAGGCCGGGATGGCAGAAGCGGGGTCGGCGCCAGGAGCGGCGGGCGGAGCGCTCGGCCCCAGGCAGAGGGAATCGCGGCTGCGGCAGAGGAAAGGACTGAGCACAGGCACAGATTGCTCAGAGGGGTTGTGGAGTCTCCATCACTGGAGGCGTTCAGGAGCGGTCTGGATGCAATCCTGTGCCATGTGCCCTGGGATGACCCCGCCTGAGCAGGGATGTTGGACCAGCTGACCCACTGTGGTCGCGTCCAACCTTACCCATTGTGGGATTCTGAGACTCTGAAGGGGGGCGGCTGCGCCCGGGTGATGTCAGCTGCAAATAGTACTTTGAAAGAAGAGTGTGGGAACGGGGAGAGGTTTGAACGTGTTGCGTGCCGGAGCTTTGATCATCTGTCTGTGACTCGGGAGAGAGGAGAGGAGAGACTTGTGTTTGTGTTTTCAGCTGTGCCGGGTGGGTCGGTGTTGGCCTTGGCCAAGGAAGCAGCGTTTCGTAGGCACCCGCACGGGAAACCTGGAACTCTGATACTCGTTATCAGCAAAGGATTCTGAAACGATTTTATGACAGTAAATTTAGCTGGTCAACCGTAACACGTTTTCAGTTCAAAGCACACTTGTTTCCCCTGGAAAAGCGAGAAAGTAAAGTTAAATATTGCAAAGAAACCAAAGTTAGCTCCACGAATCAGTAGGTTGTAAGTTGATTACTTGCATACAACATTTTGTGTGACATTTTGAAATGAGATTGAGGGAAAGGGGGAGAGAGGGAGGGCTTCCCAAGCTATTAATATCCAAACATATTAAGAAGTGCATATAGGAAGCTCTCAAAAATTCAGCTCCACACCCCAAAGCTATTTTTAAAGTTATTTTGAAAAGTTTTAAAATTAATATCTTAGTTTAACTTTATTAATTTTCTGAGCATTTTGCTTTTCAAATTAAGTACTTGGATGTCATCTTTTTTTTCTTCTTTTTATGTATATAGGTAAAGTTTGGAAACTTCTTTGAAAAATTGAAGTATGGAAGTTCATGAAAGCTCTTGGGTCCAGTAGCCCAGGCTTTGTAGTGAATACTAAATGACAGGAGAATCCAAGCAAAATTGCAAGAATTCACGATGCAAATTCTTACCTGAACTGGCTGGCCTTGTCCCAGTAAACTTGCAAATCACTCTTTGATTTGCGCTATTTTAAGCACTTCTCCATGCTCTGTATGCAGACTTGGTTAAAATAGGATTTAAAGTGTATGTAGACTGAATAGCATCAGCTTGTCCTGCTAGGAATTCTGCAATAAACAGAATGTCCTTTATCAACAATTATACCAACGCCTGTGGGTCAAGAAAGTGCAGAATAAGTGATTAGAGGAACAGACTGAGGAGTGACTACTGCTCAGGCATTGACTTGTGTTGCAGAAATGATGAAGCCCCTTAAATAATCATAGAACCTGTGTCAGAAAGATTTAATGCTCTGTGTAATTTGCTGAACACACTGGCAGCTTTCCAAGAAGAATAGTTGTCTTGTAAGTCAGAGTAAGAACCGTGGATCTGATCTTGATGTTATGTGTGAATGAGCTCTCAGATGCTTATGATGTTGCACTGAAATGTAAAACATGGTGCTCTAACCTCAAGACATTCCTTCTCCTGTCTGTCTAAACTGTGGGGAAAAAAGTAGTCAAAAAATTGTCTGCCAGTTTAAGCACTGCTGACAACTGCAGCTTTGGACTTTTGTTGACACTTAAACAAGAAAACTCCTTACTTTTTTTTTTTTTTTTTTGGCTGCTAGTTTGATATGATAGAAATGCAGTCATTTATTTGAAGGCATATTAACTGGCCATACTGTAACCAGAAATGACATCGTGGACAGGAGTGACAGATGCTGTTGCACTGAGATTAAGTGGCTGAAGAACAGCACTTTCACTTTTCAATCAGCTGAGAGGGTTTCTTAAAGTGTACAAATGCTATCAGAAGTACATATCTGACTCACCATTATTAGCCTCTGCTTTAAGTAGCAGTGAAGAGCTTTTTATAAGTGATAAGCTAATCAGCTTCAGTTGAAAAAGAAGGGATGGCTTCATTCTTTTTGTTACTAGCACAGAACTTCAGGCACTTAATAAAATAAGAACAGTGTGTTTAAATTTAGCTGGCAAGAGCTTAATTCTGACCAAAGTTTCCATGTAGTACCTATGCAGACATTGTTTCTATGTATCCTGGGTTAGGAAAATCTTGGTAAAATTACCGGAAAGTACTAAGCAGTAGGCTTGATTGTGACTAGGTGGAACAGGAAACTATAAACAAGCATTATGAAATATAAAAACCATCAGGTTAGGATTAGATTCCAGGACCATTACTCTTCACTGGATTTGTATATGGGATTTAGAGGGGGCTGCATATTCCAGATTCAAATCTAGGGTTCATTTCAACTGGAATGAAGGAGCATCAGGTTTTTGTGTGTTTGTCGTTTGTGCTGTGTTTCAGTTAATAAAAGACATGGACAAGAGTGATCGTGTTAAATGCTTATCACCCGTTTGGAGGAGCCTGAATAAATTTGTGTGTTACAGAGAGGAAGCCAGACGCATTTTTGTATACATTGTATTTAATGTGCATGTTCACCACTCAAGACTAAAGCCTATCTTTCGTAGATGGTAATAATATTGTTTGAGACTGCCAGAGCTAGACAATGCTGTGTTATAACTCAAACTGGTAAAATACCCCTTTGGCCCTTTAGGACACAACCTTGGCCCTCTGACTGGGCAGCTAGAAGCTCAGGGTCAGACTTGAAATGGTAGCGCCAGACTTTTAATGTTAAACATTCCCAGGCCTGTAGAGGCAAGGTACCAAAAAGCTTCAAGCCACTATTGGACATATGGTAGCCAGATTCACCATAAAAAAAAAAAAAAAAAATTAGCATATACTGTTTTTACTCAGTACAGTAAACTAATGACTTAAAGGAGTGTAACCTCTATGTGAAATGGAAATGTACAGTTTGAAATGTGTTGAATCTTACCTAATGACCAAGACAGAAAAGGACAGAAAAGGACCTTTGGTAGAAGACAGATACTCAGATGTAATTCTGAGAAATAATCAAATTCAGAAGAAAGAGTAGTGTGTCTTAAAATTCTTCTAAAACGAAGGGCCCCAGTGGTTTGTTTTTAAAACAGTGTTCTCATTGGAAATTCTTTTCTTATTGTCCTGTAGCGCTGCAGTGGCAGAATGTGGGTTTTCTAAAGTGAACTTCATATGATCAAAACAACCTCACGTACATACATGGAATAAACCACACTCTTCTGGCTTAATAGGACCAGGAGCAAAACATATTTGTGGTCACAGTCACAATCAACACTTCATTGGCAATAGCAGGCAATAGTAGTAGAAAACAAAAACAGCATTATTCTATATGATCTAGATATCAAACCAGATGGGTGCCATCCACAGTATTATTTAAATAGATTCTCTTCTGACTCATATTTGCAGACTGGTCGTGGCATTGGCATTTTAATTCATATTAAATCAGGACAAGACTAAACATATAAACCAATGAGAGTCAGACACACTAAAACAATTAGAATAAACAGGAGAAACTTTGGCATGGCAATTGAAAACAGCAGAAGCATAGAACAAAATGTAAGATGGAAAAACAATCTTTGGATAGTCACAACAACAACAGTCTTTCAGTGTAACTCAAGAGAATGACACCACAATCCAAATAGTGGAAAACTGCATTTTGTAGAATGTTCAGAATTTCAGGTTTTAGTTTTCTGTCGACCTGTTTCCTGCTATCACATTTCTTCACTCCCTTTAGGGAGTAGAACTGAAAGTTCTGCTTCCAGCCCCCCTTTTTAACAACCACCATTAATAATTACTGCAAGTACTAAAGTGATTGACTGTAAGCATTCAGCAAGACAGAAAGACAAGGCAGAGAAAGCACTGAGCTCCATATAGAGTAGTGTGTGGCTGATCTGCAGTGGACAGCGGTGCACATTGGTATGAACATCCCAAATGTTCATTAAATCCTCTTTGCTAACGGAGCACAGCCTCTGCTTGGGCCAAATGGCAGAGGTATCTTGTTAGTGAGATTCTGTGTCTTCCTTTTGAGTCTCTAGGTGATTATTGTCTGCTGAAGTACTGAAGTTGTGCTTATGGGCACATTGGAAATGTCCATGATCTAGAACTGTCTGCACTTTCTTGTTCAGAAGTGCAGTATTTGGAACGATAATTACAGATTTTTTTCGTGGGAATGTGAAAAAGGAATTTTCTTACGTTTCTTTTGAGTGATCAGAGGAAGTCTCCCATATGACTTCATTTTCATCTTTGCTTTGTTTCCAGATCTCACACATGTTCCTGTTTCCACCATTTTTCATGCATGTCACCAACTTTTAGTGTTTTTTGCCTTGTTTTGATATTTTTTTCCTCTTCAGCTTCTCCTAGCAGCAAAGTGTTCTAGAATCCTTCAAACCCATTTCATTTGTGTTTTTGTTTTTATCTGTAATGCTTCCCCTGCAGCAGCCACTCCTCATTCTAGTCAATCTGCCATTGCCAGCAGCATGGGAAAGCACAACTGTGAAGGAATACAAGCTTAGTCCAGTTGAGGAAATTAATCTTTGGATGCAATGAAAGACATCAAGGCATGAGAGAATGTGTCATCTGTGAATTGTTTCATTTATGTAATAGTGAAAAATCTGGGCTTGATTTCAGACCCAATGCTGTCTGCCCCTTGTCTGCTTCTCTGACCTAGCAAAGTTTTGAGTGCATTTTAAATGCAGGATGTACGAGCTCAGCATTTTGTTGTTCTGTTCTGATTTTAGAGAACCTAAATGTTCAGAGAAGCTCCTGTTCGCGTTCTCTTGTGTGGCAGGAAGAAAGCTGTGTATTGGGGGCCCAGAAAGAAAAATGGGATGAAAATCAAGTTGATGAAATCTCTAGTAATGCCGTTCAGTAAGAAAATTGTCTTCTGTGCATATACAGCTTTTGAGCATCTCTACTGGCCCAAACAGTAGTGATATGGGGCCTGATCCAAGCTCATTCATGTCAAAAGAAGCTTTTCACTGCTGCAAACTGAAATTAAATTGTCATCCTCCAGCAAAAGCTGAGTGATAGTTTATTTTAGGGTGGGACAGAGTTTAATATTCTAGCATGTTAAAGGTATTTGGTGTTATACCCCAGACTTGAAAAGCTTCCAGCAAAGTTCCTCTAACAAAAAATGACAAAATATTGAAGGGGGAAAAAGAAGGGAAAATGTCTGCTTGGGTGCTTCTTAAATTAACACAAAATAACTGGGACAAGGCCACCAGGGATTTTTTTAAACTCATTACAAGGGCTGCATTTGCAACTAAGGTTATGAACCCCAAGCAAGAGACAGTGCACCATTGATCCCAGCTGGCACCTTCTGAAAGAAACTGTTGTTTGTGCCACAGAGGATGCTGTGGGCCCTCTCTGAGAAGGACTGGTGGTGCTAGAACACCTGCTCAGCCTTTGTCTTTGGCTCTTATCCATGAAAATGGGGTTTTTCCTCCCCTTCCTAATGGAAATGTGGAAGTTTAAAAATCTTGGGAAATACAAATGTGAAAGTGGTCGCACAATGTCTTTTAAGGTAAGCACAACAAAAGTGTTGCTTTCTGGATTCTATTTAATTGAAATGTCCCTGCCCTTTCATTGGGTGTCTTAATTTTGTGTCCTGTGCTACTGTGTACTGTAATTAGGCACTGTTTTTACTTCCAGAGGCAATTCCATTTCAGCAATAACTAATATGCCTCTTGTTTTTTAGACTAGTTTATCTACTTGAGTTTTAGTGGTATGTATTTAGTACTGCTTTTGAGCTAAAGAATACTTCCTGTGGTACTACAGTCAAGCCTATACTACATCAATCCCAGTCACCAAGAACAGCACTGTTTGCCCTACCATGCATTGGGAAAACATTTTGCAATTTGAGGACAGGAAGAAGGGCAGTTTGCTTTGTAAAAAGATAGGAATGAGTAAAGAGAATTGGAGTAGGATATTAAAAGGGGCAAAAATAATAGGAATGCTAGAAGGTTTTACTGCAGAAAGCATGAAGAGTCTACCTAAAGAGTTGAAGTTGAGACAAAAAGCAGGGAAACTACAGTCCTAACAGTGACAGGTCCCCAGTTGTCCAAAGGCCCCTTGCTTTTCTGCATCTCTTTCTGTCAGCTCTGCCTGTCTGCTTGCTTTCTGCAGTTTTCTCACATGGCTCCATGGCAAAATTCAGGGAAAAGCACTGTTCTAGTCCTGCTGTCTTCTCCCAGCAGCAGTATTTTGGAAGATAAGGTACCGAGTGAGTCCTATTACCTTCTCCTTCCCATGAATGAGTTCCCAGCTGTCTGCTTCTGTTCCTACCAGCTGCAGTGTCTGGTCTGCTTAAGTTTGTAAATTGCTTTGCGATCCTTCAAGATAAAAGGTTCTTCTTAAGTGAGATCATTATCACCTTGTACATTTCTCCACTCCCTTTTCTCAGTTCAAGCTTCTTTTCTCATCTCGACCAGCATAGTACTCAATCTTCCCAACTCAGGGCAACACAAAGCTTACACAGTTTGCAAATTTCAGCTTCCAATCCTTGAGTTGTTTGATGCCTCTTAGAGTACTTCAGAGCTGAAGGTTAAATATATGTCTTTTCCTGAGCTGATGCCAAAATGCTCTAGCACTTGGCTACACTGCGATCGTACTTCTGCATTTGCATCTGACTTCATGTTATTTTGTGTGCTTCAAGAGACTGTGGAGTTCTCTTCCTCCCACTTCTGAAATACTTACTCATTCTAGGAAGCATTCCAGCTACAACGTTGCTCTGAGATCCTACACTGGTTTCTCATAGCCATACTTTGTTCATGTTCTTGTGGTTAAACTGTACGCCTGTCAGGGCAGGGATTTGACTCTTCTGTGGTGTGGTGAACTTGTAAAGGGGAACCCTGACAGGAGTTCAGAGGGCTCTCTGTTCAAAGGTTCATGGGCAGTAACACAGTGTTTGGGCAGGAGAACCTTATTTCTGTTCAGCTGCAAGTCTAGTTATTGTCTCCATCTTCTATAGTTTAACTGGCTAGTAAGAGAGTTTTTCACTGTATGATATCTATGTGATAGATAATTATATTTATTCCCAATATCATTCACATTCCAGTGAAATTTCCCTCTTTCCTATGAAAGTGAGGTCATCTTAAACCTGTGTTTATGATATTGCAGTCATTTCCATGGCAGTAGACTATGATATCATCAGTGGAGGATTATGCCTTTCCTATGTGTGTTAGCAATTAAAAATTATGGTTTGTGAGATAAAACTAGTATTTACCAAGCTTTTAGCTTTAGTCCATGTGAGGCTGGGAAACTATTGCTTAATCCTCTAGAGAGTTCACTTGGGTAATGGAGTAAATGAATCTAGAAACATTTTGATCCTAGCAGGTGATATGTTTTTGGGGTATGTTTTCCTAATGAGAGAAGAAAATCAGCTACTCCATCTTGTGTTCTCTCTCCTGGCCAAGAACGCTTGTCTGAACCCAGTGGTACTCCTTACAGTTTTGTTATTCAGAGCTACTTAAATGTTTGACTTCAAGATTCACAGTTTTCTGCTCTCACTAGAATGTAATTTTTCACCTTTGAAGGTCAGTAAGCTATTAGACACTACCCACAAAAGTAAAACAGTGTGATCATTGGTCTTTTCATCTTTTTAGTGGGTGCCCTATTTGCCAGCTATCAGTAGCTGAATCTCTTTGTTGAACTTTCCTGAGGGTGTACATACTTTCTCATGGGCTGATGACAGCAGAGGCCAGTTTCAACACCATAATGGCAAAAGAAAATTCATCCGTTTAAAATGTAGCATCCTGTGTTAGAACAGTTGCTAAAGCTGCAAGATGAGAGTGGTAGGCTGAAAACGTAATTTATTTCAACACTTCAAATACTTAAGAATTTTTAAGCCAAGGAAGTAAACTTTCCTCAAAAAGATATTAGATGAATGTTTGTAGAGAAAGGACATCATCAGTCTGGATATTGCAACATGAGACAAAATTGATAGTAATTTTTTGGTAATGTACTTTAATTTCAGAGACACACTACATCTCTGTGCATTTCAGCCTATTTTCCCACCTAACACAACTGAACTCTCATAAAATATGTCTTTCAACGATCTGGGTATGACCATTTGGAAAAAAAAATCTTAATGGTTTGCCCTAAGTACATACAAACTAGCATGTGTCCAGTTACACGGAAAGTCTAGGGTGTGAAAGAGTTCTTCCTGAAATTCTTACCATGTGAGTGACTGCAGCAGAAAGAAATACCTTTTCCCACTGTCGCTCACTGAAATGGAACCAGGCTAGAATAAAAGGATAAACAAAATTATTGTATGTATTTCATGAAGACTAAAATTGATAATGCCATAACAGACATAGCTCTTATTTGCTGATGATATAGTCAGGTGATGTTACAACAACCTTCTGAGCATGCATCTTTCTCATCATTCTGCATTCCTTCTGAGGCTTCATCTGTCTGTGGAAAACCCAGAGTTGATACCTCTGTTGGAAGAAAGTGAAGTCAGGAAGTAAAATCATTGTGATCAGAGAAGAGAATGTTGGGATGAAACCTTATTTACCAATTATCCAGTATCACCATAAGAAGGGGTTTGTGTTAAGTTGTGCTACAAAAAGATGTAATTTTATCTCAGTAATGCTCTGTAACATATGGCCATTGCTTCACATTGTAACATCCCACTTTACAGAGAGCACAACTATCACCTTTTGCTCTCTGTAGGGTTGTTAGCAGCTGAGCAGGTCAAAGTAAGTAACATGCAAAGCAGCAACACACTGGGCACTAGCAGTGTCAGTACTGCAGGGTATTCCTTGGGCTTCTGCTGTATCCTGTGATACACATTGAATATTAAGTTGTGTTATGAAAGTATCTATAATTTCTAGCCCAAATAAATACCTTTTCTGTATAACTTCCACAGATTTTTAATCTGTGGTTATTGTCCTACTATAATGTTTGCTTATGCTCCTACTATTACTGGAAACTGGTTTTGACCATTAAAAATAAAATGTCTCTTGCCTTTTGAGTCTGGAGGTGTCTGATATACAAGATTCACAATAGTCAAATGGGGAGTTGTCTAAAGGAACTCCTTGAAAATATTTGTCACGATAGGCAGGTGTCAGGCACTAGATTTTAACACCCAACACTGAGAATATTGTATTTCCTCCCTCTTTGTGAGACACAGAATGGTATGGTTAATATTTCATTCTGTCTCGTTAATGAATTGCTTGCTGGCTTACTGTTAATGGAAATAACTGTTTTCCTAGATGCATTTCTAGACATAAATATATTTGGGTGAATTTTAGTACTCCTGATAGTAAAGAGTTGCTGACACAAATCAAAAGCTGCAATAAAAATCACACAGAGTCGATGGTAACAAATCTGTGCAAAAACACTCTGGGCAGGCGTATATATTATGTTGCCTCTAGGAGCTGTCTGAGCTGTTCTTTCCATAGGAGCTTACCAGTAAGGTTTTGTTTGCTTGTTTCATATGGCTGCAGTTGTTAGCTCCTATATCAAGCTGCAGTAAGTTATTTGATGCTGACATCCAAGTTCCCATGAGGATCCTTATATCATATACTTGGAGCCTGAAGAAAACACAAAATTACTTTTCACTAGAGTGTTGCCAAAGTAGGTGCAGCTTTGTAGAACACATTGATCTTTGTGACAACTAATTATAAAATAAGGAGGTGGTAATGTTCGCAAATATATCAATGTGCTCTCTTCTATATTTTATTCTTTCTTCTTTCCATTTCTGAATTTAGTCCTTTTTTCCTCCTTTTTCTCCTGTGCAACATCAACAGCATGTCATTGTTAAACCATGAAATTTCCCCTAATTTGCTTTCACCTCTTCTTGTTGTCCTTATACATCGTGTTCTTTCAGTGCACTTCTCTTCAGTATTGCTCTTTGCCTATCTCTCATCTTTCAAAAATAACTTTTACGTCCAAAGAATCGTAACTCTCTTTCATGAATTTATTCCATCCATCACTTGCTATATTTCTCATGTTTTTTCAGATCCCTGTTTATATAAAGTGCATAAACCTTGATAGTATAAACATCAGAAAGAAAAAATCATTGGTCAGAGCTGAAAATTAAGGATAAGCAGATCAAGTTCAGTACTCATGTGGGAAGGCTGGCATTTTTTATGTTCTCAACAGCAATGAGATTGAATATTCATTCCTTCTTCTAATTGTCTGATCCTGTTAGTATTATTCTTGGGGAATATCCTGTTAGTGTTGTTCAATAATTTTTAAAATTAATTTTCATTTTTCTTTTTCCCAGAAAAGACAAAGTGAAAAATGACCTGTTGGAAAAAAGTAGTTGGTGGTTTTGCTGGAACTGGTATTACTCCATAGAGAGGCAGCAGAAATGTGCTGATGTTTCTTCAGTTTTTATTCCCTGTCGCTCATTAAATTCTGTGTTTAAAAAGAGACACGGGAATTGTCTGTTGGTAGGCATCAAAAGCCAGGGTTATACAGAATTACACTTTTCCTTCTGATATTTAGGAATCTACCTCTCCCAAGAGAGCTTAAATGGTGAAAAAGGTAAAGGGACTTACCTAGAGGAGATTCCTACCTGTCACAGCAGAGTTAACCTTGGCCAGTGAAGCCCACGCACACTCCCTCCACACCCTGCACATTTTCATCTTTGCCCCACAACCTTTAATGTTACTGTAATCCCAGATTTTAGCTGATGCCTTTATAATTAGATGGAACTTCAGAAAACACTTTTTTAATCAGTGAATCAACAGTAAGATAGTTTCAGAGTAAAAACGACCAAAAATTTATCCTGAAGTGGCTGGGCAGTTAAACTTGATGTAGATCCCTTTCAACTGAACTATTCTATTCCATTCTGTTCCCATATAATAAATATACATCTATTTAAATAGATTTATTGCTTTCATTAACTATGATACATTGAATAAATGTATGTAAACAATGTCTCATTTTGATTATACTTTTCATTTGTGACCCATATGGATTCAGCAGGAAGCACTGCACTTACAAGCTTGATAAAAAATATCATATTTGTCAAAATTACTGTCCTGGCTATAAGCTTTTAGAACAACATCTTACTGAAGAAAATTATAAGTACTTGGACCACACCGTACTTAGTCTGGATGACTCTGTAGTGCAAACACTTCTATGATGTTGCTCCTAATATTATAGTTTATAAAACACAATATGCTTGTCTGCAAAATGCCAATTCTTAATGATGTGTGGGGGTTCTTTTTTATTTTTACCTGAAAAAGACTGACAACAAGATTTTGTATGCTAGGTGCCCTGTTTTCTATATGATAGTAAAGCAGAAATACAGGTTACTTGGTTTACCAGTATATAGAAAATCATGATGACAAGAACAAGGACCCTGTGGCCTGTCCAACCAACCATATCATTTCCACTTTGTTCAATGTTGTCTAATAAATCCTTTTTTAAGAGATATAGAAAAGATTAATGTTCACATGTCTTGTTTATCTTAATTTGTCCTTGGGCATGTAAAGATTAGTCTTTGCTTGGGTTGCAAACATTGTCGTGTTTTGTATTTTTTTTTTCTGCTTTAGTACTGGTATTTCATCATGGTACAATGTTCTGTTCAGCACAGGAACTGTAGGCAGCCTGCTTCAGTTCTGGGTGAGCACAGCCTGTTTCAGAGACAGTCTATTCTAACATTACTGTCAGATTGCATTGAAAATAATTATGTAACTGCCATTCCAAAAATAATGTAATCGAGAGACATCAATGAAGAACAACGTGGGAGGCAAATAAAGCTGGAGAATAGCAATTCTGAAAATTTCCACAGTCTTTCTTAAATACAAAACAGATGTTTGGTGAGAATGATGGAATCTTTGCTGAGACTTAAATATCTGAAGATAGATTTATTTGAGTTTTTAAATCTCATTAGAGCTTCAGATTCAGAATTAAATGTTCCACAGGTTATGAACTCATCAAGGTTGTGTCACCTTTTCCCCAGAGTTAACTGCTAGTGATGTGAGGAAATGTTACGGGTTTGTTGTTCCATGAGAAAGCTTTTTGGTAATTAGTAAAAAAATAATTTCTTTGTGTTGGAAGTTTTCATATTTTTAACATAATTTAGGAATTTGATATCTTGGTAATACCATAATTTCACTGAAATGCAGTACAGTGTACTGCCATAAATCCTTCAGGGCATTCATCTAGATGCCTTTTTATTTGTTTCATCTTTTAATATCCAGGAGGGTAAAATCTGATTCTGCACAAAGGGTCAACAAAATTATTCATTGAAGTTCTTGAAGAGCTGTGAACAGCTGTTCTCATTCTATGTGTTACAAGTTTTGGTCTTTTTCAATTGAAGCTGTGATTGTACATATAAGAAGATCTAACTCTTGTGGCCCTCCTACGTGTATTCACAGCCATTCATTTAATCTTCTCCCTTGCTAGAGATTTTCTACAGTTGTCCCACTTCAGCTGTTTACCCACTCAGTAATGAAATCTACAAACCAGTTTGTCTATTTATATATATATCTGTATATCTATTAATATGCTTATATAAACAGTTTGTATATTTATATGTTGTTTATATATATTTCTACTTCATAAAATACATATTTTCCCTGATGGCAAAACCCATTGAAAAGATTCCTGCTGCTCTGCACCAATTTATCATTCACTTGTTTGCGTTGTGGTGACAAATGCTTTTTGATGTAAAATCAGATTTTAAAAAAACCCTCTGAATGGTTGATGGTGTAAAGTTTTGCATCTCACTGTGCTGCAGAGGGACTCCTCTGTAAGTGTCAATTATTGTACCTGGTACCAGCTTGGATAGGGCTTCTACAATGTTCATCACTGTAGGCTGCAGAGAGAACCCAGACCATCAAACATCCAAGCAATAGGGAAGTGTTTGAATTGTCTGAAAAGTTTTGGATTTTATTTTGAAAGAAAACCTCGTCATGTTCAGGAACATAGAAGGAAAAAAATAGATATTTTCTATAATTCTTAGGGTTTTTTCAGTCATTAAAGGTCTGAAGGAAGTCTACAAACCTAGAACCAGATTGCCCCATGCTTAAACCAAGTATAGTTAACTAAATTCCTGAGGTAATCACTTTAGAAACCTTGGAAGTTTTCTACCTCCCAATAAGATATTTTAGTGCATGATTAAAAGGAGTGAAAACATAAATGAATCAAGAACATCGGATTTTGAAAAGAGTGTGGTCTTTTTGTCTCTCTGTTATGGATACTTTCCCACAGCACATGTTCATATCTTCAAATGAAGTTAGACAAAACAGACCAAGGCTAAACCAAAATGTTAAGTCAGATCCAAAAGAGGTCTGAGACTTTTTCACCACAATGTTATATTATATTAGAAGCAAGAACTATTGTCTCCTTTGTATTTGTTCAGTTGTGAGAATCATGAAAGGCCAGTAAATTGTATGTACTAGACAGTGGCTAGTTACACCTACTCTAATCTCACTGGGATTTTCCCCATTCTAGGGAATTCCCAGGAGTGGAGAAAGCAAGTTTTGTTCAGTGATTCAGAGAGAACAGAATCAAAGCTAAATTCTAGGGTTTTACATTATGTTACTTTTTATTAAGTCAGTTTTAAATTCGGCATTTCTGCTGCTGTTTTCCTACCCTGATCATCTTCACCTTTGTTCAGAAATTTTTAAAAATCTGAATGTTTCTTTGGATATTATTTAAATGACAGTCCTTTCAGGACTTTTTGGTGATATTTAATCTGATGTAGAAATTATCTTCCCTTCTGACTTGCCTGATGAGAATATTGTTCAGGTTTTTTTTAGAGAAAAATATTCATGTGCTTTTCTATTTTCCTTTCTCATGCATGTCATTCTCTGAAACATTCTGTTACTCTCTGCTTTTCAATATATCTAAAGAGCTAAGTATACTGCACTATTTATGCAAACCTTAGCAACAGAGCATTAAGTGTTTTCAATACAAAGTAGTATCAAGTGCAAGTTCCAGCTTTGGCTCAGGGCGGTCTGGCTGTACTGCTGCCAGCAGATGCTCTCCTGCTCTTCCCTTCCCAGGCCCACCTTGGCAGCTGCATAATGAGTTGGATGAATTCACTGGTTGGTCCAGATGAAAATAACCCTTTGAACAAAAATGTTTTGAATTAGGAAGCTCTGTAAACAATAAAAGCAGAGCTAGAGAAATAGGGGAGAATGCTGCTGAGAAGAGGGCATGGCTTCACATCAGTTTAAGCTGACAGTAATAACACATCTTTTTAGTTTTCATGTGTTGAAAACAATGAACAAACAGTGGTTAGGTGTGAAGAATCAGAAGCAAATCATGATTAATTTCAGGATTAATTTATGCAAATCCTGCTTGATATACATCTCTCCCTTTCCCCTTCTTCATACTTTCTACCTCTGTATGTGATCTAGTCGCTGCTTAGAGGGAAACTTTTTGAGAAAACCCAGAGTATTTGGAAAGGTATGTTAATGACTCAGTACATTGTGCTTTCATCTCTGATTCAGTGCTTCAACACTGTAGTAAAGAGTTCTGTTCTGGTTTTAATGCAATCCCTCCAAAGGGGTGTCTGTCCCAAAATACAAATGCTAATCAGCTCTAGCCTCTAAGGGAACTTGCTGCACACACTGGAAGAGAGGGTGGAAGTTAGTGCAGTGGTAGAATTCTTACGTGTGTGCCTTTATTCATCCTGAACCTCTGAAACGTAACTGTATATAAGATTCTTCATTTGTCATAAGCAAATGTGGGCAGCATTCCAGTGTGCTTTACATTTAAATACTGTTTTGTAAAAACTCAGTTGAAATTATGAGTGATTATATTCCATGTAGTGTCCAAAGTAATTCAAGATGTTTCAGTCTGAACTTTCCTCTATAAATATGATTCAGTCATACCATGCAAAATTTGCAAAACATAGAGTAATTTTATTTTACTTAGAATGTATTGGGAGATTTCAAGTTCAGTTTCTGATTATTCGTAAGATGTGAGAGCTCCGTATTCTTTGCACCATTTATCCTCTCAAAGGTGAGCAGAATTTGTCATGTAAGCAAGGAGGAGTCTGTTGAATAGTAACTTATATTGGGTTTTTTAGGTCAGTGTTTTCAAATTACGTCAAAAGTTGTAAATGGCTTTGCAAAACATTTTATGTAACAATTCTGAAAGCCCATGTGACATTTTTTTCTAATTAACTTATAGCCTAGTTTTGGAGTAACATTAGCTGTTTCATCACTTTTAGGCTATTTTGGGTATTCTTTGTGACACCATGAATAAGCCAAGAATTTATAGGGTTTCTTAATCACACAGATTAGTCATCACTGCCTGCTCATAACAGAAGCCTGAAATGCTCATTAAAATTGTCTGATGTGAATCAAAAGTTAGTATAGTTGCAGAATTAAATGATGAGAGAATACCATTATATTAGCAACAAAAACCTGTTTCAGGAATACTCATTTCCATGAAAGTTAAAACTGCATATATAGATCAGTACTCCAAATTTGTTTCATGTGGAAAATAAAAATGGGCTTCTGGAGTGGAGAATTATTCTGAAATGATTTGCAATCATGCCTAAAATAAAATATGGTGAAAGGTTTGTTTGTAGAGAGCTACAGGAAGTTGCTGCATGTTCTTGCTCGGTCTGTTTTAGCTTATTTTAAAAATCGACTAGTTAAAAATCACTCTTGCACTTGATCATTTGCCCTTTGCCTTGTATCTTTCCATCACAACAATAAAAAAGGTCATTTCCCTGTCCTGTACAAGCTGTGTGATTCCCACAGACAGTTGTTATGCCATGCTTCTTGAAACACTGAGACCAAAATTCTTATCTCACCAAGCCTGTTTTTTCACCAATGAAATTATGATGCTTCCACTGGAGTTGCATGTTGGTGCCAACATAAAAGAGAGAAGAATCAAGTTGTAGTCTGGCCGCTGTTAAAACAACAATATTTATGGTTGAACATACTTGAATATGAAGTCTGAGCAATTCTGTTAGGAGATGTGTGCTGGAATCATGAAAATTGATAATCTTTCCTTAAAAATATATTGACTTTTTGTGGAAGCAAATTCTATTTCAAATAGGCTATAATCTTAAAAAAAAAAAAAAAAAAAAAAAACCACCCAAAAAACCAAAAAACAGCCTAAGGAAGAAAAATGAATTGAGAATTGATGCCGTTTTCATACTGCAGAATTTAAATGAGAAGACAGTGTGAGCTGGTGGGTTAAGCTGATCTCTTTTTTTTGGTTTTGCCCCTGGCTTCTTGACTGACCCAAGGCATGAAAAGGCAAAATGCCTTGACTAAGTTCCATACCCACAAAACAGGAATAATGATGTTGTTCTGCTTTTTAAGGTGTGGTGGGATGTGTGATTCAAAGGAGCTATACAAGAGTTGCTATTTGTTCTTATTACCAAAGCTGGGGGAAACATCTTTCCTTACGGAACGCCACTTAATTTTACATGTGTATGTGCAGTACCCTGGCAGTAGCTGAAGAGGAGCTTCCTCAGCAGTTTTGTGGCCTTCATTCTCTGGTCGACAGCTGCCTCTACTTTGGCTTCCAGTGGTGATAATGATGATAAATTACAGCTGTTACCATTAAGGAATATTGTTTATATGTTACTATTTATCGATACTCTATTGTTGCACCTTTTTCCGTGGGAGCCTACAGTTACTCATCGTTGGAAACAATTTCCTGGATGCTGCTGTGGGCAAACACTTTTAACTTAGCTGTATTAGGAGTTTAGCAATCCTTATATATATAGGTGTGTATATATATAAGGGAATAAATGTATTTTTTAAAAGCTTTTGTATTTTTGTTGAAAATGGTTTAAACATTTTGCAGCAAAATGTTCCTGGCTCTGAATCTCTGGAAATGGGTGCTGTGAGCTGTACGTGTGACTCTTCTGGGGTTTATCTGTGGCCACCCACACAAAAGAAACCTGGTGACTGTGTATGCTATCCTCACACTAAAATCTGGTATGCAGTGTTAGTGAGTGTCTCTGCTAGTGAGTCTGCATCCCTACCTGCATTCCTCTGGAAACTATAACTACTGATGAAGCACAGACCTGTAGCATCTCATTCAAAGCCAAAATCTTATTTTCTGTGAGATTGGGACTTGTTTGACTTTGCTAGTTTCATTTTATGTTTCTTGACTTCCTAATGATCCTAAACCTTTGGACAGAAGAAATTGAAAATTAGAGGGAGAAAAAAATGTTTGCTTTTTTTTTGCTGAGAATTTTCAGTAAATTAGGCTGTGCTCTGTCATTAGTTCTGTAAGATTCTGCAAACACCCATATGCCCCAGAAGGTGCAGCATAAGCTCAGAAAGTAATATACACATATTCTTCATATTCTTTCAAAAAACAGTCTGTAGTGATTTCCTAGTGCAGAGGCATATGATCATAGAACATTCAGGGTTGAAAGGAGCTTTAAAGACCATTTACTCAGAACCTCTTCTGCCATGAGCAGGGATTCTTCCCATTAGAAATAGGCCTTGTCCAACCTGGCCTTGAACACTGCCAGGGCTGGCACATCCACAACCTCCCTGGGCAACTTGTTCCAGTGTCTCTCCACCCCCACAGTGAATAATTTCTCCCAATATCTAACCTTTTGTTCTGAATTGGAAGGCTGGCAATTTTCAAAGAGTTACAGAATGGTTGAAGTAGAAGGGGCCACAGTGGATCATCAGTTCAAAGCTCCCTGCTCAAGCAGGGTCATCCTAGAGCACATGGCACGTTGCATCCAAGCAGTTTTTGAGTATCTCCAGTAAGGGAGATTTTCTGGGCTCAGTCACCCACACTGTCAAGAAGTTCTTCCTTGTGTTCACGTGTTTCTGTGCATGTTTCTGCTGATTGCTTCCTGTCCTATTGCTCAGCACTACTGAGCAGAGCCCGGCTCCATCCTCTTGGCACTCTCCCTTCAGATACTGATAGACTTTGATGAGGTTCCCTCTGTGCCATCTCTTCTCAAGTGTGAACAGGCCCAGCTCCCTCAGCCTTTCCCTCATACATGAGATTCTCCAGTCCCTTAATCATCTTTGTTACCCTAGACTGGACCCACTCCAGGGGCTCCATGGCTCTCTTGTCCTGAGGAGCCCAGAACTCAGTTTTTGAATTTTGAAGCTGCTGAGAGATTTATTGGTAAAATGATGTTATGAATTGACAAACATAGCTGAAGTTAATCTCTTCATCATTGGGGTGGACTCGTCTGCATTCTTTCAGATTCCAATTCCCCGTGCTCCCTTTCTGTCCTAGAAACTGAGGTAACTATTTTTGACTGAGCAAGTTGTTAGTATATCATACAATGCCTTCCCTTTCCATGTGTTGTGAACTTGTTTGTAGCATAAAAGATTTTAAATTTACATTTTTAGGTCTTCTGCCTGGAATGCATGGCTTGAGAAGGCATGAATTTCGATTATCTGGGTGTTGGAAATGCATCTTTGTGTTACGTATTTTAATAGAAATGACAAAAGTCGGGTAGTCTTTGCATTCTGACTAATTCTATCCTACAGTCTCAGTGGTGTCTTTGATTCCTTTCAACTTTTATTTGAGATAACAAAACATCTGGTAGAGTTTACAAAACTGCAGTTTTTTGTTTTTTTTCCAAAATGGAAATGAAACCAGAATACACTCCTGATGGCTTTTGGCTTGTATTAGTGCATCTGGTTCTGGGCACACAGAAGGATATAAATGTAATTGGACAAAATTGTAATTCAACAAAAAACAAAAATGCTGAGAAGTTGATTACAAATCAAGTAAAGCTTGATTTGTAAGAGAAAAACTTAAAAAAGAAAAATGTTAAATATGTACAATATACCTGCATGACAGCAGAGGAGAGGCAGGTTGTGGTAACAATTACAATTCTTAGGGGTGTGAACACCAACAGAGTGAAAAATTACTTAAGGGTAGTTTAAGAAGGTATAATTAGATGTAATGGAATTAAACTATATGTAAACTTGAGCCTAATGTTACAATAAAAAAACCCTATGAACAGTGAGACCTATAGATTTCTGGTTTATCTGTATTGAGTTAGTGCTGGGGAATCCCAGGCGGGGATCAGGTGCAACTTCTGTAGAAACATGAAAAATGTACAAAAGAAATGCAGTCCCTCTCTTGAGGAGAAAAGAAACTTGACTGGGTGGCATGTAAGAAATAAACTTAAACTAGTGGGGTGTGGAGTAGAATCCTACAAAGTCTTTTGAGTATTTTTCAGTCTTATTGAGTTATTGTTGAGCCATTTAGGGTTATAATTATGTAAGTCTTATTTTGAAGATGCTTGTTATCTTCAGTCACTAATGTATGTTAATATTGGTTTAAATTGGAATAGCCTTACTACGCGATTGCCAAAAGCTGGAGAAACTATCCTTGGACATAAGTTTTTTGTTGGTTTTGGTGGGAAAGGAGCCAACCAGTGTGTCCAGTCTGCTCGACTTGGGGCCAAGACCTCGCTGATCTGCAAGGTAAGCACTGACTTGCTCCTCAATTACAGCTGAACTGAATGTTCATGCAAATTCCAGTAAATCTTTTGGTCACTTACCAAAATCTTTTGGTATGTTTTTAGGCTTTTTTAAATCTCTCTCTATTCTCTGTTCTTTTTCTTATTTCAGCTATAAATTTAAGCATGGAGGAGGCTGTTTGAGAACACTGCGAGAACCAAAGACTAGTTGGCTACAGATCTGACAGAAATTTCATGTAGAGAAAGATTGCAAAACTTAGGTTGATATGCCATGGAAAAGAGATTTGGGAAGCGTTAGACATGTTCAAAGTTTCAGAAATCTTGATTAGGCCTTCCTCTTTATGTTCCCCCTGTTACAGCAATCAGCACTTCATTAATGGCATTAGGTACTAGAAGCTATGGCCGCTCTGAAATTTACTTTGTGGATGATTAAAAATCATACACTGGCAAGCCAGTGACAAATTTGAGATGGAACGTAAAGGAGTTTTGAGGTTTGAATTGTTATCTCAGTACTTGAGGTGATTGTATCCAAATTCTAGCACCTTTGTATGCTATGGGATATTTTTGCCTACTTTTCTGAAACATCTGATGTACTGCAGCTCTAAAGACTTGCTCACAGACCATTGGGCTGATTCAGCTTGGCAGATGCTACATTCTTATGATGCTTTTCTTTGATTTTTGTCATTAAACATTATAAGTTTTGAGTGATCATTACTATGGTTAAGATCAAATCTTTTCTCTCTATAGTCTTTATTGTCTACCCTGTGCTAACTGTAAATGAAACTTCAAACTGAGTGGACATACTTTGTTTTTTGCCATAGCTGGGGAGGATGCTAAATTTGTTGGATCATTGTCTGTCAAGGATTTTTTGAGAAATATTGGAAACATCTCAAGGAAGCCTTCCTCACTGTTCTTTCAATTCAATATTTAGACTAAACAATGTTAGCTATAAATTTAAATTACACCTGAAAGCGTTTCTGTGAGTTATTATCACTAGTTGTTCTACAGTGTGGGGTTGGGGTTTTTTTTGGCAATGTTTGCGCTTGTGTCATATTGTGTATATTTGATCATCTTTGCATTCAAGAACGATCAGATTCAAGTACAAGATGAACTGGCAGTGGATTCCCTTCTAACATTTCCTGCTAAATGTTAAACATTTTTTTTTTCCATTGCAAGTGTGAATTTTGCTTTATTTTTTTAATGGTCTAGCCTTTCCTCAGTGCAATGGAAACATATGCATTCATAATAAAGTTTAGTAGCTACTGTATTTTCTAAGTACTTTTCAAAAACGTATTTCTGTTATTTCAGTAAAACCCAGTCTCCTCTTTCTGTCTGTCTATCTGTCTTTCCATCTTTCTGTCTTTCCATCTTTCTGTCTGTCTGTTTCTCTCTTGCTCTTGTTTTTCTTTCTGTTGTGTATCTGTTGGAGAAAATGTTAGCATTTTCTATTTTTTAAAAAATTTTGACGGTTATTATTTAGTTTCTAAAAATTCCATTTATAGCCTCACAAAATACTATCTCGTCTCATGGAAGTCTCATATACAGTCTTATATCTGCATAGGTTAATGAGATATAAAATTTCTTGCTTAATAAACTAAGAAGAATCTGGCAATAATGAGCTTCCACAATTAAATTATTTTACTGCAACAAGTAATCTAAAGTATTTGGTCATTCTTTAAGCTGGATTGCCCCTCACACACATACTCTGTACTCAGTTACATGCTTCTGTTTTGGTGATATTTCCCAACATTTTTTATCCAGTATGTGTGCAAAAATTACTTCTCCAATCTGAAGTTCAGAAAATGGAAGCAGTATTAGTACTGAAGGGACATTCCATTGGAGTGTGGCATCCTCTTAGTAGAAGTGAAATTTAGACAGAGAATGTCCTTAACAAGACTGGAGATAGATGTCTCAGATCAAGTGACAAGGAATTCTTCATACCTCAGAGCTTTGAAAAACAAGAGCCAGTGTTTGGTGAGGGTTTGAGAAAGAGAGTGTTATAATGACTTATTGTTAGGACTAATGTAAAAATTGTAAAAAATGTTTAAAAACTGAGTTTGAGTAGTGGTAATGCAAGCAGTGTTCTGCTTCCTGCCTGGATGTCTCTGCAAGGGGCCACTGTTACTCTGAGTTACTGATGTGTGTCACAGTAGCAGTCAATTTGCTCTGTCCTGTAAAACAGTGTACTGGTGAAATAGTTACAGAGAAATCTAAAGTATTCCTTTCAGGGTACTAAAGGATCTAAGCACATAAATTAATTACTCAGGTTCACACAGGAACATCGTTGCAGTACTGAAAAAATAACAGTGTTGTAGGGAGATTCCAAACTCCCCTATTTTCTTTTTTCAATCCCAAAAAATTCTGTTAGGCATCCTAGAATAAGATGGTGAAGGAATGTTGGTCTGAAAGACATTGTATGTGCTGGGAAAGGTCCTGCTTTACTTCTGACAAACAGTTTAGAATGATCTTCACTGGACATTGCTGATATTGCATATAAATTCTACCTAAATTCTTTCCTACCTGGAAACAGGAAGTGTTGTATTACCATATTGCGTAGTCTTTTTAAATTATGCATAAGCCAAATTTAAGTTAAACTGCTATAAGCTAAATTCTCACTTCATTGTGTGAATATAGCTGTATCTCGGATGCAGCCCAGAATATGATGGGTATCTTCAATTTTATTTTTCCTTTTGTATTACTGTCTTATGCTTCTCTTTAGCACTTGTTTAATTCCCTAATGACAAAAAAGAGTAAACACTCAAAATAAGGAACAGCATATAAAATAAATAAAAATTATCAAGAGGTACATGCTTTTTGTTGTAAGTAGTTTTCAGGTACAGATGAGTTTGATTCTTAAGCTGCTAGAATTCTAGTTGCTATGATGCCAGCCAGCTCCCTAGCTCCACGTGGAAAACATGATCATAAGCAAGGAAAACCCATACTGAAAAATACTGATGTAAATTCCACTTCTTCTGATATGCAAACTGTGTGACAGTAATGCGTGTATGAATGGCTTTTGTTGTTAAGAATTCAAGAAAAAAGAAATGCTGTTTCAGCACTCAACAGTGTTCTGTGGTCAGCAGACTATGATATTTATTTTTCTGTTTATCCACTAGTCCATCTAGCAGAGTCTGTGCAAAAGCAGAAAATATTTTAAAACAATGTTATATAATTTGACATGGTCAGTAAATATGCCTTTAATCTAAACTGAGTCTGATGCCCAATACTCTTGTCTTCCTTGGGGGTAAAGCCTGAATGGAAAAATAAAGTCCTTCAAATGCACTAGGATTAACTGGGTTGGATACTGATGAAATAACATGGAAAAAAGTTTCCAGAGGAAAGCAACCTCCATGGACCCCCACTGGAGGGCTTCCCTCCAGCACTGAGATGTCTTACTGCGAGCAAAAAGTACCATGGCTGCTTTCCCTGTTTTGACAGTTGAAAAGTAAGGGATGCCTGTCTGTCAGTCATTCAGGATGCAGAGCTGAAGGAAGTTTCAGCTGAGCTTTTGGAAGAGAGTTATGAAATATTTTGTAGCTGAATTAATTGAGCAGATTGTGAGATTTTTTTGTAGAAGAATCATAGTAGCAAGGGAAGGGAGAAGGTGATACCATCAGACAGAACGTATTCCAGAGCACAACTGTTAGGCTGCAGAGGTGAGCACAACTCAGGTTTAAATTGCAGATGGCTGCAGTCATCCAGTCTAAAGCAGTCAGAAGAGGCAGCTTCTGACAACCTGCTCACTCTGGCAAGCTGGGAGTAGTCAGAAGTACAGAAATACTCCAATATGCTAACAATGAATAACACAGTGACCCAAGAAAATGTTGGGTTGTTTGAGCTCTTTTTCCATGTACTAGGGGAATGTTCCATCTGGTTAGACTATTCTGACTTTAGTTGCTGTCCTCCTTTGCTGAAGGACTGGGACTGTCCTTAATAATACTTTGGAAAAAACCCTTATAGATGTCGTAGGAAATGGAAGTTTCAAATCATGGTTATGCAATCAAATACGTGAGGAGAAGGATCATCCATCTGTGACACTTTAAATTTTAGAATTCTGAATCAAAGTGTTCAACTCTTGTGATCACTAGCTGGTACTCAGGCCTTCTCCAAGCTTTCTGAAAGACTGAACTCATAAATAGACAAATTTCTAATGACAGCCAGTAGTGGCAGCTGCTTTTGTGCTTCTAAGAACTTAAGTACATCATTAGCTATGCAGTGCTGTTTTATGAGAACATGGATATTGGTTAGGGCTCCTCTAGACCCATAACCAGTATCTTGATTTGGCTTCTAATCTGAAAGATGTTCCTTTTTTCCTCTTGCAAAAATATTTTCTGTAGCATTGGTTAGTCTGACACTGCTGGGATACACAGCTCACTCTTAGAATTGGGAACACATGCTATGCATGCTGAAGACAGGCTAAGAGTGGTGACTCAAAAGCTTTGTTGGCTTTATAAATATATTTTAAATGCTCGCATGATATTAAGTGAATTAAACTATTTTTTCCTGCATGTACCTCATCTCCTTTGTTCAGCTTTTGTAATGTAACAAAAAGAAATTCATATTAGTTTGAATAAACAGCAAGCAGAGTTGTTTTCAGCTGAAAAGATTAATGGAACTGAAATTACAAGCTTTTTAACTTGCTGTTAGAAAAAAATAGACCATAGCTTGACTCCCAAACTCAACTCGATCTGCTGTTGCTGGATAGTACAAACAAAAAATGTTGAATTTCTAAACAGTACATTTAGTACTGAGAATTGCAGAAATTGGTAATGCTGTGTTTATCGTCATTTTCTATCCTATAGACACAGTTTGATATTTTTCCACCAAGGAAACTTGAGGTAGAAAATTCAAAATACAAGCTGCAGTTAAGAAGAACACCAGAACTGATGTCAATGCCTTCAATTCAAAGCTGAAAAATTCAGTACATGTCCAGATTTTAAAATCCCCCGACGTTTCGGTGTCAAATGAGCACAGGGACTGTACAAGGATGAAACTTGAATATGGCAACATGGGTGTTTGTAATAGAGCAGGAGAAAGCTGCAGAACACTGTTCTTATTGTTGGCTAATACTATTAATACATTTTTACCATTATTTCTTAATTTATTATTTGTTGATTAATAAGGCAAAGGGCTTCAAGACTAAAAGTGTTGTATTTAAATTACAGTAGAGCATTTGGTTGTCTAAAGATGGTCTGTTTATCTTCTCACCTTTCTGTAAAGAAAACACATTCTTTTATCTTTTGTATAGGTTGGGAATGATTCCTTTGGCAATGATTATGTTGATAATTTGAAGAAGAATGGTATTTCTACAGGTAAAATTTTACTTTAAATATTTCATATTATTTTTGAACTTCAAAAACTGGTGGTGGAGGATTTATTATTTTTTTACCTTATTGGATATGTTTTACCATTCAGAACTATGAATAATTATTTTGATGCAGCTGGCAGGAATGAATGGATATGAGAGAGAATATGGGGACTTCTGAAATCAGCTGTACCACTAAAAATAAAATGTAGTGTTAATGCCTCTAAACCTCAAATGATTGCATCAGTGCAAGTCACCTGAAGATAACTTGCTGTTATGCTATTGTTTAGTCTGGCATCATTAGATAATAATGCCTGGTGAGAAATTGAAAAATTCATTCTGATTACTCATTCTCAACTTCACGTTGTCAGAGGAGGGATGGAGTGGAAATTCAATAGTAAGTGCAGAACATTTCACCTTTCCTTTTTGAACTGACCCACGCAGTCATTTTAGAGACTGCAGCTGATGTTAGCACACATACACACAAAAATCAATGTTAAAAGGCTTTCAGAAAAAGGGAAAATTAGGCATCCTCAATATTCTATTATCTTTTCACCTTTGTAAAACCAATTCCCTCTCTACTGTGCACTGCTTAACTATATGATCACATTTTTGTGTGCATGACCCTTGTCTCCTTTGGGGTGGACAAGGATGGACAGATGTAATCACTAAGTGGCAATTCAATATTCCATTTATCTCTTCTGTTTAATGTGCACCCACAAGCTTAATCTACTGCATTATTCAAATCCTGCCTTAAAGACAAAACTATCAGTATTTTGTAGGTTTTTTAATTATGCTTATCAGTGTAACATCTGAATATTTCACAGATGTATATATAGGTTTATTCGTGTATCTTTCAACCTAGGTGAGAAACCAAGCAAGGATGCCATGAAAACAGTGTCTGTTAGACAGTTCTGAATATCTCCAAAGCATGCCTACCTCATGTCTTTAATCGTGTAAATGAAGCAATTATAATGCATAGCACCCAATGAAAATACATATGCCACAAAGAACCTTAATGTTTTCTGATTTAAATGGTTGATCTTGCAATCTTAACATGAATTTTTTAATAATCTTTATAGCAACGAAAGAAAAGTGTAGGGAAAAATTCAGAAATTCCATTATATTGCAGTTCATGGCTACCTAGATAGATCAGTTAAAGGATTGGAATGTTTAGCTCCAAGGTCCCAATTTCTGCTGATTGAGTTAAAAAATATCTCAAACTGTGTTTGATTGTCACCTCCTCCGTTGATCAGCCCTGGAGAAAAATAAGATACACAGCTGGTGAGGTTGATCCAGGATCCTAACTTGTATTCCAAGATCTGGAGGCAAGGATGATTCAGTGAGCTCAGACATTTTGCTCAAGATGGTCTTATTCCAGTCATGGGCTTTTTGTCCTGGCTTAATCCTTTTCTAGCATACCCCTGCTGTTGTACATAAGGATATTGGGTACTGGGTACTAGATGAAAATCCTTGGGATAATGGCAGTTCTGCCAGCTCTCATATCTTGGGTCCTTGTTGTATGTCTTCTTTATGTTGCTTTTCTGTTTCCTAGCATATCATCTTTTCTTTCCAATTCCAATCTGTTTTGTAATTTTCCCCTTTCCCTGACTTCTTGTCTTCCACAACCAACCAGCCACCAGAGCTGCTCAAACCATTATTGATTTGTTGTTCCTTTTCCTGCATTTGAACCAGGCAACTTGCTTCTCATGCTGCAAGAGCATTGAGAGTACAGAAGACACACATTCTCTGCTTTCAGTTCCAGTGTGCAGACAGAATTCATGGTGAAAAGAAGCTGTAATTGTAAGGGAAGTCCTGCTCTGACCCTGGTAGCTGAGGCAGGCAAGGGTACCTCCAGGGCGAGTACCCACAAGACTTTAGCAAAACCAGATGAGCATGATGTAAGGTGTTATTCAGCCTTCTTCAGATTGGAGCAGATTGTTAAACTGGACACAAAGGCACATCTTGAGAAAGAAGCTCACTTTTGCCCAGTATTAAATCCATGTTCTAAAATGCTAGAACACCAGAGCTCCTTAAACAAAAGGTCACCAGAATTTGTCTCAAATGGAATAGTAGATTTTTCTCGAATATGGGTTTTGGGGAAGAAAAAGGAAACTCAGCTTTCTGGTCAGTTTTCTGCTACAGTGCTACTGGTTTCTACTACCAATTTCTTATCATTGGTTGGTATTTGACAAATTTTCTGTCAGCTGAAAACAGATTTTTACAGTAGTAAACACGGAACAATCTTTCTAACAGACAGTGCTGCCAGCATCATGTTAATTTCTCTGAATAATAATCCAAAGGGGAAACACAGAACCCCACCACTGCCTTCATAGCATTAGTTAATATTGCTGCTGAAATGCAGATCTACACAGAATTAGATGCTAGGTTGTTTTATTGTTTTTGTTTTTCTTTAGCCTTGACTCTATTGTTTCATTGGATAAAAGAAACATTTCCAAGTAGGAGTAGAGTGCCTGAGAAGGCTGTATAAATAACAGGCTTTCTCTAATGCAGAGATGTAGCCAAATTAAAGAATGTTGGACTCGTATTTCTGTTTTGTGGGTGTAAATTAACACTTTTTGTTGTTGTTAGCTTCTCTGGCATTGTTGCACATGAAAGAGTAATTAGCATTTTTAAATTGCTGGAGGTTATGGGTTCATTTTAGATTTAATTCAATTAAACTGTGTCACATGCTATTGGTTGAAAGTAATGTATTGAACTAGTGCATGCTCTAACTTTTCCCTTTCTTAGCATTTGTAGGTCAAACTACAGATGCTGCTACTGGAACTGCTTCAATAATTGTCAACAGTGAAGGTACATATTTCTGCTCTGAATTGTCCTCTTTGTTCTGCCTTTACAGCCATTAAAAAACCTTTGCCTTGTCACTGTTAATTGTGGGTTTTGTTTTCTACATTTTTCATTTTTTTCAAGTTTTATTCACACTTCATTGCACTTCTGTTTATTGCAAGCAGCAGAATCAGATGCTTAAATTAGCAGTGTGATAGCCATATTTCAATCAGCCAGCTGAACTATGTAGTTTTACATTCCTGGACATGCAGTGTTAAAAGGTTAAAGCTCTCCTTTTCCACTACAACTTACTCAACACTTTTACTATAGAATCATTTCGTTTGAAAAAGACCCTTTCAAATTATGGAGTCCAACCATTAACCCAGCAGTGCCAAGTGTACCCCTAAACCATCTACCTAAGTGCAACATCTACATGTCTTTTCATTACCTCCAGAGTTGCTAACTCAACCACTTTCTAGTGCATCCTATTCCAGTGCTTCACAACCTTTTAATGAAGAAATTTTTCCTAATATCCAATCTAAGTCTCTCCCTGGTATATATTGAGGCCATTTCCTTTGGTCCTGTGAAGGAAAGGTTTGCCTCTCAGGACACCGAGTGAGTCATTATGCCCTCAATCAGGAAAAGGAGCTGTCCTCAGTATAAGTAGAAATATTTCTGTTCGTCTTGTAATTTTACCACAAATCTTGACTTCAAGTTGCATCTGCAGTGATGAGTACACAGTGAAATGGCTTTTTTTTTTCTTCCTGTGTTAGTTTTCCATAGCCTGTGCCTTCGCTCTTATTTTGCAGGGGAAGAAATAAAGATTTGGCTTGTTTTCATATTCTTTGTCCAGACTGCTAAACTATCCTCTGAAAACTTTATATCTTTTCCTCAAGCATAATTTAATCAGCCAGCTGATTTACCTAGTTTTATACTGTCCTGAACACACAATATATTAGAAGGTTAAAGCTCTTCTTTCCTACTATGACTTACCCATCACTTTTACTATGGAATCATTTAGGTTGAAAAAGACCTTTAAGATCAGGAGTCCAGCCATTAACCCAGCACTGCCAAGTCCCCCTCTAAACCATCTACTTAAGTGCCATATCTACATGTCTTTTCAAGATACTTCCTCAAGCTGTTGAGAGCCCTTAAAAGAAGTGTGTCTGGATCAAAATATAGAGCTCAGGACCGATAATGTTTATGCAAACATAACAAATTAAGTGTGATTGGATTAGTTCATTTTTGGAGTTGCTAAGAGGCTTAATTTGAACAGTTACCACAGCTTAGCTGACACGTCAATTTACCAAGCTTCTATGTAACCTGATGGTTGTACATTGGGCTACAGCTCAAAATGGGAAAGGAAACATAACTATTTACTCACGCAGCAAAACTGGGAAGGAACTGTGACTAAAGGCAAGCCTACACAGGAATATTCAGGAAAATTAGGCAAATTAGCTGGAGATGCGAGTTTAATTTTCCCTAAGTAAGATTAATCCAAGCCTTGCATAGCAGCTCTAATTCAGAAATAAGGTAACACTAATACATTGGATAACCTGGATAGCTGCCTGTTAACTTCCACCTCCTTTTCTTGGTTTGAATCAGCAAGTAGATTACACAGCAACTCTTGACACTTCTTATGCTGCCTGCAGTCACTATGGCCATTTTAAGTAGGAGAGACAGTGGGAATCCAGTAGTGCTCCTGGGCCTCACTGTTTTGTACGTGTCTTGCACTAAGCTTGCTGTCCAGAGTAGTTGAATAAAAACCAGCCTTATAATTTCCCAATTCATATGCATGGCCAGCTAAGATAAAAACAGTCTAAACTTGAATGAACAGAGGATGACCTGCTAAAATTTTACCACCAAGAATCTTTCTGAACCATAAGGAACAAAATCTTGTGGATATAAAACCTTTATAAGCACCAGGAATCTGAAAGGGATGTTTGGGACCACGAGGTTCACAGTGAGATATCTTACATGGTAGTGTCGGTGTGAGGTAGGGTATATGACAGTCTTGTGATTCACATAGTGACATGAATAATGCCTAATGTCATGTAGTTTGTGCCTCTGAGTAACTGAAAAATCGTATGCTAAGTTAGCACTGGCCTCAAATTTAATTTAAAATCTAGTAGAAGAGCAAACCTGGTCAGAACTATGCTCGAAAGCAAACAGATGCACAGAATTGGTAATGGTTCTCGTTACTTCTCTCAAAAACCATCTGGCGCCTGAATTGAGTAAATTGCAGTAAAATAGCAGTACTTATGTGCTTTGCTGTTGCAAGAGACATTTTCTTTTTTTTCCTGTAGAAACCTGGTTGATTTGACCTAAACAGGCTTTGCAGCAGTTTTCAAAGGGCTTGTCTACACATGCCTGTTTTACTGCAGTGGCTGTGCTGGCATAGCTGAAACACCACAGCAGTCAGTGGACTGATGTAAAGTAGTTTCTACTAGTTCAAATTATACCTAAAAGGGAAGCATTTGAAGTTAGGGTTGGTGATGGTGTTTTATGTTGAGAGACAAATAAAAAGCATAGCTATCATCTCTTTAAATTGACAAGTTTTCATTGCTGTATTGTTACACGCCCAACCTACCCTTCTTACCAAATCTTTACAAGTATTGATGCTTGGGGAAAATACCAACTCAAACCAACTGAGAAAAATCACAGGGAGAAGTAGGAGATATGCAAGTCGAGGGTGTATGATGCTGTGATGTATGAGTGAAGGCAGAGCAAAAGAAAGCTGTAGAGAACAGAGTCAGATGAGGCTCTGAAGTAAATCTTCCCTGATGTTACCTCTGTCTGTCCAACTGGCGCTGCAGAATTTCTTGGAAGTTTTTGACTGGTTACTGAATTGCACAAGTATAACTCATGCGCTATTGTAATTGGCAAAGTACTAAAAATTGGAAAATATCAGGCACATTTGATACTCTCAAAGTTGATTATATTCTGGGACAATACAGTATAGTTTCAATAAAAGATAGAGGGATTCAATCTCTGCTTTAATGCAGAATGGTAGAGAGATGTTTGAGTTTATAGAACTGCACTGAAAAATGTGCAGCCCAGAGATGCTGCAAAAGTTCCCTCTGGGCTGGTCTCAGAAATCTGTGCAGAAATATTTCTGGGACCTTGTGTTCCTTTCAGTCGCTCTCTTTTATGCTGCTGCCTTTTCAGAAAGTTTTGCTTTTACTAAACACAAGCTTCAGTATACCAGGGTCCTGTACCCTTCAGATCTGTACTTTCTTTCTTAAGGATAAAAGCTGGTACATCCAGCTGCTTTTCTTAACACATTTTCTTCGAGGTGCATCACACCACTTTGAACCCAAGGTTTTGTTTCCCCTTTCAGTCTGCCTTCTTGCCACTAGCTCTGTCACTTAGCACACCTTCTGCTAACAATGTGATATTGGATGGTAAGAGCTCCATGAAGTGATGATGTGTGTTCTAACTTTACACACACATGTTGAGGGGGAAAAATCTTCTTTGTGGATAATTTTTTATATGATTATCTCTGAAGGTTATTGCAGCTTTGTCTGTATCTGATACTGACTATTGATGGTACCATTATGTTGGCCTAACTGGACTAGAAGTTTGAACAAATCTGATAACATTCATACTCATATTGCTAGCAAAAATTCAGTGGAGGCAGAACAGAATTTGGCAAGTCATGATAATTGCAAATCAGGGCTTGGAGCTCACCTACACAGAATGCTGGATGATAACCATCACTTGAAACAGGCATTGTGCTGACTTTATCATTAAGTTATTAATCATTAATGAACAGTGAATAGACATTATTCTGTAAGTTGAGTGTAGCTTCAGTACTAAAGCACTACTAGTAAAAAAATATTCAAGATATATATTTAGGTAAGGCTAAGTAAACAAGGCAAACTTAGAATACATATTCCAGCTTGTTTGTATTATACTTTCCATAGAGGAAAATCTTTGATTTGATCTTTCAGTTTTATAAAGAAATGACATCTGAATTTTAGAGACTTTCTACATACTGACTTTCTTCATGAACTTGAATGTTTTGTGTGCAAGATTCTTCAATACTTCTATCAAGTGGTTGCCTAGAAATTACAATACCATAACATACCCCAAACCCACTCTCATATTCGTGAACTATGTGATTTGGCAGAATGTTTTTCTTGTAACATTGTTTTCTGGTCACAAATAAAATTTTCTTCTGTGTGAATTACTATGCACGAGCTCTGCAGCTATTGTTACAAATGCATTGTTTGATCTGTTTGATATTTTGATTAATTCTAAGTACTACTGATGTTTTTTAGGCCTGTCATCTAGTTTTAAAGATATTTATTGTGCTGTGGTTTTTACTGATTTGACATTTGATTTTTCACTGGCACTTCTCGTCTGGAGTAATCTATAAGATGACCATTGTAAAAAAAAGTCTGTCTTGAGTTATCCATCTTTCTCAGAGCTGGCAGTAGCAGTTTTAGAAGCCCAGCTGAGGACAGTTTTTATGTATGCAGCATTAATCCTGACTGGACCCAGTCCCCATCTGGTGTATGCCTGTGCAAGCTTATCAGTTCCATTTAGCTGTTACAGCTTATAGCAAGTGTGAATGTGTCCCTTAATATTCTAGCTGATGTCTGCAAAACTCAAAAGTTATATAGATGTTCCCATCAAAACTGATATTTTTAGTCTAAGAAAAGAGATTTTAGAATTAACAGTAATGTGGTAAATACATTATTCTCATTCTGGTGTGGGTAATATTGTACCTCTCTGGAGTAGTTTTATAAGTTAGATCTAGAGTTTAAGGCTTCACTTAGGGTGTACAGGGGTACATAGACTTTTCTGGACAATAGTTTATCTCCTTCTCAAATAGATATCTAAGATCTATAAGACAAAAAATCTTTGAAAATATTTGTCTCTTCTCCTTTTTGAAAGAACATAGAAAAATAATTTTTAGAAATTAGTTTTCTTAGACTTTTCTAGTGTGTAGGATTTTTTTTTAACTTAAAAACTGATTTCATGTTGGACAAGATGAATCTCACCCCTCTTTGCCATCTGTCTTTAACTCTGTTGTCCCTGATGCTGAATTCCCATCTGATTTCCCTGGCAAGAAATAATGGCTTTCAACAAAATGGTTGCTGCTAATACAAAATTTTGTATTAATTGTGAGTGCATGGCTCCATATTCTGCCTTCATGCACCCTGGTGCAAGTTGGTGGTGACTGCTATTATTCAGTAAGAATAGCTAAGAACAGAATGGGGGGAGGGGTTTCCCTCCAGCTTGGGTTTAGTCCTTCTGGACTGTTGCACCACAGTACGTACTGCATTTCCCTGGCAAGTTTGAAAGCAGACTCTGGGTCTCTGACCTTTTGTAGTTACTAAGAAAATCTTCAGACTGTGATCCAGTGTAGCTTGGTCTACCTTGAATTTGTACATACGGGTTTAAGCAAACAGCCCTCCTTACTGCCTTGGGCCATTCGCTCCAAAGTCTGATAATAACATACATGTCAGTACAGCTAAATAGTTCAGCAAGATAATACAGCAAGACATGTGAATAGAGTCTACAGATCCTAGAGATTCTAGGAAGCACAGAGGCCAGGCAGAAATGAAAGAGATTCTTGTTCCTCTGATTCCCAGTCTTTTACTGCTTGCACTGCTGCACCCTAAAGCTATCAAAATATGCTTCGCAGAATAGGTGCTATTTGCCTTTGAATATTTCCTCAAGAGGATTCAGATATCTTTGGTAACATTTACTTGTGGCAGAAGGTTTTTTGTTTTGTTTTCTTTTGTTTTTTATCCAAGATGCCCATCACTGTCTGTTGAAAAGCAGGGCGTTGGCTTTTAAGTGCTGAGGTTTTGCTTTTCATTTGCAGCTGTTCTGTACCAAACCATTGACAGCAGAATTGCTTTGGAAAGCTTGGGTCCCTCCCTCTGAGATCACTATATTATTCTTTCCATTGTCCTGCTTTCTTTTTGGAATGTATTTAGGGAGAGAAGCTTTGCACGTTCGTAGTCAAAGGGCTTTGAAGTCACATTCAACAAAAATAATGTATTGAAAAACATAAATATTTATTTGCAGAGTAATTCAGTTCATTACAGAATTGGTAGCCTTTAATGATTGGCAGTCCTTAAAGGAATCTTCAGCGGGGGCGAGCTGAGCCTGTAAATCAAGGAACAACTGACTTCTTGAAGTTAATACCTGGGCGATTAATAATAAATTTTAATTTGAAAGCACCCATGCCTGAAGGTCTCCAAGTGTTGTAACAGAGATTAAAAAAAGAAAGAAGCTGCAGTAAAAGAAGGTGATTTGTGTGTCTGAAGAAAAACAAAAGAATATTTGGAACCTACGTAAATGAACCTCACCTAACTGTAAAACAAACTACAAGAATAAAAAGGATCTTAGATGTGCTTTGAGACACTGCCATGCTTCCACACGCACAACTTTGCTTAGACAGTTCTCCCGGCCACCTCTTAAGAGCAGAAGAAACTGTTGCCCACCTTCTTTACTTACTTCTGATAAAACTTTCCCTAGACACAGGCATCACCTTTCTGGGCTTTGGTGACAAGCTTGTTCTGGTTTTCCTGATGGTTAGGAGGCCTAACTTGAAATGTCTCAGGTAAATGGTGCAAGTCTGCTTCTCTGAAATCTAAAGAACATGCATAATTTTCTTAGCTGTGTGAAATACTTTTTGTTCCCAGCTGATGGGAAAATTAAAATTTTTATGCCATTTTTGGCATATGAATTCAGTAATCACATTGATGCTTTTCTCTTCCAAATGCTACTGGAATATTTTAGGAGGATGCAAATATCACCCTCGGTGTGTATCCACCATCTCCACCGTGCAGTGCTTCTTTAGAGTTCACAGAAGACACACCAAAATAAGACTGGGGAATGCCCATACATGATTTTTTCCAAAGGAATTTATGTTGCATTTATTGTGCCATGTTAGTTCATCAGTACATCGATCTTTTTGATTATCCTTTGAAATATTTTTGTATTTGAAAATATCAGCAATGCATGGAATTTTAATGGCTTTTTTGGAAAGTAAATTGAAATACTCATCTGAAATATATTGTGAGAAGTGCAAGGAATTGTTTTACATACTTTATTGTAAAGTTAAATTAAAAAACACAATGTCTTCTCTTTAGGACAGAATGTTATTGTCATTGTCCCAGGAGCCAACCTGCTTTTAAATTCTGAAGACCTGAGGAGGGCTTCTGATGTCATCTGTAAAGCCAAAGTGGTTGTTTGCCAGCTAGAAATAACCCCTGCTGTTTCTCTTGAAGCTCTGAAAATGGCACGTGCCAGTGGAGGTAATTTAACATAAGCCGTTTTCTCTGTTTCATTTGTGCTACATGAAAAATACTCTTTATCGTGCTTTCTAAATAAAGATCCTGTAGTCTATTCTGGTTTCTGTCATTATAGTTTTATTTAGAATTGAAACAATAACCAACAAATTCATGCTATGAACTGAATTTTCTTTAAAAATATTGCTGTGTTAACCTTGGATAGCAAATCAACTCATACCCTTACAATCTCCCTGTATATGTCTGGTGCTGCCTTTCCTCCTGTTTTCGTGCTGTGACTAAATACAGTATGATGTTGCTGGGGCAGGAGCTATGGGCCTGACTCTGCTATGATTCTAGAGCAAAACAGGCATAATAAATGCAAGTCAATACAGTTCCACACCCCGGAAAGTGAATGAAATTACCTCAAAGCCAGACTTAGGCCCTTGTTCTCCCAGCATAGCAGTAGGTATTGCTGTGGTTTTATGTATAGTAGATGACATCCTTAAAATAAAAATAAAATTTAAAAAAGCTTTTTCTTCCTAACCAAAATTCTTAGAGTGTGACTGGGCATGATGCCATTGCATAGACACAGTCATGGTCTGTGAAATTATTAGAAAATTGTTACTCTACTGTACTGTACTTTTAAATGTAGAGCATTGTTCCTTCAATGTAGCGTATACGTAAATGAAAGCTGATATTTTGCTTGAACAGGATGGGGTTTCATTATCAACATAATGTTTTTGTTGTTTAAGTGCCTCTAATGCTTTCAGTTACTCAAGCACAATTACCACAGTATTTGAACTCTAAGTAAATAATTATGCAAGAGAGGCATCCATATGAGATTTAAAAAGTGTTTTTCCCTCCTATCCAGAAGACCAGACTGGGAGGGGACAGCTCATAGCATAGTCAGTCATGCAGCAGATCAGGGATGGAACTGGGATCAGAACTTACTATTTTCTTGAAGCTGGGTGGGCCCAGGCTAACTCCAGTAGATCATGGCACACTGGAATTGTGGGCTCTCCAGTTTGCCTTCTGCACCATGACCTGTTGTGCACCTGTTGCACTCTATTTTTGTCATTACATTTTATGAAAATAGATAACAGAATTCTTAATCTGATGGTTAATGGACTCTAGTTGAATCATGAATCAATATTCATGACTTATTTTGTCTATTTCTAACTCTATGAACAGTTTTGGCAAGATGCTTCACACTTTTGTCACCCTCCTATGGCAAGATGCCAACCTGTGACAGAAGAAAAGACAAGATTTTTTTTTAAAGCAATTGAAAAAATTCAAACCTGATACACAGAACAGACGTGGAAGCACTTAGCAACTGTAGACATCACAATATATCAAGAAAAGATAGTAGTTAACTGAGGGCCAGCTGTAGTTCTGTGCTGTCAGTGTGTTATCATTGTGCAGCTCTTCTGTCAGGGAAGTTTGGTTGCTTCTGCTTTAAAACAATAGGCTACACATGTTCAAATGTCATGTGCCATCAAATGTAAGTAAACAGCTGAGTTTTTAGCACTGTAAAAACCTATCTGTAGCCAACAGCAAATTGTTAATGCAATTTCCCTTCTTTTAGCTTGCAATACCCTCATGTATTATGTAGCACTTCATCTTAGACTGTTCACTTGACTATTTTTGTGTAAAACAGATGCATACCCAGATGCCTCAAACCTCTGTTTCAATGAGGGTTTTTTGCTTGTTTTTCTTCATTCTTACTGGAAGAAATAAACAAAAGAGAGAAAAAATATGGAAACACAGGCAAGAACTCTTTGATTCTCTTCAGTGAAGGTCATCTGGATCTGTAAGCTGGAGAGGGATATCTCATCATGTCATGTACATGTCACGACATCCTCTCATTGTGGCACTGATTATTCGTTATTCTTGTGACAGTCATGGTGAGAAGGCAGGCAGGCAGGCAGGCAGGGAAGGAAGGAAGGAAGGA
>VZSR01001479.1:15364600-15541341 GCA_013398615.1 Brachypodius melanocephalos
AGTAGGTATAAATTGTAGTGGAAATCTGACTGGATAGTTAAGGGGATTTAGTGGTCAATGGTGAGAAGCTGCTGCTGTTTCCAAAAGTCTGGTTTTGGGCTTCTCTAATGACAGACTCCATAAAAGGTGGCTGATAATGCCCAGCATATTAATACTGTCGTGAAGAAGGAGCTGGAAGCACCCTCAGTTAAAGGTTCCATGTCACTTGCAAGAAACATTTATTTTTTGGATGCTTCAAGCTTTTAATCTTGGGCTACAGTTTTTCATAACAGCTGTTTGTGGTTAAACTCTTAGTGATTTCTGCCAAAGAACTGTGGTTGCAAAAAACAGCCAATGGAAAATGCCTCCCACCCTACCCTAGCTTTTGAATTATGAATACCAACTACCTTAAAATTTACTTAAGACTTAATAGCAAGGGAGCTTTCTTTTAAAGATAAGCCTTCACAACAGTATGGAAACCTGCCTGATTTTAACTGTATTATCAACCTCTGGAAAATAAGTACTTTTCATAAAGATGTCAGAAAATTGTTAAGAGCTTCACAGCTAGCTTCTCATGAGCATCTGTCCATACAGGCACTTGTCCATTTGCGCAGCGTGACTTCCAGTGTAATTCCTGAATCTGGTTTTAGGTAACTTCTTTTATGCTGTTCAGGATCTGTTGTAAGCCCAGAAAGCACAGAGCAGGAACTTGCTCAATTTCAATACAGAAGAGACAAAGCTAGATGAGAGAGCTGGGGATGGAGAGTTGATTTCAGGGAAAGGAAATGTAGAAGAGATTTACTTGATATTTGCAGGTGGCAGAGGAAGAAGGAAAGGAGAAGCTGAAAGAGGAACAAAATTGGAACAGATTAGGATTTGTTGAATGCAGATTGGAATATGGAAGAGTCTGTTCAGGGAGCAGACTGTGGGCACTGGAAGTGGGGAAAGGAATTGTAGACCATAAAGAGATATGATGTGGTGAAAGTTGAATGAAAAAGGTTACAGTTGCATAGTTCCTATGCAAGGAGACATAAAGAATAAAAACTCATTGAGGAGAATGGATGTTGGCAAAGGGAGAAAAGTGGCAAGCTTGAGGAGTAGTTCTGTGGGAATCTCATGAGGTTTAACAAAACAAAGTACAGGTTGCTGCACCTGGATGGAGCAACCCTGGTATCAACACAGGCTGGGGCATGAAGGGATCAAGAGCAGCCCAGCTGAGAAGGACTTGGTGGTGCTGGTGGAGGAGAGGCTGGAGATGATCCAGCCATGGGCACTCACAGCCCAGAAAGCCAAACGTGTCCTGGGCTGCATCCAAAGCTGCGTGGGCAGCAGGGAAGGGAGGGGATTCTGCCCCTTTGTCTGCTGAGACCCCACCTGGAACACTGCATCCAGCACAGGAGAGACATGGACCTGTTAGTCCAGAGGAGGCCACCGAGATGATCAGAAGGATGGAGCACCTCTCCTATGATAAAAGGCTGTTTGTTCAGCCTGGAAAAGTCTTAGGGGTGACCTAATTGCTGCCTTCCAGTACCTGAAGGGAGCCTACAAGAAAGATGGAGACAAACTTCTTCCAAAGTGTGTAGTGACAGGACAAGGGGAAATGGCCATCCAACCCAGGCCGTTCTATGATTTCATGATTCTGTGAAAGAATTTCAGCAGAAAATAATTTCCTCGGGAGTACCAAACAGATTATCCTGTTCAAAAGCCATGCCCTTCTTCACAGTCTGAAAGAGGATCTTAGGGTTCCTCTATCTCCCCCCATGCTCGGCAGATAGTAAATATGGGAGAAGAGTAATAGTAGTGTATTACATTGTGCTCATGACAAGCCTGTATTACTTAAGACCCAAGTTGGAACACTTCCAATGACCTGACCCATGCATATGTCAGTATGATATCACGTGACACTTTGTTTTCCAGTATGTGCTGCTTGTTTGTTTTACCTAGGAAAGTATACCTTAAAATTTTATGTTTAAGAAAACTTCATCAGTGTTGCAGTTAAGAAAATAGGAAATGCAAGAGTTAAGGTTGCCTGTGAGACCTTAATTTGTCTCCTTTCTGCATATGTATTATGTTGCAGTCTTTAATTATGTGATCACATGCTGTTTTTCAGTGGTATGTGATCATATAATTAAAGAGTTTATTATAATACATACTGTATTGTAATAATATAAGGGAGCCAAATTAAGATTTCATTGGAATTCCTAATCCTGGCATTTTCTGACTTCTGAATAAAAGTCTTTGTCACTTTAATACTGTTTTTAATGAGGCAGGTAGAGAGGCATGATAAAGTTGTACAGTGAAAGGCTAAAACTTTCAAAGTGTTAATCACCTAAACTTCTCAGTACTCAGATTTCAGAAGTCTCTGTGCATCTTTGTCTCTTAGGGCATTAACTGGGATTCAGAAATGGTCAGGGTGTCTGACCATTACATGCTATAGCTTCAAGTCTAAATATATGCTTAGGACTGAAAATTTAGGCATCCAAATTGGAAGATTTGATCACTGACTATAAGGAATATTTATGAAGTAAGAGTGTGTGCTTTATTTAAAAATGATGGCCTTGTGGTTAAGACACAAGTATTAATCATAGAATTGGCAAAGTGAAGAACCAAGGCTGCAGACTTCCTGTGTTAACAGTGAGTAAGTCACTTACACTGTTCTCATGACAAACCTTTGCTGCTGCTTCAAGGGGCCTTAGGCTACTACAGTTTAAAGTTAGGTTAACTAACATATTCTACCACATGTTAAGTTTAGGTCTAGCACTGCCAGATAGCATATAAAAAATATACAGTGCCTTGTCTACACTACAGTTTTATAATGTGCCATTTTGAACAAGTTAGGTAATACATTCAGCAGCACATTTAAATCCTTGTCTGGACATGCCCTTCATTACTCCGTAACTCGTGATTCTTCATGTACAGAACTCAGATAATGACACTGAAAAATTCTAGAACTAAATCAGTTCTTGTAAAACTTATTAATATCATGGAAGAAGCATCGTCATTTAAACAAATTGCATTAATGTCCAAGTCTTTTCTCTTTTTAAAAAATTTAATAATTTCTTGGGGTTTTTTTCTGTTATTCTTCTGTCATGTTCCCATCATGACAGGTGCTTGCCTGCACGTGAACTAGAATGGAACTTTAATATAATAAACAAAGCCTTTAGCATTTGTATAAGAAGAGGATGCAGAAACTGAGAGTAAATTGTGTGTTAGTAATAAATATTGGGGTCTGTGATTGAAACATGATGTTCTTTCAAGAGGTGATTTATGTAAAACATGCCAGATTTAGATTTTCTTTTTCTTTTTTTTTTTTTTTCCAGTAAAGACTTTGTTTAATCCAGCTCCAGCCCTAGCTGACCTAGATCCACGGTTTTATACCTATTCTGATATCTTCTGCTGCAATGAAACTGAGGTAATGGTCATATGTCATGTTAAAGAAAGAGTCTTAAGCAGGAACATTTCAGAAGGAGCGGGAAAATTGAGCCGTGCTCCTCTTACATAGGACTTTGGGAGTGACAGGTTTGATTCCTGACCTAACCAGCAAAGAGGAGTATTCTAAAATAACTTTAGCTTGCACTTGAAATTAAATTAGCTGTTTGCAGCAGGAAAGTTGGGTCCAGCCTTCCTTACAAGTAGATCAGCAAAACACATCCATAAAAGGATACTCGTTAAATGTTATCACTGAGTGGTAAATATTAAAATAGAGTCTTGTCCTTGTTCTGTGGTCTCTTGATATGATTAGCAGGAATGCATTAGCCATAGTGTTCTGACAGTTTTAAATTCTCTTGCCAGGAGGTGATGCACGCTTGTTGCACTTGATGGTAAATAGAAGCTTCATATGCCTCTTCCTGTCAGATCTGTTTTCAGCAAATCTCTGGCCTTCAACTGTATATTTTCATTTTTTCTCCCCCACCCCTTTCCCTCTCTTTTCTAATTTGAGTTTTACTTCTCCCAAAGGAAATTGGTTCTGTCATGAGAGACAAATTAACCATATCTCATAAGACTTTTGTTTAAATTTGCTACTTATTAGCATTAGGCATGCTGTGTTCCTTCCCCTCACCCTCTCTTTATAGAAACAGGAATGTGGGAGAAGTAACCTAGTGGATAGGAACCATGCCTTGATCAGTTAAAGTTATCTCTAAGAAACATGGTTTCTGCAATAAATGTGATCCCTTTGGGTGGAGAGGAGGGGGAAGAACTAAGAGAAGAGCCTGGCCCTGCTTACTTGTAGCATTTTTTGTCTGATGACAATGTCTGTCAGTGTAAATTTTTGAAGACTCAATTACACTCTTTTGAAATTTCTGTTGAACCCCATTACAAACTATATCAGAAGTTTTCAATTGGTGAGTCTTCTAGCATTTAAGGGTCAGCGTAAGTAACCTAAAAGGACATTTAAATTTTATTTTGGGATGTTTTATTATGTGTCTGGCAAGTTCACATACTCCAGAGAATTCAAGAATTAGCAAAATAGCGAGGTGGAAGATGCCATGGCTCTTCAGGTCTCTGGAAGCCAGAGTTTTCAGGATAACTGGCAGTGACACAATTTGTGGCTCAGACACTGCCCAACAGATATCAGAATTCAATTCTATGTGATGAAGACAATGCTTAATGCAAAGTATTTATTGTTGTTCAGGGGACTCCAGAGAACCAGTTTTATGTTTTCTTCATGCTATCAGAAAGCTCTTATGCCTGGACTGTGCCTCTGGATTGGCTAAATGGTGCCATGGCTCACATTTTGGGCTGAGAATATCCATATCCTCCCACTATTTAGTGAATGTCATTTGTTGTTTGTTTTTTTCATAATGCCACTTGTTAATTCTTTCCCCCTGCAAAAACTTGTCCCCCATATGTTAGAAACAAAACTTTGTTTTGCATTACTTGTCTATTTCTGACTTTTCTCTCTTTGCATCACACATGTTAAAGTTTTCCTTTTGTTGTGTTTTATTGCTAGGGGACAGTCTTGAAAGAGACATTCTTTGGGAAGTGTAGCTTGCTGGATCCAGGGTATTATTATTACCACCACATGGAGAAAAGAAAATTACTTCTATTTAGAGAACAAGAAATACAGGTGTATAATTATAGTAGATCCCTGCTCACTCATCTACCTTTTCCTGCAGAGCTGGGGGTACAGTTTGCATTCTTTTCTGCTATTTTCTTTTAAAAACTAATTACCATGTGAAGATAGCTAGGATCACTGGATGCAAGGTGAGGCACAGCAATAGGCTCTCTGCTGTTGAGGAGGCTCATCTTTTCTGAACTTATGGAAATGTTAGACATATGGGAGTTTCTGCCAGCCATATCATGGGAGCATAAATCCAAGTGCGGGACTCCTACAGCATTTTCTGAGAACAACAATGGTTCTTAAATACCTTTGTTTTTAAAAACAACCTTTTGAAACTTTGCAGTAAAATCGATTATGTTAGCACAAATATAATATTCTATTTTGTTTGATTTCATTCTCTCTGTGTGTCTGATTTGTATTGAATTGATTTTCAGGGATGAACTATTGCCATAGTTCCTTTCTTTTTGCTGAGGAAAAAAAAAGGAAAAATCAAGCATTTGTTTTTCTTATGTCACAAGTTTGAAATTAGTTTTTTTTAGTAATTGTTGTATGTTCATATACCATCTGTTTTCTGTTTTCTTTCATGAGTTTCTTTAATTTCAGCTCTCTGTAATGAATACACTTGAGAAGCCTGATATACAGATTAATGTTTACGTACCCAAATAAAGGTTAGCAGTCACATCTTTGCATTGCACTTAAAAGCAGCAAGTTAATTCTACAAATCTTAAAGATAATTCTGATTTTTTAAAACTTTATCCATTCAACCAACTACGTGTGCATTTCCATCATCATCTTAGATCAGGAAGTACCTAAGACTTTGGTGACCCTGAACATGTACTGGGAAAAGATCTTTTTATCCTCTATCTTTTTAAAATTTCCCTCATTGTTTACTGGCAGTCACAGTTAGAAAACAACATTTGAATAAGATGGACTTCTTCTCTAAGCTGCTATGGTCATTCTTGTGGATTTTTAGAAATCATTATTCTCTGTGGGCAAATTTATTGAATGTCCTGCTTACAACTGCCTTCCTGAGATGTTCTGTTCCAGCTCCATCGCCTTGCCTGCTTGGTATTTCTAAGTCTCAAATGTCTTCCTATAGCCAAAATCCTGTTAATGTTCCAGCTTTATCCTTTCTGGAATCTTTTTGTTTTTTATCTGTATTTTTAGCTACTTCAAGGGGAGGGAAAAAGAAAAAAAAGGAAAAAAAAGAAGAAAAAAAAGTGTATGTTTCTGCTTTATCTTTACTAAGTCTTTTAAGTAGTTAATAAATCACCTTGGGTTTAAAGGTGAATTCTTTAGAGCTACCCAGTTCAACTGCTTCTAAAACATTCTTTTTAACATACCAAGATTAAATTTACACAGATTTTTTTTATTGCTTGGTTTACCTTTCTTAGTAATTTACATTTACAAGTATTTATCACAATTTCATCATAATGTCCCTCTCTTTCTTCACCAAGAAGAAATACTTTTAAATTGTCAAATCCTGTGGTTTGCGGATAATATGTGAACATTTGTATGTTTATAACAGCAAATTATGTTGGCTGTCAAACAGAACACCAGCCATATAGTTTAAGACATCTCATAGTCTGTGTGGTGTGTTTTTATTATTAAAGATGAGGAAAAGGGAATGGTCCTTGTGTTTAGATGCATTATTACTGAGTCAGAAGTTTCTGTTATTTACAGCTTGAAAGGTTGGGGTCTTGATCTGCAATGCCTTTGTCACAGAATAGAAGTTTAAAGATGTCAGCTATAGTGTCAGCCATGGGATGTTGGCTCTCAAACATGCAAATATCAAATACAACATCAGCACTTTATATTCCATTCTTTATTAAATGCTTTAGGATTTAATGAAATAATATGAAATTATCTGGTATAACAGCACAGCTTGTTCTTACGGATTTACGTGCTAGGGAAAAGCAAACAAAATTACACTATCAGTGAATTATCTACCATTAGTTTTTCTAGAAGACTGTTCACAAGCTGTTCTTTTCACTATTGCTTGTAGCAATAACAGGGTTTTTTTATGTCTGATATTACTTTCTTTTTATGTGGTTCAGGAACAAAAGAAGTCAGAACAAACCTTGCAAGGTTATCAGTTCTTTCTTTGCTTAGCCTGTAGTTCAGTTTTATCTTTTCCCAGAAAGATCAAACTTGTTGAGACTAGTTTGTTAATTCCCAGATGTAGCACAGCATAATCCCTGAGGTTTGTGCAGGAATGTGCTAGTTCTCCATTCCCTTAATTCTTCTAATGAAAAATAAATGTATCCAATGTCATCCTGGTGAAAACTAATGGTTGTTCTTTTCAGTCATCTATAAATGTTGAAAAAGAGACAACGCTATACAAGACAAGCTCTTTGGAATACTTACATTTTTGTCCCACGTATTTGTGTGGTTCCTTGCTGCAGATGGCTCTAGGCGTAACCACAATGTCAATACAGTTCATGTGTTGTTTTTCTTTCTTAGCGTGTGCATGCAGTTACATAGCCCTGCAGGTTAGGAACCAAAATATATTGCACATCAGCAATTTCAATTTGATCCTAAACGTTTGGAAGAACAGCTGCTTCTCTGTTCAAAGAATACTGAGGAGCCCTTCAGGAGAAGAAAAACTCCTGAAAGGTTACAGCAAATGATTAAGTTTGACAAGCTGTTGTTAATGCAAAATTGGGAACTACTTTCTCCCCAATGTAAAATGGGTATCAGACTTCTGATCTAAAGAAGGCCTAGCAAAGATTTAATTAAATGCTAGCAGAATACTTTGGAGCTTCGATAGTAGAAAGCAGTACAAGTTAATTGCTAATTTTGTTAAAGCTGTAAGATGTATAAAAATAACAGAGAAAAACAGATACATTCCTCCTGTTTCCTTTAAAGTGTTACTGTCTCTTAACAGAGGATTTTTTTTTTTAATAAATTGTTAGCATGTCCAGGATCAAGAGACATTATTGCCTTTTGCAAGATTCAAAGAATACAAAGTTTATAAAACTTTATCTGTAGTCTGGGATAAGGACATTTAAGATACTGCTTATTAATATAGAGAGATTAATACTAAGAATAATCTTAAGAAAATATAATTGATCTCTCTAGGAGTCAAAACAAAACCACGTCCTTTAGAAATAAAATATTTCAGAACATCTCTTGAATTTGCCTTTTGTGTTTTAAGTAATGGAAAGCTACCATTCTGCCATTACAAAGAAGTTGCCAGCAATTCACAGTATATTTTATTTCCATTTTTGTTCTAAACCCCATTTTATCAGTTGCTGGAAACTATGAATGTTCCCATATTTAGTCTAAAATGAAAGATGTTACTTTTGGGAGGGGAATTAATAGCTTCAGGCCAATTAATTTCAATCAGTTTTTAATTATTCTAGCATGATAAGTATTTCTGTGTATGTAAAAATTTTATAATTTGAAACAACTGGAACTAGCTTGGCTTGTGGCTTGACCTTGCAATTTCTTATACACTAAATCTGTTGTACTACTTCTTGGGGACTGTTCACATGTGTTAGAATTAATGAGATGGAGTTCTTATTTTGTCATTCTCAAAAGAAGTCTCCTAAGGTACAGGCCAAGTTTGTAGCCGACTGACTTACTGTGTTTAAATATTTGAAATTGAAAGTATTTTAAATTATCATATGTGGTTTTAGATGCATTAGCCTTAAAACTGAGACAGCTTCTCTGTTACTGTTTATTATTTCTCTTCCAGTAGCACCTGGCAACATTAGCAAAGTTGTTATTGTGCTAGGTGCACAAAACCCAGGCCAAATGATAGACTGCTCCCCAAAGAATTAATACTTCTTGTTATTTTACCAGTTTATATTTGCTGAGGATCAGAGGATTGTGGAAGTTAGGAACACACCTCTGGATGTTCAGCTGGTCCAACACCCTGGTGAGGTCTGTCCAGTTTAGGACGGATTGCTCAGGGCTTTGTCCAGTCAAGTCCTGAATCTCCCAAGGCTGGAGACTGCGTGACCTCTAGGCACGTGTTCCACTGCTTCATCACCCTTGAGGTGAAAAAGCTTGTCCTAATATTGGAATTTCCCATATTCTAGTTTGTGCTTGTTGTCTCTAGCCCTATCCCTGTGCACCTTCAAGAAGCCTCTGGCTTCATCTTCTCTATACCCACCTACTAAATTGCCCTAGACAGCAATTATATTTTCCACTTAGCTCCACTTAGAACTCCAGGAGTTCTTCAGGTTGAACAAGCCTACTTGTCCCAGCCTCCTCTTGTATGTCCTGGTCTCTGGTCCTCTGACTGTCTTGATGGCCTTCCACTGCAGTGTGCTTGCTAGGGCAGTGTCTTACTTGTACCAGCCTTCCCAAAACTAGATATGATGCTGCAGATTTGGTTTTGCAAATGCCAAACAGAAGACGCAGAACATCTCCTTGGAAGTGGCTGCCTCAAATGCACCATAGCTAGGAACAATTGGCAAATGTTCACATGCTAGGATCCTTCTCTGTTTCAGCCAGTGTAAATTACTATTGCTGTTGAAAGAAGTTAATTGCTTTGCATTGACTTGTGGGGGTAATGTGGGACTCGGGGTGGTGTTAATTTTAACACAGATATGCCTTGAAATCCAGTTTGTTTCCAGACCACACAAGTGGCTGTTCTGGCAAAAGAGAATGGACCATGTGAACAAGAGTGACAGGGAAAAAGCAGGGCCATTTTCTTTTATGTGGCACTTCTGGTTTGTGTCAGCTTACCATGACTAGACCCACAGTCTAAAGAGAGATGGAGATTTAACTAAGATAAGTAAAGACTATGGCCAAGAACCATCATATCTATGAAATTAAAAGCTTTAGTTAAATTTTTCTACCAGTCTTGCAAACAAAAATATGAAAATAGTATGTAGATTAATTATATAATATCCATCGTAGGTTTATTCTGACAGCAGTTGTGTGGAATGCTGTCTTGCTTTAATAAGTCCATTTAACTGAGTAGTTTTATGAGACTAGCTGCAGAAAAATAAAATTCTTCATTTGCTGCTCTTTTGTACAGTATGATGGCAAATGTCCACACTGGGCTTTTAGTATTGTTACTTAATTTTTTCTTTACATAACCATTAGTTATTTCCCTCAATTGTACCACAGTTTGTTTTTTAAATAAGATTCTACTGAAGGGAGGAACTTAAAAACTCACCACAGTATTTAACATCAGTTGACATTTACCGCAATCTCTAATCATTGGCACAGAATCTGTCTGGCTTCTGCTGCTTTTATGGTTCTTCCAGCTTGTTCCAGTGTTTTTTAGTTGTACCATCCTGCTGTAGATTAGTTAGATGATAGTGGTTTGAAGCAGCTGAAGATCTCCTTTTATACAGTCTGTTCAAAATAATTTTTGTTTATTAGTATAAGCAGGGTAAAGATGAAAAGAAAGATTTCTACAAATACCTGTACCAAAACAACTCTTTTTGCACTACTCAAGCAAAAAATCCTGTTGATTTGAGTACTGTCTTAATAAGTATACAGGTTGTGCATTTCATTAGGAAGAATATGATATTTAAATACTTCATTTACCTTGCTCATGAGCAAGGTATATACAGAAATATAAACACCAGGTAAATAAACCAATATTAGATTGACTGTTACTCTACCAAAACCAATCCACTTTCCTCCTGGAGACTTTGCAACAGAGGTAGAATGTTTGGAATTCTCATAAAGTACTCTGAACATTCAGTTTGCCTGTTTCATTCAAGAATTTGTGTTAAATTATTTTTATTCTTGTAACACTGGGCACCAGGTGTTCTGAATAAAGGGATACATCGTTCCTACTCCAGAGATACTAAAATTCATTAAGAGACTTGGACTCTTTAGACACTTGAACAGAATGTACATATATATATTTTAAAATTATATGTCATCTTATCTGTAGTTACTTCAAAACCATTATTAGTGAATTGGTTTCCTGGAAAGCTTGCAAGAAGATACACTCAAAAGGTTTTGTGAGATACTTTTTGAAACAAATTTTCTTACTTGAAAATACTTTTATAACCTTTTAAAAACTGAAATATGTTTAATATGCTTAAATAGTTTATACTGCAAGAGAAGTTCAAGCACCATGGTGGCATGCCAAAGAGAAAATTGGACAGACTTAGTTGCCTTCTTATAATTTAGATCTTACTATATTCTTATCTGGGATCAGTGTGGGTAAAACCAGTAATTTTAAATTGCGCGTACATGTTGACCACACCTTGCCCCTGCAGTGCACAAGTTTAACAACCAAGTCCTGCGACACCAGGCTCTGCCTCATAGTGATCAGATCAACAGTGCTTGAAATAATTTGTTCGTTTGTCTAAGTAGGGGCTGCAGAACTTGGTCATGTGTGTTTAAAAAGTAAAACGATCGAGTGCTCTGCAAGTGATACCATAAACTCGAGGGAGTGTGTTGGCATAATGTGGCCCTGCAGAGCCCAAGGGTGGCTCTTGCCTGGGTCAGGCTGAAACTCAGGAAATGAGAGTGGCGAGCAGCAGGCGCTGACTCACAGCTGGGGGCGGTTTGCTTGTAGATGGCTGTAGTAGTTCCTGTCCCCAGCTGCCTGCCCGCCCTCTCTTTACTACAGGCATGGCCTGCGCTCCCTCAAGCACTTGTTTAATCACTCTAGTTTACAGTTTGTTACATCAACAACTGCGAGCACTGAATTCAAGCTTCAGTCATGCAGAGGAAGGTAGTTTGAAATATTTCAGCAGCTGTTTCCCAAGAAGCTGAGTTGCCCATGCGGCAAAGGTCAAGAGAGTAGCTGCTGAATAGGTTCCAAAGAAAGTTTTCCACTGAAAATAAGCCCTAGGAGTGTAGAAGTTATGCTCAGCTCTGAAGCAGTTATCTGAAAATGCTTCGGATTGCATTCTTCAAGATCCAGCAGCAACCTTGTAATGCAAGCTACAGTAAGGCTTCCCTTTTCTCAGGCAAGCAGGAGTAAATTTAGTAAAGGCAACAAAATGTAATATGTCTGTTTACTTACAATTGAAGGCATACAGTATTATGCAGGAGAACTGCCTGGTAGACTGTTATGGAGAAAAGAGAATTTCTCTTCCTTTTCTTCCTGTTTCATTCTTTTTCTTTTCCCATCCAAAAGCAAGAGAAAAAGCACATTACACTTGACGATACAATGCCATCAAGAAAATGTATGAAGTGGTGAAAATGTTCTTTGATTCTGAAGTCTTCATTGCAGATTTTGGGGAGATTTCACTCTTAGTTGGGTGGAACTAAAAGAGATTTATTTTAAGACCCAAGTGGGAGAAGTTTACTTAGACTCACCATCAGTTAGAAGAAGAGTTTAACTGTGTTTGTATGCAGCCAGCACAGTTGACAGAGGCAAATGGACATGGCTGTAACACAAATATATAATAATTCTTTAATGGGCCTTTGTCCAAAGAGGGCTTCAGATAAATTCTAGGTATTCTCATCCAAAAATCTATATTAAACTGAACAGAGTAATCAAAGTTCAGCAATTTTTTTTCCTGGAAGAGATTTTCCCTTGTGATGTGCCTCTAGCTGAACACTGAGAATTTTAAGAAGTGTTTAAAAAGTTTCTCACGTAGTGATAAATATCCCTCAAGAATAGTGACCAAGTTGACTTGTAGCATTTTTTCACATTAAACCACAAAATGCTTTTGCCAAGACTCTGTCACTGTGTCCATTTCACAGATGAAAAGACCGAGGCATGTGGGAGAAATGTGATTTTACTAAGGGTTGTATGCCAGGTAAGTTGTAGAAGCTGGAACAGAACCCACACCTCCTGTGTCTCTCTGCCTGGGCTGCTCTCTGTTAGAGAGAGAGCTGTGCCTGAAGTACACACTGATTCCAAGCAAGGAGGAAGACACAGCTGAATATCAGCATAGGAAGTGGTTTCATGATCATCCTACAATACACATTTTTAAAAGATACTAAATACTCTTTTCAAATGCAACTGTTGTCCAAAAATGAATGCTGTCAGATTATGATTTTCATTTGTGTGGGTTGTTTTCCAGGCAGAAATTTTAACGGGCATCTCAGTTGGCAATCTTGAAGATGCTGAAAAGGTGGGCCGCATGCTGTTAGAAAGAGGGTGTAAGCTCGTAATTGTTACTCTTGGAGCAGAAGGCTGCATGATGATATCAGGAGACGAACCCATTCCAAAGCACGTTCCTGCTGGGAAGGTCAGGGCTGTGGACACTACGGTACGTTTTTGTGGTTTAACTGTCTTGCTTTGGAAAAGACTGCTTAAGCACTAGGGGAAAGCAGTGAGTAATCTGCCAAATCTTTGGGCACTAGCACAAAGGCTAATTTATGATATGAAATTGTATCTTGCTTCCAGTGTCTCATGTATTAAATAGTATTTATAATAGTTGTAGCTCATCTACAATGCAGACTATAAAACTCACCTGAGTGAGTGTCCCCATGTTCCTCCTTTACTGAACTACCTGTCTCTGACTGTAGTGTGCAATGTCACTGGCTTGAGCTGCAGTTCTGTTTTTTAACCTTTGCCCTTTCCTTTAATTCATCTTGTCTAGAACTCAAACACTGTGAGAGAACAGAGATACTACTCACAGTCTGAAACTGAATGTTCGATTCTTCTGACAAAGCATGAATTACTTACCAAGTCTAGCATAAGGTGATTAAAGACATAATTTTTACGGAATATAGTGGAAAAACCCAAATCTTGCTGCTTCATGATGACTGTTTTACGATGCTGGGTAAAGGATGCTTGGTCAGGTGCATTTTAATCTTTGACATTAGGATACTTCTTTTCTTCCTGCTCAGAACTAAGTGCAGAAAACATGCTTTGTGAAACCACAAAATACAATACCTCAGCAAAAGAGAGAAACAGGACAGGCAATAGTTAAGATAGCATTGCTATGAAAACCTTACCACATTGCACATATGGGGCTATTTTGTATTCCTAGTATTATCTGACATAAATCCAAAATAATTCCAGTGGAGTTACTGAGAGCAGAGCAGGTCCTGTTATATGTACTAACTATACATTTAAATGCCTGTTATAATAACGTCATATTACATATGTTCTGTTACAATAGTTCATTAAAATCCTCGAGATTTTACCATCTGGTACATTCCATATCTGAATTGCATTAATAACAACTAGTTCTTGTAGCATGTTTTTTATCCATGGACCTCATAGTGATTCACAAAGAGGAAAGGCAACAGCTTAAAGGATGAAGAAACAGAGGCACAGGGAGCTGAAATCACCTAGGTCAGCACCATGCAGTAGCAGAGTTAAGAGTAAAGTCACTTCATCTCAATCAGAAGATCATTTATAGGTTTGGACTGTGATATTCTGGTACTGTGGAAAGCGTTGTTTCATTGTTAAATATAATCTTTTTTAATATAACTCTGAAATAGAGATACTTTGGTTTTACTTTCCTCTTTTGTCCCTTTGTCATTTAGAAGTTTGACCTTAGGTTAATACCTGGTTTTGGATTATCTTAAATTTCTAGTTAGGGGAAGGAGACATCGCTATCCTCTGCATGAGGTTCTTGGTAGGGCACTACAGACACCAAATTGCCTCTGCTTGCTCTTAGCCCAGAATTAGAAGTGCCAAGGAAGTGAAAGGCAGAGAACTCCCAAAGCCATCCAGAAGCAGGATTTATTAGCTTGGGAGCAACACCTTGTGAACCTGGCAGTACAGCTTCTTGCTCTGAGCTTGTAAATCCACTGCTGCTATCAAAGCTTACTGTTAGAGCTTTTTCTCTATCACACAGAAGTGATGTTGAAGAAATATGTGTGATCTGCTTCTTCAAAAGAAGAAAATTGCTTCCAGATCAGCTATTGTTTGATATCCTAAAGATTTGCTGCTCTTGGAATAAAACAGCAATACTGAAACCACACACTGTGGATGAAAAATGCTTGTTATCTTGCCTAGCAGTTTGGAGTTTCATGTCTGAACGAATGTAATGCTCCTCTTTTTTTTTTTTTTTTTTTGAGTTCTTTTTATTTTAAATAAAAACAGTTTCTTTTAATTTACTAAATCCTTGCCCTGCCTCCTTGTGGCCAACAGGTTATTGGCTTCCACATAGCAGAGGATTTTCACAGTTAATTTTGTTAATCTACTTTAATACCAGTGGGTTGTTTTCAGTAAAACAGCTGTGCTTGGTTTATTCTTGCAGCCTGAATGAAAAAATACGTGTTGGCCCTCCATTATAAAAGTCTAACAGTGCTTAGCCTGATTACCACTTTGCCTGAAAGCAAGTGGTTTTAAAGCAACCCTTACAAACACTAAGCAAAATAATGTCATCCTCAAGTAACCAGGATTGCTCTATTATTAAAATAAGCATTAAACATTCTAGTAGGACATGTTACTTTCTTCAAGGCATGTCCACAGTAGACCCTTCCCCAGGGGGAAGGATCAAACTTCTAATGTGGCTTACCATGTAGCCACCTACCCACAGGGTATTCAGAGTTGTTCATGTGTATACTTTTAGCCTGCTGTTTGATACTTAAAAAAAGTTGCTACCTTAAACTGCGCTGACTTCAGCATCTTGAGGGACCAGGCACAATCACATTGGGTTATGTGTCTGTATCTGTATTGATACTGTTTAGATCTGCAGAAGGTAAAGTTACTGCCAGACAAAGAGGTAAATGACATGTGTACCCTATCAGACAATTTGCAAAAGGCTACAGAGTCCTTATTAAGAAACAGAGTTTGTCATTTAGAAGATACACATGCAAGATACTAAATTAACTCCCAAGTCCCTTTCACTGTAGAAATTTTCCATGGTTGCTACCACTGCCCAGCGTCCTCTCTGCAGCAATGCAACTTCAGTACTGACCCCTGGTAATTTCTGCTGTCCACAGCAATTTTAGTAATTTTTGAACAACGAAATACTTGGATAGGTACAGCCACAAGGATTAAGAATTTGAATTCCTTGTCCCAGTTCGTGTGCTCCCCATTCTCTCTGTTCACAGGTTCATCAGAGAGACTAAGGGTTGATAGGCTGTAGAGCCTGGCTCTTCCTCCATGCCCTTGAGGTAGTTAAGCTCAGTGTTTATTGGCAGAACACTGGGAAAAGCTGGCTCCATCTCCCACTCTGTGGTGGAACATGAATCTTCAAGACTGAAAATCTGGCGTTTTTCACCCACACTAAATCAATACTATAAAGAGGGGGAAAAGTCCTGTTGATTCTTTTTTTTAGCACTAATTATCTTAGTGTGGGCTGTAGTAATGTATGCAATGCTTCTCATGACTGTTAGCAGAGCTCTCCATACACAATCCAAAACATGTAGAGCACGAATAGTTGTTCAGGAGGAAGTTTTGCAAGACATGGTATTGTAAAGCTGAAACATCTGTTTCTCCTGTTATGGCTAAATAGTGCAATAAGCTTTTGTTAATAAAATTACCTTTCCCTTCATTTTACTAGTTCCTGCCATCTACTTTCTTTATGCAAAGTTTGAATAAACAGAAAAATAAGTGAATTATTGAAAAATCATCCTCAAATTTTTGGTACGACAGAAAGATCTGATTAAGCCCACCAGCTATATCAATTTGTATTTGAAACAATTGACGTACATGAGACATTTGACACATAATAAAGTACTAATATAGCTATACATTATATTCTACTTTCATTACTTTAAATAGTTGCTTTTAAATTTACTTGACTGCATTAAGTTAAATATATGCATTTACTTTATTTTTGGAAGAAGCTATTTCTACTCTAGGTGAAACTAGTACATGAAGCTACATTAAAATGGATGTGAAGGATAATTATATAATTTCATTTATATGACACTTCTTCTGTTAGTAGCAGAAGGTTCCACAAATCATTCACAAATCTGTAAGCATTTCATCGAAAACAATAATACACACATTTTGCAGTTGTGTGTGTGTGGAGCCGTTTGCCTGCTGCTGAAGCCAGAAGCGCAGCTGATGTGGAGCAGGGCAGCTGCTCACAAACAGCTGTGGGACATGACCAAACACCATCATGTCAGAATTGTACTTGAGGTGAAGGGGATGATCTGTGTGATGAACCACACCATGTTCCTGCATTTTGACATCTGCTGCTGCAGTAGCCCTGAACAAGCCTTCTTGGCAGAGACATACGTGGTCTGATGAGATAGAAGGCCACAACATCACCCATACTGGAGAATGAAGTTCTGCTTTTTTTGCCCCTTCACCCTCGCTCTCCCCCTATGCTTCTGACAATCACGCAAAGTGTAATTTACAGCACTATTTACATCTATTTACATTTACTAATTATATTCCATTGAAACTGCCAAGGAAAATTTGTCAGAAGAATGTAATTACTCAAAGCTGGAATTTGGCCAGCAGTGAGATTAGTTCCCTTCCATTTTGAAAAAAAGCACTATGGGATAGTATGAAGCTGAGCACTTCAAGCGACAGCTGGGAACCAAGTCCAGTCCCTGAGGTACTGCCACAGGCCTGCCTGGGGCTTCGTATGTGCAGGTGGACTTTGGAGAGACATTCAGGCTGTCTGGAGCTCCAGGTTACTCAGGATCTGTGCTTCAGAGCCATGCCAGGCCTCCTCTGGAGGTGGGGCAGTCTGGTGGTCAATGGCTATGGCAGGCTGGAACATGTCTGCTGGCTCTGGGATTTGCTCCTTGCAGTTGAAGGTGGGGTGTCCTGTCTGCTAGGGTCTATGATTCGAATTGGAAAGCTGGCATTGACAGAATCTCTCCTGTGCAGCGGCATTAGTGAAAAATGGGGGGCTCTCTAAGTAAGCAGCGGCTGCCCCTCTGTTGGCCCCCTATTTCTAGGTTACAGCACTGAGATCACTTTGGGGATGAGGTCATCTAGAGTTAGTTTTTAGAACCTCCACTTTGCTCCATAGCCCAGCTTGGATCAAGATGACGAACCTACACTTGCACCAGTTAGAGTAACTTTCTAATTTTTGTCTCGTCTGGTCTTCTAAATGCATATTATGGTTGCTCTATTTAAGATCTCTTCATCAATTGACCTCTAGGTTTACACATACCATTGTTGTGTGCAAAAAGTCCTGCATTAGCACACTCACAACCATGAGATCAGCCATCTGCATGTCTGGCTCAGGCATAGATGTATTTTATGGAAAGGCAAATGGATGCACTTGGGCACACAACATTTAAATGAAAATTTGGAATCACTTTTCACAGTGGTGCCCCTAGTAATCACAGCAAGTCAATGGTCCCTCTTTTAAATGTCATGGAGAGCCTAGAAAGTTTAACTTCACAGTATTTCTAAGCACAGCCATTACATTTACCATGTAATTTCTTATATTACCAGCATTTTCCCTGTGTGGTTGTGTTTTTTGGATACAGATTGCACAACCTGCTGAGAGAAGCTCACAGGTTGAAGTGCCATGCTTGTAAACATGAAAGTCATTTAGGAGAAAGGATAAAATTCAACATTTAATCTACTCTTTTTGGAATTTGCCATGAGCATATGATTTTTTCTATATAGTCCTTTTCTGTGCAATATTCTTAGGGATATGACACATACTATTTGTCATAATCAAAAATGTTACCATTATTTTTTCATGTCAGTTCTGCAAAAGAAAGGCTCATTGCTACAATATGAATTGTCATTAGATGTTTTGTGTTCAAATCCTGTTGTTTCCCTCAGATTTCTTATTACAATTTATTAGATCTGTCTCTTCTACTAGGAGAGAGAATTATGAAGGCTGTCTTTAAACAGTAGATTTCTCACTGAGCAGCTTTGTATTGAACTCTGAAGATGTTACACAACCTTTATTTTAATAAAGCCTCATATAAGTGTATAGCTATATAATTTTAGATATGTCACAGTATTCAGGCCTGTGCAGCAATTGTGGTCTAAAGAAGGCATTGTGGTTTAGCAATTTGAACGAAGGACTGGTTAAGAGTTCCAGGGCTCTGCAAAAGACTTGCTGTAAATCCTTGGAAGAGTTACGTGTCTTCTTTGTATCCCAATTTATCTGTCCATAAATTGAAGCTGCTATTAATGTGTTACATATAAGCCATGAGAAGTCTGTTAGAGATCAGAACAGAACCTGGGAGGCCTTTTTCCCAGGCTTTTCATATAACCTCAGGCCAGTTGTGCTTCTTCTGGGGCTTTGCAAACTCATTGAAGTGCTTCAGCTTGAAGTGGAGAGGTCTCGTCTGTAAAAATATGGTTTACACTAAAATTCTCTGACTTAGCTGTATCTTCTGGTTTGGAGGAAGCCTGAGCCAGAGGAGTGAAGTGGACACTGAAATAAAGCCTTAGAATATAAATAAATCCAAAACAGTCCTCCTAATAACAGCAATTCTTTGTCTCCTGACTTTGTGGCCTAACGTCTGAGGCTCAAGGGGATATAAATACAACACTCTGTGCAATGACTAATTACTCAAAATTCTGTGCATCAGCAGAAGTGGGACTTGTGGTTGACTCTAATATTATCAAATGCCTTTGCTATTTAATAATCTTGTAGCTGTACATTATTTAGCGTGCCGTTTGCACAAAGAACAGTGATTTTATTTCAGCTATCTCTCAACAAAGTAAAAATGCAGCTGGTAGTAAATGAAGCATTTGGCAGACAATGTGTCTGATGTACAGTTCTCTAACTTGCTAAGAAAAGAAAAATGTTGACTGTTTAACCTTTTCCTACCCAAGGATGTAACAAGGAGTAAACCTTTGCGGTTTTCATTTTTCTTTTTTTTCCTTAACCCTAAAATGTTTTTTTTTTCCTTTTTCTTCTTTTTCTTTTTCTTTTTCTTTTTAATTTTTCTTCTTTTTTTTTTCCTCTTTTTCTCTTTTTCTTTTTCTCTTTCTCTTTTCATTTTTCTTCTTTTTCTTTCCTCTTTTTTTATTCTTTTTTCTTCTCCAGTTCTTTTTCCCCCCCTCATCTTCCCTTTTATTTTCAAGGAAAGAGAAGTTACTACTGGGCAAACATCTTATTTATCAGTGGAGTTTATTCAGACACACCAACACAGAGTAATTATGCCCAGAGATCTCATTAACATCCCACAAAATGAAGGCATAATGGCTTCCTTTCTTTAACATGCAACCCAAATAGGTTAATAAAAAAGTTTTGTTTCAGTCATAGCCCACTTTCTGACTTAGCCTTCTGCATTCCCTCTTTTACAAATATGGAATCCATTGAATTTTGGAACAGAAAAACCATGAGGAATAAGTTAATCTGCCAGGCACTCCAATCAGTGATCACCACTGTAAGTCTAAATAAAGCTGCATCTATTATGTTTTGAGGTTCAGCTGAGCTGTGAAAGGGCACATGACTGAAATCACTGCATGTGAGTTGACTCACAGTTAAGTCTAGAGGGGACTTGCTTAGTTCCTCATGAGTTTCTGCTTCTGATTCAGGCCTTCTAAAGACACTTCAGTTTGTTAAGGCTTGGTCAGTGGCCTAAGGGTATACAGGTATCCAGTGACAAGAAGGATTGCAAGAGTGGCATCCCTCTGCATTGGCAGTCAATTGAGCAAATGTGGAGCAAGCTGGAGGCACCCTCTTGGCCCTTGGAGAGCAGAAAGTTGTATTATCCCCCTTGTACAAATTGGAAAAGTGGAACAAAAATGTTAGTGACTGAGTGCACTGAAGCACAGGCTAAAAATGTTCTGCTCCAAGTTATATAGGGAGTTGGAGTGATGCAGCCAAAAATGAAGCACAGGCATATATTGTCCCATGCTTCTCTCAACTTCTAGACAACATTGTCGGGGAAGGAAACACTGTTTATCTGCCTAGTAACTGTCTATTTTAATCTGTAAGAACAAACAATGTAAACAAAATGAGCAAACAGAAGCAGGCTTGTACAGAACAATTTGCAGTCTTGTTTTCTAGTGGAAGATTCCATGGACCACCCAGGCTTTACTCTGGTCCTTTTCTCAACCACAGAGCATCTAATTAAATCCCTTTCCATTCCTGACTCTAAGTGGAAGAGAGCCTACAGTCCTGTACAGTTTCTTCCCAGATGGAAATGCATAATTTAACAGAGATACAGCTGACAGGGAGAAGTGGGCCCAAAGCAGTATTAGCATTTGCCACAAATTGCATTAAATTACAAGGGGTACTTAATGAAGACATATTATAAAAAGAAGATTAAAGCCAATATTTAGTTTTAAGCCCCTTCTAAGATTGTAGTGTGCCAGGCAACAAAAAACTCACAGTAAAACTACTTTACTGATATCAAGGGTTGTTTTGTTTTGCTACACATGAGCAGTAACACGTCATGCCATTGTGTCCCATTGTGTCCTACAGCTTTATTCCATATACACATATACAAAAAGTTGCTAAGCACCTTACATTATTTACAACATGAGGAAAGTGCTATTCAGAATGCTGTTTTGTAGATAGGGAACAAAACATGCAGACACTGGCTTGTCAGTAGCAAGTGAACCTGTTTCCCTTATTAACAATGTCTTGTTCTTTGTGCTTATATTTAAAAAAATAGGACTGGAGGAAAATTTTTGTCAGGCTATCAGCTCTCTCATTTTTAAAACTGGACCTTATTGTAAATATCCACATAAAGGACAAAGTACATAGCGATGCAGAGTTGCTTTGCATTGGATGCTCCTTGAAGAGGCTGTAGGGAGTTTATGGAAATATGCTATGAGAGCAGGTGCTTTGGCTCCACTACTGGCATACTGAGAAATATTCCAGTCTGGAAATTAACCCAGTTGATTATGATTCTGGACATAGAAAGGTAAGGATGCTGGCAGTATATGTGCAGCAACTCGAGTGTTTTGTCTGTGGGCCAAAACATGAGAATGATACCACATCCAACATCTGCACCTGAGAATATATTCTGATGAGGTCTAGAGAGGCTGAGTTCAGAAATATCTTTGTACCATCTCTCTTCTGGGATGCTTTAGTAAATAAAACAATGGTATCATTTATGCAGGTTGAGAGCAGAGCAGGAAATTACTTTTATTGCTTCTCTTGAGCATCCCGTGGAATGCAGCACAAGTCAGAATCATTACAGCAAAACATGCTGCCTCTCTCTTTTGATTTGCTCTTCTCTTGACTTTATGATGAGTCCAGCCCAGGGTCTCCTCCAAGAGGCTGCTCAATCCTGGTGTGTAGCTCACCCTGTGCTGGAGCAGACCCTGGGCTGCCAGTGCATGCACACAAGGAGTGCCAGTTATAATGGTAGATAGCACTCTGGGATATCTGAGTTCCAGAAAGGATGAAGAGGAAGGAAGACCAACTGTGTGCAGCCATCCTTTCTAATGAAATTCCTGCAGTTAAAAATAGCTAGTGGAAGCTGGCACTTCTGGCACATCCAGAGCGTCACCTTCCCAAGTATCTTTTTCTGGCCTGAGCTGTAGGAAGTTGCAAATGCAATCCGCTGTGTAATAGTGCAGCATATTCTTGGCCAAACTCCTCATCTTTTTTTCTCTTCATGGTTAGCTAACAAATGTTATATGCCTCCCTTTCTTCTTTAAAACTATTCTCTGCAGAACCAAGTATCATCCAGATTGTTGTGGAACATAACTTACTCTTCTCAGTTTCTTCACATCAATTCTGGCTGTGGTGAGGGGCAAGGCAAACCTGGCTCTGTATCCCCTTATCTGCCTAGTTGCCCAAAAATGCCAATTGCAGTAATGATGATATCAAACAATATCAGATTTCATGAGTTCCCCCAACAGAGTTTTCAATGCCAAGTAATTTTGGTCACTACAGAAACCAGAAAGGTTTAAGTTGGATTGGTGATATTGCATAATTACGTTTTCAAAAGAACAAGAACAGAGAAATGAGAATAGTGGGGAAATAAGACTTCTTGCTTTTGCAAACTATAACCACAGAAAATGCCAGAAGTTGTATTTCTTATCAAGAATAAAGGAGTTAATCTTTAGTAGCCTGTCTCATGGACAGAATATATTTTACAACTTTCATTAGAGAGATGGAAGGAAACTAAAACTGTAAGTTTTGGTGATTTATAACAGTAACCTATAGGAATGCCTTTAATAGCAAGTTTACAGTTGAGTGCACTGATTTTGCCACTTTTCTCAGTGTTTTCTTTTGTGTCTGTGTGTTTAAAGGTAGACATAGAGACATAAACCCACCTATTGTAGAGAAAGTCATCTGTAGAAAAGCAGATTCCTGAATTCTGGCCGCAGTGTTTGTCAGCTGCCCAAATGTCTATGAGGAGCATTTGTTTTGTTCATTTCAAAGCACAAAGAGATACAGAAATACAGGGAAAAGATGAGGAAATTCTCTGGAAGCTTGTGCCTCGTTGCTGGTGTCTGTGATTTTGCTACTGAAATCATTAAGCAGGCAGTGTGTTGCTTGGAAAGATTTATTTTACAGGGAATCTCACAGAGAATGCTTTTCTGTCAGAAGTAGTGCCTTGGTAGTCACCTGCTGCTGAAAACCATGAGTGAGGTGTGGCAGCCCTGTTTTCTGCACTCCTGTCCCACAGGTTAAGGACAAGAGAATGGGTGGGTAGCAGAGAGCAATACTGTTGAGCAGAACAGCAATTCTGGCTTGTAAGTCACATCTAACTGAAATTCAAGAGAGGAGATACAGCTTGAGTAGTCATCGAAATGATTACACAAACTCAGTTGGAAAAAGAATGCAGGGAGTTGGCAAGGGGACAAAGCTGGGGAGAGCTCAGACAAAAAAACCTCCTGAAGTTTGGGGGTTTTTTTTCCTTTCCAGGATGTGTAGTTCCGAGGTAGGCAGGAGCAGTGGCCAGCCAACAAAGGCTAGATGCTGTGGTTTTGAAAGAGGCACTCGAGCATATGGAGCTTTCGTGCAAAAAAAGAATGGTTTTTTGATCAATTCCAGGCGAGATGGCAGTTGTGTCATTCCGGGTGCTTCTCATCAGATTAGATGGGATCACTAAGAGTCCTTTGGCATTTTCAGTCTGAGAGAAAAAAACCACATGTGGCTAGTAAAATTGTCCAGCACAGATATTCCCTTCTTATTACTTAACTGTTAGATTATGGGGTCCTGAAGCCATGTCAGCCTCATGTGTGATACTGAGTGACACAGTGACAATTTGGCCAGTTGTCTCCCGGCTGGGGAGGGAAACCCACTGCCAGAATTTCCAGTGTACCATCAAAATACCATGATGTATTTTGGGCAAAGCTTTGGCTGTAGTTTCATTTCATCATTAAATGATATTTGTGAATTAACACATAGTGTGAGCTTTGTTGGGATGAAAGCACAATTTGGCACAAATGTGACATGAATAATGAAAGGAGTGAAAGGAAAGTGCTCAAGGAAAGGAGATAAGTGAAGCTTTTGATTAGAGTAGGAGAGTAGCTGCATGTTGTTGAGGCTTGATAAACCAGTTTGAGAAGTACAAATCAACCTTCTGAGGAGCTGCTATATTTAGCACCGGGCTTCAGCCACAACTCCTGATTCTGTGCAAGTTCAAATTTTGGGAAAGGTGGATACAGCTCCTGTAACATGTTCAACTGAATGTCCATCTTCTGTCTGTGAGTGGTGATGTCTGTGTGCTTCCCTGTTGTTGACATATTGTGGTTTATAACTTTGCAAGAGTGCCACTGGAGAGTTAGGTGTTCAGATCAAGTATAATGAGAACTTTCCAGTACTGCATTTTGTATGTCATACTTTTTAATATGCATGGCCGGAGTGGGGTGGGGGACTAGGAAAAATGTGGAGGGTTTCTTCTGCTGTTTCTGAGTTTCTATATGTGAGGTATGAACTTCCAGACCAAATGAAAAGAGGTCACAGATCAAAGCTCAAATGTGGAACCAGGGAAGAAGCAGGTAATGAAGGCAAAAGTGAACTCCAACAGAAAATATGCACAGAAGTGTATCCCAAATTGAAAAATTCCATGCCAATATCTATTGCCCTGGTAGCGCATGAATCAGAGTAGGGGTGAATTGTTTGTTTGACAGGAGTCTCACAGGTTCAGCAACATGGATCCGTTGTTTTCAGAATGGTATATGGAGTTCCTAGTTCAGTGCTCTCACTCCATTGTGTAAGAAAGAAATAAATTCGTCACTTCTCATTAATGCTATCTGGAGCTGAAAGGAGTTTATATGAACATCATCACACTGAATTGTGTCGATGATTCAGAAAACGGAGTGCTCCCTGTGGGTGAATACTTTGTTGGCTTTCTGGGGTTAGACTAACAGTCTACTACACAGAATAACTTTGTTCCCCAGTGCTGAGCAGCATATTCCAGTGGATATTGTCCAGGAGAATGTAGCTCTCCTGTGACCTTTCCCAGACTTCAGTGTGCACTAAGAGAAAGCCATCACCTCACAGAAACCTTGCAGTATTTTTCTGGTAAACAGTGAGATGGGAGCTCCTCTGTTCTGATCCCGACTGAGAGTCCAGCAGAGCTGTGGAGGTCTGCTTAATTATTTTCAATATCTCAGTTTTAGGGTTCCCAAGCTGTGCCTCACTTTCAAAGGATGGGTAGCCCATGTGACTCCTGTTAGCCCATGGAAGATCTGGAGCTTTGGATTCAGCCCACGGATGTCTCAAAGTGGGTGTTCTTAACATCCTTGATCTTAAGTTGGGTTAATTTCCCATCATGTAAAATGAGAGCACTATTACCTGCCGTCACAGTAGATGCTGTATATGGGCTTTGAAATGTAAAGCAGATACTTTCATCTGTGCTTTTTAGACGACATACAAATTAAAAAATGCAGAGTTGTGAATGTTGTATGTTTTACTTCCAACATTCACCACAAACCAAACATTTCAGGGGAATTCATGCATCTGTAATGCTTGTCACTGATCTTTTTAGAAACAGTGCATAACTTAATGTAGTAGGATGTTTCAGAGAGGAAAGAAATTGCTTGCAGGAGGCCTTGTATTGAGATTAATCTCTCAGGAATGCAGGGGGTTAACGGTCAGGCTGATTAATCACTGTTAATGACCCATCAGGAAATCTGTCAGGAAGTGGGTAAAAATTCCTGATGGCTGATGTGAAACATTGTGTGGTATGCTTTGGTTTTGATGTTTCCCAACTGATAGTCTACACTGGGTGTAGTTAAAGTTACCTTTTTAAGTTCTCAGGACATGTGAAGGACCAGATGATATGATGGCCTCGTTCAACTTGAGTAAGTGAGCAAGAAACTTTCCCAGTTCATGGCTGTGCAAGTACACTACAACATAAATGCAAGAAAGTTGGGGATGGCTCCTTCCCACAGCTTCCCAGAACAGAGTCTGCTAAAGATGCAGAAAGGAAGCGTGATCATTCCCTCATTCCTCCAGACAGAGCCCACAGGGTACGGAGGGAAGAGTGGAACAGGCAGCTTTCCCTGTGTGAACAAGGAGCCAGAGTATTAAGACTTGGATACACAACTGAGTTAATGAATTGCCTGCTGTTGACTGAGGGTGAGGTTTCACAGTTGGCTCAAGCTGATCCAAGATCATGCTGAAAGGAGTGTTTCTAACCTCCTTCTCCTTTCCTGTGGACTGGCTATCATGTGGTAATACAGCAACTTGCTGATCTGGGTGGAAACTATTGTTTCTTGCTCAGTGTTGGCTGGCCCAGTCATCAGAAGGATCAGAGAACTGATCTGCCTCACTGCCTGGCCACACAAGTGCTAAATCTGATGTAGGGGAGGGCGTGGGAACACGAGACGAGGATAAAAACATGAGTGGGGACTGAGCCTTTCAGCAGTAGCATAGCCATGGATTGGCTTAAGCCTATTATGAAACTGCAGTCTGAATCACTGGGATAAAGAGTGCACTGTCAACCTACAGGGAATGCAAATTAAAATGTGTTAGCTTACACCTCCTGCCGTTGTTAAACGCTGGCTGAGCTCAGCCATTCTGCACATGGCTGGGAGGAAGGAGCTACGGTGGGGCAGCATCTTAACAGTTCCCCATGACTTCGCCTGGAGTGTGCAAACCACATCAGATAGCACTGTGGGGGGGTGTTGTGGGGAAGGCAGAGGGGAAGAAGAAAGGAAGAGACAAGCACCACTACCATGATTCTCTCTCTATATTTTCCTTTGGCTTAGAGTAACATCTTCTCTTTCTTTGTGACAAGACTGCAGAAACACTCAGTTACCAGAGGACAGATTAGTACAGTAATAGAGTTGGGGATCCAGATCCTAAAGCTCTGGGGTACAGTGTGCTTTTCCTAGTTCTTTATTTTCAACCCAAATATCTTTGCAGTGCTATCTAGTCAGTACCAAAAGCCTAACTTAGACCTAGCAAGATAAGCTCTGCTATTTGAGTTGAGTTCATTTGGTTCTTTCTGCTAAAATTGGAAGTTCCCAGGTAATGATTTTGTTCTGGCTCAAAATTCCATGCAAAGATACAAGAATAACTGTATTAGCAGGAAATCTCTTTGTAATTTTCAAATATTTCATGTTTTAGGGGTTTATAACAATAGGTCTTCTCCTTTAAGCACAGCTGTGCAGAGCCACACCACTATCTGCAGAGTGCCCTACAAAGACAGCAATGCTTCCACACAATATTAGCAACCCCAGACACTGTGGGAGTAATCACCCTTGTTAGGCCTTGATTTTAGGAAACCGTTTGAAGATAGTCAAATTAGTTTAATTTCAGGAGAGTTTCAAGATAGTGGAGTTAGTTTAATTTAAAGATTGTCTTGATTTAAACTGCCAAAATCTCTTTCCAGTGGAACATGAGCAAATAAGTGGGGAGGAAAATATTAACCTCCTAGAAAATAAATTTTAAAAGTATTCCACAGGCAAATAAATGCATAAGTTTAAAAAAAAAAGAAAAAAAAAGAAAACAACCAAAAAAGCTAGCCAGGAACATTTCCAGAAATAAATTGTTCTCCATCGCATAGAGGATAAACATGGGTTCTTTCAGGAAGAAGGAAATCATTAAAAGCTGCATAACTGATTCAACCACTGTGAGTGGGGTTTTCATGGCAAGGTTTTGGTAATGGGGGACAAGAATGGCTTCTCTGAAAAGCTGCTGGAGGGGCAGGAGGTGCTCCAGGCTCTGGGGCTGAGATTCCCCTGCAGCCTGTGATGCAGACTATGGTGAGGCAGCTGTGCCCTCAGCCCATGGAGGTCCCTGGCGATGCAGAGATCCACCTGGAGGAGACCCATGCTGGAGCAGGTGAATGCCCAAAGGAGGCTGTGACCTATGGGAAGCCCATGCTGGAGCAGGGTCCTGGCAGAACCTGTGGAGATAGGAGCCCACGCTGTAGCACATGTACTGAAAGAACTTGTGACCCCATGAGGGAGCCACACTGGAGCAGTCTGTTCCTGAAGGACTGAACCATGTGGAAGGGACTCACTCGGGAGCAGTTCGTGAAGAACCCTAGCCTGTGGGAAGGACACATCTTGGAGGATTTCATGGAGGACTGTCCTGTGGCAGGGACTCCATGCAGGAGCAGGGGAAGAGTGTGAGGAATCTCCCTCCTGAGGAGGAAGGAGCAGCAGAGAAAATGTGTGGTGAACTGACCACAATCTCCATCCTCTGTTATCCTGCGCTGCTGTGTGAGGAAGAGGTAGAGAAATTGGAAGTGAAATTAAGCTTGGGAAGAACAGAGGATGGGGGAAGGTGTTTTAAGATTTGCTTTTATTTCTCATTATTCTACTCTGATCTGATTGGTAATATGTTAATTTCCCTAAGTCAGGTCTGTTTTGCATGGGATGATGATTGTTCCCTGCCCTTATTCCAATCCACAAGCCTTTTGTTCTTTTTCCTCTCCCTCGTTCAACTGAACAGGGGAGTGGCGGAGTGGCAGAGTGGCAGCTTTAGTGGGCACCTGGTATCCATCCAGGGTCACCCCACCACACACTGTCATCAAAGGATATTTCATTCCCTGGGCATTTCAGCTGAAATTATCCCTTAGATGAGACATAGGCCCTAATGGCTCAAGACTGTCTGAATATATCCGAAGGCTGTAAATGTTTCTCCATTTCCACTAGTAACCTTTCATCAAAGCACAGCCCAGGGATTCTTGTAGGGAGACATAGGCTCTTCCCACTTGTGAGCAATGGATAGTGAGTGCCTTTGCTGACAGCTATTTTTGTGTTACGTAGGGCTAATTTGCAGTTCGGGTACAGAGTAGGCAGAGGTACAGCAAGGAATGTTGAGCAGATGTGACAGAGCGATAACATCCTTAGCATAATCCAGTATCACACAGTTGTGGAGTGCTATAAATACAGCAGGAATTCTCCAAGGCCCAATTCCTTCGACAGAGTTGGGCATCTCTGCATTGCCATGGATGTAGACTGCCCTAAATCAGTGTAATCCTCAGGCTTCGTTCATTTGTGCATTTCCGTGAATGCTCCTTGGAGGCTATAAGCATCATTGTGAGCAATGTTACTGCTTCTACATCATCAGGCAGTTTTTGACAGCTTTTGGATTGCTGTTTTGATTTATTCACTGCATGAAGAATTCATCATTACAGGAAAAACATTTCTCTTGTACTGCTGTACAACATCCTTTTCAGGTGTTTCTTTGGGCCTTGGTAGCATGCTCTTACAATGTATTTAATGGAATTAATCCATATTAATAGTCAGACTGCACAAGGATTGTAATTTCTTAAAAATCACCTGAGAAAAGTTTTCTGAGGTTCACTAACAACATCAGGTTTCAGGAGCCAGAGCCCTCTCATGTTCTTCCATGGTTGCTGTTGCTCTTGCCCAGGAGGACAGGCTGGGAGGGCGAAGGCTGAGCAAACGATTGCCCTGGAACAAGGCGGTGCAACTGCTGCCACTCTGTGAACTGTAGCTTTTGGCCTCTTGGCCTCCAGATTCTTTTGGTGAGCAAGTCATCTTATTGTATAAGTGAAATGCAACCTAACAGTCTGTGCATGATGGATTGAAAAAGGCTTTACATGCTGGAAAGGCTGTTGAACAATATAGTTTCCACTTACAAAGCACTTTCCTTAAAAAGCTTCTCAGGGCAGCATCGTATAAAAATAGTTATACTAAAGTTGTGAACCAGCTTCTGACAAATCAGGACTAACAAAAGCTAAGGTATAAATAGAAGTGTTTTCATGGGTTTTCTCTTCTCTAGAGGCACAGAATCTCAATCAGTGCTGGATTGTAAGAAACAAAAATGCCCTTTTCCCGACACACAGAAAAACAAGGACCTTACAGACTTGTGGCACAGAATATAAATAGGTTTTCAAAACTGCTTCAAAACCATAAAAATTAGTCAAAACCGTGACATTTGTATTGAAGAATGAGCCACCCCATATCAGACAATTTTAAAATCCAATTCTTTATTTTATTCAAACAAACTAGCAGCTCTTGCTTTACAGAAAGGTTAAATATGTTACACTTTCATAATTATGGAATGAGTTGTCTCCAGGCACTCAAGGATATGAGGGTTATCTCAAAGTCTGCAGTGTATTAGAATTCCTGGAAGACAAATGCTGAAGAATGTAAAATATTACATACTTTGTATTTATATTTTGTCAATGGATGCTCTCAATGCACCTTACTGGTCATTTTCAAGTGGGTTTTTTTTGTGAAGTAGGTTAGAATCATTTTTCTTAAAGCAGGTTTTGAAACAGCTAAATGTAATCTATTTGCTATTCCAGTGTTTGTGTAATCTTGATTTTACTCTGAGCCTGTTCCTTCTAGTGCTCTGTGCCAACCTTTTCTGAATCTACCAAACCCAATGTAGTTTAGTCCACAATACCAAAGAAGGAAGGTCTGTTTCTGTAAGCCAAAAATAGTTCTTGCTGCAGTTAACCTTGCAGCTGAACCAGTTCTGCTATCGCTCTTTTAGTCATGTTTGACCAGTCACGTCTGCACAGACCAGAAGCAAGGCTGAGCAGGGTATCTACATAATCAATCTGATGCACGACGCTGTTCTCAGTGCAGCAGCTCTTCTGTTGAAAACACCCTCCTCACAAAACGTTCACTTACTACCAACTGAATTTATGATACCCTTTGGGTCTGTAATAGCTGGGCTTTGCAGATACAGACTGCTTCAGTCTATGCATGGGAAGTGAGGATTCCAACAAAAGTTTACTGGCATCAAAGCCTTCTGTATATTCTCCAATCACCCTGTAATCTTTTCTCTTGCAAAAAAATGCTAGGGGGCCTTTTTCCATTCTAGATGGGAGTCTGCTGTTCTCTCCCTTTTCTGCTTTCAGAGCCATTTATCATTGTCCAGCCATGCTAAAAGGGAGATCCTCAGCCATCTCACAACCTCAGAGCATCACCCATGAGCAGAGAGCCACAGTAACATTGCAGGGAGAGCTTACACTCCATCTCACTGGCACACAGACTAAGACCTGGATGACATGTGATTAGTCTTTTTTTGTTCCTATAGCCAACAGTGCAGCAATTATTAAAGAAAAAACCAGAAAGACAGTATTCTGCTCCATGCTGCTGCCATTTGACACCAAATATTCTAAGTATTACTCATTAAAATATTTGGCTACTTCCATTTCCCAGTGATCACTGTAAAAAATGTTCTTCCTGCTAGAGCTACAGCAGAATAGATCTGCATGCTGAAATCCTACTCCTGTCTGTAACAGCAGCACCAAAATAGCTTTAATAATTAATCATGCAGTGATTAGATTACGAACTCTGAGATGGGATGGAGATTTTTGTATTATGCATCAGACAAAAGACACTGGCAATGCTTAACTAGCAGTCACCTGCTCCTGCTCCACCTGCCATTGTGGGAACACTCCGGAAACCAGAAGGGAGACAAAGGCCCAACAGAAATTGATAAAAAACCTTCACCTGCCACTGGTATGTTCAGGAATACAGAACTATTGAAACAGGTGCTGCTGCAGCTGCATGCAGGGGTACGGCTTTGCTTATTAACTTGTCATTTGCCAGGCCGTGCTCTCCATTGTATCCTGATGGAAGACAACATTCAAACCCCAGGCCAAGCAATGGTTAAACAGGGAGTTTTCTGACTGGGAACACCAATGCAAACAGCCACTGTGTCAGGGCTGGGCAGGGAGAGGCCAGGCCTGGGGTAGGGCCCTTATCCTGTGCTCACCCCTGTTAAGGTCCCTTGCAGTGCCCATGCTGCTCTGCCCTGTCAGCTGCTTGCAATATTAGAAGCAAATTTCTGTGGAAGTGGCCTTGTTTTGCTGGAATGATATTATATATGCAGCTGAATTCAGGGCAAGTAAGAGTTTAAGACTGAGAAACACTAGCATTCAAAATTGGAATATTACTTCCTAGTCTTAACTTCCATTAGAAATTTTGCTGAGCTGTTTTGACAAAGTTTTTCCAGGCCCTTTGCTCTTGTTGCATGACTCTTGTGGCCTATTTATTACAACTACAGAGGCAAAATCCCTCAGGGGAGGTAGTCCAAATGCTGGATCTGGAATGAAATAAAATAACACTAGTGTGTCTAATGCCTTCACTGGTATAGAAGTATGATTTTAAAAGGACCTTAGGAGTAGTTTTATGGTACCAACAAGAACTGGTATCAGTCTGGCCTTAGAAATCAAGCCACTTTTATGGCAGCAGAGGGAAAGAACATTGTGGACTGAAAGGAGCAAATCAAGTTAAACATAACCATCAATCAAGTTAAATTTTGCCAGTTGCCAGAGACACTTCATAGCACTGAACATCGCTAAACAAGAGTTATTGTTAAAAAGCACTTGGGAGGCAAACAGCTGACCAGAGCACAACAAGCAGTATCTGGGCAAAAGGGTCAGAGCAAGCTGGAGTTTGGCTGATGCCCGTGTGGGACAGATGGACTCCATGCCTCCCGAGGGCTCCCACGGGGCAGGCAGGGCGTGGCTTGGGAATGATGGGGAGCTCAAGAGAGCCGTGGCTGGCAGAGCTCCCCGGTGAATGTCACTGTCCTCCATGGTCAAACTCAGCACAGGTGGCAGAGCTTGCCCCAGGAATGAGTGATTTATGTGATAGACACAATGATAGTTTTTAATGACAGTGGGACCTTTGACAAAACAACGGCTAAATTCTGGAAGTGTCAAAACATACCCCTCTGCAACTAAGAATTTATGGACACCACAAGCCACATGGCTTATTTTTTCCCCCTTTTCTCTGCCCTTTCTACTGCTGACCTTTATAAAAAACAGAAGTTAAATAAGAGAAAAATAGCTTTAATGAAACATCCAGGTTGAGAAATCAAAATCAGACACTCCAACAACAGGAAGTTTCAAAAGCAGTGTTTATAATAACATCTTGCTGAGATGTGGCACACTTGCTTTGCTTTTTCTTTAAGTTTTAAGCCATATTATAGTGTGCACCTTGACTCAGCAGCTGAGCTCAAGGATAGTGTTGTGGCATTAGTTTAACTTTGTAAAATTTCCTAGGCATAGAAAAGTGTGTTGAACTCAACCCCTGAACAATTTCCTGACCCCTGCAATCAGTGCTACAACTTGTGTCTTTCCGGTAAAGGCATCTGAATTGTTTCCCTGTGCAAATACACTTAAGCTTGTTTGTTATTTTATTCTAGGGCGCTGGAGACAGTTTTGTGGGAGCGCTGGCCTTCTACCTGGCCTACTATCCCAAGTTATCCATGGAGGAAATGATCAGGAAGTCTAACTGCGTCGCATCAGTGAGCGTCCAGGCACCGGGGACACAATCTTCATATCCTTACAGGAAGGACTTGCCTCAGGACCTTTTCTAATTGATTGTCTAGCTCGCTGTACTGATTTTATCTCATACCAGACAGCATTATTCTCCTGACTGCACTGAGGTTCTCCTCTGCTGACTGGAGAGGCCAGGAAAGTCTCTTTGCTTCTTATTTTGGGAATCCTGTGTGCTCCTGTTCTACAGCAGTAGGATGGGGTGGGGGTGGTGGGTCTTTCAAACACAGCACAGCAGGTCTCTGGCCCCACACAACATTGTGGCTGTCCCACACAGTGCGCTCTACTGAATGAACTACATGAAGGTTACAGCAAGACACCTGGAGGGTATTGGGCTCCTGGCAGTCTTTTTACTTGATTTTATCAGAACTTCTGGCAGCACGTGGCGCAGAGCATTAGGTCTGAGACTGCAGCTTCGGTGCTCAAACACCAGGGCCAGTGTTTGGCTCACAACAAAGCCCTGTACATTGAGCCTAAGCCCGCCTGTGCCCACATGGCTCAGGTGTAGCACTGGATCCGTGCTTCCCCACACTCAGGAAGGTCCCTCCAACTGCAGATAGGACAGGACTGCTACTGAGGGAGACTTTGAAAAATGTTTCTAGCCATGTTGCTCTAAATACACACAAGCTAATTAAAGAAAAAAAGCTACAAGAACATCAGAGAACTATGTTTCCCGTTTTCTTCATGTTTGACAAAAACCCAGGAAAGAAAAATGCATCCTACTAACCTGGCTGAAAATAATACAGGCCTGTGGTAATAGCTTATCTAGATTCCCATTCCGTCTTTCCTCAGAAGGAGCTGGTGCAATATTACCCCCCCAAGTAACGACACCAGCTTGTCATCACTACTGTCGCATCTGTGGCTGGTAGGTTAGAAAAACTTGCAATCCTGCCATTGAATTCCTGCTGTGGAAAAATGTTAATTTTTATTGCTTTATAAAACAATAGTTCCTTTGAAGATTACAGCCTCTTTCACAATAGAAAACACAGACAATGGGATTTTCTATTTAATTTTTTTTAATTGAGCACTGTAAAAATAACTCAAAAGATAAATAAACGTTACTGTGATGATCTATGTCCAGACATTAAGAATTTTCTCTCTCTGCATTGTTTTATTCACAATGGCCTTCAAATCACAGGAGACGGTGATCCCAGTTCATTTCCTCTCTTTTCAGCCCATGTTGCTGGATTTCTGAATCAGTGTTCACCCCATCCTCCTCCCAGACCATCCTCTTCTCATGTATAGTCAAGTCCAGTCATTGTTCACAGAGAACGGATTTTTCTCTGCTCTGTGAAGAGGACACGTTGTTTTGCTACAGGAAAAAAAAAGAGAAAAAAGAATACGTTAAGAAGTCTGAAGTGTTAAAATTCAATTCAACTAGCCCACGTTCCTTTTCTCCTGGCTGCCTTCACTGCTTAAATGAGTGTGAAGCAACTGACTGGCACAGCACTGTTGTTAACCAACTCTTGAAGGAGTTGAGTGGTGCTTTCACTTTACCACATGTAATTTTTAGTTCTAAGATGTCCACTTTACCTCTGTGAGAATAAGTATCAGGATGCAAGTGACTGAAAACACTCAACAGCTGCTCTGTGTGACTATTCTGAGTCACAGCTGTTCAATGCAGGGACAAAAATAGGTTCTTTCTGCTTTCTACTACTCTTCGAATCCAGAGCCCAAACAACTACGGATGATGAGTTGGATCCAGCTGGCCTCACAGGCTGACTGAAAAGTTAGCCAGTTGTCCTGTGGATCTCTCAACGAGGCAATAACTGGCCATGACCACAATGACTGATGCAGGTGTTTGCAACCAAAACCCTGCAGGGGCAAGTTAAGCTTAGTCAATACATCAATAAAACCCAAAAATTACAAAATAAAGCAAAGCAAAGCTTTGCTATGCCATCTGAAAATCAACACTGTTTGGTTAGTTTCATTATATGAATTCCTTTGAAAGCTACGCAAGAGCAATCCACACAACAAAATCTCTTCTTCCACAAAAAAGTTTCGTTTTAAGAAATACTGCAGATAGTACAGATTCTGTTGCTGCAGTTGGGAGGTAGTGAAACTTGGGCAATCCTGCCACTACTTCACTAAAAAGCTTCATTCTGTGGACGTCCCAGGTTTCTGAGAAGTACAAAACATAAGGTGAAAACACATGCCAAGTGAAAATGCTTCCTAACATATTCCTGATGTGAGTTGTTATCTAGACTCAAATTTACTTCCCTTCACACATGCAACACTTTCTCACATCAATTTCTCACTTGTGTTCTACTACAGGCTACAAAGATCAAAGTTTTCTTCAGCAACCTACTACATGTTCTATCTGAGTTCTTCTCTTTCTTCACTTCCCTACAAGTTGCAAAGCTTCTGGAGGATCACTCTGCACAATGTTTCAATGCAATGATTTATTTTTCTTATTCAACGACACAATCCCAGAGATCTCAGATTTCCCTTCTGTGTGGAATTCAAAAGGAAAGCCACAACCTCTGTCACCTTTCATAACAGCATATTGCTTCTCTGGTGGTTTTCTCTCACCTCTCAAAGCTCCTGTACTATTAGCTCTGAGAATGAAAAGGTAGTGCTCTAACAAGAATATAACATTTTAAGAAAAAATAAGCTTGAATCACTTAACTATTGGCAATGCATTATCTACTTAGAGCTGCTTAACAAATTTCTTATATTCTAAAACTTAAAATAAGCCTTTTTTGCATTAGCTACACCATGTTATTTCTAATATGGTTTGGTTTAAATTCTAAGTTTACCCACATTTTGCTTTTTAACATTAAATCCATCTATTTAATGCTAACAACAGAAACTTGAACCCTTAGTCACCTTTCAAGAAGCTGGGTGAGCAAAAGGCAGTTTGGCAGGTGCTATAACCTGTCCAACAAATCAGATTCTTAAACTGAGAAAATCTGCAAGGACCAGGGGAACATAAAGGAATCCACTAACTGCCATCTGGAGAGTGATATCATTTGTGGAATTGCGAGAATCTGTGCCTATTTCTTTAGAAGAAAAAGTCCATTTTGTAAGAGGTGGTTAAAATTTCTGGTCCAGAGCTCCCATGGCATCTTAACAGAACACTTCTGTTGATGCATACTTTGTGCCTGCTTGTTGGAGGTAGCACAGTCTAGCAAACCACACAAAGAAACAGAATGAAAGAACTCCTGTGTCACTTGACTTCGCCAGTGACATGTGGCATGGCTGTCATCAAAGTCTCTGATGTGTCAGGCAAGTCATTACTTTGTTTCACTGCCACAATCTGTAAAATGAGGGTAACATTTACTTCCCACTGGAATGTCATGAAGAACAGCAACCCTACAGTCATTTGAGTATGAAACATGTTATGACATATTCTGCTTAGATGGGAAGAATCCTGCTGCATTCAAATCTTTTCCCCCCCAGAGTCAGAGAAGCTCACACAAAGCAGGCTGACTTCTTCCCCGAGCTCTTACCGATGGGATCGTATCTCAGTAAGACCAGTTTTTCCTGCAGTCGGAGTCTCCTGATGTTGAAGCAGTAGCCTGTCTCCGCAGCGCTTTTCATCCTCACCAGAATGTATCTAAAGTCACAAGGGATGTCTCTGTGTCAGTGCACAGGCACTCGGTCAGGGCCCACCACATCTGCCAGGGCACGGGCAATGGACAAGCTTTCAGCAGACACAGTCTGGCACAATCACATAAGACACGTAATTTCAACTTCACGGATGGTAATATCAAAACTATGTATGCTTAACTTTTAACGCAGACAAACACTAAACCATAAGGTCCAGCATCAAGTTTAAGTAAATAATTCCTCAACAGGACAGAAGCCTAAAGAGAAGTAGCTCCTCCAAAAACCTGTGAGGTGAGAGGAATAAAAACAGGAGAGAAGAAAAGAAATTAGGAAAATCAGCATATAGTTGAGTCACTATGGCTTAAAAGCTAAGGGCAAGAGAGGAAGGATGACGGTAGTTGAAGATGTTCAGGCTGTAGATAACACTGTATCAGAGACTATCACTTCCTCATGCAGAGAGGAAGCTAAGCAGATAGGCTGGCACAAGAGGCTTGCAAAAGGAGAAGCAGAACCCCTTGGCACATCCACCCTCTAGAGATAGAGCTTGATATTAGCCCAGCCACGGGAACCCCCTTCCCCACTGGAGGGCTCTCGGTTTGCGGGGCAGGCTGGCAGCAACCGCGGTGTCCAGGGAGCAGGAGACTGAGGAAGCTGCTCCACACCCCCTGTCTGGAAGTATGCCAAGATCCAAGCAACTTCCCACACAGAGGGCATCTTCTGAAGCTTAAAAAAATGCAAACCCCTTTAACCAGTCTGTAAATTATATCTTTCTCTTCCATTTCAATGAAGAGATGGATACACCTCTGCATGTGGGCATTCAGTTCACCTTCCATTTTCCTATATTTTCCTGTTTCTAACACAAAATGGTCTGTCAAAATTAACCCGTTCTTCCTCACTTGTTCAGCTCTGACCAGTGTACTTCCTTAAGCTGTTCCTTTTCAGCTTTGCAATCTAACTTACTATTGAATTCAAAATAAAGAGAAAGACAGTGGATTCCTGCAGACAACTGACCGAGCATATTCTTGGGATTATCCCTGCTTGTTGTCCTCTCCTGTACACTACTGCAGGTGTGCTGTGAAGCTTCAGTGACCACAAATACTCCTTTCCCTATATCTCACTCACTTCCTCAAAGCCTCTGTGCAGTTTCTCCTTTCTGGGGGAATTAGTGGCATCAGCATGACCAGGCATTGAAATTCTTGTGCACCACACATCTGAGGCTAAGCCCATTCCAAACAATACACCTTGCTCAAAAAAATGACTCCTCTGTTAAGAAATGTAACAAGGAGCAGAGGCAGAAAACAACACTAGAAAGCTGTTGGGGGACAGGAAGAAACCCAAGGGGAGTTGAGGAGGATAAATAATATAGGAATATATTTCTGGAGTGCATATGGGACTGTAAAAGAACAGAAAGAAACAGAAAAATCGGGATAAAAAATAAAAGGGAGTGTGTAGAAATCCCTACATTAACATTGGTAACACCATTTTAAAAAGCTACTTTTTCATCTTGCAGAAACCTTGTGGTTTGCTGTGTTCGTTTTTATGAACAGGTAACAGTAGAACAATGAGATGTCAAACTGCTCTGTTAGGTACATACTTGGGAAGTGCTTGCTTAATTTAAAAGCCTGACAATTATGCAGAAATTCTTTAGCAGAACAATCTGCTCAAATGTGGCAAGCGGTTGGTACTGGCTCTGCTGGGGGCAGATTCTCAAAAAAACCAAAATACAGGAAATGTACCAAAGGCCATAGATCCCAGTCCTGTGTGGTACCAAGTATAATACACTCACACAGAATGCAACCTCTGGGAATGGGAAGACAGGAATACGTTCACATAAATGTACCAGTCTAGCCTCTTGGATTTCTCTAGCTAATTTTCTTACAAACAGCATTTTGGATCCAAGTCAGTTTCTCCACATGATCTTGTTTCCTTGTGCCTACATTGTAAGAGTACTGGTGTGCTCAAAGTACATATTCCTTCCTTTCCAACCCTTTGCACACTATCAGCTTTCTTTACACGTCAGAGGACTGTGACTAATTTTCTTCCAGAGCCCACTAACATCTCTGCTGAGCTGGACCACAGAGCAAACTAAGATGCCCAGAGCACTGACTGCACCGAATCCATTCCTCACATATAAATTCAGGAATATGCTAAGCCTAGGAAGTGTTCTGCACTCTGGCAACGGGAAAGCTTCACTGCACCTGCCCAAATTCCACAGACAACAAAGACCCATGCTGTACCTTAGTTTACTCTCCTCAGCTAAAAAGGTATGACAGGTGAATAACAGGAAAAATACTTGGATAATTTACACCCTCCCTTTAATCACACAGCACAGAGGTGTGCTTCCCCCTGTGCAAGGCGCTTTGAAGATTACTGCTGAGGTTAATGCAGCAGCCCATAGGACAAAACCGGCCTTTGCTACAAGTTCAGAACCCACGGGAGAGTTTCACACCATTCTGTACTTACCTGTGAGAAGACACACATACAGAATGGCTGAGATGAGGCAGCTAGATGCAGGGACTGCAACTGTCTCAGGTATATTAAAAAAAATCTAGAAACTTTGCAAAGATACAACATACCAGTAATCAAAAACTGGTGAGGAAAACCATCACTTACTTAGCTTTGCTCTTGGCCACTGGGTTTTTTGTTGTTTTTGTTTTTTTTGCAGCATGAAGAAGAGAAAAACAGAAGAAACAGTTACCATGTTATCTTGTTTCCTTTATATGCAACATATAAAGATTAAGTGTTTTCCATGGCCTGACTTTGCTAAAGCCCCAGAGATATAGTGTGAAGAGATTTACTGTCAGGATAAAGTGCCACTCATTCTTCCACGTGCTGTCAGTTCCCTGCTCTTTCTGCCATCATGTCACCTTTATAAATGCCTGTGCAAATGCAGTGCCCAGCATGACAGGCTGCACTTGCTGCATCCTCCAGATGTTCTCAGTGAGTTTTAAGCTTTAGTGCCTAGTATGAATTCTCTGGGGGAATGTGAAGTTAAGACGAGTGTGAGGAACACTGCTGGTGGAAACTGCAGTCCCAGTCCCCCGGACTTGTTCCCACCCACTCCAGCTTCGGTTCCTGCCATGGTGCCAACAGAAGGGTTTGCACGGCCACAGCTGCAGAGCAGGGAGCCCTTCTCAGCTGAGCGCGACCTTCCCACGGGGGTGGTTTGGGTTCGCTGATCTAACCCACACCATAGCATGAAACAGGCGGAATTACTTTTCTGTCACCTCACTGAATTGAAAGTAATCATAAATCTGCAGCACAAATTCAAACCCCCACCCATTTTTTTTAAAAGCTAATCTATATAGTGTCTGTGCAGGTTCTGTTAAGGTCCCCCTGCGCTTCCTCCGAGGCACGCCGGGAGGCCCCGCGGCCGAAGGCGGGGAAGGGCCGGGAAGGGCCGGGAAGGGCCGGGAAGGGCCGGGAAGGTCGCGGCGCCGCCGCCGCCGGGGCGCGCGCCCCCTCCCACAGCCGCCCCCACGGCCCCCCCACGGCCGCCGCCGCCGCCCGGCCCCGCCGCGCCCGCGCCACTCACGGGCCGCCGCCGTCAGGAACATCGCGCCGGGCCCGCAGCCGCCCCGCCCCTTCCGCCGCCACAACCGCGTCCGGGGCGCGGGGCCGGGCCAGCGGGGCCGCACCGCCTGGGGGCGGGCCCGGCGGCTCTCCCGTGCCCGTGCTAGGGACAGGGAGCCGGGCCTGTGGAATCCGGGATGCTGTTCTGGCGGCCAGGCGGGCCAGTGGCATCCTGGGCTGCATCCAGCACAACCTGTGGGCAGCAGGTCGAGGGAGGCGGTCCTGCCCCTCCGCTCGGCCCTGGCGAGGCCAGGTGCGGAGCGCTGTGCCAGCTTCTGGGCTCCTCAGTACTGAAGAGACAGGGAGCTGTTGGACAGAACCTAGTGGAGGACAACAGAGGGACTACAGCATCTCTCTTACGAATAAAGGCTGTGGGAGCTAGGCCTGTTTAATCCAGAGAAGAGAAAAGTAAGAGGGGGGTCTCACTAGTGCATATAAATATCTCAAAGGTGGGTGCCAAGAGGATGGTGCCCAGCCACTGGACAAGGTGCAGTGGCCATAAACTAAAACAAAAGAAGTTCCACCTCAGTATGAGGAAGGATTTCTTTACACTGAGTGTCAGAAGACTGAAACAGGCTGCCCAGGGATGTTGCGGAGCCACCCTCTCTGGAGAGATTCAAAAGCTTCCTGGATGTGGAATGTGTTCTGAGTGATCTGCTGTAGGTGACCCTGCCTTGGCAGGGAGTTGGACTAAATGGTCTCCAGAGGTCCCTTCAAACCCTGACAGTTCTGTCATTCTGTGATCTCCCCATGCAGGCCTATCCCAGCACATGCCAGCACCCCTTCCATGTGTCTGGCAGTGGCTCACGGCTCAGGGCCACTGCAGTGGGGGACATGCCAGCCGTGATGTCCCCACAGCTGGTGCCCCTGGCTGGCAGCACATCTGGGTTCTGTCCCACTGCATGGACTCACACAGTGGTTTGGGCCCAAAGGAGCCTTAAAGATCATCTCATCCCAACTCCCCACTGTGGGCAGGGCCCAACCAACCTGCACATGGCTGTGTCACACACTTCTCTTCAACGAAGACCCTCAAGTCCTTCTCCTCAGGGCTGCTCTCCATCTCTCATCCCTCAGTGCATTTTAGGCATTGGAATAGGTTGCCCGGGGACATGATAGAGTCATCATCCCTGGAGGTGTTTAAGAGGTGTCTGGATGTGGTGCAGAGGGAAGATTTAATGCTTTAGGTGTTACAGTGGTAGTGCTGGGTTGATGGACTAGATAATCTTAAAGGTCTCTTCCAGCCCTGCTGTTGTTATGATCTGCTAACCTCTGCCTGCCTTTCTTCTCTTTTTTTATTAAAAAGGGGGGTTTGCTATGCTGTCAAAGTCCCCAGATCATTAGGCAACTAAACCTATCAGTGTTCATGAGATACTGTACAAAAGCTATGGCCAGGGAGGCTCAAGGCAGGCACCAAAGCAAGTCTTCATATTTCTCTGACCCATTAGATAATGAAGTGTAATATATTACCCTCTAAAAAATTCACAGAAGGTCTGTGGCTTACTCTACTTCCATCAGTTAGGTAAACTGTTATTGATGGAATTCAAGTCCTTGAATATTTAGCAATTACTAAGGCAATAAAAATGTCAGCTTGACATATTTAGATGAAAAACAAGACTTAGAATGTATAATAACATGCAGTTAATTTTATATTCTGTGGCATGAAAACAAGTGGCTGACCCTATGAAAGACTGGAGCAAAACATCTCCAGGAAAATATTGCTGCATGTGTCAAGTGTTTACTTGTGATATGTTGTTTCTTTATTCAATTCAATTATTTCCAAATACTTCCTCTTAATGATACAACATTTCAGTCTTTACTATGTGGCCTTCAGAAGTATAAATCTAGTAGTTACATAATCTGCCCATGAATATCAGAGTGAAAACTTGAAAACATTCAAGATGATAAAATGTGAGTGCTGTAAGACTCCTTCTCTTTGATCTGCGTTATTGCCTCAGTCAGAGCACAGACTGAAAAGGAATGGGATTGCCAACCTCCTGACTTCACTGCCAGGAATATAAATCAACATTAAAGATGATTTCTAAATTAAATAGCAAGTTAAACATTTGTAGAAACACATCATCAAATAGAGGTTACTGCCTCTTTTTAAACTTCTTGCCTGTTGGCAAAAGAAAGAAAACTGTTCCAGTGACATTTTCTCTGCTCTGCTGTGACAAGGGCTGCATAAATATAGACACTGTGGATTAGAATAGACTTCGACAGTCTTCAACTTTCTTTTTAGCAGCCTCTTCTGTAGACAGTTTTCAATAGCTATGGGTAAAACCCAGGGAATCTGAAACTGGTATGTGTGGCAGGGTGTTGACAGTGTCACATGTCCCTGATGGCAACAGTCGTGGCTGACCTTGAGGAAAAGTTATCCTGGCTGGAGGAAAGGAGAGAGAGTGAGAATTTCTGACCCTGGCTCCAATTCAAATTTGGCATGTGGGCTAAGATAAGTCATGTTCTTTAAGATCTTCGATGGCATGTGTAGTGCAAATGCAGATTTTTCCTTCAACTTTGCCTAAAGAAAGCAAGGATTGTGATGAACTGTAATGCCAGCCTAGATAATTCTGGTACTTGCTTAAAGAGTAGTCACTCATGACTCCAGCAGAGAAGTTGCTGGTGCCAAAGTGATCAATGTCACTCAGAACCAAACCAAACAGGGTGGGTTTTTATCTCGCTAGGAAAACAACAATTTGTCATGGTATAATCTAACCGATTCTGTCCCATTTTATGCTTTATATTCTAGGCTGAGCCCTCCTTCACCTCCAGGAAGCGAGGAGATGGCTGCTCCCTGCCAAGGAAGTGCAGCCAGGTTTCTGGCACACACTGAGCAGGCAAAGGGCTGGTGTCTGAGGTTGGCAAGGGTGAGGCTTCTTCAAACGCATGTGGCGCCTCCAGTCAGTCATCGCTTGGAAAAGTCACAGAAGGGGAGAGGGGGGCAGCAGATGAAATGTTTGCAAGGTAAATATCCTCTTGGCACTGGATTTTCTGTGTGAGTTGCTGTAACTAATGCATACAAAATTCAAGGCTGGAAACAAGAGAATAACACTAAAGCCTGGGAAAAGCTCCACGTGTCCTTCCTGGTTTCCCACAAAAAAACCAGGCAAACAGTTAACTAAGCCAAAAAAATGCAGACAGATTGGTGGACATAGCTTTTAAACAGCCAGCTTTTAAACTTTCTCTTTCCTTCTTGCTTTCCCTTTCTCAGCGTGGTACCACTTAGCAGTGTTCTGCTGTCCGCAGTGTTAAACAAACACTCATGGGCACTATTGTGCAAATCACTCATCCCAGATAACAGATGGATTTTTACATTCTTTCTGCATATCTGAATCCATTATCCCAATAGGGCCAGAAGAAAGTGGGCATTAGCTTAATGCAGTTCTGAAAGAGGAACTGTTCAGGTCAGGAGAGCGGGAATTATGGAAAGAGCCATCTGAAGTGCTAAATCACTTTGAGCCAGTGACTAAATCCATTTCAGCTGCTGGTCTGTTTGAAGTGAGCTAGAAATGGCCTTTAGCCTAATTCTTAGATGTGATAATTTTAGAAAAGGTGGAAAAGCAATGGGTTTGGATGGTTCCCTTCTCACCTCCAGAACTTAGTCCCCCTAGATCAGATGTGGGGCACTCTGGTGTGGTTAGGGCACAGCTCTGTTTTCAGGGATTTACCTGAACCCTGCTTATTCCTTCCAGAGCATTGGTCTCTGGATCTGTTCTGGAGCTCCTTTCCCCTGCACTGACGTCACTCATATGTAAGGGGGGAAGAACAAAGACAGCACTCGCCTGTTTCTTGTGTGATTTTTCAATACCAATTTCCCAATCCCGGCATCCAAAGTAACAACATCCTTTCAAGCCGCCCCCTCTCAAAATGCCACTGTAGTCAAACAGCTGCAAATCAAAACACCTTGTAAACAAGTGACTGAAATCCCGTGGGATGCCCGAGGGCTTGGGCACGTCTCAGAGTGATTATAGTTCCTGCTATACAAATTGGAGTCCATGTAGCACAGTTTGTGCCAGCTCCGAGCTCTTGCTTTTTATTTTTAGCCCTGTTTGTCCAGGGGTTCTCATAATAAAAAGAATGACGTTCGGTATCAGTGACACACAGATAAAATTAGATAGTAGCCGGAAGTGATCCTACAACTAATCCTCCCCATTTTTTCCACAAGCTTTGGGATCCTGTGGGCCTCAAGGACAGCTTTTCTCTCTGTGAATTTCACTTCCCGTCAGCAGGCAGACGAAAAATTGGGCTTGCATAGGGCTTGTGTGCAAAAGGAATGAATGCCATTGTCAGTGCTTATGCCAACAGCTGGGACCATCTGGGACACCAAAGACAACAGTGTCTAGATGTGTACAGCTGATCAGAGGTTGTTTTTAGCAAGCCTTGAAACCTTCTTCCCTTTTTGGGGCAACAGAACGATGTTTTTGCCTTCCATGCGTGGGTTTTTGTGCACAGAGCAGCTTAAGTCATCAGAGCTCAGTCCTGGAAGTGATTAGTCCCCCAGATATAAGACACCCGCACTGATGCTGAAGATATTACACTCCTTTCTTTGGAAGAAGCTGCCTAGGGGAAAGAACAGATAGGAGTTGCATTAGCTTACATCTCTAAAGTAAACCTTCTCTCAGGAGACCACAATCAGTTCTCATTTGTTTTGGTGTGCTTTTTTTCCCTTCTAAATTTTGGATTGCTTTTGTTTTTACTACACTGTAAAAGGAGAAAATACAAGAGGTTAACTGGTCAGCAGATGCTCTCTTATTGCTTAGAAACATTGAATTCAGTGTACCTAGTGCACCTTCAAAGGAAGGTGCAATTGTTTGCTGTGTAACACAAAGGACTTACCTGTGGATTAGGGAAAAGAAAGAGTATATCAAAATCAAAGCTGTGAACCTGAAAGGCCAGGTACTTTTAACTATGTAAGGTGAACATGGTGTGACACAGGGAATGAATTTTTTCCTCCTGTAGCTTATTGGAGGAGAATGGGTCAAAGTGCCTGGACTTGGTTCATTTTATGTCAAAAATCTACTCTGGAATGAATTGGTGTATCACTCACATGGCTCCTTGGCAAGGGGATATCTTCAGCTTCAAACCAGAGTTAACAGCTGTAAGGGAAAACAGGTGGTTCAAGGGTACAAGTGGATCTAGAGAACCAGAAGAAGGATACAGCTTTCTGCATCCAATAGCCTCCCTAAAGACTTTCTCACTTGAAGGAAGGTCACAGGGTTCAAAGCTGTTTCTCAAGTGCAGCTATGTAGCATTGCCTTTATGTCATGCAGTATTATAAACAAGTTATTATTTCATTCAGTGTTTTGGGAAATGATGAGGTTGGAACAATACACCCACAGCAGTTCCCTCCCTTATCCCAGCAGACTCTTTAGTGAATTACTTATGAGCTGTACCTCACTAACTGATGTCTGTCTGTCTGTCTGTCTGTCAATGTCTGGTAATAGTGTGTCTCTGAGGAATTTCAAGTAGGAATATTGTGGATGTTGTGAAGAGCAGAGAGCTGGGAAGGAGGAGATGGACATAAATTTGCAGTGTCTTGTGGTTTGATGGATGTTTGATTTATGAACATTGGGCTGAGAAGGCCCCAGGGCTTCATAGCTGCAAGCATTGAATGCATCATCGCTCCCTTTTCCACGCATTTGTGCTTCTGAAGCCAGTCACTCGTTTACACCTGATGGGATAGCAGAAAAACAGAGTTAAGCAGGGCAGTGTTCCATTCATTTCTGTCTGCTTAGCTCAGGTTCAAGCTAGACCTGGGATGAATACTTAAAAACATAGGAATCATCACAAAGGAGCAAGTACTAGAAATGAGGTTCAGCAGGAATGTATGTAGAAATCTGTTTGATGTCTTGGGCTCTTGCATAACTGTCTCTGGCTACTTCCCTAAACCCTTTTCTTCTGCTGTAGTCTCCCTAGACCCATTTTACTTAGAAACATACAAGCAATTTGAAATCCCTAATGACGCACAATGTGTGTTCCTTGACTTTTGCACAATCTCTGCAGAGACTGTCTTTCCTCTTTCTATTTCATAAGCACTGACCACTTCGCCTTGCCCCGTCATCCCCAAATATAAAGAAATAGTTTCACTCCCATAGAGGGGAGGCAGTCCACTAGGTTAAGAAGATAAAAACTGTAGCAATATTCATAGGTGGCTTGTTGCAAGGGTTTTGTTGACCAGTAAAGATATATATACACTTCAGTCACTTTTTAGCCCATGTTGTATTCTTCAGTGATGCCAAACTACTAGGTCAAATAATGTAAATGTAGCTCAAGTTATCTTTCTGGAAATATTTCTTGTCTGAAAAAGAACAAGCTATTTCCCCACATCATGATATAGACCAAGATATTCTTGAACTGCCCACAAAACACAGCTAGACTGAATCACATGTTTTCCCATAAAGTTATCCTAACCAAAGGAATTAGAAAAACCATTTACCTTCCTTTTTTCCCCAGCTCTCACAACATGGACTCTAACCTCACCATTACAGGAAAAACTGCTGTTCCCAATTGTGTAGATCAGTAAGAGCCTAGGTGTTGCTCCCTAAATGTAACTGGTCCCATAACTCTAGCCCAGACCTTTAAGGATGCCTTGCTATCTAGTCTAACTCTGTATGTGTCCAAGGGGCATAGTTGCCTAAAAATCAGATATACAAATATAATGAAGACATGGACCATAGCAACTGACCTTAGATAAATTCCTGTCCAAATATCCTGCCTGCTCACATGATCTAGTCCATACTGGGATATGACTGGTGAACTGATATTCCCAGCCCTGCCCTGCATAAACTTCTGATGACCTAGTTCTGGGTAGCTGAAGATCTCACCTCTTCCTCAGCACAAAAATTCTCTTGCATCATTTTGAAATCCTGTTGCTGCCACTGGAGAGTTCACATAAACCACTACTGTCTGTAGTGACCTCGTGCTTGCATGTAAAATCATGGTCAGGGCATTTCATGCTAGCAGTAAACCAGAAGAATTTACTGGAATGGGATTAAATTTGTTTTTAGCATGTCTGCAGAGCCAAATCAATTCCAAGAGTTTTCTGAGCTGCTGAACAACCAGAGGCAATCATTGCACTTTTCAGCTGCCAGTTGCAGCCTTTTACCTCTTCTAGGCAAGAACTGTCTTCTCCTCTGTATTTGTACAATTGCCAGTGCTGTGGGGTGGCACCTCATTGAAGCCTCTGCACCAATAGCAATGGCTTTGGTCAGCCTCCACTTGCAGGACAGCCAGCAGGACGCCCCTCCAGCTGCCCTCCTGCCTGCAGTACCTGTGGGTGAGATACAGGCAAATGCGCTTGAGTTCGACGTGCATCTGACGCCAACTGCATCTGGCAACCACTCTGGCACTGCAGAGGACTGCCCCAGGATTTCTGGTTATTTTTAATTCAGCATCGGATTGGACCCAGTTGCTTCTGGTTAGAGATCTTTTTGCAATAACGAACTAAGATTACATGAAGAGCTTAAAAAAGAATTTCACCCCTCCAGGGCTAAATTACTTCCACTTATATACAACTGTCATATCTTTAAAGGGTAAAGCCAGAAAGCTAACACTGAAAAATATAACTCTACAACCGAGGTTATCAGCCTGCCTTCTCTAGGCAATCTAATATCTAAAAGGTCTTTTATAGCAAAACGCAAAATTCAAGCTAGGTAGATGGAAGATTTATGTACAGAGCAGGAAACAGCAGCTTGGGAGGAGGTGTATTTGATTGCTGGAGCCAGTTACAAAGAGAAACCTCAAACACCATACTGCTGCTTTTCTATAGCTTCTCACTCACGTCTGGTAAAAACACTCCATGCTCACCCAGACTTTGCAGACTACTGCTCACCAGCTGAGAAAGGCATGGTGATGTGCATGTTATGGAACCATTTGATACTGGCAAACAGTTCCCTTCTGTATTTAGCTCAGCATCCATTCCAGGCATTTTTAAACTATTTTTCATAAAGTAATAATTGGAAAGTAAGAAGAATGAAAGCCCTCTGTACCAACTCACCTGTCCCACAGGAGGCCTCCTGCTGTTCAACTCACATTTAGGGAATTTAATCAGGAGCCAAGTTACACAGGAACATGAAGAGGCCACACCTTCCCTACATTTTCTGTGAATATTCCCACTCATATGATGAGAGAGCAGTCATGCTTCACATAGTGGCTGTATTCAGCCCTGATTATATGCCTAGATTAATAATTGAAGCACTTAACCCCAAGGGCAAATGGATTTCCTGAAGGAGGCAGAAATTATGGAGAGGGGAGATCAACATGTCAAATGTCCAGAAGTGGAAGTGCTCATAGTTCTTTGTTCAAAAATTTTCCCTTGAAGAACATTTAACTCTCTTCAGAATTATTGTCTGTTTTCCTCTAACCCCCTTTTCAATAGTGCCATGGAGAAAAATGGAAGAGGAGAAAGGAAACATGAGAAAAAGAGTAAATATATTTTACTGGGTTGGGGGTTTCTTTTACATTAAAAAACCCCAATTAATTTACGTAGAAAAGTCTGCAGATTTCAGACTTTCATCCAAAAAAGGACGATTTCCATTTTTATTTTCTAGTTCTGCCTATAGAAAATATCCCCTGTAGTGGTTTTTGGTGTTTTCTTTTTCATTCTTTTTATGTGAGGTCAGAACCCAGCACCACATTGTCTTCAGAGCAGCACACTGAGACCAGTGACTAGCTGGTACCTTGACAAGAGCCCCAGCCCATTCTTCAGCCACAATTGTATCTCACATCTCCAGCTGCTGTAAATGCTTGGGTGTAAACTTGGAAGCTTATGGGGAACTCGTGTCTCCCTACTACATTCTTTCACATGCAGCTATACCCCTCCCAATGAAATCCCAAGATTTAGAGAGACTGAATTGCTTTAGGCCTCACAGGTTCATTCAGTCAGATGCAATTTATCATTTAACCCTTTCAGGAGATCTACCAGTTGCCAATCTTGGCTTCATTTTCTCATTCTTAGAACTGCTGAGCAGGAAGGGCAAATAGTGTGAAATACAGCAAGGAGCAAAGGCCATTTGTTTGAATCTGACTTTTTTCTCAAGAGAGGGAACAACTTGCAATTGGCAGTGTGGTCCAGGGTGCTCAGGGTTTGTAACCTTCCATAACTCTGCTGCAGTCTCTGGTTAAAAGGGAGGATGGAGTAGCTGCCTACTCTGTTGTGTTCATTGACAGTGCTTCCTGTGAGGTTGTGTCTGTTCCAGAAGGAGTCTGTAACTCACTGACTGATCAACAGAAATTAGGTTGGAGTGCCTGGGATTCTCCAGAAAACATTAATATTTTTCCAGTATGACTATGGCTATCCAGAAATCTAAGACAGTGGAACAGCACACACATAGAGACCATCTTCAACTGCATTTTCACTCAGGACTGCAGCCCCTTTGGAAACACGTGTGATTGCCCCACATGCATGGCTCAGTGTTGTCACTGGGGAAATGCTGCACCTCCCCAGCCTCTGACTCTCCCCTCTGACATGACACCCATTCCCAGCCAGAAAGAAGGAAATAGCCCTGGCAATTGTTTGGTACCAGCAGCTTAACTGCTTTGAAAATCTAGACTAAAACTCCCAAAACAAAGCCATAACCACCAAGCCCTGAATCTTCAGCTGCATGGCTTTCTGCTGAGCTCACTGGCATCCTTGAGAGGTTTCCCACTGATTTCAATGAGTTCCGTGGAGGAAGTTTTAGCTAAAGCAAAGCATAAAGAGGTTGGGCTGAGGTCTTAACGTGATACTATCCAACCGTAGGTATTTGAAATCCCATGCACTGCTGTAGTCAGCCAGGGTAATGTGCCCCTCCAGAGATCAGGAGAAATCATATCCTGCCATTACCAGTAGCCTGGCATGAGAACGGAGGTTTAGGTCTTCCAGTTAAGTGCCTTACATCAGGCAGTCCTTCTGTGTGATCTCACGCAGTGCATTTTCTGTGCCCCTCTTGGCATCTCGGAGGTAAGGACAGTTACATTTCCCTGTTTGCATCTCTCAGCAGCTCTAAGATAAGGACACTTTTATCTTCTCATATGTGAAAACATTGGTGGTCTTTGCAAAGGACAGAAGTGATTATACTTCAGCCAAGCAAACCCCCTGTCCAAGGAATGCACACAGATGGGCTTCTGTCTCTTCACCCTCTCTTTCTCTTCCAGCACAACCACATTACCACACTACCAACTGACTTGAGTGTCCTAACCATTGTTCATTCATATTTATTTCAGCTCCAAGCAGTGTTTAGTCTAGAGGCTAAGAGCTCTCTGCAAGATGGGCTTCAAGTAGATACACAAAGAAAGGCAGCTGAGCAGTGGGCCTGTTTCCCTTCTAGCAGCTTTTGTTATGATTTTAGATGTGAAATCCACTGACAGGGTGGAGACTGAACTGACATGCTGAACTGCCTTGTTCACTGATTCGAAAATCTTCTTTCTTAAAATGAGTCAGACCAAACCCTTATGACATTATCCCATGATCCAAAGAGTGACTTCACATTTGGTCACAAGAAGAGTAGCATTTAATTTTTTTTTTTTTTTTTTTTAGCTATATGGAACTGGGAATGTTTCAGGCACTGACTCTACACAACAAATTACATACAGTCATCACTGAAGGAACTTTCTATCTCCCTGTGAATTACCAGATCAAGCAGCCTTGTTATAGCCTTTAAAGTCAGGACACTTTTAAATTTTTTTAATTCTCTGCCAAAATCTATTTTGAAACCGTTATTGCAGTAGTTGCCAGATACAAGAAGGCAAGTGCCTGCCCCCATTTGTCTAAGAGAATAAGTGAGTGGGATCACACAAGCATAGACTGAATCTCCCAGGTGAGACTCTTGGAGCACTGTGCAATCATTAGCGGGTTAAACCTCACAAATCCAGCCTGAGTTAGTGCTAAATCCCTTTCATGGGTGGGAGGCACACAAAGACAGGTATGGCAAGGGCAAAAGGCATCTGCAAAGAGGATTTTTCTGCTTGAAGAACAAAGGGGGTGAAGGTGTGTCTTGTAAATAGTGCTTTACTCAGGTTGATGTTGTCACTAGGAGTCTTTCCATTGATCTCCTCAGTCATTGCAAACATCAATGCAATAATTAGAGCCTGTTGAATAACATTGACAAATGGTGTATCTGTCTGCTCAGCAGCTTACCTTCTTTGAGGTCTCTTCCAACCTAAATGATGCAATGACTACATACAATTCTGCTGTCAGTTTTGAGCAACTTGCTCATTGGTTTAGAGATTGCAAAGCGGGAAGGGGCCAGTGATACCATTAGTCTGAGCTCATGCATACCATAAGCTGCAGTATCACACTGCATTGCTTTTTCTTGGAAATACTGAGTAACTTTCAGGGGAATTGTTTTGGGGTTTTGTTTTTTGTTGTTTTTTTGTTGTTTTTTTTTTTAATATTGCTAATGAATGGAGAAATATACCAGAAGCCTTACATAAACTGATCAATTACTCTCACTTCTAAAATATCAGGGTTTTTTTCTAGTCAGAATTCATCCAGTTTCAGTTATCAAACCTCTGGTTTTATGTCAGCATTGAGAGACTGTGATCAAATCAACCCTTCACATGATCTCTGTTTGAGCAGATTGAGCTCCTGGAGCCTTTCACTCTAAGGCATGCTTTCTAGTTTCTTAATCAGCCCAGTATCACTTCTCTGCACTTTTTCCAATGTGTTATCATCCTTCTGGAATTATTCACAAATAACCTTTTCATTAGTCAAGCCGCTTCTCAGATGGTTGAATAATATTTGCCTGATGAATTTACAGTAACCTTCCTATTGGTTGGTTGTATTATTTGTGAGTTGTTAATGTGGACAGCTGCAGAGGTCTCTTTTCCTACAGCTCCACTGGCCATAGAAGGCATTTTCATGCATTGTCAATCTTTCTTCTGGACAAGCTCCTGTGCCATCTGCCATTGATCCCAGCTGTGCCACCGGGAGACACCAGCATGCTAACTTGTAAAAATGTTCCCATGTCTCAGGATGGAAAGGGACATAAAACCCAGCTCCTCTTGAGTTAGCTCAGCTCTCTCCCTTGTTTCTAGCACATTGCCAGAATCTTTTCTTATGCAAGAAATTCTGAGAGGCATTAGTATAGATCAACTGTATTCCTGAACTGTGGACCTCCTGAAAGGAGAGGATGTATATCATCGTAAGAAGTTCAAATGTCTGCTTCAGCTGATGCTAGTTACTGTATCTAGTGCTTTCTAACCTCTCAGTCCCAGTGATTTGTCTTAATTACCACACTCTGTGGTTAGTGATTGACATGTTGGGTTTTTTGGGAACAAGCAGAAGGCTGGTGTGACTTCTGGGCAAAGTTTCAACACTGTTAGAAGGATGTCCTCTCTTCAGAATGTCCTCAGCAAGTCTCATCCACATTTGAAAATGTAAAAGCTCACAAGAAAACTGTGTCTATGCAACACACACATTTTAGCAGAGTATCAAGCCCCTCTTGATTTCAAATTAACCTGGTTCCCTTCTCTTTGGCTTGCCATCATTTGCTGCAGTGAAGCAGACTGTGGAATTTCCCCTTTAGCTTTTCATTAGAAAGCCACTTGTTCAATTTCATGTTCTAGGCTTCAGCTGAGCTTTCCTTTATTGCCAGCTCATGCTTCCACTGAACACACAGCTTGGTGAAGAAATAGCCCCTTCCCTATCCTGCAGCCTGCTTCAAAGAGATAGGCAATTGTGGTTGTGTTTACACTTAGTCTCCCTGAAGCCATTAAGGTACTGAAGCATCAACTCTCTTCCCTGCTTTATGATACTCAAATACCACCAACCTTGTCCCCTCCAAATGAAAATCAGGTAATGGGAAAGCTCAAATCCTTGTGTCTCTCTTCATGAAGTTTTGGACTCTTGCAAACAGCTCCAAGTGCCATCAGTATCACAAGAAAGGCTCTGCTACTTTCAGCTGGAAGACCAGAAAGCCACAGCCACCTTCAGGCTCTGATCTTTAGCCAAAGCCAAAGCCAACCTCCTTTGCTCTCCTGACCTTTTAGTTTTGCTTTGATAGATGTAAGTGCTCATCTGTGTTCTTTCCTTCTCTCTGTTCCCTGTTTTCACCCTCCTCACATTCCCCAGGCCTTGGCTGAAGTCTTTCATGCCTGTAGGAAAAGGTGTGTATGAACTTCTGCTGCATGGGTCACCAAGATAAGGCTGGACCAAGGGAGCCTGGGTGATTTGTCCCCAGATGTTAAGACAATAGACTTTCCTGTCAATGTTTTCCACTACAGGAGGTGATGCACACTGTCCTGGTGACTGAAAATGCCCAAGAGGGAAAGGGAAGGGCCATAGCAGACAGCTGGGGCCAAAGCACAAGCAATTTGTTAACCAGCTGTAGCCACAAATGTAGCTTGGAACAAGGGGACAGCAAATAGCAAATCATATCCAGTTGATCCAAGTCCATTCAAACATGCCACCTGCTGGACCTGGGCTTGGAGCCTTGGGAGAGATGGGGCAGATGACACTGAAGAAACAGGGAAGATGAACTTCCACACTCCACAAGGATTTCTTGTAAAAGATGGTTCCTCCCTCACCTCTTCAGGTCTCGGCTTTACGATCAGTGCCCTCAACTCTACTCTGCCAACAGGCAAAGACAGCAAGACAGAGGGCCTGCAGAATTTCCTGTGAAGCTCTGGGAGAACAGTCTTTCTTGTTTTGCTTTGCAGAAGGAAAATACATCAAAGGAGCAAAAGTACATGTGGAAATCTTTTTATGGAAAATGTGGAAATCTTGAGTCTGCCCTTCTCTACCAGAGCCTCCTCCATGTGATGCTGAGCAAGTAGGGCACGTGCTTAAATGTACCCCCTAGTATGGGATGTTCCAGCTTCAAGTACAGTGGCCTGTGGTTAAGAGCTGCTGAGCAACCCTCAGAATTTCAAAATATTGGATGGTCAGCACTTCTGTAGTTCTTCATGTGTCATTTTCTTGACCTCTGAGGAAACCTTGGGAGTGATGACAGGGAGGATGGTGAGCCATTTGCCCTGGATAAGAGAGGTGGAGAAGTCCATGACTCATGACCTTACTGCACATCTGAAGGTAGAGCAAGTCACTGCTAGTGAGCTGCCAGCCCTGGGGAACTTTGTGTCCTCCAGATCTGATGGAATTGAAGAAGGTAGAATTGAGGAGCACATCTGAAATACTGCCATGAATCTCTCTGTGTCTCAGAGCTTTTTCAGTATGTTCACTTGAAAAATGAAACCAAAGGAAAAGAGGAACCTACATAATACCAAGGCAGGTAAATGCTCTTTCATACTTCTTAAGTGCCACTAAGGACAAAGTTTTATCATTGCAAAAACAGCTGCTATTTGTGTAATCCTTCCCTAACATTTATGGTGGATAACATTTACATTCCAGTTCTTCTCTAAAGCTTTGTCACAGGGATTTGGGCAGGAGTTCAAGTACCTGGCAGCTGGAACCATGCCCCTACTAAGCCACCTAAAGACTGACATTCCAGACCTCCCCTCATGGAGAAGAGCCTTGCTCCCCTAACTGAGCTTCAGCACCCTGAGTACAAAGCCTGTCAGATTTCATTGTTAACGAATGAAGAAATAAATTGGCTCTAATTATTCTATGAAGAGCTTAGATGGAATTTTACAGGAAAGGAGCTTTGTTTTGAGATTACAAGAGGAGACTCGGAGCCAGGATTCCCAGGTTTTATATCTGGTTCTGCCCCTCATTCACTGAGTAGTCCTGAATGAATCTTATATCTTGTTTTCCCCCCATCTGTAAAAAGCGATGGTGATATCAAACTTCCTGGCATAAGTGCTTCTAGGCTTAATTAATTAACAGCAGTGAAGCAATCTGAGTTTTCTGTTGGAAGATGCCATAGTAATAATCTAATAAATATTTCTAGCTGCTTCAGTATTTGGCATTCTCAATCTTTTTCATATATAGAAGACAGCCCTCAAAGAGAAAATAATTTTCAATCTCCTAACTGGTTACTGGGCATTAAGGAAAACTGGTGTTTAACTGCATTGTAAATTCACTGAAATTTCATTTCATCTTTCTTCTCAGGCTGTGAGGAATAGACAGAAAATCTTTTGCTCATCTACACGTTGGCCCAAAATTTTCAATTGTTTTATGCAAACAAAGCTTTTTTGCAAATTCTGTGACTTGTGTTTGAGTAGTTTGCAAATTCACTGTGGCTTTTGTTTGAGTAGTTTCTGCTTGCAGAGTGATTGGCCAATTAGCTCACATAGTATTGTGTCTGCTCCTTAAGTGAATAATGCTCAAGCTCCCAAATGCCTTACAAAACCTTACAAATACTCAGGTTGCTCTGGTTGGAAGGGACTTTGGGAGGTCTTCAGATTAGCCTGTGGTTTGAAGAAGGAGAAGGTCAAATAAAGGATGAGGATAGGTTGCTCAGGACTTTCAACACTTTCAATACCGACAGCCTTCAAGGATGGTGGATGCACCATCTTTGGGCAGTATTTGGCTATTCTTATGGCGAAAATGCCTTTCCTTAAATCCAGACTAATATCTTCCATTTTAGTTAAGACCTGTTATTTCTCATCCTGGCTAAGGAGAAAAGCCTGGCTCCATCTTCTCGATAATTTCCTAGTGGAAGCTGTGAGGCTGCTGGTTGTCTCTTACAAAGCCATCTCTTCTGAGGCCAAACAAGCCCAGTTCCCTCAGCCTCTCCTCAAAGGGCTCTTGCTCTCAAACCTCTTGGTGGTGTCTGCTGACCTTGCTCCAGTGTGTCCATGTGTTTCTTGCATTGGGGATCCAACACTGGGTCTGGTACTCCAGTGCCATCCGAGTACCTAGGGAAGCTGGATAAACACATCTGTCACCCTCCTGGCTGTTCAGCCTTTGTCTCTTTTGCTGCCAAGGCACACTCCTGGCTCATGCCCAGCTTGCTCTCTGCCTGGATACCCAGGCAGAGACTGGACCCCTTTTCTGGAGAGCTGCTCCTCTCCCCGTCAGTCCTAGCCTGTACTGCTGCAGGGGCTCTTCCTTCTCAAGTGCAGGGTTTTGCATTTATCCTTGTTGTATTTCATAAGGTCCCTCTCAGCCCATTCCTCCATACTGTCCAGGGCCCTCTGAATGACAGCTCTGCACTCAAGCATATCAACTGCCCTCTAATACTTTGATGTTGTCTCCAAGCTCGATGAACAAGCACTCCATCATCTCATCTAGACAACTGTTAAAGATATTAAACAGGATAGGCTCCAGGACAGACCCCTACAGTACCCAGCTTGTTACCAGCCTCCAAGTAGGGCATGACATCTATTTGCTCCTCTCCAAGTCTGACCATCTAAGCCAGTTTTTTTACTGTCTGTTAGTCCACCCACCCAGACCATAACATCCAAACTTGAATACAAGAATGTTGTGGTAGACAGCCTAAAGCCTTGCTAAATTCATGGTAAGATGCCTGCCAAGAAATCACATATGAATAAGAGCTCCATATATTGTATTTACCTGTATGTGTGTGCATGTGCAATCCCTTTTTGGAAACAGGCTTGTGAAATACTGTGTAATGATTGTTTAGAAGTTAGTCAGCATGGTAGTGAACTGAATTTGTGTCTTAGAATTCAACTTCTTAACCATGTGATCTGTTGTTTTCCACTTTATGGTTTTCTGTTTTACCTTTGACTGGGAATTTTTAAAGCAACCATCCTTGTCCTTATATCCAACTCCAGCTATGAGTCAAATGGGTCTCTGCACTTGAATGATGAGCTACTTCTAACCGTAAGTCATTCTCTAAAGTTTTTCCTTCCCGTAACTCCAAAAGGAGTTCCAATCTTTTTAACCTCTGCATTCCCCACTAATGTCAAACATATGGTCTACAGAAGATATGGACCACCAATAAAACCATGGGAAGGTCATGGACTGAGAGAATGGATGTGAGACACTCTATGAGAACGGGATCGACTCCATGTACTTCAGGTACTCCAAGCCTGTGTAAGCTTGTCAACCTAGGCAGCATGGATCTCAGGCACTGTCCACTCTGTGTAAGGCTTTAAACCAGATCTTCAGCTTCAATCATCACATCCTTGCTACTGATGTTCAGCTCTGTCCTGTGTCCATCATCTCATCTCCAGTCATTTGGAGTTCTAGCACAAGGAGTTTTCCCCCACAGCTGAGAAAAGGAAGCTGTGTGTGCTCATCATCATCTCTTCTTACTAGAAATATACTTTTCTTAATGAAGTTAACGATATGCTTTGAGAGCTTCTGGGTACAGAGTGAGGCCATGCATGGAGGAAGGGGAGACATGGCCACTTTTTAATGGGGTTGGGGAGTTCACTTGTGTGGAAACCTTCAGCAAAGGAGGATGTTGCCTAAATGAGCTGCTGAGATGCAAAATTGCAGCCATCCTCTGCAGCACCTCAGTGGGTGCTGCTGAGCTCGAGTGCAGCCACACTCAAGACCCTTGTTCATAATGGAAAATGACATATGTCATGCTGAGGCGTGGACTGACCTATCCCTAGCTGGAGAGGAGACTTTCTGAACCTCTGGTTTCTCTGTTGGGGATCTCCCGTCCAGATACTGAGTGGCTAAAAAAGTTATACACAAAGGCTGGTGGCAGAGCAGCCAGGACTGGTGCCAAAAGGCAGGCCTCATCTCTTTGTACACTAGACAAATTTCCAAAATCCCATGATTGGGCAATTCTTCTGGCTTCCCCTCCTTGGACAATGCTAGGTATGTAATGGTACCTCAGGCCAGATAACTTACAAGGAATTGTTTTTTCAGACTGGCTTGTCGACTCATGTCATGTTGGACAGTGTGCTGAATATGCACATGTCCACGAATCAGGCAGCACTAGAGCAATGAAATAAAGCAGGGGAAAACTACCATATGTGAAAAATGCAGAGGCTGCTCTTTGTGTCTGACAGTGCAGCTTGGGTGAGCGGATGGCTGGATGTTTTTTCTGGCTGATCTCCCACCCAAAGTGCACTGATGACCTTTGTTTGGGAGCTACCTCCTTCCAACAGTACTCATGTGAATGTTGTGGTAATCATTATTTCCATTTGCCAAGAGGTGCAATAACTAGCCAACTAGCCTAACTGTTGTAAAGGCCAATCCAGTGACTCCTAGTCCCCTGAATTTTCTGGGCAGTTCCTTTATCAGCTCCATAACACAGCATTGGTGACAATCAGGCGATTGCCAGAGTGGTGTAATGAGCCCTCTCAAGCCCTGGAGAGAATGGTTGAATTTACTGCTAGATTTTAGCACCTTGTTTTCTGGCACACAGAAAATCCATTCTCTTGTGATGATCTTAACTATGAATGTAGGTACCGCAACCTGTTTTTTTATGCCAAGGTTATCTACCAAAATTGAGTCCTGGTGGAGCACAAAGGGAGGCAACCTCTTTGTGCAGCCTTCCTACCCATGCAAGAATGTACTTGTGTGATGTAATCACTGTGTTGAACCAGCTAAACCTCCTTCCCTTCCAGGATGGCATCTGCACCTCTAGGTCAGAGACATTGTTTTGCCAACAGCTGAAGATGTTTCCCTGCGTGTGGGGAAAGGTCCTGCTCTTTACATGGTGGGGCCTGCAAATGCTGCTCTTGCGACTGCTGGGAAGTACCTCTTGGACCTTGAGTAGTGACAGCCAGGAACTCCTGAGAAGCCACACAGGCTTTGACATGCTGTAGACACCAGCAGGCTTGGCCTGAGATGTGTCCCACAGCAGGAATGAGAAGAGCCCCTTTTGCCCTGGCTGTTGGCAGAGTGTCTGCAAGACAGAGCCCAGCCAGTGTTGCCAGGGACCCACTGCCCACCCAGGACCCATGAATTCTGATCACTTCAGTGAAAATAATTTGGTGCAATCAGCACAGAAGTGAGGTTTGCAGCTACCACACCCACCTGCACAGACACACGTGCTCCTGCAACCATCTTCTTTGTGCCATGGTTTCAGTAAGAGAGCAGACAAGCCTGCTTGTAAGACACAGTGGCATGTCAGCCAGCGGGGATGGCTACAAATGTGGCTTTCTCCAGCTCTGCTCAGCAAGACCTCCTCCTGCTGCTTGGAACAATATGTGGTTACCACAACATGACATCTAGTTAAGAAAACAAAGCCAAGCACAATCCTCCCAAACTTCAAAACTTACCCCTTTCCTTCAACAACAGATTTTTCTTGTCAGGTTCAAATTATTTGTCAATGAGTGCTGGAAAAAGCCATTGCTCTGTTTTGGCCTGTATTTATTTGCTGTACCAAACCACTAGAAGGTCTTTCTGGGAAATGAACATCAGGGGGTGCAAGAAAATTACATTGGCCTGGCTTAATTTACTAACTAAGGCTATCTTCAAGTGTTGGGCCACAGTGATGGGTATTTTGTACTAATCCATTGCAGCTCCTCTTCTTGGGCTGATGTGTTCAAGCTGCATGCTATAATTTCTGGTTTTGGTGAATTGAGAGCAAAATCCCCCAAACCCACAGGCAGCATCACCCAGCCTTGGTGGGCAGCTGGCTGGGTCACTGCTCTGCATCCCAGCCCACAGGTGAGGTACACTGGGAGAGCAGAGAGACAGACACTTGGTGCTTTTGCTTGCTCTTACTGTTGTTTTTGAGGAAGTCTGCTACACGTTTGCAATGGAGCCAGGTAGTGGATGGATGTTGTACAGAACTTCAGTCTCCCAGTCTGTCAAGCTTGAAAGTTTTTCCAGCTTTCAATTTTGTCTAGAGTTTCCTTCTTAAGACTCCCCCCTTCTTCAAACAGAGCCTCAACTCTGGCTGGGTCCCAGAGATAGATACCAAATGGTGCTTTTTTTCCTTTCTTTTGCTCTTTCTTCCTTCTCATGAAGCTGGCAGACTCTCCAAACACACATCCAACCAACGCACAGTGCATTCGAAAACAGGCCATCTGGCTAAGCACTCCTTGAGAATGAGAAGACAAGAAAAACAACCCTCTTGGAGCTGGCAGCCGAAAGGCAGGCAGCCCGTACGTGGACTTGATCTCATGGTGCAATCCAAGAGCTGTCCAATCCAAGGGCATTGCAAAAAAGCTCTTTCCTAATGAGCAGAATACGGCTGTCTCCAGAAGCGGCTCCAAGTCAACAATTTGAGTGGGATGCTGTAACTCTCCTCGCTGCACATGTGCTCATTAATTAAAGCCACTTTGGAAGATGCCCCGGACACCCCCGCCAGGGCTGCCAGCCTACCCTCCCTGAAATCCTGCTTGCTGCTTTGCAGCCCCCTGCTGGGCCCGGAACTGCAGAGCCCCAGGAGAGGGACGGGGCCATCAGCATCCCGCTCTGACCGCAAAGGGGACCTGTTGCGTCACCGGTGAGCAGCTGCGGGGGGAGCGCAGCCCTGCGAGGAAGTTGCACTCCATTTGCTTTGCCATCAATTTTCTCCCCTGAGTTTGGTAACAGCCAGAGTGCTTCAGGCACAAAACCACTCTGGGCAGGTCAGCAAGTGTCAGGGACTGAAGTGAGCTGAGCAACCACTATTGCAATTCTTCCTTTTTTTTTTTTTTTTTTTGTGACTAAGGACTGGATTCACTAAATCCACTAAATCAGGGTGGCTGAGATGAATGCAGAGCCATTAGTAGCCAAATCCATCAACAGCAGAACAGGCAGCACCCAATGAAACCAGTAGGAGATGAGTTTAAAACAATTTAAAGAAATTACATCACGTTAGGTGGAGAACTTCTGGAAGTTGCTGGCCTGAAAGGCTGCAGAAGCAGAGAGTATCAGTGGGCTCAAAATGGGGTAAGACAAATTTGCAGGCAACAGGTCCACAAAATGACACTAAAAGGAACAGGCAAAATGTGTAATCCAACATCCCAATCCGACAAAGGTGAATGCTGAGAAAACAGATGGGAGAGGGAAATGTCCAGGTGTGTGTGCTCCCTGGACCTTGCCTTACTTGGGAGCAGATTGCTGTGTTGGGAGGACCACTGCTCTGCCCTAAAAGGCTATTCTTCAGTTTTTACTGTAGGATTCAGTCCCTGTACCAGCCCAATCTGAAGGTCATATGAACAGATTGTTGCCTCTTTAAATTACCAGAAGGAAGCTAGAATCTAATTTTTCTCTGAAAGCTGAATTTGTGGAACATGTTTATGTGAATGTTAACAGTCATAAGCCCTGGCTTAATCTGTTTGCTCTCCCAGTCATTACATTTCACACAGTGACAGGGTGATTCATTTGACTCTTTATCTTCCTACTTGGGATCTCCTTGTTTCTGCATTTCCCCCTGTAGTACTGATGGGAGCAAGGACAGCTCATAGCTGCATCTCAGCTGTGTATGTATAGCTTTCCAATGGCTAGTTACAGATCTGCAGCTCCAGATGGCATTTCCTCAAGATTCTGCCATGGCTTCTTGCATGTGGTTGTGTTTCCAAGGCCAGGGGTTAAAACTCTTGATCTTTTGACTTTATTAATTCAAGAGTAAGGTTCTGTAAGTGAAAAGTTGCTTACTTATCTTGAAAAATTATGACAAAGCATGTAGAGCACCAGTGCAGGTCCTCTGTATTTCTTGCCACTAAGTTATCAGAGACATTCTCTGATAAAAGGAACAAGTTTGTTCCTTTTATCAATATGCAATTTAGTTGTCCCCAGCCAACAAAGGTGTGGTGTAAAACAGATTTTGCATCATTATCTTTCTAAACCCACTTTATGCTTTATGAGCTTTAACAATTACAGTGACATGTTCCTAAACTGAAAAGAATAAAAACCAGAGATTTGATGAAGTCAAATATGCCCCTTTTTTGGTGCTGACTGAATTCAAACACAGGTGGTTAGTTCAGAAAATCCTGGGAGTGACAAGAGACAGGGAGCTGTACTAAATCAGAATGAAGTGCAGCAGTGCAATTGCTAAATCATACCAGAGAGAATGTAAATAGTAACTGAGAAGCTTCAGCATGGAAAATAATCGGGTAAGGGGCATGACAAATTAAAAGGGCTGTCTGTGTGATCAAATCTATTCCTTTGCTGTTGTGATATCCCACAACAGATAAAGATCTGTCTTCAAACAGCTGAGCTTTTTATTCCCATTGCTTTTCTTTGGAGGTTATCCTGAACTTCACTCTGCTGTTGTTTTGAAAGTTTCTGCAAGTCTGCAGCCTCAATTTATTTATGACCAGTGTGTGCCCATTTTAAGATCTTTCCTTTTATAAACTCTAACCTGCTATTAGCCGCATTTAGTGAAGGTTTTAGGGCATAATTCATCTCCTACAAATATGTGTGTTCTGTTATGCTAACATTGTCCCTTTTCTTTTTTATTTTTAACTTATAGGAAAGCAGAAGAATATGCAAAACCAAGATGAAACATGTTTTGGGTCTACATTACAATTCAGACAGAAATGTAAATCAGCTGAAGACATCAGAACAAAATGCTTTGTAAGTGTTCTCTGCTATCAGTTACTCAAGGGATAGTTACAGGTAACACGCCTTTCAGTGCATATTGCTTCCTTTGCAGCCTTTGATGTGACCTTGTGAAAGGTAGGTTCCCTTCAGGAATGTGCTCTGAGGTCTGAGGCAAATCAGCTGGAGCTCTGGGAGCATGGTGTTTCCAGAGACCAGGTTCCAAACTTGCTTGAGATGTTCATCTGAACAGCACTCTTTAAAAAGAAAGAATATCAGGGTATAGTCTCATGATACTGAGAATACAAATTCTCAGTATCAATTGTGCTGTGGGAGTGTCATTTATGCCTTCTATTCCAATAAAATGAATTAAATTTTCTTCAGGTTCTTTCCAAAATTAGATGTAGAGAGTGTCCAAACCATCACCAGTGAAAATTATGCCAGTTGGAACACTTCTAGTGAAAAATTTGGTTTTCAGAGAACAGATATTTTCATAAAAAGTGTTCACTGACCTCCAAATATGCCTCCCTTGCAGAAACCCCAAAGCCTTAAAAGCAAAAGAGATTTGATTCTTGGCAGTTTGGGGATTATTCCTCTCCCTTTCCCCCAGCGTTTTCCAATGGAAAATATTCAGGGTTTGGGTTTTCAGCCCTTTGCTGAAATGTCAACATTTTCCAAAGGGTGAAGGAGGGGAAAAGAGAAGAAAAGAAAAACATGTTCTGACCAGCTCCAGTCAGAGCCAAAAGGCTCAGTCCTGGATTTGGTCAGGGAAGTATGCTGGAGGGGAGAAAACGGGAGTGTCTTGGTTCCACACACAGCCTGGCTGGGCTGAGGGCTGCGTATCACGATCCATTCCTGTGAGTCATTACGGTCTCCAGTTCCCCAGGACAGTGTGTGGGATAGCTTTTAAGCACTCTAGGTCAATATGTCACTTGCAAGCAGTGCCCTGTTGCTGCCACAGCCGCCTGGGCTCTCTGTGCGTGTGTGGGATGCACACAGGTACACTCTGCTCAAGCCCTCCAATATTTCCATGACGTCTTTAACTCATAGAGACAACAACAGCACCTGGCACCTATCCAGACCTGAGAACTCAGCTGTCCTCCATTCATAAAAGAGGAGAAAGGAGAAAAACAATATGTGCCTGTAACCATACATGATTGTCAGTGTCCTCTGCCCAGGTGACACTGTCTTGTGCTGTGCAATGCTTGGAATTCAGCCTTCGAAAGCCCAGGCCATCTATGGACCAACTGGCTCTAGGTAGGGAGAAATGCTGGAAGAGCCAACGTAAAGGCTGCTAACCTACTCATGCACATACATGTGCCATCATGTTTCTGGGGGAAAAGGAGTGGCTTCATTTCCACAAAGCGTTGCTGGTCCCACCTGCATGGTCAGCCTCCAGAAAACTGTTCCTGCAATTGGGCACCTTCAAACCTTAGAAGGACGAGGGCCATCTCTGCAGCTGCCTCTCCAAGGTGTCTCAGACGGCTGCATTTGGGGGAAGTGGTAGATGGATGCATGCCCAGGCTAGGTCTTTGTCCCCCTCTAGTGACTCAACTGCAATTCCTAGTCCTACTCCCTCTGAGCAAGATGGTAATTTTTCTAGGCCAGGATGTTTCCTTTCTGAAGGCCAGTAGGACATCTAAGCACCGCGGGCAGGTCATATATTTATACACACTCTCACATTATCCATTGCAAGTGTAAACAGTAATTTAGGAGCCTGACTTTCTGTTCTAATAGGCCACGTGTGCTCACTTTCCTCCCATGGAAGATGGCAGTCACAGGATTCACACGACAGGCCGTGCCTGATGCTCCCAGGAGGAGATCCAGCTAGGACCACCGTTCCCAGTGCAAAAGCACATGCTCCCAGTCTCCTGTAACCAAACACTTGCTGAGTCACAGCCCAGTCACCCGTGCGCTTAGCGAGTCGCGTCAGCCATCTGTCACCAGCACATCCTCCTCACCGTGCTGTGACTCCATGGGGAAAACAACAGGAGGCAGATTACGTTTGATTAAGGAGCCAGGCTCGCGTGCTTTTTGGCTCTGAGTAACCCCTGGATTGCCTTCTAACCAGTGGTGAGGGTTTTGGCTCCTCTTAATTTGGCCCTTTGTCAGGGAAGAAAGTGACATTCAGGTTCAAACACTGGAAGCTTTGCCTGACTAATAGTGACTCCAAACAAAGCTGACTCAGACGAGACATGGATGGCATTGTACAAAATGTCCCTCCCACGGACAGATCATCTACACCAGTCTCCACACTGGTACTCTCCTCTAACCACTGCTGAGAAAACAGCACTGAAATATAGGGTGCCCTGTTTCCTAAGGCCTTGTCCCACCCACTGTGTCAGCTAAAAGGCTGCAAGAGCAGCCTTGCCATGTCTCTTGTCCTATTGAACACCTGTGTTTCCCTGCATTCAGCCACGTGCTAGAGGTGCAGCCCTGCAGGACACAGCCCAAAAAGACAGGATCACTTCCTGCAGTGTACCTGCATTACCCATCAGATGAGGCACTGTCCAGGTGCAGGAGCCAGACTTGGCTCGAAGTAGGGATTCACAGGGGATTTCACAAAGCCAGGTCTCTGTGCTTCTTACCACAAGCTCCCCAGGCAAGGTTCCCCAGCCTCCTCTCTTGTGCCTGAAATTCTCATGGCCTGAAAGTCTCATGCCCATCAGCTCCATAAGGGACAAATCACCCACACTAGCAATCTGACCATTCTACTTTTTCCTAAGGCAATGAAAGAGTACAGAGTAAATGTGGCCTTTTTGTTGTGGAGGAAGAAAAGTGAACTCAATGCCAGGCACAGATCCCAGGCTGTATAGTTCAAATCACGCTCAGAGCACATAATTCCCATTTGTGTTTGTGTGCACGCAGGGCAAGGGTGGGGGCTGGTGGGGGTGTGTGTGTGTGAATATAAGAATGTAATTGTCATAATTTAATCCAAAACTACTTCTTGGAAGGAAAAAAAAAAATCAGGCTGACACAAAACAGCATGTTCAGTTATAAACACCACATGAAAGAGCCATATTATGTTCTGCTTGGTAACTGACATAGAGCGCTAACATTCTCAGCTGCCCACTACTGGGCAAAGGCCTTTCCAACTCTCCCCCTCACCCCCGAAACAACCCCCCCAGCCAAACTGCAGCACAGACACCAATTTCTGAGGCCGCAGAGAAATTCCACATAGAAAGTTCATTATGGGCAGAGCAGGCTGGCTGGCAGGCAGGGCTGTGTGGAGCACAGAGATGGCCATCTGGGACTCAGGGCACTCCCAGCTGTGCACGCACATCTGCATGGCCACGGAGAAGCTCGCAGACACTGTGGGAGCTTCAGAGGGGTTTTTGCCCTCAGATTTCTCATAACAAGACTGTGTATTCCTGGAGCAACATGCCTTGTTGGCATTAAGGCTGCTTCTCCCCAACAGGCTTAGGGGTTTGCAGGCTCGAAGCAGTAGCAGCCATCAGCAATGGTCTCAGGGCTCCCAGTGCCCTTCCCTTCTCCTCCCAGGCCTTCAGGTGGAGTGACTCATTCCACGTAAAGGAAGCACAGTCATTCCGGCTTAGATCCTCAGGGGTGCTTACCTACTTAACTCCGGATGGCACTGCACCCCTCAAAAAGCAACCAGGAACACCGGAGATCTGATAATTCACTCAGTATTCTGTACTTCACCAGGCAGAATCACCCTTCCTGCTTGTGGGGCCAGGAGATAATGTGAAAATGCCCTTCCAATCCTCGCTGTCCCCTGCAGTGGGGGTGGCTGGGGTCTTGTCCTAACTAGAGGCTCCACAAATCATTGACTGGAGAGTTGTTGCAACAGGATATCACAAAATAAACGCCTTCTGCTTGATGAATATGTTTCTTAGCTTGATGCTAACCTTTATTTTTCGTGGGGCTGGGTGACATTATTAGCACCCGTGCTTACTGCTGAAGTGAAGCATCTTTGTTGCAGCGTGGGTGGGAGATGGGTTATCGTCAATATGGAGCAGATCTAGAGAATGACTTCTGTTATTTACTTCTTTTCTGTTCTTGTAGGACATGTGACACAGTTTAACAAAGATCTGCTTAGCAAAAAAATCCAATTAAAACCTAAATTGTCCTTCGGCTGTGCCTGGCACACTGCCATTTCAGCAGTCCAGCGCCGTGGGAATAAGGTGGAAGTAGAGTAAGTGAAATGTGCTCCTTGTGCGAGCACAGCTTCAGCGAACGCTGCCTTATTGCCCCTGGTGGACGGTCGGGCTTGGCATTGCCGGCCGTCTCCCGGGACGAAAAGGATGGGCCCAACCGGAGCATCCCTCGCCTCGCCCCGCCCGAAAGGTGGAATTGAACCACTCTGTCGCTAGACAGCTACAGGTTTGAAGCCTGCACCCCAGACCACTGAGGGTCATCCGGGCAATTTCTAACGGCCATGTGACACTGTATTTGAATTCCCCCATCTCTTTTACCCCTAGGTGATGGCGAGGGGTGTTTTCCCTCAGGCATGGCCCCTCGCCTGTTCCCAATGCGAATGTGGCCGGCACAGGGCAGCGGACGCAGCGGTGGCGGGAGGGGGGGCTGCGGCGTCCCCCGCCGCTATCCCAGAGGCGCCCGGGCGCTCATGCAAATAGCAGGGCGGTGATTGGCTGCCGCCGCAGGGGGGGCGGGGCGGGAGGCGCTCCGGGAAGGGCCCGGCACGGCGGGTGAGTCACGGCGCTTCCCAGAAGGAGCGAGGCCGCCCCGCGCCCTTCCCGGACCTCTGGGGACCCTTACAACATCGGACGGGGCAGCTTGTGCAACAACGGGGGCGGCCCGGGCCCCGAGGTGTGCTGCGACGAGCTCGGCTTTTTTTTTTTTTTTTTTTTTTTTTTTTTTTTTTTTTTCTCCTTTCCTATTTTTTTTTCTTCCAGTTGCTAATGCCAGATACTCTGGAGGATGTGACTCTCCCGTGAGATACATCTCAGAATAATAATATCCTCTGGGAGGAAATTCCTCTCTGGCCCCCAGCTGAGGATCAACTTATTGCCCCAAAGTAGGATTGAAAACACTTGTAATTTTATCCCAGCGAGTGTAACTATACAGACTATTTTCATAAACCCTTGAAGAATTACTCACTTATTTGCCTCGAGAGATTCCTCTGAAGCAGAGCCATTTCTGCAAATGCATGTGGTTTCCAATGATTTTTAATTAGATAATTCTTTTTGGTGTAAGCAACAAAAAACCCGGTAGGCCCATTCCCCCTCTTGCTTGCCCTGGGGAAGCTTAGACTCAAAACTGGTACTTAGTGGAGCAGCATCACAGTAAAAGTGGCACAGAACAGAACCAGAGCCACAGGACGAAGCTGGGACTAGTTTTGTAGGTATCAGCAAAAGAAAGCACAAAGTGTTTGGTGGGGCAGCACCATTCCCACTCACACGCAAGAATGCTGCTGGGCACAGCTTTGCTTTCAGTGCTCCAAGTCATGGCTTACCCGCTTGGAGCTGAACCAGCTCGGGTATGCCCTGGCCCGCTGATTCCCGAGACAGACGTGAGCATAACTGAGGCCTTATTGTTTTTAGTGAGCAACTTCTTTAGCAACTTAAATGTGTTTTTTTAAGAGCACCCCAACTCAGAAGCAGGGCTCTTTTTAGAAGGAGATGGTTTGAGAGCTGCTTCTGTGCCTGCCAATGCAGGGCAGAATTTTTTCATTTCCTTGGTTTGTAAGGAGTCACGTTCCTCAGTACATTCCTATCTCTTTACCTGGTACTTATCCCAGTAGCAGGTGTCGTAATTTAACAAGTGTCCTTTGTGCATAAGAATGCTCGGGGTTAGGATCTGGGGGTGTGCATGGGAGGAGGTGGAGGGAAATTACTCATGGGGAGGAACAGAGGAAGAAGTTAGCACGGGGGTTGAGGAAATCAGGTGTCCGCAGCTATCCCTGAGGCTTCCAGCCAAGCCCATCCTGACGTCTGCCGGAAGAGGCACGTCAGCTCAGAGATATGCTCCTGTCGGCCCTTCGGCATGTGACCCTGCTGACCGATTCAGGCCGAGCAAGAACAGCTGCCAGGGGTCGGAGCAGACAATTCCAGCTTCTGTACTTCGTGTTCGAGGCTCGGCTTTGACGCCACTTTCACTTTCTCTTTGCTTTCCCCTCTAGCATCCTTTTCTGGGTCTCTTTCCCGGCCTCACTTCATGGGAAGTGCTCACACTTCTCACACGGATTCTCACTTAGTGTGAGAATGCTGCTCTCCTCTTCTCTCTCTTGCAGCCTCCAGCATTTTTAAGTAAGGCTGTCTTTCTCTCATGTCTTATGATCAATCTCCCTGTACTTTCCAGGAAAAGACTATGCCAAACACTTAAGTCCAAATTAAAAATAAGAGCCAGACAAAATAACTCTGATGGAGTAATCAAAGGATTCATCAGAAATGCCAGCTCCTAAAACATCTCTTATTCTGCAATAAAGAGAGATGCAGAGATAACGAAGGCAGCAGTTGCTAAAGTTCAAGCAGTAGAGGGTCAGCAGCAACATAGGAAATGATGCTGGACCTCAGAGTTGATGGGGAAGCAGTAACAAAGCAGTTGTGACAATTTTCTCCTGGACCGGATGTTGGTCAGTCTAGGTTCAGGTCTGCTTCTGGAGCGGAAGCTGTGCTAGCCACTGACTTCCTCAGCAGGGGTTGAAAAGAACATTTCCAGGACCTCTGTGTGTCTGGTTTATAGAGGCCTTTGTCACCTCTGCCCAGAAGGGACTGTGGATGACTTGCTGTGCCTGCCAGAGGTGCCATTCTCCTTCTGTGAGGAATGGGGGGGGCATCGGGGACAGGTGCCTATAGGCAATATTTGGTGCAGTTACTGCAGCTGGTGCTCACTGTGCCTGGGAGGGCCCGGGCCTGACCAGGAACTGGTGAACAGACCTGGCTGCTGGCTGCAGGTTATCTCATAACTTCTGATTAGATTTATAAGCCTACAAGAATGGCCAGTTGGTAGCTCCTAGGATTTCTGAAAGCATATAAATAAGTGTAGAGACCTGTTGATTCGAATGGCTTCTTAGCATCTGATTTGCCTTAAAACATTTCTTGGAAATCCTGTAAGCATTCAGCTTCACCTTTAGACCAAGTGTCTTTGAAGATCTGACCCTTTGCTATTAAAAATATAGAACAAATCCAGTTTATCAGCTTAATGATGGAAAAGCTTGCTCTCCTCAATAATGCTCCTAATTAAAGCATTTCTGAATGTCTTTGGACTTGATTCTCTACCTTATGCAAAGAACCACACTGTGCCAAATGGGTGCAGAGCACTGCCAATTTAGGTTTGATTCAATGCCCATTCAAGTTAATAGAAATCCTCCCACAGAAATCAATGGGATTTGGTTCAGGCCCCAAAGTCAATGGGAAATTCTGATTTGGCAGTACTTTATGCTCACACTGCACCAGTATAAGCAAATATTCAAGGTACAAAGCCTTGGAGAATTTGGAAGAAGCATTGTAAAGCACTTCTGGGGCTGACCGTAGCCTAAGCTATTTAAGCAATTCACAATGCCTAGGACTGTCTGACAAAGAAGCTTTAAAACAAATCAGTCTGAACTTTTCCTGTTCATTTTTTATAGTACTCCTACAATTTCGCAATACACTTTTTATTTTTGTGTTGGGGTTCTTTTTCTGTCCTAGGCTGACAGAACATAAAAGCATCTGCAATGATTTGCTCTTACTACTTCTTTTAACCACCAGAACCTGATTTGTGTCAGAAAAGATAAGCTTAGATCCCTACAGTATTAAAATAATTATTTGGTGTAAGGTGGGGGATGAAGAGGGCTGTTATTCTTAGCAGCAGCAATGAAATTTCAGCAGCTGATGACGTCAGTGCTAAAATGTCAGTGTGAAGCAGGCTGGAACAAATTAAGAGTGTGGTGTCGTCACTGTGAGAGCCACGCTGCCCTCCAGAGGGACTGTTGTTGGATGCTGCAGATGCAGTTCAGGAGATGGGGAGGACAGAGGCTTGTGGGAGCTTCTCAGAAACTTACAAAAAAAGCAACAACAAGCATCTCAGTACCAGAAAGGTCAAAGAAGATGCTGTTTGAAGTTCCTGCCCACCTCAAAGCTTGAGCTCACAGTGAGGGAAGGGCTGCTTCTACAAACCAGATTCCAGGAACTAGAACAGAAAAAAAACCAAAAAAACAAAAAAAACACAAAAGCCAAAATAAAATTGGTCATCTTCTAGTCACTTAACAAACTGAGCTAACTTCACCTCTGATGACACTCTTCACTGAAGAGAAATTTGGCCTGAGATGACTTTTGTCGTGATGTGCTGCTTAAAAGAGGGCAGTGTGCTTGGAGTAGAGGCATTTTATTACTTAACTGTGCTATAGCATTTGAAGAATACCTTCAGGCTATCCAGAAATGCTGAACTCGAGGTGCAGAGAGCTTTAATCAAAACGGGGTAAAATTCCAAATGCATTCATGCTTGTTCTCAAAGAGCCCAGTCTTGCACATTTTTTGGCTAGTCTCAGGTGGTGGTGTTAGACCTGGCCCCGTGTCAGCACAGGGCATGAACCCTGTTTTAGAGATGGTATCTCAGGGGGCCTGATAACCTGGGGTCTTCAGGGCTGCATCTTCTTGGTCCAGCACTTGAACTGCCTTGTCTTCAGGGGTTGTTGGCCATGGGATGTCCTGTTTTGGGAGGCTGATGGGGAGGATTGGGACCATCCTGGGTCCCTTCATGGAGACCTACAGTATTTTGTAGGAAATATATGAAAAGTCAATATTGCCTGGATTAGTGTTTCTAGAAAACTATTACTGGTAACAAAACTGTTGTGTGTTGTTTCACCCCTTTTTAGAACTGCCTGCCTCACACCCTCAGGCGTGGATGTGGTTAGAGCAGACAGATCCATCACGACTGTGCTTATCTATCAATCGTACCAGCTGGTTTCTGGCATGCAGCAACCGACTGACCACAGTAAGGAAACGAGGATGTAATCAGTTAGCAAAGCTCTCCTTTCTCAGCAAGGACGATAAGAATTGTTGGCAAACCCACAGAGAGTTACGGGAATAGAGGAATTGGTGTGCTGAAGTCACTTCCTATCACTTGGGAGTCCCTGTGCTCAGAGCATTGTGTTTGCTTTCCTAGTACGGATCTTGTTGGTTGTCTGCATTAGTTCAGACATATAAGTGCGCTCACCCTGTCCCAGCACACAGAAGCCCACTTGGGAAGATTGCCAATACAGGCTTTTATCTACTTTTGTGGGAAGGATTCCGACTGGCTGTAAGCAAACACAGCGATTCTTTACACATCTTTACAGCAGTAAAACACCTTGCTGCAAAGAGTTTTGCAAAAACAGGCATGCCTTAATCAATTCTGGGAAGAGGCATATGCCAACAGAAACACTCTTCTGCCAACACAAACTGTGCTGCCACCAGAGGAGTATCAGCAACCCCACTCTTGTCAGCGTGGGGACCCCGCTTCAGTGATTAGGTGCTGTATGGGTGGACAGCGCAGGAGGTTCCCAGCCGGTGAGGTCAGTGCCGAGGTGAGCCCCTGCTCCCTCATCTCAAGAGGAAGTGGTGGCCATTTCAGCTGCACCTGTATCAACAGAGAATTTATGGAAACTGGAGGTGAGCTCCGGAATGTGCAGCTGGTTGGTGTTGCAGTCTAGATGAGAAAGTTGTCCTCTGCGTTGTATGTGGTCAACACATATCTGATGATACCTTGGGAGTTTCTAGTGTCTTCTCTGAGGTCTTGACAGCCAACTCAGAGAGCTCCCACTGCAGCCCTGTGTGCAACTAGGCTGCCTAGCGCTGAGGTCAGGGGAATGCCATTAGATCCAAGCTCCCTTACCAGAAATGCTGGAGAGCCTGGACAGGCAGATACAATGCAAGAAAGGATTGTGTCGCCACAATGTCAGAATTTCAGGTCTAAAAATGTTACTGGCAAAAGCAGGGCAAGCAAAAGGTTGAGTGCCACCTTCACTGTATCCTGTTTAGCCCAGATTTGCTAGAGCTTTGGGGATGTAGGAATTAAATGTCCACAGAAGGAAAAAAATACTTATACTTTTCCTAGATTTATTGGGTGGGATGTGTATGTGAAATTGAGCTTTACTACAAATCTCTTGTAGACAGTATTTGAGACAGAATGACTTTGTTCTGGATGTGTTTGTAAATATCTGTCTATATTTTAAAGACTTACCACTGTAAGAGACCCAGGATGATCTGTGATTTCTGCAATCTCATCAGAGAGCAAGTGAGTGATTCCATGCGGTGGAGACATACAGCCCCATGACTCACAGCCCTGAGTCACAGCATTGGGACACTTCAGCATTCAGAAACACTAGTAGTGACAGAAATCAGGATGATGAGCAAGCAGCTGTTACTCATTCTCAGCTGGACACTATAAGCATGTTTGTACCAGTCAGTGTGGCTCTGGCACTTCTTTGCTTCCTCCTGCAGACCTGCAGTCATCTGGATAGCATAGTGATATGGCTCACTTAACATTTGCCTCTGGGCAAGGGATGATCAAGTCTAGTCTCTGGCTCCCAAAGTGTCCTGCTTGACTCTATTAGGCTCAGTACAGAGTTATCTTGGCAATTTTCACTTTAGATTACTTCTTTCATCTCTGGAGATCAGCTCACGTTACAAACACGAACACATTGATCATCACACAGAAAGGGTATCCCTATTTTCAGCTAGGGAGGGCTGAGGCACTAAGCAGGTAGCTTGCTCTTAGTGACAAAAGGGGCTTGTAGCAGAACCAGAACAAAACTGCAAGAGCCTTAAACTACCTTTCCTAATCTCTAACAACTGAACCATATGCTCCATTGCATTCATCATTTCCTCATGAGGTGGCAGTTTGGATGAGAACAAGTGCCCAGGAAGTCACCCTGTTTATTCTCTCTCAGCCTCTTAATGCCTGTGGAACTTTTTTTATTGAATTCTTTTCATGGCCATCAGCTTTGGTGTGGGAAATGATTCAAAGAGACAAAGACTTGGTTGTGTGTGTGCACGTGCATGTGTGGTTGGGAGAGGGGAAGAATAAAAAATCCATTTCCAGATGGTTGAAAGGATGCATAGCACTTTGCTATTGGCAAAAACAACCTCTTTCATTTTCAGGATGTGTAAGTCACAGAATTGCAGCTGGAAAAAAATGAGTAGAGAGGGAGGCAGTGGGGTAAAATGAAGAACACTTAATGAAAAATAACCTAGCCCATACTTGAAAGTCCAAGTGCTTAATTTTTATATAACTGGGGGGGGGAAGAGGGGGCGGGAAATGTGCTTGCTTAGGAGGATCTGTGTAAAGCAGGTCCAAATATGTATCATCTCATTTTCTTAGCTTCTTTGCTTTGCATTCCCAACTGTAACCTCACAGGAAATTCAGTCCCTGGCAAGCTTCAGCTCCAGACAGGAAACATTCTGAGGAATTTCTTCCATACAGGTACTATATTTGCTTGGAGGGATAACATGGTGGAGATATTTACCATGGCTGGATTTAACTAGCAGGATATTATTCATGTTGATGGAGTTGCTGGGAGTGATCTCTGTCTGCAGCCACCAGCATGCCATGTTTAAACAAATCGTGCTGCTCTGCTTGCCTGTGGGAAGATTTGCATTAGATCTGGGCCAGATTCCCCTTCCTCTGACAGCAGCATGGCCCAACTTATGTCAAAGATATTTGCTGATGTCAGGGAATATCAGGATCAGGCCCATGCAGCAGGTTTTTATCACACTACAAACTCGGTCTTAAGCTATTTGCATGTACAGATACTTGCAAGCAGGCATTTTGATAGTAGGCTTGTGTGTGTGTGGAGATGGAGGAAGATCTTTGCTCTTGCCTTTGCTCTCTGAGGGGACCAGACACTGAGAAGGGGCAATTCTGGCAGCACATGGCCTTTCAGATGAGTGGGAGGTGCAGAATGCGGCCAGCTGAGACACAAGCCTCCTGCACCCCTTGGGACGCTTTCCTACTTTTCACTGCAGGTTCTGCACGGGTCTCTACATTGCTTATTAGTCCAGAGGAGTCTAAAGAACAAGTGTGATGCATCCGGCAGCCACTTATCAGTGAACAGTGATGTGGTGGGTTGAACAGCTCTTGATGCACCCAAGAACAACATCCCTTTCTTATCAAAACACATGAGTGCTTTCAAGTCTTTAATGCAGTTTTCAGGATACAAAGCGTGAAGAGAAGAGTGATCAGTCTGAATCACTGTTTCCCAAGAGAAATGTGAGGATTTTAAGTACATGGCTGGGAACAATCCTGTGCTGGCAAGGAAATGGACTGTATGACCCATCTCAGAGATCTATGATTCACTGCAAATACAGAGAACGAGCATGAAAATGTGTAGTAACATGTAGTGGTACCTTGCCTGCTATTACAGCGCAGCCTCCAGCCAGAGACAACCCAAACACGTTTACAGGTGTTCTCTGGGAACAGGCTTTTTCTGTGGGGAGCCATGAAAGACAGCGGGAATGCCTTCAAAGCCTTAAAGGTCTCTGTGCCACCATGCCAAGCTGTGGAAATGTAACTGTGTGTGCAGTGCTGAAGCATAGATTTTTTTAAGATTGTTTTTTTGGTTTCTGAGGGAGGAAGCACAAGTGCAGATCCTCCCTTTTAATGCTATGGGGGAAAGAAAAGATTCAGACTCCCCTGCAGTGTTGGTGAAAATGCAGCTTTGGCCTTTAGTGCCCTTTGTTACATAAATAAAAGTAGCGTAGACATATTAATCACCCTGCCATTGAGGGAGGAACAGAGCAGCAACCTCAAATGCCACCCACTCCCCATTCTCGCTCCCATTTGATGTTGCTATTTTAAGCCACACATTATTTCCTGCTGTGATTTTATTTTTTTACCCTGCTTCTAATTCTGGCTCTGAGGTAAGCTGTGACATACGTATCCCTCCTCTCCCCCTCCCCGCCTTCCTCCTCCCCCTGCACCCACGTCCTCTTCATTGCTGTCTTTCAGAAATTTTTTCTCTCGTAAGCAGCCGGGTCCCAGAGGTTAGTTATTGATTGCCCACCAAAAAAATAAAGTGGATGATCTTCTTCCTACTTTTGGATTTAAGCGCAAACAATATTAAGGTCATGATTTACAGGGCAGACTGCTTTAAGAGTGCTATTCCCCTGCTCCTGGCTTCTCAGAGAGTTTAGCACACTTGAGAGGATACCTGGCTGGGAGGGAAGGCTGCTGCTCAGTAGCTGATGATGAGCCATGGCTGGTGTAGCCATCTAATGAAGGGTTGTACACCAGTGGCATGTGCTTTGTGGCATAGAGGAGACAGGACAGAGCTCAACTACTTGACAAGGGTTGTCTCTCCTGAGCCTGTTTCTGTATAAAGGCAATCAGCAGATTTCTAACCCCTAAGCAGTTTCCCCCACCAGCAACCGCCTCATCTTGCCTGTGCCAGAGCTCAACTTCTTTCTGTCTGGATCTGCTGCATCCACGTGTCTGCTGTGGCTTTCAGCTGCCAACACGTAGGCCTGAGGAAGGCTGTAACTGCATCAGTCTAGGGCAGAGAGAGGATGGAGCCTGCAGTCCCAGGAAAGGACGGGGCACCAGGCAGCAGTGGCTCTTCCCCTGTGTGTGAGTGTGGCTGAGCACAGATAAGAGCTCTGCCAAAGTAAGTTTGAGCCCTAGGAGGAAATCTGAGGCTGCTTCTGCACTGCAATTGAGGAACATTACAGGTTTATCCTCTTCTATGCCCACTCACCCCTTCCCTCCCTGCCAAGCAACCCATCCTGAAAATCTCCTCTGACTGGATGTTTGCTGCTGCAGACAAATCCTGCTAGCATAAGAGCAGGCTGGGTGGCAGCAGGCTGCTGGCAAAGCCCCAGGCCTTGCTTCTACTTCCAGGGAAACAGAGGTCTGGGCTGCCCTCAGCCAGGTCTGATGTATACATTTCACACAAACAATCTCATGCCTTTCCCTTCCTTTGAGTTGCTTTTGGAGCTGTTGCACGCGGCTCTCGTCTGCCTGATATGAGCAGTAGCTGTAGGAAATCCCAGGCTGGGTATCTACACGTTCTTTGTCCTTCCCTTTCCCAGACAGGGATTCCAGTTATGCCCCTCCTGAAGTTCCTGGAGAGTAGGAAAGGGAGAGAGTGAGAGTGAGAAGTGCTTTGCCAAGTGGTTTAATGTTAGCCACAGCTGCTGAAAGTCTTTGCTGTGCTCTCACCAGAACTGTTATTTTATTTTCACAGTTGTGTTTCCATGTGGGTCCACAGAAAAGGCTGGGGAGTCACATCCCTTCCCAAGAGCAGGCCACACCCTGGCTTTGCACACTTTGCCACTGGTTTGAAGCAGTGCAAGGAGTAAGGAGGAGCACTGGGCAGCCATCCTATCTCAGGCCACACCATGGCCCTCTCAGCCTTGCTGCAAAGAGCTTGCAACTGAATCGAGCAAGCTAATTTCCAGTGGATGGGAGGGAAGGAGGGAGGGAAAGAGCCAGGCTCTAGAATTGAAGTGATCACACCAGAATTAAATTACTGTTTTTCCAGCATACTATGTCCCCATGGGCAACTGTTTTAGAAGTTCTGGCAGAATAACTTCTCCCACAACAGCACTGCTGGAGAGTTTCCCCCTTGAGAGGGGGAGAAAAAGGACCTCAAAAAGGACTCAAATAAATCAGTTTTACAGAAAATGACCCTGCTCTAGGGTGTCACACCCAGCACTGCACATCAGGAGCCAGCCAGCAGCTGACAGGCGTCTGGTGTCCTGTGTTGGAATGAGGACAGCTCTCCAAGGACCGATGTCCACATGACAGCCAGTACTGCCATCCTTGCTGGCATAGACTCGCAGCATCTTGTTGGGGGTCTGTGTGGTTGGGGGAAGAGCTGACCGGGCACAGGGGCTCACAGAGGGAGAAGAATTCAGTTTATGCTGGGTGTCGCCTCCTTGCCGGGACCATCTGCCAGAGGCCAGTGCTGGTATAGCTCTGGTGGGCACTTGAACAATAGGAATACCGGGAAAGAGCTTGTGGTTTGCAGATAAAATGGCTCTGGGGTAGGGGCAGCCTAGGGGCACTGGTGGCCATATGTGACACGGCGTTCGAGGTATGTGATAAATAACCCATTTTTGAGTTTGGTCAGGCTGAGAATTGCATAAACAACACTATCACACCCACAGGAATCAAAAAGCCCAAACAATCCTGAATACCCACAATTTGGCATCTGGGAATGGCACAAGATGGCAGAGATTTCATGTACTAGCTGTTAGCATCCATACAACCCCAAAATCTTCCTTTCCTTGCAGAGTTGGTCTTTATGATCAGTGTTGCTGTATGGTCCCTGGCATGGTAGCAACCTGAGAGGCCTAGCTCATAGGAGATGCATCTGGCAGGAGCCCTGACTGTCTCGAGAGCCCCCTTACTACTGCCATTGTTCCCTGTCCTTGCAGCTCAGATGGAGCTAGGTGAAGAGTTTTCTTCTAGGTGAAAAAAATGTGGCTCCAGAAAACATTCCGTGCAAACTCTGATGAGATCTGCTCCTCCCAAGGCCATTCAGCTGGGCTTGCTCCTTTTTCTCATTCCACACACGGTTTAAGAGACTGTTTGTAAACACCAGTCTCCGACTCTGCCTCTGGGGCTCTGGGCAGAAGGCCAGGGAGGGATCTCAGAGACAGCAGACAGCTTTAAGAGGCAATGGCGTCCGATTGCTGCGGTGGAGAGGATACGCCTTGCAGTTAATAGCCATGGTGGCAGGAGTCACCTACAGTTCCAGCAGGTCTCAACACTCTTCCATGGCTCCCTGAGGCTGAGCTTGAGTTTTACTGAAGTGACTGCTTCATATGCCAAGGTAAATTCTGCATCTCTCAGGCCAGCTCTGCTGAGCCCCGTGATGACAAACACCACAGTGGACATGTGTTTGCATTTGACACAGCACTGGTTAAATATTGACTCTGTTCAACCTCTCCTTCCCTTAGATGGCTCCAGAGAGCTTGGCCACATACATGGACCGGGGCACTCCCATCTAATTGGGCAGTCAAGGGCCTGCTGTGGCATAGCACCTGCTCACTGAACACAAGACAGCTGACCCACAGTCTGAGATGTTGGCAGAGGGTCTGCCCAAGCCTCCCAGCCTTGCTTGGCTTTAATCCTTTTGAAAATTGGTTAGCAAGTGCCATTTTGGGCATTGTGACATTGCGGAGCAGTGACAAAGCTCTGCTGTTGAAGGGAGCCTAGAGCTGGTGAGAGTTAGATATGTGCTCACCTCTTCCCATCATCTGCAGCATTTGGTGGGCAAGGGAGGCAAGGAGAGATCTTCACCCAAGCACAAGTCTGAGCCTGTTTGTATGTCCAGAATTGCTTCTGTCCACACACTTTACCAGCAGGCATGCTTATGCACAGATTTAGATGGAGCTGCAAAGCTCCCAAAAAGGTGAGAGCCAGTTCTGGGTGGAGTGGGTAGCACCAGGAGCCTGAGTACACACAGATATCGAATACAGAACTGCAGCTGAGAAGCAGCCAGTGTTCCAGACAGGCTGAACACTGACCGTAGGGTTGTTCTGTCTATACCTGAGCTCACACCTCACTGCACAGACAAAACCTCTGTGCCCTGCATCCTGAAGGCCTGGAGCTGAGATGGCTCATTTTCCCCATGCAGGTACCTCTGCACTGGGCTCCCCAGGCTTCACACTGCGTGTGACAGCTTGTACCTGGGTCATGTGTTACACCTGTGCAAGGGACCCCATCACTCCTGAGGGAACAATGTGGGAGGTCAGACCTGGCTGGTGGGGCTGAGGGAGGAAGAGAAAAGCTGATGGCTCCTTTAAGGGAGGAAGCCGACAGGACTGCAGAGAAGGAGCTTTGGAAGCTGTGTTTTTCTCTCAGCGCCTCAGGGGCTGCTTACTAAATTTGGTTACTGGGCTTAAATAATGCAGCGTGGCAGAGCCCAGTGGGTTTGAACATTGTCATATCCACATAATCCTCTCCCAGGTGGCAGAGATCTCTTGTTCTCTGCCACTGCTATCTGCACAGGAGCTTGAATGTGATGTGAAACATCATCTTAAATAATTATAACTAGCAGAGAAGAGCAAAAGCTGCAAAGTCCCATCTACTTCCACTGTGCTCTGTCTATCTATGTAATTTCTAAGGTGCCAATCACCAAAGCATCCAAGCACTGTCTAATCTGGATCTGAATTCCCTTGGTGCTCATGGAGGCTTGAATCTTAGCATTTTGTATGAGCCCATCTCTAGCAAGCATAGGGACAGAGCTGCATACTGTGAGCGAAAAAGCCTCCTATTGTTTCATGATTTACTGACCAAAGGCCCATTTGGGTTGGAGGAGTCAGGGCATCACGGTCACCCCTGGCCCAGGAAGTGTTAAATCCTCCCTGTTATTCCAGCAGAAGTCAGGGAAGGTTTACCAAGGGAGGGCAGGGAGCCATGGTGTATTGCCTGTCTCCCAGGTCACACAGTGTGGAAGCAGAGGCAGATCTGTACAGCCTGCACAGTTTGTACACCAAGGCTGCATCCAGCCTGGGGGCAAGAAGGTCCTCTGCCACCCCTCGCTGCAGATCCAAGCCCCCCAATGCAGGGACAAGAGATAAGCACAAGACAGGGGCCAGTGACCTGCTCTGCAACACCTAGGAGGAGGGGGAAGAAAATAATGCACCCAGCTGCTCTCTCAGCTGACCTACTGCCCCACACCTCTCACAGACTTTGTGAAATAGATTAAAATCTGCCAGAAGACCACTCAAGGCTAACACATGAGTGTGATCAGTGGCAAAGGGACTCACTGTAGTGAACATACTCACCTGGAGTGCAATGAGATTGAACCTTTCCTTCATTATCAGGGAAAGGGTATTTGTTCTTAGTGAGAACCTGTCAAGTCCAGGCAATGCCAGAGCAGTGCAATTATTTTCCATCCATTGGGCTGCTCCTTAGGAAAAGGATCTCTCTCAGTCTCTGACTATAGTCTCCTTGATTTGACATGACACTTGACAGCAGGTTTTCATGGCAGAAGATACATAGCAGTTACTGGGAGAGAGTCTTTCCAAATCCTGCTTGTAAGCATCACATTTCAGTCTTTACAAAAGTGCAGGTTGTCTCCACCCTCCCCCATTGATCAGCCCTATCCTCCTTACCCTGCATCTGCTGGAATATTTTTAGTGACACTGAATAAATACATGTTAAATCTTTTTCCATTAGTGACATGTCAGAAATTAAAATGGCATTAGCTATAACGCCTGCAGCAAAGCTGCCTTCATCTAGGGCACTTGCACGTGGTTGCCCAAGAGGCCAGGAACAAGCTTTGCTTTTCCTTCAATCCATCCATATTCTCTGCACACCCTTTCTACCCTTCTTTCTCCAGAAATACTAGTGGCACCTTCTGCTGCTATTTACTTACAAACTATCCACAAGTCTCCCAAACATCATGGGTAGGAGAAGTTTCCAGGTTACAACATTTCATTCTCTCCAGTCACATTAGATATGTCCTCTCTAGACATAGTATCTGAGACTTCTCAAGCCCCATTGTAAAAAGCAGATGAATTTTTTTTGCCCTTGCTAAGGTCACTGCCTAACAACTCCAAAACTTTTCCATAACTAGGACTTGGCTGGCAGGAATCTAAGAATATCAATAACTGGATTTTCCATCCATAGCCACAACTGCCTTTGTCCACACGATTACTCTTCCATATACACTCGTTCCTCAGCTAAACTTCATGTTTGATTCTAGGCTATGCCCACTCTGCTAGTCATCCCACTCCTTCATTTCAAGCCTTGTTTCTTCCTAGACATCCTGCCTCTCCCCAACTGCCTTTCTTGCTTCAGCCTTCCCCTGCCTTATTTGCCCTAGTCCTTCTCCTGACTACCCATCCTACCCCCTTCCTTCCCTATTTTCTTTTTCAGTCTACCCTGCCTCCCCATCCAATGCATCTTCCTCAGTCAGAGTTAGACATCTCAGCAGTCTCTGGTGGTTCAGGCAAATAGCTTGCATCTTCTCTAACTTGCCCAAGGCAGGAGCTTGCTCTCCTTTGCTACTACTACTGCAGGTATGTGGTATGGATCAGCTTGGAATCCAGAGCATGAGGAAGTCTACACAGGGCTCCCAGCATGTGTAGCTTAACAGGACATCAGCTCGAAAACTCTGCCACACAGGACCAAGGAATAATGGCTAAGAGGAAACTCAAGGTGAAAGACGCTGAAATGCTACAGCTATCAAACAAACTAAAATATTTACAGCTGTGATTTGCAGGGTGGCTGATTGTGCAGGACAGGGAAAAGCCTACCATTGCCTGCCATTAAGGAAGAGGGAAATTGCAAAACAAACATCCCCTTTAGATATTTAGTAGCACGCCCAAAAGATTAACATTGATTATATCTCCCTATTAAGAGACAAGATACTACCCTGCTTTAATTAACAAGGTGGGTTCTCAGTCCTCAATTGCCTCTTTGCAAGTATCAGGTGAAACATCAGGGCTAGTGTTCCCAGTGGCATGAAGTTAGACTCTTCTGGTTAGCAGGCTAATCCTGAGGCCCTGCTCTTCAAAGGTATTTAGGTTTCAGGCTGCTGATGTTATGTAGATGCTTAAATCCTTTAAGGCTCCAGGCCTTAGGAGCTGAGAGGATGGCTACAAACTCTGGATTGCCTGGTTCAAGTCAAGTCTATGTAAGTGCTGATTGATAAATGTTACTGTTAGGTATCTGCATGATGTCAAATTTCTCCCTGAGGCTGGGTCGTTCAGCAGTTGCCTGGTGTAGCCTCTGTGTGCCTTTTTTTTTTGAACAAGGGGGTGATAGCCAGCCTCAGTCCTCATAATGGCTTTGATGGACCTGTGTAGAAGTCAGGTTGCTCTACAGCTATTAATTCATTCAGACAAGCAAGCCTGCTGCTTGATGGGTGCTTTGTTTCACTCGGGGGGTGGGGGAGAGAGCACAGGGAGAATTGGTGCCTTTCCCAGACTTGCACAATAGCAGGGCTGGAAATGGGCCCTGTGCAAATTCAATTACTCTGAGTTGCCAGCATTAACTGCTGGGCTGCCCACTTTATTGTAGCTAGTGAAGGAGTTGCAGAGGGCAAACTGGCTGCTGTGCTTTGGATGTGATGGAAATGCTGTCAGATTTTAGCAGTTCAGTGACCTTTTCTTAACAGTTCCTGAAGTCACAGCTTTCCCAACACTTGGCAATAGATAAGGGCTCTGCACAGGTAAAGCCTTTTGTTTCATGGTGCAAGATGTCTATGGAGACAGGAGGAGGAGAGAGAGATTGAAGAGATTGCTTCTTCCACCAGTCTTTTGCTTAATTACTGCCTGAAGAATGACACTGAATTCAGATCCTTACTCTAGGTCAAAGGCTTCCCAGAGGGAACTTAGATATCTTAATGATGGAGTATACTCCTTCCCCAGCCCTGCAACCAGCCCTTTGTTAATGGTAGGAACCTTCCCTCCCTCCCATTTCAGCACCTTTAATCTCTCTGGAGTCAAACCAAGCTCTTCAGATCTAGGAAAGCCAAGGGATCAGCTTTCTCTAGTGAATCTTTGAGCCAGGAGAAACAATAGCTCTGATACTCAGGCTTTTCCCATCACTTTACACCAAAAGCACTCTGCCATCAAACTGGTGAGCATCTGGGAGAAACCAGGCTGTGTCCTTTCTGCCTCGGGCATCTCATTAAAGAATAGTGGACAGTTTGGCTGGAGAGTCTTCAAGCAGGATGGGATCAGATCACACCCCAACTACCTGGAGGCATCAAAAAGCCTGAAGTGCTATCAGCTTTTCTCATGTTTTCTGGGTCTCTTTACTTCTCTCAACCACCAGGTGTGGAGTCCAGGGGCTCCCAGTAGTCCGGTTCTCCATAGCTCACAAATACAGTGGAGAAAAGGGGGACTACAGAGCCTGTTCTTAAACTACGAGGTCTTCTCAGACAAAGATGAATCCTGAGGTTCCAGAAGTGCATGGAAGATGCCAAAACTGGAGCAGAATTTACTTAAAGGTGGTGACTGGGGCTGTGAGGATGACTTCTTGTAGAAAAGTTTTACATGGGGATAGGGGCTTTGAATACACCTGCATTATGTGGGCTGTACTATGGGGATGCAGAGGACTCTGAATTGCAGAGAAAAAACTGAATGTTTTAAAGGCCATTAAAAAAGCATGCCAGGGTATTCCCATGTGTGTATCTTTGCTGCAGTTACAGACAGAAGGGAGATTTCCTAGTTGCCTTTCCAGTTTGCACCACTACAGGTACTTTGTAGAGAGCTGGCTCCTTGAGAGCTCTTCTGTGAGGATACAGTGCAGCTGGCCAGCACCACCACTTCATGGTTTGCATGTGTTAGGCCACTGGGGGTAGAGAGACTGCCTGAGATGTGACTAAACACTGTAACTTTTGTCCTCAGAATGGCCAAAACCAGAGAAATCTTGGTAGGTCTAGTGGGGCAGGAATGGTGGGGGAAGGGGTGTGTGGTGGATGTTGTCTCTCAGTGCTGTTCTGGGCAGGGAAAAAGCAGCACTTGCCTTAAGGGTTCAGGTAAGGCTGCTGGGGAAAGCTGTCTTGGGGGAAGATGCCAGCTCAATAAAGGGAGCTGGCATGAACAGAAATGCCTCAAGCTTTTTTATTATATACAAAAACCACCCAATGCCTTGCTCCCTGGGGAAGAGCTCCGAGACAGTTGTCAGTCTGGCTTGCCCCTGCCCTTTAATCTGAACATGCCCAAATGGGCCAGGGGCTTTATTTTTGTATTATTGCATTGTCTTCCTCCCACTCACTTGTGCTTTCCTCTCAGATGCCTGTGGCTGCTTTTGATACTTCTCTTCCCTGTTTTGGCCTCTCTGTTGGGCAAACTTTGTGGTTTGCCACCTTTTCTTGCCCCTTTTTCTACATCTTTGATGGTACAAGAAAGCTTCTGGTTGTTTCTCTGTTTGCATTTCACTCTCCGTAGGGTTATGTCTGATGTGCTAAGACAAGAACATATGAGTCCTTCTGAGTTCCATCTAGCAGGGAATGCTCAGCAAGGGAGTGAAAAGATTGTTCATGCTTTATATTTCTCAGCATCATAAAGACAAAAATATTTCCCCCTTACTTCAAAATAAAAGCTATTGGCCCTGTTTACTTCGTTCTTATGTGACATGCTTTATCTGGCAGTTTCCAAGAACCTTGACAGTGTTATTTATATAAATAAATAAATCTCATGATGCTTCTGTGAAAATGTGCATTTTCTTCCATTTTGCAGTTTGGGGAGCCAAGTCAGTTATAAACTAATTGGCTTATTCAGAAGTACAGGATAATCTGTCCTTAAGAAAGAGAACAAGAACTTCACAGTCCTGCCTTCCATGCCTTCATTAATGGAATGTTCTCCACCTCTAGTTAATAGGCAGTCTGGTTTTCCTTCAGGTCACGATCATAATAAGATCCAATTGTCACTTTAAACATGTAATTAAAGTGCCTGCCTTTATAATGACCTTCACCAGACTGTGCCAGCCACTGTGCAGGTGGGTAAGATGGTGTTATGTTGAAAACGATGAGGCTCAGAGAGATTAAGAAATGTGACCAAGGATTTGGAAAATGAAAACTCACCTTGTAATATAGAAATTTTGCTTCTTACTGCTCTGAGTCCTAGAGAATATTGTCTCCCCATTTTTGGGGGGCGGTAGTGGCTTTTTTGTTGTTGTTTGTTTGTTTGTTTGTTTGGGGGGGGGCGTTTCTTTCTTTCTTTTTGTTTGGTTTTTTTTTTAATTTATTTGTGTGGAAGTTTTGTTTTGTTTTGTTTGGTTGGTGCCATCCCATTCTGTTGTGTATATCTCCCAAATTTCCCAAGGTTTGTGGGGAAGAGGAGACACTCTCTAGGCAATCTACGCACCTGCTGGCTGTCACCATGAAGTGACAGAACTAGTGACTGAAGTGGGTTTTATATGGACTGGGCTGGCCAGCTCAGCTGTGTCCTGGAGCTTGAAGAATACAGATGCACCAAACTTTATCGTTTATTTATTTATGCATTGCCTTTCTAGTAACTTGTGCTGTTGAAATAGGTTACCACCCCCTTTCAGGGGTGGAAAAGAATAAATTTCAAGTGGCAAAGTCGGGAATGGCTGTGATTGTGTTATGTGCCTTTCCTGGAAAAGTCCCTTAATGTGATAGGTGGCCTGAAGACACTGGTACATTTGGACTGCAGCTTTTCCAGTAACCCAGCAGGATTTGGTGGGTGGAGGAAGGGGAAGGAACTCAGCGAGCTGTGACAATGGGAAAATCTTGGCACGGACTTGCACACGCAGTCTTGCAATCGGCCTCAATGTCCCAACTGTTACCAGAAGGGATCGCGCCGGGATGAGGAAAGCTCTGGACAGGGTGTGTGAAGGCAGCCGCAAACCCGAGCCCTGGATCCGCGCGTTGGGCGGAGGAGGCGGCCGAGGCCACGCTCCCTTGGGCTCGGTGCCACCGCCCCGCTGTGGCGACAGGGCCCTGGCGCTCGTCCTTCCCGCCGGGACACGGGACACGGCCGCAGGGGCTCGGGCCGCGCGCCGCGGCTGCCCCCTGCCGGCGCCCGGCGGGAACGGCACCCGCTCCCTCAGCCCTGCCCGGGCCGCGCCGCCTGTGACTCCATCCCCGCGGCACTTCCTGCAGGGAGCCCTGCCGCTGGGTCATTTCCTTTTGACTCAGCGGCATCAATCACGGAGCCGATTGCTCCCGCTTTTGGCTCAGGTCTCCAGCTGTGAGGATGTGCTCTCCCGCTCACACGGGCTTGGAACAGCTTGGAGACAAAGCCCCGGGGCTTTGCTTCCGCGGCTCCCTCAGAACCAGCTCCGGCTGGAAGGGTGCTAGTCCTCAGCCTGTCCACTATATATCCCCGTGTATCTGCTGGTGTGGTAATACATCCATTGTATATCTGCTGGTTTAAAGGTATTGGCATGGCTGGTGGGTCTGGCAAGTCATGTCCAGGGTCCTGCTGAGCAGGCTTTCCAAGCTCAGACTGCCCTGGCAGCATGACAGATCCACTGCACACAGCAGCAGCCTTCTCTGAGCGTCCCAGCACTGCACACGTCGGCAGTCAGGTCTTAAGGCTGCCAGTTTTAGCTCATGCTGATTCAGACACCTCTGGTACAGTGAAACATAGCCTACATCTGGATATTGTCCAAACCCTTCAGAGGCTGTGCTCTGCACCTATGAGGTGTACCATGTATTGTTTGATATAAACAAGTACATGATTAAATTTAATGGACCCGTTGACATGAATGAAAGGTTTTCTTTTAAGCAGCATGGGATTTTGACTATGTAGCTGATGCTCTTTCCTGTAAAAATCAAGACTGGCTACTGCTTATGTTGCACTGCTGAAGCAAAATCACTGAGGATGCCATCCTATCTACAGATAAATGGAGTGGGTTGAAAGCTAAGCCTGTAAATAGATACCCTATGCCTCCACATGACTTGGCTGGACTAGTTTTAGGGAAAACCAGCTATTAATGTCAAGGGAAATCAAAGTGTACTTTGCAATTTGGGACACAATCAAGGTCCCATATGTGCAACAGGAATGGTCCCACAATTGCTGTGCCAATCCTATCATCCCTGTGTGTCCCTCTTGTCTCTGCAAAATGATATTGTGTGCCTGATGTAAGGCAGACAGGACAGAGCAATGGCTTTCACCTCTGAAGAGCTGCAAGGTTGTTTACCATGAGGAGCAGGCAGAGCTGGTGGTTCAGGTTCCTGTCTGTCAAATGGACATGATGTGCTCAGTCTCAGTGGAGTCCTGGGCTTTACACTGGGAATTGCCAAGTTAAGTACAAGACAGACATGAAACAGTGTTAGGGAGTCACAGCCTCAGAAGCCTCAAAAAGCAAAGGTAATCTCCAGGCAAACACCTCTAAGCATGGACAAATAGACACTCCAGTTGTGAAAATGAATGGGACACTTGGAATGAAGACACTTGAAAGGAAAGACTGCTGATGGCTGGTCAGCCAGCAACATAAATACCTACCTCTCACACTTTTGCCAAGAAATGCTTCCTATGCAGACCAAACTTGATACTTGTAAGTATACCATATGAATGCAAAATATTCTACATAAATGTATATTATATAGATAGTATGTCAGTATATATAGATAACACATGTCCACACAATAGGATTTTAGGGCTATGTCTGTATCAGTACATCTGGGGCAGTACGACTCCATTGTCTAGAAATTAATAGCTGATTCCATTTAATTTATTCTTGCCATGGTTTTGGCCTGTGCCAGTTAACACTTTTCCAGACAATTCCCAGGCACAACTGAGGGAGATGCTGTGGGCCAGGGGCCGTTCCCAACAACCACTTGGATCCAAATGCCTTGCTTGAAGGATAAAAGAGTTTAATGTTATTGGTGCAAGCCATCCTGTGCCAGGGCTCTCGGTGCCAGAGAACAGTCCTGGGCACGTTTAATTTACTGGTATAGACACAGTCTATGAGCCCAGGGGATTAGACAGGGTTTTAAGGGTTGCATGCCTGGACTTAGGTAGTTGATTTCTCCCAAGATCCATTTTAGGGAACCTTGGTTTTTTGTGGACATAGGCCTTGAGCCTTTAAATGTTCTATCACCTTGGTTAAAAAGCCTTGCCTTCTGGTGTTCATGACCCTTTAGTGTTTTCCCTAAATAGCAAAAATCTGCTGGAAGATAAATTGGGTTGTAATTATGCGGTTTTATTATTGCTGTCTTCATGACAGTGGCATATAACAATAGTCAGCTCTGTTTAATTAACATTTTTTATATTTTTAAGGAGAAAGTCACATAAAACCTAGGAGATAAAAATGAAACCATACAAACCAGTAATGTTTCAAAGCCTGGCTAGTTTTCATCAGGCTTCATAGAAAATAACTTCCTTTGTTTTCAGGTAAAACCTGGAGATTCTAAGATTACACTAATAATGCTGTATGAAATTATGGGGAGACTGATTACATTTTGACAGGAACACCCCTGCAGGTGTATTCAGTTACACTGATCCTTGGGGTACTACATCTCTTGGGAATGGTGCTATTGAGTTTCTAGTAGGTGAATGTACTTGAGCTTTGAGCATTTCTGTGTTCTCTGAAGAACAGCACCGACAGGTATCCGACTGACAGCAGCAAACCTGCATTGAAACGCTGGAACAAAACTCCTTTGGTCAGGATGCTAATTGCAGTGCTCCAAGTCAAATACTTTTCCTGACCCATGTGTCTGGTCTAGTCATGGCTCTTTCTCCTAACTCTTTCTGTCTGTCACCCGCTTAGCCTGACTCTTACTATAACTTGAGCTTCATTTCTGTCCATGCAGCTACCACATTAGTGTCAGGACACACAGGCCAGGATGAGACTGAGATGAACACTGACAGAACGAGTGTGTCATCTGTGCAGCTGTAGTCCATCTGGTGGGGCTGCTGCTCTCCTTTGCAATATGTGACCTGAATATCCAGCTGACCTGACCACAGCCTGTGCTGGGACAGTGCTGATATTGTGATGATGGTGCACTATGGTGACGATAGCAGCAAGGAAGTGGGCAAAAGTATACTGAAATCCCCTTTATCTGCGGGTATATGAGTGTCTGCCATATATAGCCAAATTAGGCTGGCTCATCAGAAGTCACCTCTTGGGTTTATGAGGGATCCTTTAGACTGGATCTGTCTGTCCTGTTTTTCTTGCCATTTGCTACGCATGTCTCCCAGAGATGGAGTCCCACACACCTGTTACACGTGTGGCTTTGTGATGCGTGAGCAGGTTTATTCAGGGGATTTGATGCTGTGTATCTGAGCCCATTTCCCATCTAGAGGGTAACTAGGATATATCTGAATAGATGTGGCTGTGAAAGAGGAGAGGTTTTTTCAAAAACAGGCTCCAGAAAATGGCTCATTAAAACCTCTAGGAATGCTGGCTGGAGTGTGGAAACTAAGATGGAGAGTTTTTCTCTGCATTGTCTCCTCTGAGTGGAGTCGGGTGTGTGACCATACTTTGGTTTGCCTTTGAGGGCTAGGAGCCTGGTGTGGGGTGTAATCTGTGTCAGGCTCTGGTGCTCACTTCTCACGCACTCGAATGAAGAGAGGTCATCCTAGGGTGGGATTCGGAGGCAGGCCTGATCCTTTCACTCTGGCCTTCTGCGCCAAGGGGACCCGCAGAGCCTGGGAGCAGCAACCTGGCTGCCTGTGTGAGACACCCAGACCTTTGGTTACTAAAGCGCGATTTTCCTGCGTGAGCGTGTGCTCGCCGACACAAAGCAGCTCGTTGCTGCTACGCGGTAATGCCGCTTGTGCCCTCGGCCCAGCCGGGAGAACACGCAGGCCGGCAGAGCTGGGGAAGTCCGCATGCCCCGCATCCCCTGCATGCCCCGCATCCCCTGCATGCCCTGCATCTCCCGCATCCCGCGGTCCCTGTTCCCGGCAGAGGAGCCGGGCGCGGAGGGCCGGGACAGCGCCAAGCCGCGGTCTGCTGCGCCCCCTGGGGCCGCCCGGGGGCAGTGCAGGCACGGGGGGAGTCGGGGGCGAGACAGGCGGGGATTTTCACGAGCATGGAAACAAAGAGAAATGTGTGAGTGATGGATGATAAGATCTCCAAGAAAATATCTCACCCCCCACCCTTTATCAGCCCTTTGTCTTAGCCCATCTTTTCTTGCCAGCCCACTTTTTTGACCATATGCAGCGCTAGCGTGACTGCATGCAGACCTTTGGTTTCTGATGCCAAATCTCATTTCCTCCCTCCCAAGACTGTTTTCATCCTTGTTTACACAGCCTAGAGAGCTGTTTCAAGTGGAATTTCTGGTGAATTGCTTGCAAATAATTGTCCTTAGCTGTAGGAAAGTCGTAAAGGTTTAATCATTTGGTCTTTGCCTCTGGAAGAGTTGGGGAGGAGGTACAGGTGCAATGTGCAATCAGAGTTTAGAAAGCAAGCAATAAATAGCATGCTTGTGATTTATTCTCATTACAAAATCTTCTAAGGCCCCTCCTTCCTTGGCCAGTCTAGCAATCTGGGCTTTTGAGGCAGAGGCTTGTGAAGACAAGTTATCTTTTTCTGTTCCTCACAGTGCAGTTTTATTGGATGCTTGGACCCCTTCTGTTTGCTTCTGGCTGGTTTGTGGCCACAAATCCCCAGTCATCTGCAGTTCTTATTTTAAGGGCCATATATTTTACCTGCTGCCTTTCTCTGAGGATTCTGCTGTGCTGTCACTCCAGCAGAGGCTCCAGGTGGTGCTCTGCTCCTCTCCCAGCCTTCCCTACCATGCTGACCCACTCAGCAGCACAAGTTCACACACTGATTTCAGCAGACTCAAAACTGTCTTCCCTGCCTAGTGATGAACTGGAGCCTGGCAGCAGCTGGAGATGAGATGCAGGGGGGAGATGGGAGTCCTAACAGTTCTGTGAAACATCACTGGTGCTGGCTGGTGTTTTCTGCTCACCTGATGGCAGTCTGAGAGGTCTGACTGGGCTCAAAGTGGGGTACTGTGTGCCAGGAGTTGCCTAGGATGGCCCAGCCAGGGTACAGCATGGGCATGGCCTGGCTGTTGCTCTCCTCATGCGTGCGTTGTGCCTGCATTAAGGCATCACGTTCAAACTTGCACATCCTGAAAATTCTTCCTAGAATTTCTCTCCCTGGTGATACTAACCTGGCTCTTTTTTCACTTCCCTAGAAGCACTGAAGCTGCTCACAAATACATAACTAGATGGGGTGCCTAACTAGAGGAACTGGGAAACCTCTTTGATGTTGAAAGCTGTGTTTTATTTATACACTTGGGATAAGCCCAGAGGCTGTCTGGGCAGCCAGGAAGTTCCAGAAAGGAATTTCCCCCCATCAGACCAGGAACCACAATAATATTTTCCCTTCCCTCTTCAGAGACTGCGTGTGCTCATTTCCTAGCATTTTTGCTTTAGAAGTTTCCCATTTTTGCAGGACCCTAGGACCTTTCTCTCTGTTGCTGCTCTTCTAAGCATTATAGTTTGAGGTTTCTTGTCTTTGACCTAAAGCCCTCAAGTCTGAGGCAGCTGATGAGCTGGTAGGCTCTTTCTGTGGGGGTAGACTGGATGTTTCTTTTGTCTTTGGACTGACTGCTGCTGGCTACATGGCAGGGCTCAGAAGCACTGTGTGATCCCAGCTAAGGACTGCTGTCGAGAAGGCATTTGAAAAGGAAGAGATGTGAGTGAGTTGCAGTGACTGTATTTGAAGAAAAGAAGGTCAGATGAGACAATTCCTCTTCTCCAGGGATTAGAAAGAAACCATCAAAAGCAGGAATCATTGCTTCTCTTTGCTTGTGTTTCTGAGGAGCCAGGCTGCCCTGCTACCCTGGAGTTTCTGGCTGGCCAAGCCAAACTGTGAGTGCTGTCCCAGCAGCCTGTTACCCAGTGGGTGTCAGGGGGCCCTTCCAGGCCCTCTTGCAGAGGAATGAATGTCTGTGGTACCATCAGGAGAAGCACAGTGTAAATGGCTGCTCTCTCAGGTTCTCGTTGAATCAGCCACATGCTGACCTTCCAGTTGGCCCAAGCAATTTGCAGGAAGGGAATGGGCAGCAAGGGAATTATGACAGAGATGGGGCTGTTCAGCAGTGCTGTTGATAGGATTGTCTGTTCTTCTTATGTACATCACATGACCTATACTCCAACAGTCACTGTTTCTCTATCAAACAGCATCTCTTCAATTTCCTTTTCTTTCTTTTCCTCTTTTATGGCAGTCAAAACCTGCCTCTGCCAAAACATGTATCCTAGGTAGTTCATTACTCAGACGAGGCTAAAAGATAGGCATCTAAAAGATAACAGATAGCTGTTACCCTCAACCACCTTTAACCAGCCCTTCTGATTTTCCCTGAATGTCCAAAGTGTTTGCATGACAGCAGCTGGCTCAGTTCTGGGACAGTTTGGAGCCTTCAAGGTAACAGTGGGCCGTTCTCATCTTTGGTTGCTTGGAGCTTTAGTGAAGGGCTCTTTCGTGTGTGGCATGTTTCCCAGCTGTCTGTCCCATACTCCTGGTATAAAGACCACACAGTCAGAGCTTGGAGAGCCCTTGTGTGTGCTGCAGCTTCACCCCTGCAGCTGGGTCATGGGGTGTTTGTGGTTTGTGTGGTGGGGACTCAGCTTAGTTTGGCCTGTGTAAGGGCAGACATCGTGCAGAGGCCGAGTCAGAGATGATCCCTTCTGGAGGAGCCCACAGGCTCAGCAGTTCACACACTGGGAGGAGGAATCCCCTGTGCTACAAGGGGTTGGTAGCTGGCTAGGGACAAAGCTTGGTGCCCTTTGTCTGTTTTTGTCAGTCATACAGTTCTGGGAGCAATTCTCATTCTTTTTTGTCGATTGTCCTTCTCTTCCGCTTGTATCTACATACACTGGACTGCGTTTGAATCCATTGGTGGATGGTCCTGCTCTGGAGAACCATCCGGGATGTGCCTGGCTTTGGGTCCCCATCTTCCTCCAGCAAGCTCGAGGCTCAGCTTTCATCCTGTTCCTGCCCTCCTATTCTCTTTTAGCATTTTCCTTGGCAGATGCTCCTTCCCTGCCTGGCACTGGCAGTGCCTCCAGTGTCTGTCTTGGACATCACCCAGTTAGGATCATAAGCAAGTAGGAATGGATGGGGTTTTTCCAGCTCAACCTTGTCTCCCTCGGTGCAATGAAGGGAGATCTCCAATAGATGGCACTTGAACCTCTTCCCTGGCTGGTTTTTCCCCTCCAGCCTCGGGATGTTCACACCACTGTATGCACAGATGCAGCATGATCCTCTTATGGCACAGTGTGTGGAAAAAGGACACCAAAAAGCGGTTCACTGTGTAAGAAAGGGCGAGCAAATCCCCAAGTAACTTCAAAGGGTGAAAAAAGCATCTCTTTCCTTTTGAGAAGGCTTGGCCAGGCCTGCCTAATGAGGCCTTCTGCACCCACACACATTCCTGTTCTTGCACCTGGCAGTGTCAGTGCTAGACCTTGGGCAGGATAAACTGCAGAAAGCATTAGCTTGTACTCCGAGCACAACAGGAAACACATCCCAGAGGGAATCTGTGCATTAAACTAATCCTCACCACATTGTCTTTACCCTTACTGCCAATCTCCCCATTGCACTGTTTGGTCAGGATTCCCACAGTGGAATGTCTCCAAGGGAAAATAAGATGTGGCACAGCAGACATCCAGGGATGTCTTCCCCATGGCAGCATGTGGAAGTGAACCAGTGCCCTGCCTTAACTCAGTCCCCTGCCCGCTCCCTGTCATCCCAGTGCCGTATCTTCTTGCAGGGGAACCTTGCCACTTGCCTCCTTTCTGCTCCTGGTCTGGCCATGAGGAATTTAAAGACCTCTTCAAGAAATGCTGGAGAAGGCATGTGGATTTACCCTAAATGTTATGTGATGCGTTTTTTGTGCTTTTATCATATGACCAGAGAAAACTTGGACTAGGTTTGAGATTTGAGATTTGGTTTGAACCCAGCAGGCAGATCAAAACTCCAGGGGTGAGAAACCCACAGGAACCAAAACCAGAGCAGAGTGTTCACATGAGATGCTTCGGAACAGAAACCACTGAATTTTGCATAGCTCCAGCAGTGTGATCTAGTAACAGGCTAGATTACAGTCTGGGAACATACAGCTAGGGGCCAGAAGGTACCACTTCTATTCTTGGATCTTCCAACAACTTTTCTCAGTGACCTTCAAAAAGTCAAGCAACCTTCTCTGACTTGGGTTTTTCTTTGGGAATAATATTATTACTTACCCCTGGAAAATATTTTGCTATCTTCAGATAGAAGTTACTCGGTAATGTTCTGCAACCTGTATGTGGAGGAGCAATGTCTCGAGACCTCTCAGGAAGCTTTCTCTCCACTGTGTGATGCAGCAGTGTGACTTGTCATCTACTGGGAACCCATTCAGCACGTTGAGCCTCATCCTCAGGCCACAGATCACCTAAGACAAGGGTTGCAGCAGTAGGTTGTAGCTCTGGTTCCTGTGAGGGTTTCTTTTCCTCTGAGGGTCTGCTAAATTGCTTGTCACTGGTTGCAGCAGTATGTCACCATGCCTCATTCAGAGAAGATGCTAGATGCCATGAATTGATGCTTGGTTGATGGAGAGATTGTGATCTGTCAATCAGTTGCTCCTGGCATTGCAGTTGTGGATGGAGAAAGAGGCCATTGTACTCTACCAGTGTGAAGTTAGCTGGGGAGGAACCTGAGGGTGTGAGTCTCTCCTGAGTCTGCTGGAACACAGAGACGCTTATGAGAGCCTGTGAAGACACTGGGAGAAGGTGTCTATAACTATATTTCCAATAGAACTGGTGTACCCAAAGTTGGTGTTTCTGGCTGTTCTGGTCATATGAAATACAAAGAAAGAAACAGCTGCTCTGCAGGTATTTGCTGAAACACATGTTGGTAAAGGTTGCAGAAGCAGGATTTGTAGTATCAGCTTCTCTCAAATTGCAAGTGCCCCAAAGAAGCCTCACCAGCACTTGTTTTTGCTGCTTGCCCTGAGAAGGCCTGGCCCTGCAGCAGGTTAGGGGGCCTAGCACAAACCCTCCACCAGGCTGTGGCTCCCACTGCTGTCCTGTCGTGTAGTGGGGTGGGGTGAGCTCAGGTAGAGTCTGTGAGGTGTTACAGTTGGGATGGCAGGTTGTGCTCTTCTCTGTTTCAGGGAGCTTTTTCAGCTTCATCTGTTCTGAAACAAACAACTAGGCCCTGGCATGTGCCTGTCCCAGTGCTTGAACTCTGAATGGGAAAGAAATCAACACAGTAGTTTAAGCTGACTGTGGTTTATGGGTTATATCTTACAGACAGTTACAAAGACAGCTAGTGTCTCCAGCTGAAATAAGGAATGAATAGCGGCTTGGGGAATTTCGCTTTATAAAAAAAAGGAAAAAATTATAAGAGAGTCTCAGTTGTTGGACTTTGGGATATATGTTGGTTATTGGTTAGGTCCCAGGAATCATTCTTATCTAGCATTAAATATGTTATTGCATATCTCTATGGAATTTTACTCCCTCCTGTTGGATGCAGGATGCCAGACTAGTAATCTGCTCATGTGCACTAGTCCCTATTTTCTTAAATTCATGCAATAAGAAAAGCAGAAGTACCTATAGCAATATGTGGTGGCTTAGAGTCATAAGGTTGGATTGTGATTTCAATTTGGTGTGAACTGGGGGAAAAATAGGTGAAAACAAGTCCACGGTGTGAATGCAGGCTCACAGAACAGGTATGGTTTAACAGCTGAGACAGTTTCCTACTGCAGACATCTTCTAAGAAGGTACTATCTGAAAAGCAAAAATTTTGTTTTTTGGCTCAGACTCTGTGCTTGTTGTACTCCTTCAGGAAAAAATACTTTGCTAAGTGGAGCTGAACCGAGGCCCTTTCCCCTGCAGCAAAAATGTGCTCTGTCTTTTCCACAGTCAGCACTTTAGGAGTGCTTTCCTTATCTTGTTACAGGGCTGATGGCTGAGAACTGGGAACTAGTTAACCAGCCTGTGCGCCTCTGGGATTTGCACACAAGCAGAGGCCTCTGCAATGCTTCCTGGCTTGTCCCAGGAGGAACTTTGGGACAAAAGGCTCTGCTGGCCCCGAAGGACTGGTAATGGGCAAAAGGGACCTTTCACCGAGACACGGGGAGTTCATCTCTGGCACGGCGTTGGCAGTGGGTGAAAGCCCTTTGTTGTTACTGCTGGCAAACCTGTCACCGGCTCCCTGTGGGTTCAAAGTGGCTGGGAGCCTATCAGTCAGTCCCTGATAACTTTCCTGACTGTTTTGCCAGGGAGGTGCTGGAGGACCGGCCATGGAAATGGGGCACCGTGCTTGTGCCCGAGGATAGCTGGTGCAGCAGGAGCTGGTGCTGGCCTGGCCCCGCACCTGCGGTTCTGTGGAGAAAGACTGTGGCGAGTTTCCCTGCTGCTGCAGGTTCCCAGGGCGGCTCAAGGGACTCAAAACAGGACCCAAGAGCCCTCCCTACGGATCTGTGCTCTGAATCGGAGAACAGGATAGACAGGTCACGGCATCCCGTTTTGGGATCCCTGGACTAAGCGGGCTGCGAGCCAGGATGCGGTAGCCCAGAGGCACCTACCAGTCCGCTATATCCCTCCCAGCAGGGCCCGCCCACGTCGGGGACTCAAGGAACGCCGGCGGCCTGGAAGGGCCGGTGACCCTTTAAGAGGAGTCCCCGCCCCGTCCCGCCCCGTCGGGCCAATGTGCGCTGGGGCTGCTGCGCCGCTCGGTGCGAGTTTCCCGTGGCGGCGGTGCCGGAGGGAGCCCGGGGTGGCGGCGGCGGGCGGCAGCAGCGGGGTGCGATGCCCGATGCCCGCCTGGGGCTGACCGGGCGGCAGCGCTGCTATGAGCGGAGCCCGGCGCCTCGCCCGGGGAGCTCTGCCGTCCCGCAGTGAGCGCTCCGTGCCGAGTGTCTCTTGTCCCCTGCAGCACGCTGCCAGCTGGTACCTCCCTCCTTTCTGAAGCGTAACTGGGGAGGGGGTGGAAGGCAGAGGAAGTTTGGCGTTCAGTTTTTTTTCTAGAGGCTTTGGAGAGGGATTCCCTTTGCCTGCCGGCGCGGAGGGCTGTCGGACAGGGTGCGGTGGCGGAGGGAAGGAGGCACAGCTGGGCCAGCCGTGCCCCGCCGCCGCGTACCTGGGGTGCTGGATGCGAGCTCCGCGCAGCTCCGCCGGGCGTAGCAGCAGCGGCGCGGCAGATGCAGATGCGTGCGTGTGTGTGTGCTTAACCCTTTCTTGGCTCCTCGGATTTGTACCATGCTGAAGATCCTCACCAAAAAGCTCAGGAACCAGAGTTTGAACGAAATTCAACCTTTCCAGCTGAAGGTAAGAAAAGCGGTTGTTTTTTGTCCACTTCAGGTAACTACTAAGGGGGCCTTGAGAAGCTGGAAACTTGCAGTGTTTATTATGCTGGGTCAGTTTCCTCTCAGTCAGTGTGCTCAGGAGGAACTGGCCTAGGCTGTATTCCTGTTGCTTAAAGTCCCATTCCTTTGCACTCAGAATTACCCTGCACAATTCAGATAATACAGAAAAAATGTATCTGTCTGTTCTTTAGAATGTTTTCCTTTTGATGAGATTCACGTTTAACTGTGTAGGCATTTGCCTAGTACGTGTGCAATCTGTAGCCCTCCAGCCCTTTCCAGGCTAGAACCCCACTGTGCTAGGTACTGTACAAACATGATTTACCTAAAATGCCTTTCAGCTCGTTATTTGCATTTCTCTATTTTGGTCCTGAAGGCCAGAATCAGCTGAAGTTTGCAGGCTGGATCATTTCATTTACCCATGGCTTTACAGATTTTTCTTACATCCGTTTTTAATGTTTAAAATAAAACTGAGGACCACAGATTCAGGATAAGAACTGTCTAAGCCCTTCCTGCCAAATATAAAGAGGAATTTTTGAGCCATATACCACGGGATAAAAATGGAGCCATGACGAATGAGAAAAAAAGCCAGATCCTGATTTGGCAAAATTGTTGTGAACCAAGGGATACCCCCTGAAATCAGCAGAATTACTCTGGATTGGCACCAGTACTGTGGGAAGTGTAGCACCTGGCCCCAAATAAAAGAAGAGATCTGGGAAAAGTAGCAGCCCTCGTTGCCTGAGTTGGGGGCTGGGGATCCGTATACCAGACTCTAGTGGAGTCTTTTGTATGTGTTACACAGAGGCTCATTGCCGTGTGGCTGCACTTCTGCGCAGTCACTCTGGACGGGCTGATGGCAACTTTGATGAAGCATCAGCACTGTTTCTAACAAAGTTTGCTGTACTTCTTCCTCGGGGGTTTGCACATTCAGGGGAAGCAGGGTTAGATTTTATTTTTGGAAGTAAAATAAAGGCAATGCTTTAGGTTGTAGTGGATTGATTCAGTGCAGAGTATTTGCAGAGGCAGTGAGGGCTTTTTTTAACACTGTGTTTCTGGGCCTTATGGCTGCAATCTCCTCCTTTAGCTTTATTGTTTGTGTCTTGGAGCCTCAGGTTGTGAAACCGTGAGAATCTTTGGAAGCAGCTCTCAGAGACAGATACAGTCTTCAGGATGCTTGGAGGCATGCAGGAAAATGTGTGTGAGTGGGCATCTGCAGCCATTTTGTTCATGTTAGTGCCAAGGTTTTGTGCTGCAGACAGGTGGTCTGCATTTTTGCAGGCTCAGTGGAGAAAGTTAAGCTTTCACTGTGCCTTGCTTGCAAGGCTAATGCATGGCCCATCAGAGCTGTCTTTGCAGCTACAATGACTGGTACACATGTGTATGGGCAGAAAGCCAGGCTTGCAAACTCTGGGTTTATATCTGTTTTGTAGGCCTTTGGGGACCATGTGCAGCTGCCTGGTCTTGCAGCCTTGCTTGCTTGAGCCTTGCAGCAGCATACTAATTGCTTAATGGAGTGTGCAGTGCTCTGTCTTAGGTGTTGGACCAGAGCTCCTTGCAGATATAGACCCTGGGTAGGTGTCACAGGGGGTGAGCAGTGTGGAAGCTTCTGGTGGCTGTGCTGTGCATGGGCCCTGTGTTAAGGCCAAGTGTCCTGTACCATTTTGCTCTACTGCTCTCATGATATGGGGCTGCCATGCACTGACACCAGACTTCAGCTTTCTTGGCTTTGGTCTGGGTCTGTGCAGGTCTGTACATATTCTGGCTTGTATGGTATATGCATTATTTAAAAGGTCCAGTGTGCTGTCATTGAAACCCAGTGAAAAGTTAGGTGAGAGCACGGAATCAGGTCTGTAGCCCTGTAAGTGGAGAACGAGCATCAAGTTTGGATAGAGTAAGAATTGATCTACATTCACCACCCAAACCAAGTGCTCAGGAGGAGCTTTAATAACAGTGTGCTTAGCTGCTCTTCTCCTTCATCACCCACTCACTTTAGCACTTTGTGACCTTTTTTGGTAAGTTCCCAAATTCAAGGAAAAGCAAGCTGCAGTTGTGCTTCTAGCTTACAACTATATTGAAATCAGCCAAAGTCCCAGGAGACTGTGCTTGGGTAAACAGTCAACTCATTTTTACAAATGTGGAAGATTTGACCAACCTTGGATTGACATCCAAGCTTTGGGAATCTTATCAGGATGAAGTTTCTGCCCACTGTAAAAGTTTTATTTTTGTATGATGTGTCCCAAATTGGTTTAGTGTGTCTGATAGGTCCTCCTAGTCATTCCCCATTAGGAGAAGCTGAGAGGATGCCGTGGCCTTCTGTAAGTGAAGCTACAAAATATGCAAGCTTTGGGTGTTGATGTAATGGACATCTCTTTTGCCATTCTAAAGCGGTTGACAACTAGGGCCACTCAGAGGACTTTGACTCAAGAGATGTGCTGGCGTTTCTCAGAAAGTGTCCCTTTATTTCCCTGTCACCAGAAGTCACCATGGTGGGAAGGAAGGGACTGACTGACACTTCACCTGATTTTGGGTTAGCCTGCTCAGCCAGCAGTTTCTGATAAGGGTGGCTGGGCTGTCAAGTGTGATAGTTAGGGTTCAAATTTGAGTGCCTCGCCTTGGAGGACAGCTGACCTTGCTTCACAGAATCTCAGAATGGGTAAGGTTGGAAGGGATCACAGTGGATCATCTGTTCCAGGCTCCGTGCTCAAGCAAGGTCATGCTAGAGCACGTGGCACAGGATTGTGTCCAGGCAGTTCTTGAATATCTCCAGTGAGGGAGACTCCACACCCTCTGTGGGCTTGGTCACCCCCACAGTAAAGAAGTTCTTCCTTGTGTTCAGGTGGAACTTCCTGTGCATCAATTCCTGCCTGTTGCCACTTGTCCTATTGCTTGGCACCACTGAGAAGAGCCTGACTCCATCTTCTTGATACCCCCTCTTTGGGTATTTCTATGCATTATATAGATTGATGAGATTCCCTCTCAGTTGTCTCTTCTCGAGGCTAACCAGGCCCAGCTCCCTCAGCCTTTTCTAGTAAAAGACATGCTCCTGTCCCTCAGTCATCTGTTACCCTCCACTGGACCCACTTAGGAGTTCCATGTTTCTCTTGTACTGAAGAGCCCAGAACTGGACACAGAACTTCAGATGTGACCTCACCGAGTAGAGTCTCAGGATCACCTCCCTGAGCCTGCTGGCAGAGCTCTTCTAATGCACCCCAGGACAGCACTGACCTCCTTGGCCACAGGACACTCTGCTGGCTCATGGATGGCTTGGTGCCCACAAGGACCTCCAGGTCCTTCTCCACAGAGCTCCTTCCCAGCACCTGAGCCTGTGCTGGTCCGTGGGGTTATTCTTTGCCACGTGCAGGACTCTGCAGTTACTTTTGTTGAATTTCAGAAGGTTCCTCTGTGCCCATCTCTCCAACCTGTCCTGAAGGGCTGCACAGCCCTCTGGGGTATCAGCCACTCCTCCCAGATTTGTGTCATCAGTGAACTTGCTAAGGATGCGTCTGCTTCTTCATCCAAGTCATTGACGAATGAGTTAATATTGGCCGCAGTGTTGAACCTAGGGGGATACCCCTAATGACAGGCCTTCAGACAGACCATGTGCCACTGATTATGACCAACAGCCATAGTGGTGGTTCTCAGTTGAGGTTCTCAATCGACCTCACTGTCCACACATCCTGAGTTTGCCTATGAGGATGTTCTTTTGAGACTGTGTTGAAAGTCTTGCTGAAGTCAGTGTAGACAATACCAGGTAGTTGTTTCATTGTAGAAGGCAATTGTGTTGGTCGGGCATTGATAAATTCATGCTGACTATTCCTTGTCATCCATGTGGATAGACACGATCTCCAGAATGAGGCATTCCATCACGTTTCTAGGGATTGAAGTGAAGCAGACTGGCTGTTAGTTCCCTAACTCCTAATTCTTGCCATTTTTTGAAGACTGGGATAATGTTTGCTTTTTTCCAGTTCTCAGGCACCTCTTCTGATTGCCACGACCTTTCAAAGATGATTGTGAATTGGCCCATGGTATTTGCCAGCTTTCTCAACATTTGTGGAAGCATCTTGTCAGAGCCTATGGACTTGTGGATGTCAAGTTTTCCTAAGTGTCTTTCCATTGGATACTTGTGTCCCTACTACAGGGACAGCATGTCTGCTCCTGAGTCTTGTAGTTCATAGCACAGTCTGTTAATTTAAGAGCTTCAGCTCTTCAGCCTTCAGCTTCTGTGGCTAAATTCAAGCAAGGAGAGGGCATTGCCTGGTGCATCCATCTTTGGTCTACCTCTTGCTTCAATGGTCTGGTGTTATTTGCTAGAGATAAGGCCAGATTTAGGAACCTTTTTGGATGCTTTTGAGGCAGAAGTGGTTCTAATTTTACAGGTTAGGGATCATCTTTGATAATGGCTGGTAACTGGGTCTGTTCCAGAGCAGTTGAGACAGGAGAAAAAAGTGAGATCAGGGGAGTGTCCCATATCATAGTGAAATGCTTCAAACCAGGAAAGTGAGAGGGGCCTGTAAGTCAAAGCCTGATTTTTTTTTTTTCATGTTAGTTGTTCAGTGTTACAGTCTAGTATAGTTTTTTATTCTTTTCTTACATAGTTTTAGACTTGTAGCCCTGAGAAGCACTTTCTGAACTATTAAGTCAGGCTGATCAAGGAGCTTTTAAAATGCATATCTTGGGCTTGCATGTGGGTTTGTGATGGAGTTCTGAGCACTGAGAAGTGTTCTCTAACCAACTCTGTGAGCTTTCTGCAAATCAGGTGTCTTATTAATCCCCACAATTTGGGGTAGGGGCTTCTCACACAAATGTTTCTTTCAAGTTTCTCTTTAACTCTTGCGGCCTTGCTATTTATGTAGTGGCTAAAGTGTGGGTGTCTGTTTTCTGAGCTTTGCTTGCAAGCAAGCTCCTTCGGGCAGGGAGCATCTGGCTGGAACAAGTCTGTGCATTGCCAGTCAAACTAAGCCCTTAATTAGTGGCCCTAGGTGTTATCAGAATGAAACAGTTGGATTGTGGTGTGTTAAAAAATTAACTGGCTGGAACATGCAGCTAAAAAAACCTGAGCACTTTAAAGGTTGTGATTTCATTCCAACTTTGCTGTTGACACAAACAACTTTGGGGGTGATACAACTCATGTTCTAATCCACAAAAGTTGTTAAATTACTTATGTACTTGGCATATTCGCTTTGGTCTTAGGCAGAGATAATACAGACATGTTTGTCACTTCCTTAATGTTGATCAGTGATACAAAGTCATATATGAGTGTTCTGGTGACAGAGAAGTGCCTCTCTTCTACATAACTTCAGCCTTATACTTGTTTAAAGGGAATTGTAAGCTAGGTGCTAACAAAGCCACTGTGCCAGTTCTCTTCATGTACCCTTGCAGCTTATATATGTGCATACACAGCACTAGTGGCCAGAAAGTCATCTCAGTTATTTTCTACTGACATCTGTATCTGGAATCAGCTATAAGACTCCGGTCTGGCTGGCCAGCCCTGACAGGCAACTGGGGATCATCTTCATCCTCCCTGTATGAAGGGGATTCAGCTGTCTGGACAAAGTGAACCTCAAGCTTGCAGGCAGTGACTCCTGCAGTCAGTGTCCCCGTGCTAGCTTGTTGCTCTGTATAGTTTAGACCAAAAAAAAAAGAGTGGGGTTGCATTATTATTGACGCACAGTGGGTATGCTTTCAAAGATCTGCATAAGTGCTCAGGCTTGCTATGAATGAGGACAGACTGATTTCTGCCTCTCTTTGGGCAACTGCTTGTCGTGTGTCACAGGTCTTCAGCTTGGCACAGGGAAAATTTAGCTTTGTTTGCTGTGGGGTATGCAGGTTTTCTCTCCTTTATGGGTTTTTCAGCAAACGCCACCAAACGGGTTCATTCCTCTAGAGTTTGAGGACTCTGTTTTACATTGAGACTTTGCTTTTCTTCCTGTTACATCAGCTGGTTACATTAGATGCTTCTGGTTTGTTGTAATCACAGGAAAGACACAAACAGATGAATGCAAGTGTGTAAGTACAAATTTAACTTTTGGACTATCTATGAATATGCCTGAAGTTAGGCTTGTGATAATTTAGACTGAAAATATGTATGTTAGTGGGTTAGAAATGCTGTGATAGATACTTAGCTAAGGCAAAGAATAGAACAGGCAATCCCAGCCACTTTAAGCCTTAGGTTTTTGAGACTTCTGCCTGAGGCATTGTAAAATAATAGGTTTGTGATTCTTTCTACTTGACTTCGAAAGTCTGAATCTTTAAGGGTTGTCTTCTTTTCTGTGCACGCATTCAGCACTGATAATCTCCTGTAATGACTTAATTCCAAAGAGTGGTACTTCAGACAAATTACAGATACTGCAAATACAGCATGATGGGGCATTCATTGACATTGGGGTAGTTTGTTGAGACATTCTCTCAGCTGGCCTTTAGGACTGATAGGAAACTATGGACTAGCTTAAAAAGAAGTCCACCTCCCAAAGGCACAAAGAAATCTCATTGCTTTTCCTTGTATTTCCCAATTCTTGGTTTTTATTTGAACGAGAAACTAAATTCTGAAAAGTCAGTGCTATGTATTTAACTTTGGGTTTTCAGTGAAAACAGATTTTTTTTCTTTGCTGGATAGTGCAGTTCTTCATTTCCTGCTGTCACGCATTGTCCTACGTGTTCCAAATTTGTTGCACTGTTTGGGATCCTAAATGTCTTCCTGAGCCGAAAAGAGCTCATATTTGAGGTGAAAACAGAAAGCAGAACCAGGTCATTGTTTATTTTAATGATATGGTTTTCACAAAAAAAGTGGGTTAATGTTTTTTATAGTAAAAAACAAGACTTGCATCTGCTTAGAAGAGTTCTGTGGAGTGGTGGGTGGGCAGGGCACCACTCTGCTGTAGTGTGTCAGCCTGGCCAGCTTCCCTGGCTGTTCCTGGAGTATGCCTGGGATCACAGCAGTGTAGTTGGGATTCTTCAGAATTGGAACCAAGGGCTGCATTCCCTTTTCAGTGGGAAATAACACTCCCACACACATTGTAGGCAGCGCCAACCCCTCCCACCCCCGTGCCTTTATCTGTAGCCCCTGTTCTCCTGTTGAGTGGGATTCAGGTTGCCGGGTGATCCAGCGTTTCCTAGCAACCAGCATCACAGGTATGTGTGTGCCGGGTCGGGTTCTGCCGCAGGAGCTGCTGTACGTGGCCGTGGGCAGCGCCTGCTTGTCCCCCTGCCGCCGGTGACCATCGCCCAGCCAGCTGAGCTGTTTGTGAACAGGCACCAGCACCACCCACAAGTACTCAGCGGGAACAGCCAGGCAAGGATTTAGAGAAAAGCCAATTAGTTGTGACCTTTATCTGCACCGAAAGCGTTCCCTGTGCAGCGAACTCTGCTGTGACCCAGGCCTGAGAGTCGATGTAAAGGACATATGGCCCAGAGTGATCTCTGCAGTGGTGTCTCCATGCCAGTCTGGGCACAGGGCTGCCCCAGCTGTGGGAATGCAGCAAGCAGGTGAAGCACAGTGCAAAGGTTTCTGCTGGATCCACATGGTCACTCCTTGGTGGTGGTCAGCTCAGGGTGTCTCTAGGAGTTTCTTCCCTCTCTTGCTATGTTTTTGCTTTCTGTGCTCATTATAACCTCCTCTCTGCCATGGACTGGTCTGTTTGAACACAGACCTGGTGTCCATATGTACCCCAGTCTATATGTCACACTGAATTGTTCAGTTCACACTGAATTGTTCAGGACAGACATTTTTAGGCTGGGGCATCTCAGGAGCTGGCTGAGGCAGCAGATCTTACATGGTGAGTAGGTTTTGGTTTTTTCTTTTTTTTTTTTTTTTTTTTTAAATCTCCTTTGTAATCACTGCAGTGCACCAACTGCTCAGCCAGGTGAATGTTAGCTGTTGTCCCGTTGAGACGCTCTAGCAGAATGGGAATGCCACAACAGAGTACCCTTGTGAAGAGCTCACATGATTAATTCTCTGCTCCATCCTTGATAGCTTCATGGAGGGTAAAATACCATGGATGCTTATGGAAACTTCCTGTTAGACTTGCTTATAAGAAAGTATCTTGCTTGGTAGATTTGCACCGAAGCTGCCACATGGCTGCCTATGCAGTAATCCAAATCCTGGTTCTTTCTAGTTATTCTGTGTTAGCACAGCAGAATGTCATCTAAGGGTGGCAGAGGCTAAAAGGCCAAAGAAGATTCTGTGAGTGGTGTGGACCAGCCCCTTGTTTCTTTGTTTCTAGCCCTCTCCTCCCCAGGCACTTTTCTCCAGTCATCCAGGCTCAGCCTGCAGCAGAGAACTTCAGTTTGCTGAGGCTTGAGCTGTGGGGCTGGGAAGAGATCACTGTGTGTGCTCCACTGGCATGCACCCTTCAGATGAGTGTTGAGAGCAAGGAGATGTGGTGAAGCCTGGGGAGGTATCCCTAAGGCATGGCAGACTGGTAGGCTGTCAGTTGCCTTCCTCAAACAGCATGACTGTTCTGGTTGGTCTTTGTACCCAGCAAACACACCTGAGAAAAGCTCTCTGTGGCTTTGTCTGGGTTCACATCCCCATCCTGCTTCCAACATCAGGGCATATGAGAAGAGCTATGAGTTTAGGGCTTGAAACACTTTCCGAGGATGAAAAGGAAACCAATGCCTGAGTTTAGGTCTCCAGAGGAGGCGTTTATTAGTCGTGTCTCCCATTTCATGGATAGGTTCACCTGAGGTTTGTTGCCTGACTTCAAGGTAGATGGTCCTTACCTAAATTTAGATTTATGAAAGGATGGGATATGCCTGGAATTTATGAGATGGCCAAATACCTCAATATTCATAAATGTCCACAATGAGAATAGGCGGGCCTTTGATGTGTATAGGGACCAAACTATTGCTTGGTAGCTGATTAATTGATTTGTCTGGGCTACAAACCTGATTTTGAGCGAGGATTTCAAGGAGATCACACAATTTGAGTTGCCGATAGCACAAAGATCCTATCCTTTCACAGCTATTTTATTCAGCAATCTGTCTCATCTTACCCCTTTCTAACGGGGTCACATTGTTTCCATGATGCATGCTGGTTTTTATTTAACTGATGTCCTTACTTCTTGGCATGACACAATCTGCCAAGCTCTATATGGGCATAAGATGAGAATAAAATTTTCTTTAGTTGAATGGGGAATTTCCCTTCTTAAGGAGAGGTGCCAGACAGGCAGCTAGGCTCTCCAGTTTGCTGAGAGTGTGTCTGGATGTAAGCTGGGAAAAATATAAAATAATCCTTCCATATCCTGTCACCTAGTTATTACACACAAAGCTGAGTGGTTGTTCCAGACAGTTGTCTGCAGTCAGAGTATTCTTGTATGTGATTTTTTTTAAAATATTTTTTTTCTTTATTCCTATGAGTTGGTTATTCCAAGGGAATAAAGTTCTAAGACCAAAGGCTAATTAAAAGGGAAGAACAGAGATGTCTGGTGTAAAGCATATAAACTGAAATAATTTAAGGGCTTGAAAAATCAGCAGCTTCCATGTATAGATTTTTGTTCTCAGAGAACCCTTTTTGTTCTGGCTTGGACAGAACCAATCACTTTTGGGAAACCCCTCAGTGGTATTTTGCAGAGGGCTGCAGTGCAATGCAGCTTTTCCCATCTTGCCCCTGAACTGATACGTGGGGATGCTAATTTAGTGTTTGGTGCTTGGACACTGTCACAGTAGCTCTCTGTGGTGGGGTGAGCTGGACCTGAAGGAACACTGTCACGCTTTGCTCTGTGCATCCCCCTTATGTTGTGACATTGCAGGTAAATGCGTGGTGCTCTTTGTCCTGCTTCCATGAGTGGGATTTAGGAGCATCCATCCCTTGTTAGACCTACAGTCTCCCCCAGTATCCTATCCTCCTGCATTAGTAACCCAGTAAGTTTCTTTTACCTAAATGTTCATTTTACACCACCAAATGTGTGTAGGGTATTTACATCCGGAACATCCTGTGGCAAAGTATTTCACAGGCTAACTACACACTGCCAAATGGTCACCTGTTATTTGTTTAGGACCTACCTCATACTAATTTAATTTTGTGCCTTCTGTGTCCTATATTGGAGAAGAGAGTGAATATTCAAATTCTGTCTTTGTGCACTTCATTTCTAGGCCATCTCTCCATGTGTGGGATGATCTGACAACCCATTGTCAGATTTTCCCAGCTAGGAACCACTTGGAATCACAAAATATTTACCAGGAAAGGATCTGGTGCAGTGAGAGACATTGCAAGTTATGGCATGTTCCTAACTCTTACTTTGAAGGTGCCTGACCAGATGGATCAAAGACCTGGTCTGAAAGGATTATCCTACTGGTTTGCTCTCTGATAAAACACAAGAAGTTTGGTGTAAATCCGTAGAGATGAAACAGCTCTCATCTGCTTGCACTCAGAGGGGTTAATGTGAGATTTTGAGGGAAGGAGAAGTCTGAAATGTCTCATGTGCTCCAAATGCATTTTCCAGCCTGACTGTAAGGCATTGTTCCTTGTGTTTGCAAATGTGGCTAATGGTTCTTTATGGCTGAGCAGAGGTGAGTGTCGAGTGAGGTCTCCCAACACAAGCAGCTTCTCCTCAGCTGAGGGAGTAACTCGGGGCGAAGGCAGTTGCCCTCTGAGTCTTTTGAGTAGGGAATGGAAAAACTGTTCCCAGATGTGTTGTTTATGCCAGCTGCTGTCAGCCGTGCTTCCCTGGTTGAGGAGACTCATGGAATGCTGAGGATTTGCTGTAAACTGCCTGAGAAGCTGGCCTGTGCAAAGAAACCTTTACCCATCACAGCAGAGTAGCAGCTGAGCGAGGCCGGTGGGGGTGGGGTGTGAGTCGGGAGGGGTGTATTTAAATCCCCGTGGCCAAGGCAGGAATGGTTGGCTCTGGAGCTGCAGCCAGCTCCCATCCTCCCTCCCTGGGTAAATGCGTTACAGACAAGATCAGCTATTAGAGGTGCCTTTCCAGTTCTAGGTGTCCCTTGTAGTATCTTCCTCTTATATCTGAGAGGGTTTTCAGCCTCTGAGAAATAGTGTTGCTTTTGGAGCTGAGGTTTAGCAGCAAACGAGTTGTAAATGACACATGGAGCTAAGTCACTGTATCTTAGTGCAGCGTGGATGGGGCCCTGTAAAGAAGGGCTGAATAACACTGCCCCTGCCGGGTGTGAGCTGGGTGGGTGCCAGGGCTCCAAGCTGAAAGCTGTCAGGGGAGTGACTTCCTTTGCAAAGGGATCCCTTTGCGTCACAGCTGTGTTGCTGCTTCTTTCTGGTACATGCTTTCCAACACTTCACCTTTTTCTTTGTTAGTTCTCATCTGAGCTGTGTTGTCTCCCCTCATAGGATGAGAAAGTTAACAGGTGAATGCCAGCCTCCATAAGAATCCTTGAAACTTGGGCAGGAATTAGCCATGGCTCTCCTTATTGCAACAGCAAAGCTATGAGCAGAGTAACAGAGCTGTTGACAAACTCAGTGTGGTTCCGTCACATTCAGGTGATTGTCACCTGAGGCCAGGCTGTGCTGGGTATCTGTAGGGAGCAGGAGCTGAATGTGGGAGGAGTGTGGGAGATTTGTGGGACACTGGGAAGTGGCAGACCTGTGAGCTTTACATGCAGATAGAAGTGGAGTTGGAGGAGTGGATGGTTTCTTTCACTTGTAGTAAGAGCTATAACCCTTAACTAGTCTTTTAAGCTAACAACATAAGGATAGTTTAAGAATTTTCTAAAAATTCTTGCTACCAGAAAGTGATACATATGACAGCATGTAACTGCACCATTCCCTTGGCTCCCATTCTGCAGAAGTGGTCTTACTTTGGAACACAGTGGTCTGGGAAGTCAAGAAGGAAATGGAAGGAATAAAGACTAATTCTGTGGTAACACCTTGGTTACCAGACCCCCGTCATCTGCTGAGTGAGGGCTGTAGTGAATTTGTTTCGTCTGGTTTTTTAACAAGTGAAATCTGTAATATTGAAACCATGGCTCCAAACATGACTGCAGCTATGTTTAATCAGAGAGATTCTTGTTCTCATAGTGGCATTGAGGATAAATAAACTTAATGGGGTTCTCTCAGATTTGGAATATTTTGGGTGGTAAGGAACAGAGTCTGGGTGTATTTTGCCTAGGTGACCTTTTAAAGACTAATTTTTTAATTGATAGCATTTCTTTTGAGTCTTTTATTGTCACAGAAATGTGATGCCTGGTAAGAGGAGTGCATGTCTCTGTATGGGTGTCTATACCATTGGTAGAACTGAGTCTGATCTAGTCTGTTTGCAAGTACTTGTTTCTATTTTGGGTGGAATTTAAAAGCGTGATCTTGGTTTCACTCTTGTACCAATATTTGCCCAGAGTTTCTGAGAACAGACCCAGGGTGGATAGGAGTCTCAATTGTAGGCACCAGCTGTATCCACTTCCCTGGGACTGGGGAACATGAGGTATCTAGTTTCTGATGCCTGTGGACTCCAAGTGTTCAAGCACCATAGGCTCACTGGTGATATATACATATTTTTATGGATTAATGGTGAAGCATTGGAACTTGCTGGGTTTCTTGTTTTTTTTGTGTTTGGTTGATTTTTATTTTGCAAACCCTCTGGTTTTTATCTTTAGTCTCCTCCTGAAAAAGCATCTCAGCTTAGCCCTGGGAAGAGCAGCCCTGGGAAGATCTTGAAAAAGAGGTTGGCACAGTCTGACTGCTGCAAAGAGAATTGATGTGGGGCAGGTGGGAGAGTGCAGAGTTAGCTGTGTTGGCCCGAACCATGTTTTGACCAGTCAAAACAACAACCCTTTTCTAGGGCTGAAGCCAGCCCCACTTCACTCGTCTGCACAGAGTCCTCTGGTTTACTCCACTTGAGGATCCCCAGGACTAGGGCAGTGTATCTCTGCTTTAGTTCTAGTCAGATTTGTCCACAGGTGTAAATTGTTTCCAGAAGCTATAGACGGCGTGGTCAAAACACACGTATGTATTTGTGAAAGTGCAGGTGGATGAGGGAGAGGATTTAAAATGGTAAAAAGACCAAGCATGTGCCTCCTCACACCCATGCACCACTCATATCCTCACTGTTCTGTGCAAGCCGTGTGCCTTCCTTTCAAGATCTAGGTAACCCAGTTTAAGCCTGTGCCTCTGGAAATGCATCTCAGTCATTGCTCCTCAGACTAGAAGCTTGGTTTCCATGTTCTTTGGTTAATGACTGCCACCACTTGCATCCTGAGAGTTGCCAGTCACCATGTTTGGCAGTGTATGAGAATGATAAGCACTGAACAGAAATAATAACTGCACTATTAAAACATTGCAGGTTTGGCTGCATGGAGTGACTCTCTGCTTTCCTCACATCTGTGAAACCACTGACAATTAATACACTCTAGGCCCATACAGAAGATGGCATTCCTGCAACAGGAATGTTGCTGTACTTGGTAGGGCTTAGAAAACAAGGGCCTCAGGAAGCGCTGTATCCCACTGGCCCATCCCTGCTTTCATTGACCCAGGCAGCTGCTCTTGTCAAGCAGGACCATGTTCAAGGGTTATGGGCCCTGGGTTTGAACTGTAGCCGTTTGTGAGGAGATGGGGAATAGAGTTTGAAGGCAGACCTACTGTGAAAATTAAAATGGAGCATAGTGACATGGAAAAAATACTCTAGAAAAGCTTTTCCAAACCAGGATGGTTCTTGCTTAGAGTTTAGCTGTTGAAGGACCCCAGCTGTAAGCCCCAGATATGGTCTGGGCAGTCACATCTCACATATGGATATCTGAAGATTGAAGTGAACTTCAACTCGGCAACTGTAATACTGAATATCTCTCAAAATTAAAGGAGATCTTGGAAAAGGAGTTACGTGTTAATTTGAAGGTCTGTTTGACTCATTCCTTCCTTCTTCCTAATGTTCCATGGCTCGAAACTGCCTTTCAGTGTCTCATCATCTACCTTGTTTTCCAACTCCCTCTAATTCAGTGTTTCTTAAAATTGGCTGAATGGCACCTCCCTCATTCAAGATCAGGCAGTGTCCCGTGGCAACTGCACCAGTTGTTGACCTGGAAAAATAACACTAGGGAAGTTTATTGAAATGTTTTTGCTAAAGCCAAGCAATGGAAATGGAGAAGAGCCAGCAGCAGAGCCCTGTGCTGTAGGTTGCCCATGTCTATAGCAGCTGCTCTGTAGGCAGTGTGGCAGGGGGGAGGTGAGTGAGTACTGGTTTCATTTCTCCAGTCTGAAGTCTCTGAAGAAATGGAAATCAGTTCCCCATCACAGAGATACCAGTAGTCATTGTTGAGCTCATCCATTGCTTTCTGGTTTTGTGCCAGGAACCAGGGTGTGAGACCAACTCAGCAGTCTCTTTCCAGTGCTCTTGGAATGGTTTTCACTTAGTTGCAGAGATTCCCTGGAGTGGTCAGCCTGAAGAGAACAAGGCTGTGTCACAAACAGCCTTACATGTGCAGCACAGGCAGTATTGGCCTCTGCCAGGGAAACCACCTCCCTGGAGGTAAAATCCCTCCTTCCCTCCATCCCTCCCTTGCTCCCAGAGGGAGATTGGGAATGATGCCCTCCAGCCTGTGTGCATTCTTCATTCAAGCTGGGAACAAGGGGTTGCCTGTGGTCAGTTGTATCTTTGTTTTATCTCTTCCCCATGAATGTACCTCCACCGCACCAAACCATGCTGTTGGTGTTCTGGGTTTTTAGGACAATGCAGCCTTTAAGTGAAGCCTGTTGGGAGAGTTTTATTCTGCCCTAGAAGTGAGATTTCTTATCCTTTGTAAGCTCACGGATGATTCTTTATGTCATTGCTTTTGATTGTATGATAGCAGGATAATTTCTCTTCTGGAAGCCAAACCAAGAGGAAGTGCACTTTAACACAGTGGGATTTTTTATTGTCTAATGTATTTCAATGCTTTAGACTTTGAGGGTGATGTGACCCTTTAGGACCTGGCAATTTCAGCTGCAGTTTATTACTGAGTTGACAAGCAGCAGTGTGATGAGAGACATTTTTCGGTCTCTAGTTTTTTTCTTGTATCTCCTAGTTTGTCTTTCATGTTAAAACTCCCTCAAAAGTATAAGCTTTAATCTTAAATTTTCCTTAAATACCATGTGGTTATTTTACACCAACCCACATTTTCGTACTAGAGATGGATGAAAAATGAAATGGATGGGGAAGTTAGTTATGTTTCTGTCTGAAAGATTCCTTATCCTGACTGAAGGCATGTCAGGTGCCAGAGCTGAAGGACCCAGGTGTAACACTGAAATCCTCATCAACAGGAGGCTGCTTTCTGAAGCATTTACTGAAGAAAGACTGAAGGGTGGATGGCCATCTGTCCTTTGATTTTTGGCTTTGTTTGTGCCACAGCTTGTAAACGTTCACACATCTATGTGCACTGAAGATTTTATTCTATTCTCTTCAATTTTGCGTGTTAAGGCAGAGAGTGTGTTGGGCACAGTCCTGGCAACTTTTCTAGTTGTTCCAGCTTGAGCAAGAGCTTTGGACTATTGTGATACCATGAGATTTTTTTCAGTCCAAACAGTTCTGCAATTGATGTGCCATGAATGAAGCCATGATCTGGTGGGACTTTTGACAGGGAGTTTTCCAATTTTCTGCTACAACAGTGCCACAGTTCTGAATTTCTGAGGAAAATGGGGCTCTACTGCCTTGGACAAAAGTAAATCTGTGGCTAATATATGAGAGGGACTGTACAAGGGAGGCTGGAGGCCTGAAGACAGTACTGCTGTGTTCAGTGAAATGTTTTTGAATATTTAGGAAAATGTTACTGTTAAAGCCTGGGAAGAGTCAAGGGAGAGAATATTTATCTCCAACTAGTCAGAGCATTTTTCTTTGATTCCACAGATCTTTAGTTTTTGCAAAGTCTTGTTATCCAGACAGACAGAGAATCCTTTTTTTTTTTTTTTTTGATCTTCCATTAATCTTTGCCTGTGTGGGGTATTGTTGCAAGGAGTTTCAGGTAAAACATTTCAGCTCTGCAATACTAATGGTTAGCCTGCTATGAGTGATGGTTCTTTCTTGGGGGACATGAAAGCTAGAGTCTCTTGTTTGAAAGATTTTTCTTTCAGGAGCTCCGAAGAAAGCCTCTAGCAAAGTGTTTAACACAACTCACAAGTGAGTTGGTCTTTGGTTGCCTAAGGGACTGGGGAGGGCTCAGTAGAGGAGAGTTACCCATATGAGGCCAAGGGCTGGCAAAATTGCACTTGCACAAGGAAGAGTGAGTGTTTTGGAAACTAAGGACCAGTAGACACAAAGACTTTCAAATGTCAGTCATTGACTCAAATCCCTCTCCTATCTTGAGCACTTCAAGCCAGTGACATTGTGCAGTAGCTGTTGACCTGCATGTGCTAGATGTCACTGTTATTTCTGTGGAAGCAGTGCCATGCCATATATTGCCATTCACATTGTACAGAAACTGAAGCTGCTAGGTTTCCCACGCAGAGCTGCTAAACCTCACTGAAAACCCTGCCGTGTCCAAATGAAAGGTTTTTATGTGGGAATGAGCCACAGACTAAGGTCAGTACCTCTCAAGTTAGAATGGGAGCCTTAGCTTTTGTAATGGAGACAGGACCTCTGTCTGTCTGTACAGCAGCTACACAATGGCACCTCAGTGTCAGCTGTCCCCTCTGTGAACTACCATGGTACAAACAAGGTATTATACCTGCTCTGGGGACAACTAGAAGTCTGTGTGTTTGGCAGTGTTCCTCAGTGCCAGCTGCCTTTATTAAATGATGCATGTGTGTGAACACATACAAGAAAATTGTAGTTGTAGAAGGAAAAACAACGTCCTGCGTTTACTTCAGGAATATCTGCAGTGGGGATAAATCTGAAATCTGACTTGCCCAATTCATCTCTTGGCAGTTGAGAGTGTAAAGACTAGCAAGGAAAGAAAATATATTTTGATTTCTCAAAGGGCAGTGTAAATTCAGAAGGGCAAAAGGTAGCTTTAAAGAAGGAAGAGAAAAAAGGTGTCAGCATGCTTTTGGGGGGAACAAAAAGCCCCAAACACAATCCTGGAGGATGGTTACAAAATAGGTGTGTCAGTTTAATAGCTGTCAAATTCAGTGTCAATCTGAATTTCTCAACTATTGTTTCTCTGCATCAGCAGTGTGTCTTTCATAGACACCTAGTTCAGTGTAGCTGCTGTTTTGTGTCTCTGGGTGGCTGAAACACTACAAAGACATCTCCCCCAGGCAGTGGAGGTAAAATGGGTCCAAGTCAGTGTAATGGCTGCATGCTTGCCTCCTCTTCCATAAAAGTCAAGCACAGCACATCAATCGTGTAAAATAGCATGTGACCCTTTGAAATGTATCACCACTGGGTTCTGTTGTGAGCGAGTATTTTGAGGCAGCAAAGAATGATGGCCATGTTTGTTATTTTGAAAAAAGGTGTAAGGAATAACAAAGTTCATCTTGCCATGATCATGTTATTCCAGAACTGTTTCTTATAAAGCTTTAAGTATTGCATTCTCCTTTGACTCATTTGCTTTTGGCTGCTGCCAGAGACACATACTAAGCTGTGTAGCTCAGAGGTTTGATCTAATAATTTCCAGGTAGGCTCTATGCAGCTGAACAAAAGTCACTTTAGCAACCAGGTAGGTAGGATTTCCTCTGTGTAGGAAACTCAGAAGCAGTGTGATCTATCTGACCTATAAAAGCTTGGTTTCAGATCTCTCAATCCTCTAAAGAGGCCGCTACCAGGTTTGTTCAGTGTTAGACATGTTTTGAGTGAGTAAGTGGCTTGAAGTCCCTTGGCTGACACAGAGCAAATGTTCCTGAAAAGTCTTGATATTGACAAAATATGTGAATTGTTGTTACTCTTGGAGCATTCAAAGGTGTTCAGTGGTACAGTAAATTATCTCCTGGAGGGGACAGCATAACAGTATTGTCTGTGTTTCTGTGAGATCATGTTTCTTTTATTTCTATTAAATACTTCAGGGTTGTCCTGTAGGAAGGCAAGGTGAGTCTGTTCTGTGGTGTATTGTGTGTGAACTTCAAAGGGGAAGTGTGGGTACATACACAGGATGGCTAAAGCTAACGTGCCACTTCCATTTGTGGGTGCCTTGCAAGATGAGAGTGCTCTTGACAGGATGTGTCTTTATCTCAGCAGTGGAGATTTTGAAGATTCGGTTGTCCACGTGATGTGGATGTGGTAGGCCATGATGGTTATGAGCTGCATGTCTGGGAAGTGAAAGGCAGGATATGTTCATTGTATTTGGGAAAGAGTTGGCAGTGCAGTGTGGTGGAAACAGCAGTAGGCTGTGTGTTCTGTGTTGCTGAAAGGAGGATGCACTGGGAGATTGGGGTTGGCAGATGAGGATGTGCATACAGGAAGGTGCTATGGCTGGGTGTGTGCCGTTAGGTGGGGTGGATGCCTGCAGGATATGAGAGGGGGAGGGTGGGGGAAGTGGCTTGGGCAGCAGCAGGGCAATGTTCAGTGTTCGCAATGAAGCCTTTTCTTTCTTCTTGTCTCCTAGATCTCCTATCCCCCAAGTGATGAGGACAGCGATGACTCTGAGGGAGAGAATCAAGAACTTGCTCAGATCGACAGAGGTAAAGGGATGAAGATAGAAGGATCCCGGGATGCTACGGCTGAAGTCAGTTTTTCTTTTCACTTGTACTCTTGCGAGTGCCTCCTTTTCAGTCCCCAATGGGTCACAATCAGATGCATTAAATCAGTTCCCTTTGAAGCATTTGGGACCCCATAGGGAGAGGCTGGTGTTATCAGATGCTGGAGTTGCCTTTTTACCACCATTAATAGACGTTGTTAACCATGTGTTAAAGTCCCAGTGCTGCAGAGATGGTCCACAATTGTGCCAGCAGCAGAGCGGGGACTAAAAATTTATCTTCTATTCCATGCTTTTGCTCTTGTGTCATCTTTGTTCTGGGTTTCTTCATCCTTGCTATTTTGAGTTTAACCTGCAGTTTCTTCATTCCCCTGGACTCACTACTTGATTTATCTCTCTCCCTTCCTCCTAGACTGATATTGTGCAGCCCTGTTCTTGCATCTAGTGAGAGACTTTGATAGAGAAGATACAGGTGCTCTGCTGTTGTTTTAGGACTTGATATGAAGTAGCTTAGAGCTGCAGGTGAAATCTGTAGTAAATGCATCTCTGAAGTTATGCTAGGTTTGTCATTAGTGCCCTGTGCCCAAGTTCAAGTTGATTCTTATACAGAGCAGAAGAAGGTCAATTCCTGACCCACAGGACATGTCCTGTTAGAATTCAAATCCTGCTCCATATGCTTAGTATAGAAAGAGCTCAGCAGAAGAGATAAAGCATGCCTAGCTTGTGGCTGAAGACAGGCTCTCTTATGTGACAAGTGTTGTAATAGAGGACTTTTATTTCCAGAAACCAGATCTCGTTTATTTGAGCCATAAAGATGAACAGTGTAACTTACTTGGCTCTTGTGCCCTGAGAACTGGTCACTAGAAGTTAATTTTTTTGGCCAGAGGCAAGTGCCTAGCAACACATTTGTAAGCCCATGTCTTCTGCACCTTGATGAGGTGGGGTGGGTGGCAGATCTATGTTCTTTCTCTGGAAACAGATTTCCAGGTGATGGTTTGAAAGGGGACGACCTCTAGCAGTCTGAACAAAGGTTTGGAAACTTCTAAAGGGAAGCATTCAGCTGGGGGGTGTTTTATCTGGGGAAGAAAAGGTGGGGAAACAGCTCCAAAGTTTACTTGGGAGGAGATGAAAACAACAGGGCAGGAGAAAACAGGCCCATTCTAATGAAATGGGCAGATCTGCTCTGCCACTTCTCAGTCTCCTCCTCCCACTAGAGAGAAGACGGAATTGTACCCTGACTCCTCTGGCCACCAACCAGCTGCAGAACCAGGAGAACCAATGCTGCAAGGTTCGGGCCCTCCTGCACGCCAGCCTTGACCGCCACAGCTCGGAGGAGGAGCTGGAGCGCATCAACCGAGAGTTTGCGGCGGAGAAGCGCAAGTGGTCGCAGGTCAGCCGGCTCACCTGCTGCAGCGACGGCAGCAACGCGTCCTCCAGCGACGAGGAGGTGAAGAACTTGTGCGCCATGTCCTTCCGGCCCGCGGCAGAGCAGGGCGACGGCCTCCAGGCCAGCCCCAGCCCCGTGCTCTTCAGTGCCTCCCCTCCCAAGAGACTCCAGCCCCTGGGGCGCAGCCCGGCCTCCGGACCTTTGATCTTCACAAGCGTTGGGGCAGGCCTTGAGCAAGTCATGCCTTGTAAGAGACATCGACAGGGATATGGGGATAAGGTCAGCAGGCCCAGCCTCGACCTGGAAAAAATGCAGCAGGTAAGGCAGAACTTCACATGAGGAAAGCAGCATTGCTTGAAAAAAAGGTGTGGTAGGTAAAGAGAAGAGGGTTACTGAGGCAAGGATCAGTAAATTCATAGGATTGCTTCTTGTGGTCATGTCTTCAGTGGCATACCTTCAGGGTACTTCTGCTGTCAGTCTAGGATAAATTGGGGTAAGTGTGGATACCGCTCCCGAGAGGTAAAGGCACTGCTTCTTGGGTGGCTCCTGCTACAGCTGGGCTGTTCTCTTGCTACCTCATGAGGAAGGCAGCACTTGTACCGTGCAGTTCACTGCATGGCACAGCAACAAATTCATTGGCGAATTCATTCGTCACGTTACCTCTGCTTCCATGATCTGACCTGTATCACTTACTCAAAAAAAAAGTTAATTGCTTAGGATGTTTAAAAAGAGCCTTTGGTGAAAGTTGTTGTCGACTTGATGATGATAGGAATTTCCACGCTTGTTGACTTCCTTGGGCCCAGATCTCTTAATGTCTCCTAGGAATTTTACAGCGATGTAAAAGAGTGCTTTTTACCTTCTTAACACTTTACAAACTGCTTACAGTTTAGATGCAGTTAGTCTTGATTTTGCAGGACTTTAGTTTGGCCTGGGACTGAGGTGTGGAAATGCTAGAAGTTTGCCTTGTCTCTGCAGAGCCTGGGAAATGGGGCAGGCTGCCCTGTGCATTCCCATCTGGTGCCTCTCTTTCAAAAGGCCTTGCTGTAGAGTTAGTTTTCCACATCTCTTCATTATTTGTTTTTCTATTTGCAGTGGTGTAGTGTCAGTTTAAAAGGGTATCTGCAGACATCTGCTGGCTCTGGTACATTGCAGTAAGTTAAAACCAATTATTTTCAGTTCTGAATTTCCTCTCATTAGGAAAGAATTTCCCTGTCTCTGGTTGGTTGTACTAGTTTTGACCTTTTTTGCAACACTTCCTTCAAGCCTACAAGATGGACCCACTAAAAGAAAGGACTATGTATTTATTTTCTAAGATCTCTAAAAGTGAGATTTCTGTTTCCCTATTACATTGTTGGTTTTTCTCAGTCCTGCTGGCAGCATACATCCCATGAATACATAATGCAGAGACTTGTGTTTTCAGTACAGTTTTCCTCACCCCCTTTTCAACCTTCTAGCCAAGTTTCTGCTCAGAGAACATTCAAAAGGCCCAGTCTTGCATTTCACATCACCCAAATCTACTGATACTGACAGACTTTAATTAGTCTCACATCCTTACAAGAGAAGAAAGCTGCTAAGCCTGTGCCCAGCCTTCTATTTTTTCAGAGTGCACATGAGTAAATGGGGAAATGTTTCTTTTGGCCCAGGTGATTCCTCTGATTTGGATCCTAGGCATAGCATCTGCCTGCTCTCCCTTAAGCTCCTTTCAGCACTATGTTTAGGAGTGTATTGATGAAGGTTAGGGGCTAATTTAAACAAGTTTTCCAAACTGTTGGGTTTTTTCTGGGGAAATCTTGTGAGAATAATTGGCTTCCTTGTCCATTTGCTCTCTACATTTCTGGATTAACACTGGCAAAGAGTTTTGCGAAAGAAGTTGAAATCTGGAGTGGAGGTGTCAGTGTGTTTTTTAAATAATGCTTTTACTGTGGATGTCATTAACATTCCATTGTTGTGGAATCCATGTTAAAAAGAAAGGATAGTCAGCTGGTGGATTTAATTTGAAAGAAAGTGTACTGAGGACACGACATGACACATGCATGCAATTGTGAGATGCAGCCTGAATATTGTATTTGGTCATTTGTATTATTTTTATAATTTTAGTGGTTAACTTTCAGCCAGTAACATCTTGAAGCTTTATGATGAGCCTTTGCTTTCTACCTGCACTTGTTTCTCCTATGAAAATCATTCAGGGCCTCTATTCCCCACTTATAAAATGGGACCAGGATGTTTGTTTTTTGATCTGTTTCCATTTTCTAACAGAAATGTCTCTTATTAACTGCCTGGGTAGTGTGTGGCATCATGTGTTTCTTAGTCAGGTAAACAATGCATATGAGGAATGTAAATATTAAGCAGGCTCCTCTAAGGCTTCATCTGGACTCTGAACTTCAAGCTGTTCTTGCTTTGTGATTCTTACCCTTGCTATCGTGTGCTTCCCCATGAGAACGCAGCTGAAAAGTTTATCAGCTAGACATGTTCTTTGAGCAGCAGATGTGGCTTTCACTCTTATCCCTGAGCCTTAATTCCCATTCCTGCAGCTCTGTGCAGCTGACAGATGACAAAGAATATCAGGCAAGATGAATTTGGGCCTGAAGCAAATGTGTTATGAGATAAGAAGACACTTTGAGGGTGTGATGTGGTATGGGTAACTCAAGGGTGGATGAAGAGATGCCAAGTGCTTTGCATCAAATTCTGTTTATGTTTGATGGTCATGGAATATTGGTCCAGAGAGTTGTGGTGTAGAGTGGCTCTGTGTTGGGATGTTTAAGAACATTTTGCTTCCTCCCTTGTGTCAGTGGCAGGTGGTGTCCAAATGTCTCCCTCTATTCTGGTGATTTGGTGCCCTTTGGTAAAAAGAGGAGCAAATTTGGGACACAGGTAGGTTGAGGGCAGTCAGAGTGCTTTTAATGAGTTAGGGGAATAGCTAACAGGGATATATTCACAGGGATTGGCCTGTGAATAAATTGAAATCTCCATTATTTGTGTCTTTCAGTTCAGCCTCCTGCAGCAGGGAAGGCTGTACCAGGAGCAGGTTTAAAAAGCCCTGTTTTGGTTATATGCCAGGCTATGCCCTTCTAGCTTCACAGGGTCCAGTAATTCAGCCTTTTTGTGTTCCAGACATGAGTTTGGACTGTTGGTGGGTGTATTTCCCACCTTGGCTGGTCAGCTGGCCACCCAGTGTCTCCCTGTTGAGGCCGAGTGAGGATATTTCAATGCACGCTTTTCTTCACTCCTCCAAAGGACTAGAAAAATGAGCTCAGAAGGCTTCTATTCTTTCCCTTAATTGGGGAGAAATGCCCTGGCTTGTGCAGACACTGGCATTGGTGCAGTGAGTGCCCTCTCCCAGCACCCCTTGATCATGGTCCCTGCACAAACACATGGTTGCATGCAGGCTCTGCTGCCAGCCAGTTGCTGTTTAATGAAGCCTGCTGCCACCCTGCATGGCTGCTGCCACTTCAGCGTAGCTGGCTTTTTTTGGCAATGCTGAGAGCACAAGGTCAAGGAGAGCAGGGACATCCTTTGGTTCCAGGTGAAGGCACCAGGTTCACCTGAGGCATAAGGAAGTCCAGAGTGTCACAAAGACTTCTTGGAGTGGCTGAGCTTGTTCCCAGGGGACTAATTGGTCTTGGCATGTTGTGTAAACAGAGAGGAAATAAAGGATCCTCCTGTGCTATTCAGTGGGACTGCCAGGAGCATCTTTGAAATTCACTTACAGAAGCTTGTGAAGTCAGAGTATAGCATTTGCAGGGAGAGAGATCTCTCGGAGGGAGAGCAGCTTTGGGATGGTACAACAAGCAGTCCAAATTCTTTGTTTGGGTAGGTGGCTGATATGGAAAGCATAATTTGGAAGTACGAGGCAGAGAGTCTGGGTATATTTCCAGGTATGCTGCAAAGTGATTAGATAGGTTTCCTGACTTGCTCAGAGCTTGCTGCCATGGTTTGCCTGCTTGTATGAATAGACAGAATCAGAAATTCATAGAATACCTTGAGTTGGAAAGGACCCACAAGTCCAACTCCGGGCCGTGCACAGAATGGCTCCAAGAATCACACCATGTGCCTGAGAGCATTGTCCAAATGCATTTTGAACTTTGGCAGGGTTGCTGCCATGACCACTAACCTGGGAAGCCTCTTACAGTGCCCAACTACTCTGTGGGTGAAGAACCTTTTCTTATATCCACCCCAAACCTCCCCTGACACAACTTCAGGCCATTTTCTTGGGTCCTGTCACTGGTTACCATAGAGAAGAGAGCAGTGCCTGCCCCTCTGCTTTGCCTCTTAAAGTTCTAGGCCGCAATGAGGTCTCCTTTCAGTCTCCTCCTCTTCGGGCTGAGCAAGCCAAGTGATCTCAGCTGCTCTTTATTTGGCTTCCTCTACAGTGTCAATACCATTTTCTTTTGGAGGCTTAGTGGATTCTTTGAAATGCACTGAGATGCTAGGATGAAAAAGACTATCAGAGAAGAGAAAAATGCATCCTGTGCTAACATTTGGATTGTTCATTGCAGGCTCTGCACCCCCTTAGGTGGGTGGCTAGTTTCAGTGCAAGACAGATGAGTGAACCTTCATCTTGACACTGGAATGGCCTGGATATAGTGCCTGATGAGAGTCCTGATTTGGGCTTAGCTGTGTAATACCATGACCGTCTTCCTTCTGCTGTATGTTTCAATACTGGCATTTTGGTTGGACTGAGCATTGGGGGGGTGATCAGCACTGAAAACTTCCTTTGAGTCAGTACTGGTTGCACAGAGGCTGCAGAGCAGCACTTGTCACATGTCACCAAGGACCCAGTGTGTGACCCTGGTGCACTGGGGTCTGGGCTTTGGGCTGCTAATGGCTCTAGGGTGAGATTTCCATATCCTTAGCACAGCTGGGTTTTGCCCTTGCCTGTCCCTCCATGACTTGACAAATAGCATCCAGATAGCTTCCACGTGTGAGCTCGTGAGTCCTTTTCACCTCTTGGCCTCCCATTTGAGTCCAGGCCTTTTCAGTTCCTGAGAATTGTTACCATCTGTTTGCCCATCTGAGCTTCTCTCTGTTGTGAGAGGTGCTGGAAAATCTGCTGCTGGTGCTGGTGGTAATCTCAGCACAGTCTCTGCCCTGGGCCTTGCTCTCCAGAGTGACTGGGTGGAGTTCAGGAGCCTGTGCTGAGTGTAATGGCTTACACCAATTCTTAAGGGGCCCAGTACCAGAACTTGGCTCTCAAGTGTGGGAAGTTGGACCATAGAAGTTCTTTTGTCCATAGGCTTGTCGAAGGAACACAGTAAAGTGTTGCAGAAACTGATTGCATCAGGACAGAATGAGAAATTCTGCTTCTGGTAACCTCCTGCAATTTTGCTTTAATTTTTCACCCCCAGAAATATGCTGCAGCAGCTGTTCTTCCAGCACAGAAGTGCCTGTCTATCTCAACCCTGACAATGTTTGGCACTGAAGTGGCCAGCAAACAAATGCTATATGTGGCTGCTGCAAGGCAGTCCTAGCATGAGGAGATTTGGGGCTGAACATGATCAATGACATTGTCTCGTCTGCTCACCTGCAAGGATGTAGTTCCATGGTGGGAGGCTCTGGGACTCCAGACATGTGCCGTATGAGTGGGAGATGAGGCATGGTACAGGTGTCTTTTGTTCTTTGCATCTTTGTAGGAGCTAAGGAGATGTTCTGTGGTGTGATCTCTGTTTTAAAGACTGTCTCAGTGCCAGCCAGCTGATGTCCAGTTTGTTGACATCAGACGCTGATAGTCTGACAGTGGTGGAGAGAGGCAGGGTGGGGAGAAAACGTGCTGTCTGGGAGGTGGAGAGAGACTCAATAGCAGGGGAAAGCATGAGGAACTCCACCTAGCCCCAAGGAGGTGATGATGACTCTGCCAGGCAGCAGATACCTCTGTCTCTGTGTCTCATAAGTGTTCCCTGGATGGTTATCAAATTCATGCAAAAACATTAGGAAGTGCCTGTGTGCAGCTGCAGCTGGATGAATCAGAACGTGAGAGCAGTAACCCGTGTAGAACTTGGCCTAGCTGCTTCTTAGAAAGCACAATGATTTATTTCCTCCTGAAAGAGGCAAGTAAGTTGACTATATTGTCTTCTCACTGATGGTGAAGTTCATCTTGCTGCCAGCTTGTAAATGCCAAAGGCAAGGCAGGCAGGATAATCTAGTCCTATTCCTAAACTCTCAGCATCAACCAGTATACCAGAGATGAGAGCATTCTCACAGGATGGTTAAGGTTGCAAAGGCCCTCTGGAAATTATACAGCCTGTGTGTTAACAGCTTCTTCATGAGGATCTTTGTTCTCTGTGCATTGCTGAAATGCAGAATTAGTTTTAGTGGAAGTCCACTCCAGTTCTGCCTTGCCCCATGGGATCTGTTGATACTGTGTTCACCTTTCAGGTGTGCTGCTAGCAGACTTTCATTCTGAGCACACACCTCTCTTTGCACCTCTTCCACTGTTGTGTGAGCTGTGGCACAGAGTGTGTTGACCATTCCTAGAGCCAAGTGCTTCTGTTCTTCTTCCTTGATGTTTTCCTTCCTTGTTTTGTCTCAGTGCGTTTTTTGTTCTGGTATTGTAAAATGTACAAATGGGCAACAGTTCAAGAGAGAGGTGGAGAAATGAGCTTCTGTCTGGAAATACCTATCAGTCTCTTATTCCTGGGATGCGTGGCTGTGGAATTTTGCTGTCTGCTCCTGGAAGCTCACATGCTGGTGAATATATCCATCTGGACTACCAAAGGAGGGTGAACCAGTAGCTAGAATATATGCTGAGACATTGGAAATGTGATTCCTTGAGGTGCTGCTGTGCATTGTGAAAGAGAGCAGGGATTCGGTTGGTGAGGGTGATTTGGAGAACACCAGAAAGCTTGTTTGAGCAAAAGGAAGATGAGGGAAGGAAATTTTATGTGTCTGAAGTTTGAGAGGCAGTAGAGATCTGTGGCACAGGAAGGTTAAGAATGGTGGAGACAGAGTTAGAAAGAGTATTTTTGTAGTATTAAGATTCCCAAAGGGACAATAATAGCACCTGGCACCACCAGCAGAAAATTATGAGCCTGAGGTTAAAGCCAAGGACTTATCATTTAGATTGGCAGGCTTGCTGGCTGCCTTCCCAACCCTGCTGTCTTTCTTTTCTTTCGTCGAAGCTCTAAAGCCTGGTAAGAAGGTATTAGGCTAGAGCTGAGTCTTTGGCTGCAGTCCAAAGAGAGGAGATCATATGGGCATCACTGGCATGTGGCGTTGGGATGCAACTCGGGGAGAAGTCCTGAGTGATGCTGGTGGTGCTGTGTAGGACTTGAACTCTTGGTCTGACTCTGATGGTTAGGTAGGGCTGGGAGGAGCAAATCAGGAAGGAGGTAAAGCACTTCCACCTGAAAGTGTCTGCCAGAAGCTCTGCGTGTGAATGGACAAGGTTGGGGTTTTGCTTTCAAAGCATTTGCTCTCAAAGCACTGCACAGAATGATTCCTACTGAACTAACAGAAGGAAGAGCCCAGTCTCCCATATCTGCTGGCAGTGTTTTATGGTGGGCTGCCAGCTGGCCACAGGAAACATCACTCAGCAAAACTGAGAGATGCTAACTGCAGCAACAACACAAATGGTTAAAATGGGATTAGATGTGGAGTGAGCAGCAGTCAGAGTGGGTGCTGGATTGGATCCCCAAGGGTGGCCATCCTGCAACATATCACTGTTCTTTCCTGTGTGTTGTCATCTGCATGTCCTTTACAAATGAGGTTTTCCGAAGGATATTTTCTTTCTTGTTTTGACACAGTACCGTGCAGGAGGATAATGTTGGCATGTTGTTTTCCAGTGCCTGAGTTCAGCCCAAGTAATCTCAAGAGCCTGACAGATTAAGAAGTTTTGCTGGAACCTGTGTATAACATTTTTCAAAAACACCAGCTTGGAGATGCTGCTTGGAAGTGAAGGTCAGGACTTTGTCTACAGTGCTCTCCTCTTCTGCAGCAGGGCTGGATCGTCCTCATTTCCCCCAGCCTTGATGTGTCTGGACTAGAGAGGCTGCCTGGGTTGTGTCCCAGTGTGGCTGTTGAGTTGGCCAGATACTTCTCCCTGCCCACTCCTCCCTCAGCATGTGGCTCATTGTGATACAAATATCTCATCCTTGCCGGGGGGAGAAGGAGTCTGCAGGCGGCTCCACCATATGCTGTCACTGCCCAAGTTGTATTTGGTTTGTGGATGAATGGATCTCTCTTCAGGCGTTATGAGTTGCATCTTTTGCTTGTGGTAGCAACCTCTGAAAAGGAGAGAACCTTACAGTTTAGTTCTTTGAAGGGCCAGTGAAATGGCTTGAGGAAACTGGAGAGGGTGAATGGCTATTTAGAATCAATCTGGTTATTCCTCATATAGTCCAGAGGGCATCTGATGGTGGTGGCAGATTTCTGCTTGCTTTTCTGTCTGTGTTGTACAGGTTAAGAAACTGAAATAAGCAGTAGAGATAGATCAGAGTTTTTTTTTTCACCTCTTTGTTCCTACTTTACCACCACCGGCGTTGAATTCCCTTAGAATTCAGCAGCCACAAGATAACAGGGGCTGCTATTGCTTAGAATTCAGATAGTTAAAGGCTTGTTCAAAGCACTCTACAGAAGAGATGGTAACAAGGAATGGAAAACAAGAGCTTGGTTTTCCTTAGCTTTTCCCTGGCATTGCTTAGCTCTGTATCTGTGAAGCAGAACATCTTCCTTGCCCAGCATGGCTTGGCCCTGGAGTCTGAGAGGTGACACAGGTGTGCTTTGCACCCTGCAGTCTCCCACGGGGCACTGCCCATGAGTGAGAAGGAAGGAGGGAGGGGTTAGTGTGAGTGCTGTAGCAGCAGGAACAGGGGAGTCATGTGATGGTGCTGATTAACTATTAATGCTGGGTGTTTGTGCTCCAGCTCGTCACCACACACGGAGAGCAAGCAGTTTGTCCAGGCCGTGTCCGAGTCTTGAAGATGCAGCCATTAACTACTCAACAGGTAGAAGCTGGCTGAGCTTTTAAGGGCAAGCCTGTGACTAGAGTAAACACTCCAGGAAACGCTGTATTTGAGACAAGCTTTGGAGTGGTAGAATAACCAGCCTGGCTGTCAACAACACAGCTGTCCTTGGTGTGGGCTGGGGTTTAGCTCTGATTTTCTGCCTTAGCTCTGAATAACCTCTCCATTGTTGGATCACATGAGAACTGCACTGCTGGGCTCTGCTCGCACTCTCTTTCAGCCTGTTGATGTCAATGGGAGTTTTGGGCATTGGTCCACAGCTCATCTCTCAGGAGGAGGCACTCAATAGAGGCATCTATTTCTCATGTGGATGGAAACTGAGTTAAATCAGAGCAGATTCTCTTGTAAAACTCCCTGTCCTTTTCCAGAGCTGTGAGCCCAGACACGCTTCTTGTTGAGCTGCTGTTTGTTTTGAAGAAATGACGACCAATAAGGGAGAGACAAACCCTCCCTCTTTCAAGCCAAAAAACCATGCTTCTTCTAAATTAAAGAGTTCAAAAGCATCGGTGTCCTGGGGGCCACGGGTAAATTGAAAATAAAACACACATGAAGACACTTAAGAGAAACCCTATGGAACTTGCTGGTTTTCCTTACTGCAAACAATCTTTTTGGTTTCCTGCTGGACTTCAACTACTTATGCAAAGCAGTTTTCATAGGAATGAATTTGCAAAACTGGGCTTTGTCTAGAGAGTTAGAAACTTATTATAAATGAAGTCTGTGGTCGTGTTTATACTAGAAAAAAGTATATTTTTAATTCAAAAACATCCTTGTGCTTTAAAATCCTGGCATATGCTTGCAAGCTGTAATTTCACCTTCACGTTTGATTATGGAAAAAATAGGTTGATCTGCAGTACAGATGGATAAAGATGATAAAACCGTAAAATGCTTTGCAAGTTACTTTACAGTCTTATTGTAAGCATGCTCTTTTTGACAGCATAAACAAAATAAAAGTTTGTCTACCTGTGAAGGCTTTAGAAACTCCCTATCTTGCCTGTGACTTCAAAGGCTCATCAAACAATCCTGTAGGCTCTGCCGTGATGGTAGGTGGGCATACTATGATTAAGAAACAAGTAACAGTCTTTTAAAAATCTTTTTCCAAATTTCAAATCTAGTGGATCTGTGTAATTCCTGGTATAGGTAGAAATATCTTTAAAATAGAGCTAGTCAGATGTCTGATTTTTCTCATTTCTGCAAACCTGTTCCTTGTTATGTTTCAGGTGATGTGGTTTGCAGCTGGGAGAGAACCACCATAGGTTAGGCAATACTCTGTCTGTTCAGGAAGGTTTGTTACTGCTGCTGTTCATTGTATGTGCCAAAAAGGCAGGCAAACCTCACACAAGAACATGGTGTACCTGAGTAGATGATAAGAATGTATATTGATCATAATTTAAAGTGAGTCTTAGCCTGAGCTGCAGTGCTTTGTTCAGAGCTCTGGTGGAAGTAGCACAGTGAGTCCATGGGATGTTTATTTTCATTGTAGTACTGTATTTGGTGTGCTATCCAATCAAGCTCTTAACTAATTTTCAACTTAACATAATTTCTTGTCATCCTCTGAATAATGTAACCAACCCTATTAGTTTCTAATTATTGTTAGTGGAATGAGTGCAATTATGAGCACTGAAAGTGGTGCTCTTGGAAAATATTTTCTAAGCAGAAAGATTTACAGTACAACTATTTTAGCATTCTTGTCTCTTTTCTTTCATAGTACACTGATGTTCTAGTCAAGCCTGACTGCTACAAGATGTGTGAAAGGCATTTTTTCTGTGCTAGTTCATCCCGTTTGCATTTTGCAGACTTTTACTAAGGATGGTTGTGCTAAACAGCCTATGGACACTCTCTAGAGCTGAGTCAAACTGTAAACCACAAGAAGCTGAAAAAAAGCCAGACTGCTGTCTCATGATGGGGCTGCTGGTAGGGTTAGAGGTAGAAAGCAGCTGTAACTACTGCTGCAACTGTGAGACTTGCCTATGTTGTTCAGTCCACTGTGTAAAACTCAGCACTGAGCTGAGGCACTGGTTCATTTGCTTTCCAGATGAAAGCATCCAAGTCAAACAACCTCAAAACTGTTCATATAAATGAGTGTAAACTTTTGTTATCAACTTTGCACAGTGGATCCTAATGAACTTGGCCTCGAGACATTCTGGTGTCTTTTTAATGAGTTAATCTGAACTTTTGTCCTTCTACAGTGTGGTGAGTGAAGGAGTCCTCTTGGTCCTAGGGCTTGACTGTTTCATAAGGGTGAGTTGGGCCAAAATCCTGAGCTGAAAGAAGGAAACACTGATATGATTTGTGCATTAAAACTGGTGCATGTGAACACTGACATGTTATACAGGCTCTGATATGGATCTTGCAAGCTACTGACTTGATGGTTTATTTCCAGCTATTTGGAAAGTGGATCTTGATGCAGGCAATGGAGTGGCAGGCTGGAGGGCAGCAGTTCTCCAACAAATACTTCATGCACAGCTCTGAGGGTTGCTGTGCTCTGCTGATAGCTGTTTGGAAGGGCAGTGATCTGCTTCTGGCTCCGATGGTGCCCCAGTGTCCTCACATAGGGAAGTTTCAAAAAGTTGTCAGGAGTAATGTGTATCCATGGACAGGTAGAGGTGCTGAAGTTCACTCAGCTCATTGAAGTGTCTGGGGAGAAGCACTGATTGCTGAATTGGTTGTATTGTTTCTTGCACTGGGGATGATTCCCTGGACCAGCTTGACACCATCTCAAGCCATGTGCACCTGTGAGGATTTGAATGAAGGGATGCAAAACAGTATCAGAATCTGGAAGTGCTGATCAGCAGTGCTGAAGGGAACCATATGCCTGCTTAAGAGGAAGGACAGTTCACCAGGCAGGAGATACTGAAATATTTGCAAGCTGTTCACATGGGTACAGGCCTAGGCCAGCCCTTTCAAAGTTGGTAGGTCGAACTCCATCACAAGTTCTGAGTTTCAACACTCAAGCACCACCTGAGCAGGACCCTGTGTGCTGTGCAGTGTTGTGCTGCCAGGCACGTGTGGGCAGGCCCTGCTGTGTGTGGGCATGGGAGAGCAATCTCCCAGCACAATCATTAGTTATGTTCTGCATAAATGGATTAGCTCCCTGGAGTAAGAGGCCTTTATCCTGTTAGCTGTCTAGCTGCTTCAGCATGTTCACTGATGTGTAAGTGAGGTTCAGTGGGGAAGAGGAGCAGGGGGACAAGTAGGTGATTGGGTGGGGAATGTGGGAACAGCTGGCTTCTGTCATCATTTCTCTCTGTGCTGATTAGTGTTTTACTGCTCCCACTTCGTGGATGTCTATTTGTAGGCAAAAAATGGTATCTCAGGTTTGTTAATCATCTTCTGGTCTCCAGTTTCTAATGTAGTATTTGTTTCTTTTCATGTGCTTATGCAAACAGGTGAGATTTCCCAAACAGGCAGAGTCATGTGAAAGGAGAATATGCTCAAATGTTTTGTAGGGCACTGCAGATATGATACATGCCTGTATGGAAGGAGGAGAGGGACTGTGTTGCCCTGTGTTCAGAGCCTAAGCAAACCCCATGGCTTGGTATGTTTGCTTCTTTGAGACAGGCTTGTTTTGGCTCTCCGAAGCTGTTTATGTAGTCAGTCTGTATTTGGCTTTTTCAAGTTTTCCCCGCTGTCCATGGATCCAAGTTCTCATGTGAAGATGTGACCTTATGTGTTTTCTGCTTAAAGTTCCACTTGTGAATGCTCCCAGCAGCACCAGATGAACGCAAGGCAAGGGTTCCCACAGGGTAATGTCCTTTGCACTCAGCTGGAGAGCATGGGAGGCAATTCAGAGCCACCTTTTGAGGTTCCTATTGTGAAGATCCATGCCAGTGACAAATCCTTTCTTCATTTAGTGCAATGAGTATATCTCAGGTTGCCCTATTTTTGAGAAGCTCCACTAAGACCAATCTTCTGGCTAAAACTCTGATGCCAAGGTACATATTCCAGAGAAATATTCTCCTCAGAGAAACCCACTGATCTCCACTGGATAATTTCTCTGGTGGATTAAGTAGATTTTGTGGGGGTTTTATACCTCCTGAAAAGTTCCTTGTGCTAACTTTAGGGCAGGGTTTTGGACTAACAAACAAGCATTTAAGTCCAAGAATTTTTGCTTTTAAACATAAATACTTCATATGAACATCTAAAATGTTCTAGCTGTGTCAAAACCAGGAAGAAACGGGCTTAAAAAATCTAGACTTGAAACCATTTTGAGCTGGTTGTTTTGCCCTGTTTTTTCCTTTTGCCCTCCACACACATCTATTCTTTCATGTGGCAAACCTGTGTGAGCATGCAGTCTCTTCTGGAAATCTGGTGTTCCACATGTTTGGCTGTTCACTTTGTGGCTGGTGTGCACAAGGCCCTGTGGCATGCACAGAGCATTTGGAATGCCTTGTAGTTTCTTCAGTTACCCAGGATAGTGTAAAGGCACACATTTTTATCCCTGTGTCCTCTGAATTTGGAGCAGCCATCTCTGGATTCTCTTCCTCTCCATGTCCCTGTAATGTCACAGGTGACAAGAGTTAATACTTTTCAGTGATTTTAGGATTTTTCTTCTTCTTTCCCAGGGTATACAGCTGTGTGATTTTTCAGAGTGCTCTCTGTATCTCCCTGCTTAAAGGGGAACTGTGTTTACTCTATTGCCTGCCTTGTGTTGATGTCTTAAGCCCTTCTTGGGGCACTTGGGGACAGCATTTAAACAGCAAAGGGTGGAAGAGTCTGGGGTTGCTTGTTTCAAGGCCCCAGCACTGCCATGTCCCATGTGCTACAGCAGCAGTGAGGAGGGGAATGGGATGAAGCTGCAGGAGGCACTGTGCCTTCTACCCTAGCTGTGCCTGAAGCAAAAGTCTGTGGGGAGGGAGGGCTTTGGAGTCCTGTCCAAGCCAAGGCTTAGTTAGAAGTGAGATAAACTATGGAGACATCAGATGATATGTTAGACTAGACTGGACATTCCCTGTGGACAGCTTTGGAGCCAAGGCCAGGAAGGAAGGGAGGAAGCAGTCACGTTGGCTGCCCTGAATTAAAAGCTTTGTAAGCTTTTTCTCAGGAGCTGCTACCATGTCTGCCAGCTGGGAAACTAGACCCCCCAGTCCCCTTCTCCTTTCACAGACTCTAATGAGGAGGAGGAGCAAGCCCAGCATTTGAACTTTGGTAGCTTTGGCATGTGCAGATGAATGATGGGGAATTAATGAATCCTGCCCTTTCTTTACATTTTTGTTACTCCACAGGTGCTGGAGTTTTTGGTCAGGTCTATTTCCTGCACAAATGGAGCTTTGCATTTTTTTTCCAGGCCTCAGAGAAAACTCAGTGAGGGATTTGGGGTTGGCATGGAATGAATAGATGAACCATCTGATGTACCCTGCAGATCAGCAGACTCAGACTCTGCCAGACCAGCAGGGAAAGCGGCTGCTGAGCCAGAGATGCTCCATGGAGAGTGTTCACTTCCTCCATCCCCAAATTCCAATCAAAGGGCTGGTGGTAAAAGTACCAGGGCAAATATGGCCCATTTTATCTGTTCCTAAAAGGACAGGGCTTCTCTACAGGTCCAGAGTATATCTGGAAACTGTGTGCCACAAAGGAGACAGAGAGGCAGTAGAAAACCAGACTTACCTACAGACAGGCAGGCAGTCTGTTTGCTTGGACCACAACTGTGTGACTAGGTAGCTGTGTTTATGTTAGCTGTGGCTCTAGTATGATGTGCAGGGAAAACTTCAAAAAGCAGCCTGTAATTTGAATAATTCAATCTGTTCTTTGGGCCTTGGCAATAGTGGGAATTCAGATGTGCTGCCAGGTGGCAGACCTTGCTGGCCAGACTTCAGCTCACTCTCCTCTGCAGCAGGCATTGACCAGGCCCAGGAGCCTGGTGCCACTCTGCAGTGGTCACTTGCACATCCCTTTTCTGGACTGTGGTGCAGCTGGGCTGTGCTTATTCAGAGACCAGTTACTGATGAGACTGACTTGCCCATTTGTATTTGCTGTAGGCTCTCACCCATTTCTCTTCAGCAGTGATAGCTGAGCCCTTCCCAGCAGTGCACAAAATGAGGTGATTAATGATACCATGTTGGAAAGGATTTTGGTGACCACAGGAATATTTTGGTTTTGTTTTCATGGTCCACTGTTTGCTGAGTGCAAGTCCTTGCAGCACATCTTTTTTGCTAAGGCCTTGCCTGGCTTTTTTTTTTAATTTGAATTTGTTCTCAGTGATCACTTAATAATCAGCATTTCCTGTGCTGCCTTGTCCAGATACACTAAGCTGTCAGTGTTTGCACTGTATGGAGACTGGATTTTTGACCCTTACTGGCAGAGGTGCTGCCTGGATAACTGGGACTCCAGTCTTGGTAGAGATGGGAGCCCTTTAATGTTAAGAGACCAAATGTGTTGATGTTTTGAAGGAACGTCAGATGGACTGAGGATAAATGTGGCAAAAAAAGCATGAATGACTAATTCAACTGAATATTAACTAGAAATACCTTTCAAAAAAGTTAAGAGGCTTTTCAGGATGTTCCACAGTATCACCACAGCTTACTGTTTGGATGCTCGGGTTTTTATGTTTGTTTGGGTGTTTTTTGGTGTGGGTTTTTTTTTTTGTTTTGATTTGGTTTTGGTTTTGGTTTTTTTTTTTCCCTAGGAGGGGGCTGTTGGTCAAACCATTTGAATTGGCCTGTATTGTAGAATGCTGTGAGGCTGTTAAACTACTGATGAAGTCTGGAGACTGTGACTGATGATAATTGTAATTTAAAGCTGTGGCTGAACTATAGCCTTCCAGTTGGCTGTGCTGCTTCAGGGGCTGGGCAGGGAGCTTGTGTCTGGTACAGGGATGCACTGGATAGTGGCTCTGCACCCCTGGGCCCAGGCGGTGGGTGATCCCCTGGCACAGGGCATCCCTGGTGGTGCACATGCAGAGTACTCTCAGGTGCCTGCCAGGAAAACTTGGCCCCCTGGTTTGTCTGCCAGTTTAAGTCATGTGTGCCTGGGAGCCTGAGCCTGGATGCAGGTTGGTGTCAGCTGGAGTTGCTTCAGCTTAAAAGCAATAAGGAGGAGCCTGTGACTTTGTTTTCTGTGCAGTTTTTGTACTGCAGGGCTAAGAGGTGATGTCCATGTCCAAACAGCACTTCTCAATGCCAAGTAATTAAAAACCTGGTCCAAAATCAACCTACAAATTAGCTTTATTTTTTTTTCCCTTGTTATTCTCCTAAACTTATTTAGGTGGCAGACCTGGCTTTGCTCCTTGTAGAAAACTCATCCCTGTGCTGGTGAAAGGACAGGAATCATGGCCCTGCTCCCTCGTGGCTTGCCACGTGGGCATGAAGCACTGCTCTCCTGGGTGAAGGCCTTCTCTAAAGCAGAGGGCATTGGGCTGTGATGTTTAAGCCTGAAGGTGCACGGAGCTGTTGGCCTGGGGAAACACTGAAAGCGTCAGCCTTGCTGCTGAGCTGTATCTGGGGCTGTGCTGGGGTTTCACATCTGGCCTGTGTAAGCACTGCCTTTGGGGGTACCTGATCCCCCTTCTTTAATTCAGCCTGTGCTCTGTAAAGGATCTTGCTGGATTGCTCTGCATCATCAGGAGCATGAGGCTGCTGCTGGTTTGCCTGCCTGTGCCTCTCTGCTCCGGTGGGAAGCAGCTGTGGCCTCCTGCCCCTGCGGCCCCTGTGCTGTCACCGTGCCACGCCGTGGGACAGAGGTGGGACCCGGTCAAGCAGAAGCCTAGAGCCACAGTGTGCTGCACAATGGCCACTTTGTGCAGCACCCTGACCTCATCTGCCCACTGTGCTGCAGCTGCACCCCTGCCCTCTGCCTTAATCCTCTGCAGCTCTCCCTGCCCCAGCAGTGCTGCATAGACAGGCTTTCATCAGCAGCTGGCTGCTGGACCAAGCTGTTCCTCCTGGCCCAGAGCAGTCTCTGAGGCTCTTAGGAAAGGAGATGGGGCAGGCTCTTTGCACTGAAATGCCTTCCTGGGGAGGAGGGCCATAGGGCTGTGCTTCCCTGGCTGGCTCACTGTGTGAAATGGGATTGGCATCGGGCTGGAACTCATGTGTAGGCATTGCCTGTGCACCAGCATCCACTTCACCTTGCTCTCCCAAGATGGGTCTTACTGAGGCCCCTTCAGTCCTCTGCTTAATGGGCCATGGAGCTGCCTCCCTGCCTTGCTGTGAGGCAATTTGCTCTGTGCACATTGCATCACTGGGCATGGTTTTTCCCTTTTCATCAGCCCTTTGCTGTGACTTAGAGTGCAATTTCTCCTCATGCTGTACTGTTTCTTCTTTTACTTTTTTTTTTCTTTTTTTTTTTTTTTTCTTTTTTTTTTTTTTTTTTTTTTAACAAAGCAACCAACATCATCAGTCTGTTGCTCTGTTTCTGTGCTAGACATTCAAACTTGGTCTGCCTTCTTGTTCCGGGAAGACTCTGGACAACTGGGAAGCTGGCTTGTAGGATTAACAGTGTAGAAGTAAAACAGGGTTTATGGAGCTGACGAGGCTTTTTTTTGAAAATTTGAATTGGTTAAACTTTGTACCCTGTCAAGAGCCTTAAGATGTCAATAAGAAACAGAAATGTCCATACCTTTAAAGTGCACCTCTCAGGTGGAGGGTCATGAGCAAAACTAAAGAAAAGCAGACTTTTGTCGTGCTTGATGTTCTTTGGAAACTCTGATCTTTGAGCAAAATTAAAGCACAGTTACTGAATACAGATTTTAAAAAAAAATTTGACATCTCTTTTATTAAGCAAGTGAAAATCCCTGCAACATTCTTCAAATTGTAACAAGATGATTGAATATCACTATGTAGCATTTGATGAAGTGTGTTATTAAATGATGAGTTATGTTGTGAAATTGAGAGTTCCTGTGCTCTCTTGCTTGAAATAGGCTACGCTAGTCTGAGAAGACCATTTGTAGTTAAGCTGCATCCAACTCTGGATAGGCCCCTAGAGTTTAAAACTGTGACCAGATAATAAAATTAAATAAATAATAGCTATTAAAACCCCCCTCCCACAACACTAATGGACAAAAGAGTTGCTTTCACTTTTGTGAAAGGTATCTAAAACCAGAAATGTGTATACAAGAAGCAGACATAAGATGCAAAGTGCTTATTATCTATTACTGTAAAATATTTTGCACTGTATGCTGGTTTAAGAGTTTGTTCAGACTCATAAACATTTGAAAATTAAGTTGTGATGCCTGTCTTTTAACTGCATTGACAGAATTTAAATACTTAGTTTTGAACTGTTGCAGCAGTATGACTGCAGATGAATAAATGCATGAATGAATAAATTCTTTCATCTTGGGGATATCACTATTCCTGGAGTGATCTTGCATTAAGAATGCCTGTATTTTGATTGTTAATATATATTACAGTCATCTGGATAGTGTAGTTTGTATAGAATAGTTCTGTGGTAGCTTTTGTGCATGAGCAAATGCAGGAATTCACCGTTTCCTTCTGGGTTAGTTCAGAACTGCTCAAGTCAGTGTTGGAGGACTTGGAGCACTGCTACTTAAGCAGTTGGAGGTATTTCCTGAAGGAAGGCTGGACAGGAGAGCTGTGCTCCAAGAGAAACAGGGCTGGTGGCTCATCTCTGCTCTGATGGGGGTGTTTTGATGTGGCACTGAAGTGCAGCAAAGCCACATGGGTGACAGATCAGGGGTTCATTACCACATTTCATTTGGTGAATATGTAACACTGTTATTTCCAGTCCCTGCAACTTTCTTTTGAATCCAGTCTCAGGACTCAGAGAGTCTCTGGATTATGAGCAGGAGGTGAGATTGATGGGTGAGTTCTTGGGCTGAACTGATTCTGCTGCTTTCTGGAGGGTTAATCCTAAAGTGTTTCAATTCAGCTTTACTTTTAGAGCAAGGCGTAACTCTTGTGTCCACAAAAAGGCTTTAACATTTCCTTTAGTTATGTCATTTCCTCCTTTTAGTAGAAGTCACAGTGCATAGCAAAATAAACTTCCCTTCATGCAAATAATAGTGCTCCCAAGCTGTCTTTTTCAGCTCTGATGTCAGCAGTTCTGCCAGAGACCAGCAGGAAAGACTTTTTAATTGAAATAGGGACATTGCCTCTTTTTCTTCCATTTCCTTTTCTGCAGGTGGAAGAAAGTTTTGGAAACCATACCCTATGGTTTTATTCTCAGCTCTGCTACTAATATCCTCCGTGACCTTTGACAGATCTCTGCTCTGCTCATTGTCATAACTCCCAGAAAATAGCTTGAGGAAATAAAACTGCACTTTCACATTGGTGTAGTAATTAGGAATGATCCCAGGGTTACTAAACTGAATATGTCACCTTTCTTATAGGCCTTTTCCCCTGCTTTAGGCTACTGCAAGTCATGCAGCCAAATAAATGTTATTTCAGCTCTGCCTTGTATCTGTGTAAATAGGAGTTAATGAGTTGCTGCATCTCATGGTTGGCTTGTGATGTGGAGGTCTCCAGAGGGAGGATGAGGAGAGGCTGCCATGGAAAGTCCCTGGCTGTTGCTAGGCAGCACTGCATTTTAGCTTCCCTGTCCCAAAGTCTGCACTCAGGTTTGGCAGGAAGAGGGAAGACTGAGGGATGGAAAACCATTCAAAGATGGCTTGCCTTACTTTTTGTAAAGCATGGCTCTGCTGTGCTAGGTGCAGAAAGTGTGCGGCTGCAAGTGAGGTGGAAGCAATCTGATTAAATAGAATAACATTTGATAACTTGCCTTCCATGTATTCATTCTCAGCTGCAGGATCACATGGCTGGCTTGCTCTCTTTCTCTCTCCCTCTGCCTGTTTCAGATCTTACTCTGTGGGATCCAGAAACTCTAGGAGTGCAGCACAAGTCGTCTTGCTCTGCTTTTAGTCTAAGTGGAAATAAGAGAACCTAGCAGTTCCAAAGAGCTTCATATGCTGAGGTTTATGCTCCAGTTTAAGAGCCTGGATGAGGGGATGTCGTGCTTTTGTTTTTCTACTAAGTCCATCAAGAGGAATGCCAGGAACAAAGAGGAAACACAAGAGAAACAAAAATTGTTATGTAGGGTATCTTTTCTTGCTACACAATGAAACCTTTGCAAACTGTGGCAGTAGTGTAACTGGTGGCAAGATTCTCATATAATTAAAGCTTATCACAACAGCATCACTGAAAGAACACTTCTGTTTTCTAATAGCAGAGCAGGACTTGGGATACAGCTGAGCACTTGAGTTTCTCTTGGAAGAGGCTGGCTGGTTGTCCGTCTACCTACAGGCTTCAAACCTTTCATTCACTCTTTGGTGTCATCATGTAATTTCTGTCTCTATTGGTTCTCCCTATATGTTTAAATATAAGGCCAGGATGGGTAATATCTTGCTGCCTCTGCTGATTTCAGTTGGGAAATAATGTCTTTTGTTGTAGCCTGATGAAGTCATTGGGGGACCTCTGGGTGTGGCCATGGCATTTCATCCCACTGGACTGTAACGGAAGGTGTTGTACTTGCTCTGTGGCCAACAGAGCTCTGTTTCTCCTCTTTCAGCAGAGGATTCAGTGGCGCTGCTGAGGCAGTATAGAATTGTGTCGCAGCCTCACTTCATCCTGGGGGTTCAGCCAAGTATCAAGGTCAGCTTTACAGTAGCCTGGGGAAGCTGAGGGTCTCACCCAAAGTCAAAAAGCTTGTAGTCGTATGGGATGCAGCAGGGTATGTTCTGCTCTAACAGAATTCTTCTCCTAAAGGATGGGGCTCAAAATCATGAGTCCTGATTCTCGCCTTCATTGCTCAAGCCAACCTTGTCTTGCACATTTTATCCCACCTGTGGGCTTGTGGCTTGAGCTATCTAACCTACCTTCCTCATCCCAGCAGCCAATGTTTCACAGCAGCTGGAAGAAAAACTTAAGGAGAGACCAAAACTTTGCAAGACCTCACAGCTCCTCACTTTGCCCTTCCTTGCACCCTGGGTTTTGTCAGTCCTACCAAGGTCTCTTTCCTTCTCTCTTTTTCACTGTGTGGTGATGGGGCTCCTAAGAAAGGCGGTGACCTCACAGTAAACAGCAGCCTTACCGTAGCTGTCTTGCAGCTTGGCTGGGAGCTGAGTCCTGTGATATTTTACAGGAGTTCCCAGGATTATTTGTTTAGCTGGACAGACATGAGCTAGGCTAGTTCAGTTCAGCAGTTCCTTTTGTCTCCTGCCTGGTTTGTGCAAAGACCTGTTGGGTCCTTTTGGGTTAGAAACCTTGGAGCTGTGCTGCTAGCTCAGACCTGGGACCACAGCAGTCAGGCATGGCTGCTGTTGAGTCCTTTGAATAATGGAGACAGCAATAGGATTCACCTGCTAAAGGATTAACACAAAAAGCTCAAAATCCTTGCAGCACTTCCCTTCTTCCCCATGGATGCTTGGATAGTGAAATACACTGTCCTTGAGCCCCAAACTATTAATGTGAAAGTTGCAAAGTGGGATGTGACTGTGCCAAGTTCTGGATTTTAGATCAAAGAGGCTGATGTGCATAGAAATGCTAATTCCCTCTCCAAGTTTTGGGCAGTAATGTGGATTGGGACTGCAAAGATGTGCTTGTGGGATGTAGACTGACAGAGGGCAGTGGAGGAATGGGACTTCTTCCCACCTCCCAGCAGTACTTTCTACTGGAAAAGTAATAAATACTTTCACCTAAGCACTGACTTTAGTTTTGGGGTGGTGCTTTTTCTTCTGAGTTTTTTTGGAGGTTGTTTGTATGTTTTGGATTTTTAAGCTTTTTGGGTTTCCAAGCCTCCCTGTTTTGTGTTGCTTTTATCTTACTTTGTGCTAGAGAAAGCAGAAGGATAACAAACAGAGAAAATAGAAAACTCTCACTATTTACTACTCTTACTGGTAGAATGGTGGGATGTCTTTCTACAGCTTTTAAGAACTTCATCTGAAAAACACTTCAGTTGCTTTATAAAAGCATATGAGTGTGGGGAGTGTTTTCCCATACTTCACACAGCTTTCCAACTGGAGAAGTGTTAAAAACAGAAGCTAGGAAAGTCTTTTTATGTCTTCCAAAAGCTGATGGAGAAGATTCTTCCTGACATGCCTCCCTCACCAGGTTTTTCAGTATGAAAAATGTAGTTGAAGTATTTTTTTAAATGAAAGAACTGTTCTCTTGAGGCCTTGTTTTTCTGCTTGGGAGTTGTTTTGTGACGATTTTTGAGGGGAAAGAATGATTTTATTCACTTGCCAGCTTTCAAAACACTGTCTCAAAACTGGGATAGAACTTTAACTCATTTGTTTATTTTTGTAACTTCCCAGAATAATTGCTGGTTCGAGTATATCCTGTTTGCTAAGTTGTGTGGTTCATGTTGTGACACCTTTAATGACTCTTGCAATATATGGCAGAGATGTAGAACTGCAGGCAGGTGCTTTTACCTTCATTTTTTTTTTCAATTCTAAATAAATAAGCATAATGAAAACATTTGTTAAATAATGGGAGCATTCACATTTACATGAAATAGAACATTTTTTCCTTTGGAAAATTCACCTGCTTCAGGGCAAAGTCTAACCACTAATTGATGGAAATTAGGAAGAAACTTCCTTTCAGGCAGTTGTTCTTTCTTTCCTTGTGAAATTTCTTGTATGTTCTTTCAAAACCCAGGGTATCAGCCACTGCCAGAGGACTCTGTGCAGGCTGAGTGAGACAGTCTCAAATTAGGCTGATTACTTGCTGGCCACCTTTGGTAATTCTTAATCTTTCATATTTCGCTTAATCATCCATCCATCTTGTTTTAATAGAATGTTGATTAGAAGGGACTCCTTACAATATCCCTCTTTCTGTTCCTTCATGCTATTTCTACTAATCCCTGGATTCTACTTCTCTTTCAGAAGATGCTGCTCAAGAAGAATTGTGGAGCGAAGACTAGAGTAATTAAAATCCGTGTAAGTTGCCCTTTCCTGGTGCAGTTCCTTCATCTTTCCACATATACCTAATGTGGTGATTCTCACGGAACATCTGTGTCCAGAAGATGATTTCTGGAGATTTCCTGTGGCTTGATCAGCTGCATAACAAAAGTTGCTAGTGTGGAGTATAGAATGTAGTTGCAATTTAGACTAGGTGCTGACAAGGCTAATAATACATTGTCTTTTCCATTTTGGAGACTGTGGTTTCAAAGCTTCCTTGGTGTAAAAGTCTACATCCCCTGCTCTGAACTCACACAGCATAACTGACTTTTAGGGTGTCATTTGGATCCTTCTTGACCAAGTGGTGTTTGGTAGGGATGAGAGGTCTGGTGGGTAGCTGGGGAAAAGGGACTGTACCTGCATAATGCACTGGTGTTTGCAGAGCCAGATGGGATATGGGACTGGGTGATGACAGATAAGAGCTACATGGGCTGGATGACTTTTTAGCTGGGATGAAGCTGCAGTGTCCTGAGCCTGTCCATGCTTTACAGCCTGCATCCCCTATCAGGTGTGCTCAAGTCTTGTCCTTGTAGATTTTGTTGCCTGCACCTCAGAGTTTTGTCTTGAGCAGTGCATTCCTGAACTCATCAGCTAACCCTTGCTTCCTTTGTGGGTACCTTGTCCTTCTGTTGGTCAGTGCTTTACGTATCCTGGGCTGAATGAAAGAGAAATGTTACAAGTAGGTTGTGGAAGGTGATTCTCCCCCTCTGCTCTGCTCTGATGAGACTCCACCTGGAGTGCTGCATCCAACTCTGGAGTCTCTGACAGAAGAAAGACATGTAACTGTTAGAGCAAGTCCAGAGGAGGGCTGTGAAGTTGTTAAGAAGACTGGAGCACCTTCCCCATGAAGACAGGCTGAGAAAGCAGGACTGGCTCTGCCTGGAGAAGAAAAGGCTCCTAGGAGACCTTGTATCGCCTTCCAGTACCTAAAGAGGGCTATGAAGGAGCTGGAGAGGGGCTTTTCACAGGGCTGTGTCATGATAGAACAAAGGGGAATGGCTTTAAGCTGGAGGACAGTAGATTTAGATTAGATTTTGTGAAGAAATTCTTTACAGTGAAGGTGATGGATGCACTGGAACAGGTTGCCCAGAGAAGTTGGGCCTGCCCTATCCCTGGAAGAAGGATTGTGGTCAGATTGGATGGAGTTCTGAGCAACTTGGTCTAATAGAAGGTGTCCTTGTGATGGCAAGGGCATTCAAACTAGATGATCTTGAAGGTCCCTTCCAACCCAAAACTTTCTAGGATTCCATTTATTTGTGACCTTGCATGTTGTCACCAAGCCAGGTGTACCTCAGTCCACATAATCCTCCATGTTTGTGATACAAAAACAGATTAGGGGGAAGAAAACAAATATCCTTCATGATGAAGCTGCCATTTTCACTGCAGTTTTTTGTAGCCTTGCAAGAGGGATGAATGACAGACCAGGATCCTTTCAAGGTTTTTACCTTGCCCAGCAGGCAATAGGAATGATGCCTTTGTGTATCCAGAAGAGCTGCAGTTGATAAGCGTGCTGTTAGATGTCCTTGCCCATCACTGCTCTGGAAATGAATTTGATATCTGAGAGGAGGAGGAGCAGGTAGAGCTGGCTAGAATCTTGTGCAGAGCTGGGGCTGTTATTTTTCTGACTTCTCAAATGCTTTCTGTCGGGGTTCTTCAGTCCTGTCTTCCAGCAGCCCCACAGTGACCCAGTACTTCTGATTGCACAATTAATCTTGATCTCTTATGTGCTTTCATGTGCTTCTGCCTGGATTGTTTTCAATATTTGTGTCCTTCTGTGCCCCACGAGCTCTCCCCAGACTGTGCCTGTCCTTCAGACCTGCCAGCTGTCTGATCCTGCTGCAATGTTTTAGCACATCTTGTTTATCACCTTCCTTTAAGCCTGCCCTGTACTCTTTCACTGGGTTTTTCCTGGGTGTCTGTCCCTGGACACAAGTTATTTCCAGTGATGCTTGGTGATGGTTCTCTAGTCCTTTGGGTTTCAGTGATGCCTCAGTGAGATGGTTTCCTGACACCTTAAGCTCATTATTGCGGCTTACTGTTGTGCCCCTGGAGAATCTGAAAGGAGAATTATCCCTTTGCTCCTTAAGCCCATGTCAGCTTGCAGTAAAATAAACAGCAGAAACTGAGAGCACACTTCTGACAGATAGCACAAAATCCACTCTTCTCTGGCCAGCCTTGCCAAGCTGGGACAATGCCTCTCCACCAGAGGCACCCGTGGCTTCCATAACAGCATGTGATACATCACAGCCTCTTGCTGGTCTGTTGTGGTGGCAGGGCTGTTAAGTAAAGGTGCATTTTTGCCTCCATTTTTCAAGTGATTGTCAATGCCCACTTTTGTGTACCAAGCTGAGAAAGGAAACTGCAGGTCCCTGGCAGAACTCTTTGCTGAAGAGCCTCAGCTCTGGAAACAGCTGAGAGAGGTCAATACTCCTGAAAGACAGTGGCATGCTCTCATCATATAAAGGGAAACCTCAATCCAGCCAGCAGGACATGCTTGGCATGGTATTCCTTCTCAGTGTTGCCCAGCAGCAGAACAAGAGGTAATGAACACAAGTTGAAATGTAAGATATTTCAGGTTGCCCAGAGAAATTGTGGAATCTCTGTCCATGGAAAGAATCATGGTGTGCCAGGATACAGTCCTGGGCAACAGGCTCCTGCTGACCCTGCTTGGAGGAGGGGTTTGAACTCAGCTATCTCTAGAGCTGCCTGCCAACCTCAACCCTTCTGTGATTTCTGGGTCTTGTCCAACATTCAGTAATGGAGTCAGAGCACACTAGGGACCTAAGTTCTGTTGGAAGGACTATTCTAAGAGGCCCTGAATGTGGCCTTTTGCAAAGAGGGATGGCAGGAGGCGAGGTGAGAGGCTTGGTTCTGTGTTACTGAGGGTCTGGTGGCACAAGTTCATTGTTGGAACCTGTCCATTGTGGTCAGGGTAGAAGAAATGAAGACAGATCGCTTAGTGATAGGTTGATGGGCTGTTACAGGAGGAACCAGGCAGCTGTCTGTGTGTCTGAACAGGAAGTACCACCATGTGAACCACTTTGCTTGTGTCACTGTAGCACTGATGCACAAGTGTTCCTGTTCTAGCTCAGGTAGAGTCTCTTTCTGAACTGAGATGGTCACAGACATCCAGACAGCGTACAGCTGGATGAAGATGCAGTGAGTGAACAGGGAGGATATCTAATGGCTTGTGCCAGGGATTTGAAGCAAGGATCCTCTCTTTCTCCCTTCCGTTTTCCTGCTGCTGAATACCTTGTAGGAGAAAGGATTGTGCTTTTTCCACCTTGTTGAGGACAATGATGACAGTGACCTTCCAATATCATCACTGAAGCATTTTCATCCTGTTCTGGATGAGATCAGTGTCTCATATGGTTGTGAGATGGTGCCTGCTTTTAAAAAAACCCTCCTCCTGGCTAATACTTCGGTTGCCTTGACATCTTTGGGGCTTTGCTGCTGTGTCAGGGTGCAAAGTGTTGTTTTCTCATGCATCATTGTGGCTATTCCTTCCTCTGTCTTCTGCTGGAAGTCTCCCATGGGAAGATGAGACAGAGGGGCAGTGTCTGCCTTCTGGCATGGAAATACAGCTGCAGCCTTTGGAAATGTTTGTGGTCCTTGGGAGTCTTTCTTAAGCAGGTGACCTGGGTTGGGTTTTGCTGCTGTTTTAACACTAAGGTGTCACCTTGCTATTGTTTCCTGTACTTAAGTTTCCCAAGGGCCAGCTCTGGTGGTGATCAGCTACAGCCTTTCCACTCACTCAGCAGTTTTTAAGTGGGATGATGGGATAGGGGTAGTCTAAGAACCTAGACAGATTATGGAAGAGAGATTGATAACCTTTTCTGACATGCAGCAGCTCAGTTTGAAACGTTTTCAGGAATAGCAGCTGCGAGAGGTGGCACCCTACAGTGAAGAGCAAATAATATTTAAAAAAAATTGCTTCTGTTCCCACCCAGTAAAGGATAATGCAACAGAAGAATCATCCGCTGTGGGCAGGTGAGCAGAGATAAATTAGAGGTGACTGCATGTACATGAACTGTGGATTTGTACATAATAGGTAAATGTAGCAAAGCACATGCGACTGCAAGGTCAGGGGCAGGTGTTGGCCTGTGTGCTGGGCAGTGTGAGGTGTGCAGACCTGGTCCCTGGTCCCTCAAAGTGTCAGCCAGTGTCATGTCTGTAACTGGCAGCAAGGCACTGGGAGAAGGGCACACACATTGTGGGTATTTCAGTGTCCAGGGTGTGTTTGCATGGCGAGGTGTGTTTTGCAGTGGAGACGCTTCCTTGGCCCTGGAAGGAGGATGAGCGTGTGACCGTGTGCTCATGGGGTCTAACTGCCTCTGCCCTACACCAGGCTTGGCCAGCTCTCAATGCAGACACCTGTCTTCCAGCGTATCTATAATACCACCAGTCTTCAATTCTCTAGGCTATCTTGGGATGAGGGTTAAAAGTCTGTCATTTATTCCTGTTTTACTTCTACATGCAGTCTCTGAATGGGATTAGTGGAGCTGAGTTTATCTTAACAGCAGTAGGTGGGTAGAAGTCACCCAGACGCTTACAAGTTGAGTCTAAAGGATCTTGTTGGGGCTGGCAGAAAGGAAGGAAGGATTTCAAGGCCAATCTGATAACCTGGCTGATCAGAGAGTTGTTTTCTGCTATGTAAAAATAAAAATTTTAAATTGGAACATAAACCTCTTGTGCTGTTGCCTTGATCTTATCAATGTTGAGAACGCCCTCTGCTTGGATGGGGGCCAGATCCCTCGAATGACTTCCCTGTCTCTTATCTCTTACTCTGCATCCTAAAAGGCCACTGCAGAAACATGCTGACTTTTCATCTGAAACAAGGGACCTTTTCAGCTTGGAGCTGAACAGGAGATATGCTGGCCAGAGCCTTCTGGGCAGATGCCCGAGCTATTCACAAGTGCAAGGCATACCAGGTGACAGAGCAGTATTGGTGCAAACCTCTGGTTCTGGCTGTGCAGCACAAAGTAAAGATTTCTAAAAAATCAGAAGGTTCAGTGTATGTATGCATATATACATATATATAAAAATACATATATAAAAAAATATAAATATATATATATATATAAATATATATATATAAACACAGATGTTGCCCCTTCCATCACAGGCTCCCAAGGTGCTGTGCAAGCATTTAGCTTTGGATGCATATAAATATGCAGATAAATACCATGATTGCAATTTCAGAGTGAGTTACACTGAGAAACCAGCAGAAAATGTGATTCACCTGAAAAGAGAGAGGATGAGGAGAACTTTAAGCCATGGTTCTAGAAATGTCTCCTTATTCATACTGTATCATGAGTATCAACAGCTTGGGCATCTCAGGCAGCAGAAATCCCAAACTGCAACTTGCTAACAGTTTCCCAAACCTTCCTGGTTGTTTCTAGTATGTGACTAAGTGTCTAAAGCTGACCCTGATCTTAGAATCAACAATGGCCTCCCTGGCCAGTCACAACCTTGGATTACTTTATGGTCAGAAGCCCCTCATGGAGATTTTGGCCTTCTAGTTTCCCCAGTGGTGTCTTGTCTCCAGTTGATGGGCATGCCTCTGCTGAGCAAAATGGAGAAGGCCCTCTGCTAAGTGGGAGCATGAATATCCCTTTGAGTATCCTATGTTCCTCCCAACCCAGCCACTGAACTCCCTGCTGAAGATGATAGTTGGTCCTGGAGAATTCTAGCTCTTGTTCTGAATAATTCCTGACAAAAGACTTTGTCCAGAGTTTCCTCAGTGTGGGGAAGGGTCCAATGTAGCCAAGGGGGCAATGTCTCTGTCTGTTAAAACTGCTCCAGATATTTGGCTTTCACTGGATTTCATGGCAAAGGCTAACCAGCCTTCAGCCTGCCCATAGCAGGTAGAAGTGGGACTGCCATGTCTCTCTTCTGTTTCCTAAGGATAAGAACTTTTATTGCTTCCTGCTTTTCATAAATTCCTGCCACATATGCCCTTGCACCTGTTGAATCATGTAAGTGCCCACAGAATAGACTTTTTGGAATAAGCAAGAGCTCTGTAATCCACACAGCACCATGAAAGTAGCAAGTGGCTGGTGAGTGAGGAGGCTGGCTTCCAATTTTGAGCACTGTTCCTGCTTTATGGTCTGATGTGGGTTGTGGGTCTGGTTTAAGAGCAGGGGGAGGTGGGGAGTGGTAGAAACAAGGTGCAGCCCAGTTGCTTCTTGGAGAGTCTTGTGTGTCAGTGGTGGCTGTGGCTAGTGGCACTGTGTGGTTCAAGGGAATGAAAAGTGGCAAGATGTTTCACAGAGAGAGGGTCAGATTTAATGACATCTGGGTGATGGAGCAGAGAGAGAGAGATGTAGGGGATGGCACAGGGTCACAGAGAAGCACTGTTTTCTGTCAGAGCTGCAGGTCCAAGATGGCTGATTAGGCACATCTGCTCACTGCATCCAGGCCCACTGCAGTTGTTCCTGCATCCTTTTTGTTCCCGTGGCTGTGGGAATCTGGCACCCGTTGCCTCTCCCACTCCCTAGAGCTGTGATCCTCTTTTCCCACACGCCTCTCCCATAACGCACCCACTTCTTGTGCTTGGCTTCCACAGCTGGAGTGGTTTGTCCAGAGGCAAGTGCACTATGTCAGCATGTGTTCGCAGCCTGCTCATGCCAGGCTAATTAATCTTCACTTTGCAGGTTTAATTTGTGTACCCTTCAAGTTGAAAGCAGCGTGCTGCTCTGTGCCAGCCTGCCTGGCCAGAGGGAATCTGCTTGCCCTGGCCTCATGCAAACTGGAAGCTGCACACGCCCAAGCGTGCACCACGTGTGGGCTCTGTGGGAAGCATGGTACCTGGGGTTCCTGGCCCCAAGGGAGGAGGACTGGGGTGATCTCTGTGAGTGGAGGGTGTTCCTGCTACACAGCAAGGGCTGGAATGGGGAGGGTGGAGAGGAGGGGGAGGGTGAGGTACTGTGACTTGTGTACAGACCAAAATTGAGGACTCTACTCAGATGCACTTGAAGATTTAGCACCAGATTGTGCCTTGTCTGTGTCTGTTTGGAGCTACTCTCATGCCTGCCTCTTCTCCTGCTCAGGCACATGCAGACCCTGCAGTATTTGCAGGGACTGCTGTAGGTATGCAGGAAGCACAGGCTTAACTTTCTTACCAGAAGGAAAAAAAGGGGGTGCAAGATACAGCTCAATAGTAGGGAAATACGAGTTCATTCACTTGTTCCTAAGAGTTTTGTTTTGCCTTCAGAGCATGATCTTTACTGAGACCCTGGAGTAGCGAGTTCCCCAGCTTGGCCAGGGAGCAATGACAGACTGCCCCTCTGAATGACCCATCTGTCCCTTTTACTTGGGCAGCCTCTTTCCTTCAGGTTGTCAGGCAGGCAGAATCAAAGCTTGCAGTCAGCTTTGTCAAAGACGTATCTAAAGATGTGTGAGAGAGAAGAAAGGCTTATATCATGCTGGTGCCAGCAAGGACCCAGAGCTGAAACTGGCTATTTCTGCTATTGGGCAAGTGACCAACAAGCATCTGCTAGGCCCTTTGAAGTACCTTCCAAAAAGGTTCAGTGTTGTCTGTCTGGTGGCACCTCTGTAAGTCTGGTAGTTGCCACCTGACAACTCTGCACACACACTTGCAAATGCTTGATTTTTTAGATTTTTTTTTTTAACCTTTCTAAGAGAAACAGTGATGTGTTTGTAAACCGTTGAACTGTGCTTTACAGTGTGATGGTATGGAAAGAAATAGGTGTTAGGCAGCCTTATGCTGGTGATGGCAGACAGACCTTTCAGTCTTTTAGGGGAGGGTGGTGAAAAACATAAGAAAACCGTGCTCACTGCAAAGTTTTGGGTTCCTTGTCAGAACAACATTTGGAGATGACCTTCTTTTTTTCTTGGGAGAGAAAGGAAAAGAGTAGTCATAAAATCAAGCTCTGGCATGGTCGATTTTTTAACTATTCCTTGAAATGAAACTCTATATGAACCCGGGAGTGGAGGACAGACTTTCAGGAGGAGAGGAGTTTGCCTGTGAAAAGTTCCTTCTTGAACTGCTCCAGGTCTGTGACTGGAATAAATTGTTAGAGGCTCTATCAGAGTTAATGAATAAGCAGTTAAATGTGAATTGTTGCTCCACTGGAGGAGCTGGTCCTGTTTGCCAGCGACTGTTTCTTGAAAACTGCCTGAAGCAAGACTGTAATTGAAAAGCAATCGCCTCTCATCAGAAGGTTGAAACACCTAGAAGTTAATTAATTCATCCCAGCTGCCTGGCTGTGATGTACTGTTGTGGCTTAACCTCATGATGAAGTTGCTAACTTGCTACCCCTGTGGGATGGGGGAGAGCATTGGGAGGGTAAATGTGAGATGGCTTGTGGGGTGAGATGAAGACGATTTAATAGAGAAAGCAAAAACTGTGCATGCAAGCAAAGCAAAACAAGGAATTCATTCCCTGCTTCCCATGGGCAGGCAGGTGTTCAGCCACCTCCAGGGAAGCAGGACTGCATCGTAGTTACTTGGGAAGGCAAAACACCAGCTTGTGCCATCATATGGTATGGAAAAGTCTTTTGTCCAGTTTGGGTCAGATGTCCTGGCTGTTTTCTTCCTGTCTTTTCATGCCCTTCCAAACCTTCTCGCTGTCAGGGCATGAGAAGCTGAGAAGTCCTTAACTTAGTATAAACAGTGCTTAACAGACTAACATATTTAGTTATTGCTGTCACCATTATTCTCATCCTAAATCTAAGCCACAGAGTACACCAGCTACTAGGCAGAAAATTAATTTTGTCCCAGCCGAAACCAGGACATGTATGCATTATACATTGGAGAAACTGAGGGAGAGATGTTGGGAAGTGGCCTGGTCAGAATCATGATTGGAATTACAGATGTACCTAGGAGCAGGCATGTGGGTACCCTTCCCTTGCTCACAGCTGATGGCTTCACACATCAAAGTTGAAGAGTGAAGAAGTTTTATTTTCTAACACTTAGCAGGGGTGAGAGGAAGGAGGACAAAGTGGACTTAAATCAGTGTACCTGTAAATGTTCCTCTGTGGAGTCTGACAGCCTTTACTCTTTCTGTGCCCTGCCTGAATATTGGTGCTACGTCTGGCTCTGCCGAGTCCTGGGCAAGGCAGCTGTCTCACAAACAGACAGCATCCCAGGCAGGCATCTGTCCTTGCCAAAACTATCCTGGGGATTTATTCCTTTCCACACAGGGTGGTGGTGGGAATCGGATGCGCCTTTACAGCTTGCAATTACACGTGCCTTTCATCCCAAGGGATTTTTAACAAGTGAGTCTGCAGACTGCAAAGAGATCATTCACCCACCACTGGAAGGCAGCATCCTTTAGATGGAGCTCAGCAGCATTTCCCAACCACTGGGGCCCGAGAGTAGGAGAGAAGGGACTCCTGTGCTGGATTGGCCTTGAGTACGGATGGGTTGGCAGAGTGCACAAGCTGATGTGGATTTGAATCCCATCAGGATACTAGAGCTCTTAAGAAAGAGGACCAAAGAGTGCTCTTGATTTTCCATCACCCCTAGCACACCACTCCCTTCGAAGACATTGTTGTATTGAGTAACTGCATTGCCCCCCTCCTGTGGGGATTGTCATTCCCACAGCTGAAAGCTCTCTTGGACCTGTGCTCACTTTGGCTTTGTCCAAAAAGGAGAACCGTGGTTCTGTGGAATTATCAGACCAAAATCATGTTACTGTCTGCATTTGGGATATTTTCCCAGACTTCATATGAAGTAAGGGACCTGTTTCTGGGAGGAATATGCCTTCATATTAATAGATTTAGCTTCACATAGTTGTCTTCTTACTATATACACTTTCCTTGCTGAAATATACTGTTATGTTACAGATGGGTTTATAGAACAGTTGTGCATTTGTCTGTTTTCTGAGAGCTTCTAATATGATTGAAATTGGCGTTTCTTCTGTGATGTTTAATCTTACTGGCCTTCTTTGAGGCACCTCCCTCCACTCACTGTATATTTGGGTGTGCTTCTTTGTTAATACACTTCAGATATCTTTCAAACCTGGTTGTTTATTCACCCCCCTGTATTTAAAGGTGATAATGCTTTTGGTGAGGACAGTTCATGTTGGCAGGAGTGTACATGTAGGCACATGTACATGGGTGAAGAGGCATCCTTGACCAAGGTGGTCTGTGCAAAGTCGCTTGAAACATATGTAAGATGAGTTTACCTCCCTTAGGGGCTCATCTGACTCAAATAGGGTGTGCAGTGGGGCAGTGTGGGTATCTTCACGTGCTGGAACTACCTTGTGTTCTGGGCAGCTGTACGAGCCAGTGATGAGCTATGGTGCCTTAGACCATCCCCTGGATGCTGCGAAGTTCTGGCCCTGCATGGCTTGAATTACTTTACAAGCAGGCAGGTTTGTATGAGTGGAACATCCCTCCTTGTGATTTCCAAGGCAGGAGGAGTCTGTGTGTGCGCAGAGGGGTGTGGACAAGTGACCAGGGAAGCGCCTGTGTACTGGGGAGAGCCTGAGGCGTGTGAAGGCAGGTGAGTATGTGCAAGTGAGCACGTGTGTTTGACAGAGTGTTTGTCTGAGCCTGTGTGCTCTCCTGTGGCAGCCCAGTGAGTCTGACTCGGGCCGTTCTCCAGCTGTGTAAATACACTGCTTAGCAAATGGAGGGCTCTGGTTAATGATTTCCATGAGCACAGGGCCCATATTAGGCTCCGTTCTGTGAGCGGTACCCAGCTGTCCGGATGCCATTAGAGTGAACACACGAGCCTTTAATGTCAAGTGCGCATTGTTTGTGCTCTGAGGCGCCTCTGCAGGAGCTGTCCTGGGGTTGCTCACCAGGGGCTGTCAGGCAGGTTTATGGCAGGCTCCCTGGGGCCTGCTGCGGCAGCAGCAACTCTTAACACCCTTCTCTGGTCACAGCAAAGTGCCAGGCATGGTGTGCCCAAGGAGAAGGGCATGCTGGCTAGGATGCTTGCCCAGACTACAGGGAGGCAGCTGGCCCAAGTGACAGGGTGGCAGGAACGTGTTCCCCTCTCTGGCAGCTGGCTCAATCCATTTTTGTTCTGGAAATACATCTACAGAGCTTTGCCTTGTGCTACTCATCAGAACCAGACCACCACATGCTGTGATCCCAAATGGTGTCTTGGACTAAGCCAGATCAGGCCTAGTCATCCCTAGAGCTGGATATGAGCTCCAGTCTGAAAATGCTCCTCTGCAAGTTGAGGGATTTGGAGATTTCTTACCTCTACCAAGGGCGGTACCAGAGGTGCAGGGAGCAGGTGCACGAGGATGCTGTATTGCTCAGGGTTATAAAGGAGTGCACGTTGGTCAGGGTGTTGCTATGGGTGAGGGCAGTCAGGTTACTGCCTCTCCTGTGACTGCCTGCAGTTGGGCACTGGCCCTTTCTCACTCTGCCCTTGTCTGCTGTTGTTGAAAGCCAGTGGTCATCCTGTGGCTGCTTGAGAGGTGCCATGATGAAGAGGCAGGTTTGGCTGCATTTTGAGCCTCACTTGCAGCAGCCTGACTACCCGTGAATCTCAGCATCTTCCTGTGTCTTCTCAAATCCCTGATCTTCAACCTCAACCCTAGTTCTGTGCCCACTGTCCTGGCAGTGTCCTGGGAAGGCTCTCTGCCTCACACATTGGCCCCAGAAGAAGATCCAGAGAGAAACCGTAGCACAGCTTCCCACCCAAAGCCTGGTGAGTTTTGTAGATGACTTTTGCCTGTCCTTTGGACTTGTCTTTCCCCAGCCTCCTTATCTGCCGTCTGCCAAAAATGAACAGATTCAGCTGCCTTCCCTAATCCTGTCTGGCATTTCAAAATGGAGGGGACTGCCAGGTTCTTTGTTCCCATTCCCTCTTGGCACTGGCAGGGGACCTTCTCTGCTCTGGAGAAGGACAAATGTGCTGATTTATTCTGCCCCTTAGCTTTGAATAGGGGTTGCTATGTTACCCTCCAGCTCTGAGGCCTGCCAGAGCATACACCGTATATAACCCCACAGCAGGTGGCTATTGAGTAAAGGCCCTTAAATCTGCCTCTCTTGTTTCTTATGCTGCTGGCCAAGGTGTCAGGGGGATGTAGCAGGGCATGATTTGCTGGCTGAAACTCCAGGCACAGCTGATGCCAAGCACCATGTTGGCAATTTCCATTCTCAAGTGCCCGTCTTAATTTGCAGAAGAGATACCAACTAGGCAGGAACACGCTGCCCACACTGGCTTTTAGAGGTCTTTCCTGACTTGAAGGCTGCTCCCCATGGGGCTGAGCTGTGACCAAGAGCCTGGAGACAAGAGGCTTCCATATCCTGCTGCAGTTACTGCAGCACTCAGGGCCTGGCTTGGACACTTTCTTAGCTCACTCTGATTTGCCGTGTGTGTTTGCTCAGACAAACCATCTGAGCAGTTTTTTGGAGATGCTTGTGTGTTGTTGTCTTGTAATGACAGGTTAAAACCCAGGCAGAGTAGAGGTGGAGGAATCAAACATCACCTTGCCGTGCTGTTAGGTCGTTGCAGCTGTGTCATAAACCTGAATCTGGAGTGCTAAATGACCCTCTGTCTTCTGTGAGACAGTAGAGTTGGTAATGGTTCCTAAAAAGCCTAATTCTTTGAGAAACAGTCCCACAGTGCAGGCTAAGCAGAGGAGATCATGGTTCTAGTTAGGAAAGGCCTGAAAAAGGAATAGGGAGTCAGTATCAGAGCCAAGTCTGAATCACATAGAATGTTAAGAGCTCAACCCATCAGGCCAGGCTGCTCAAGGCCTTATCCAGCCTCGTCTTGAACATTGCCAGGGTTGGAGCATTCACAACCTCCCTGGGCAACCTGTTCCAGTGTCTCACCACCCTCACAGGAAAGAATTTCTTCCTAATATCTAGACTAAATGTCACCTCTTCCAATTTGTACCCGTAACTCCTTATACTGTCACTACAGTTCTTGAGGAAGAGTCTCTCTCTGGCTTCCCTGTAGACCCTTTCCAGACACTGGAAAGTTCCTGTGAGGTCTCCATGCTACCTTTTTTCCCTCCTCACTGAACAGCTCCAACTTTATCAGCCTGTCTTCACTGGGGAGATGCTCCAGTCCTCTTAACAACTTCATGTCTTCCGCTGGACTTGCTCCAACAATTTCATATCCTTCTTCTGTTGGGGACTCCACAGCTGGATAGAGTACTCCAGGTGGGGTCTCACCAAGAGCAGAGTAGAGGGGAAGAATCACTTCCATTGACCTACTGGCCATTCTGCTTTTGATGCAGCCCAGGATCCCATTGGCTTTCTGAGCTGTGACTGCACAGGGCCGGCTCACTTTGAGTTTTTCATCAACCACCACCTCCAAGGCCTTTTCTGCAGGGCTGCTCTCAATCACTTCTCTGCCCAACCTGTAGTTTTTGGGTTTTTTTCTAACCTGTTTCTCATTGGTTTTTTTCCTAACTTCTGTGAAAATAGTGGTAAAGCCCTTCTCAAGAATGATGAAAATGATATGAGATAGGGGACATTTGCATGAGTTTCTGAGCTGCTGAACTTCCCAGATATTCCTTGGGGATGAACTCTACAGAATCATGATTCAACACTCTCCTGGACCATAGAGCAGTGACACCTCCTCTCCTGGCCAAAAAATATCAGTGAAGTTGCTGTCCCACTAGTGCTTCTGCTTGCATAAGGAAAGAAACCAACCAAAGTCCCTGAAAATTAAAAGGAAAGCTCTTCACATTTAACAAGTGGAATAACTTCTTTGGCACCATAATTCCTCTGGGATCCACATATCCCAGCACAGCCTAGTGAAAACAGCATTTCTGTCCTATCACACAGTGCAGGGAGTACATGGCTCTTTCTGGCCTCCTTACTCTGGACCTGCTCTGAACGCTGGGAGCAGAAGAGGAGAGAATGGTCTTTAGTGGCCATGGTAGAAACCAGTCTGTAAGGCCTTGGGGGTGGGATCTTTTCCTCCAAGCATCTCCTAGCCATTCCTCATCAAACTGTAGAGTCTGGAACCAAAACCCTGGAGAGTTTCAGCATGCCTGGGACTTTAAGAAAGAGTGATTTGTAAGTCCTTATTGGAGAGCTGAAGAATGCATTTCCAGAGATGACTTGGTTTGCCTCTATGCTCTAAAAGTGTATTAGATCTTACTTCAAGGCCAAGTGAATTCAGCTTTTCCATGTGATACCTTTTGGTAAAGATGCTTTCCTGACTCCAATACTCTAATTAGATCATGGATATCCCGCTTCACTTAGTGGCTATAGATGCCATGGGCCCTGATCCTGTGGATCCTAGGCACCTTGGTCCTGGAGGAAGGGAGGTGTCCCTGCTTTTTATCTTGAAGGGTAAGAGCAAGCATGTGAGCAAAGTGCTTCCACTGCTTATGTTGGTGCCATTTGCTGCAAGTGCAAGCACAAGCACGACCGCCCATTGAAGGAGGTGTAATTGTATCAGAGAGGGGGATGGCAGAGCACTCAAGGCAAGAACCTCACTGTTTGCAGCTGATGTGAGCACTGACTTCATGCCTGTTCTTATTCCCCTGCAGAGCATCAACGGAGGCCGCCCGCCACCCCACTTTGTGTATGATCCCTCCACTTTTGCCTTCCGTTCCCTCAGCACCTTGAAGCCACTGAGCCCAATAGCTCCGGTGGAAGAACCGTCATGTGCCTACTGAAGGAGTTTCTCCAAAAAACCTCAGGAACTATCAACCAGTGTCCTGCCTGGCAGGGAGAAGGGGAGGTGGTGATACCCAAGGGGAGGGGTGGGAGGAGAAGGGGCAATAGCACATCTTTGCAATGCAGCTGCTCTGGCAGGAAGAAGTGAATGGCTCGGTAGCAGTGCCTGTTCTCACACCACTGATGGATCCGAGCAGTGGTAAAGGGAGTGAGCTTTGTCTTTCAGGGCAAAGCAAACCAGTCAGGTCCACAAACTGCAAGAACTGCCACCAGGGCAGTGTCAAACATGAGGATGGTGGTAACTGAAGATACCCAGGAGGTGTCCAGGGGTTAGTATGACCTGCATGGCAGCAAGGATGAGTGATTAAGCTGTGAAACCAAATCCAGTCAGTTTCCCAGGGATGCCTGGGTCTACAGTCCTTTGCTACAGACCTGACACTTCTCCCTCTCAGAAGTGAGCTCAGGACTGGAGAAAGAGGCTATACAGAGCTGCTTGCAAAACAAGAAGATCCTTCTCTGAGATTGTTATAATTGCATTCACATCAAGCTCTCTTAGGTGGAAAACCCTGGGACAAGGAGGTGTGTGGAGGAGTAACTGGCTCATTTAGCTGTGCATTCCAGATGATCTGCTGGCTGGTCAGTGATAGTGTCCAAAAAGAAATTGAAATGGGAGAGTGAGACGTGCATATGTAGATCTGGGGTTAAAATAAAATTCTAGAATTGGAAGGTCTGTGTTGAGCCATCCAGGAAAATGCAGCACCTACCTTCAGTCCTCTCAGCATCATCAGAGAGAAGAACTTGGGGGTGACTGTGTGCTCAGGGATCTCCTCTGTGCTGAGGCAGTGTGTGTTCCTGGGTATGTAACACTTCTCCTTAGTATTGTCCCACTACAGGATGATGGAGGTAACTGCTACCACCAAACTCAAACCAATTTAATGTCTTCAGCAAGCTTTCCACTCCCCCTATTTAGGCTAGCTGTTAAATTCTGGTACACTCTTCTGGTGTCAGTGGAACAATATTCCCAGATGAAGCAAGAAATGGGAAAAAGCAGATTTTGTGGCTGTTGGTGAAAGAAGCAGGAGGAGAGTTTGAGTGAAGGTGGGCAACGTTTCTCCATAGACACTTCTGAGGCTGTTGGGACCATGCTAGGCCTTGCTACCACTGGTGTTTGACTGGGATCTGCCCTTGAGGCATGTGTGTGTTTTGTGCCACAAGCAGAAGTTAATAGAACAAGCTCTTGGCTCTCCTGTTGAGGCAGAGGAGCAAGGCCTTTCCTCTTGCTGCACCTGGTGGAGAGAGTACCCTCTTTGTGTAGGCATTCCCCACCATGAGCCTGTATCTGAGTGCAAGGGGAAGCAAGTAGTTTACTGTTCGTCTAGATCAAGAGGAGCAACTCTGAGTAATACAAAGTATTTTTTGGTTTTTTAGATATGCCTCAGTGTAGAGTCTTTGATGCTGCTCTTTGGTTGAGACCAATAGTCCAGCTGCCAGTAGGAGCCTACCCAGTGAACTGGTCTGCGCCCTTCACTGACACCCCTGGGGAAAGTCCAAGGGCTGTAGGATTGGGGACCTGAATCCCCCACCCCACCCTCTTCTCCCTAACTCCTGTCATTCAGGCAGGCAGAGCAGCTGGGCAAGGTGGTGAGGGGATGTGTGTCCTGATGCTGTCCCAGCTCTGCCTGCTCCTTGGCTCCAGACTGTTACAGCTGGGCCACCCCCTGCACCAGCACCATCTCCAAGAGGACACTTGGCATTTACTGGTGAGGGACCTCAGGCAGACCATCATGGTTCCCTGCAAGTCCCTGTTTCCAAGAGAGCACAATTCCTCTGCTCATTCCTCCTGCCCCTGTAGAAATTCTGCTTATCTTGTTGTGATGGCACACCTCAGCTTTTTAACTGCTGCCAGATCAAGCTGACCAGTGCAGGACAGGAAGTGTTCCTCCTTTGGACCAAATCCCTGTGCTCAGGAGATGGGACAGCCATAGCCTGGTACCCATCTGAGAGGCACATTCCTTGTGCACATGGCTGGGGTGGCAGCCCCTGCATGGCCCTGCAGCCTCAGACTTTGCTCAGCAAGAGCTGCCGAGATGTTGGGGCCCAGAGGTGTGTTCCTGCCAGCCAGCAGGTGGGGCAGGCTGCCTTGCCCCGGGTGGGAGCAGGGAACACGGATGTCCTGCCGATATTGTTGCCTTTTACTACTTTTGTAACTTTTCTGTGTCTCTTCTTTTTTCAATCAGAAGAAAAAACAATAAAAAAATTAAAACCCCACAATGAAAGAAAGTGTAACAGCTGCTATATTCACACCTCTGGTGGGTCTCCTGCGTTTGGCATCTTCTGGGTGTTTGTGGGCAGGGGTATGGAGGGGGTGGAGTAGAGTGAACTATGACACAGAGCAGCCAGTCCCAAGCACTCCCCAACGCAAGGAGGCCTCGTCTGCAAACGAATGGCTTTGGAAATGAAGAGCTTCTCCAAAATGAATGCCAGGTTCTTTGTATGTGCAGATGCTCCATTTGAGGTATGGTATATTGTCCCTCACTGATGCTTCCCTCACTGAGAGGGTGCTTTGCCTATTGCTTGGGCAAGTCGTATAGCCTGACTGGAGGTTTCCAGCCCCACCGAAACAGAAGGGTGGGTTACTACCCAAATGGCCTTTGCCTTGTAATTTTAACTTCACAAAGTCTTGCATATCTGTCCTGAGATTCTCCACAGCCCTTTTGTTTACAGCCAGAGCACTTTCCCTTCTCCATAATTTAGCTGTAGTTCACCCCTTCCTCTGCATTTTGCTCTAAATACTCCATCTTGGGTACTTGTAATGTGCATTCCCCACCCATTGCTATTTACTTGAGCTAATTCCTGTGTCTTCCCCCCCACTCCTAACTCTGTATCTTCACCAGCATCTCACAAGGCTATTACCTATGTCCCCTTTCCAAGGCCTCCTGAGAGATATTAGCATAAATTCCCTTAGCAGTCTTAGATTCATTCCCAGAAGGCCTTTTCCATTCTTCCCTCCAAGCTCTGATCTCCTCTAGGCTTCTTGCCATCTCTCTTATCTTGAAATCCTCCCCTCTCTGTCAGCTGCAGCTTGTTAATTGGCCTTGGCCAATTTTGCAAGGGTCGTACGGTGACTTGCTGGCTCCCCCGAGCCTCTGCTCTTGTGCATCCCTTACAGAATGCTTTTCTCTGGGATGTTTCTTCCAGCACAGCCTGATCTCTCAGCACACCCACCCTTGGGGCCGCAGATGCCATTCAAACTATGGTGGTGGCTATGACTGCATAAACTCTGATCACTTGTAGGCCCCTGCCAGGTCAAGCCTGTTGTAAATGTATTTTGTATATTCAGAGGGAGGGATGCATTGACCTTATATCTGCTAGGATGGGGGTATGGACACCTAGCACTCTGAAGCCAGAGTACAGCTGGTGAAGAGCAGGAAGCTGGCACACAGCTGGGTATTGCACAGCCAGCCCATTGACCAGGGTGAGCTGGGGGTAGAGCTGCTGCTGCTGCTGCTGCTGCTGCTGCTGCCGCCGCCGCCGCTGCCCCCAGGGCTGTTGTCTGGGCCCCCAGAATGTGTTTGGATTTAGTTTAATTGTGCCACCCATCATCTCTCCTTTCATACTGGGCCTCTGGGTTAACAACAAAACAGGGCAGTTTTTGTGGTGCAACATGGTGATAAACTGCAATGTGGCAACAACTCTGAAGCTCAAAGAAGGCAGGTTAGGGATATTCCTGAAGATCTTACAAGGTACTTTTCAGCTGCAGTTACTGGTGTTACTGGCAAAGGAGAGTGAGGATGTTGGCCTCATTTGAGTGCCAGACCCTGGCATGTGGGAACAATTTCCCAAAGCCCACTGCAGGAGATACCAGCAGAAACCAGGGGAATGAGAGCTGAGCTGTGGTTGTAGAGCCACAGTCCTTGCTGTAGCCACTGCCCCCCATTGCTACCTCTGCCATCCATCAGTGCAAGGCTGTTCACCTCTGTGGCTTCCAAACCAGCTTGTGCAGACACCTCCTTCTCTGCCAGAGCAGGCAGGGATGCCTGCCGAGGTCTGAGCAAAGCACTGTGAGCATTGTCAGCTTGGCATGGGCCCCTCAGGACCTCTACTTCGCTGGAGCTCCTGGCTTCCCACCAGGTTTGGGTCCTGGCTCAGCAGGGGAGCTGTAACTTCTGAGCTGGGTCCTCTCTCTGCTCTGAGCCATCTTGCTTGGAGACGTGCAGGTGTTTCCCTTCAGAGCAGAAAACACCCTGTGAGGAGAGGAGGGCTGTTGTGCCAAAGTGCAGCTCAGCTGTGTTCACCATCTGCAGGAGGGTGAATGGGGACAAGCGGCTGTTTGAAGAGCTTGGCTATGGCTTCTCTGTGGTTTAAGCAGGGCCATTTAAGCTAATACTGTTCTCCAATTAAAGTAAATTAACTAGGTTAATGCCATGGCCTTTTAAAAATAATAGAGGAACCAAGACCACAGCAGTGGCAAAAATGGGTTGTTAAGTGTATACCCTGAGTGTCAGTGAGTCCCTTTGCAGCCAGCACATGGGATTGTCTCCTTTGTGTTGTCCAAACATTTTCTGACATATATATATGTACATGCTTGCACACATGTGATATATATACATGTATATTTCTGTCTCACAGTGTTTCATTTGTGCAGCAATCTCTGCTCTCTGACAGTCACCCAGGAGCAGGGTGTCCTGTGCTCAGCTTGGTCAGTCTGACAGGGCTCTGTGTGCAGCCCATTTGTGGCACACCCACCCCCTCTGTGCTGCAATGCACAGTGGTGCTTGGAAAACCCACCCACCCCCCTGTTGCCAGCTGCATGCTGAGTGTTGACCCATCTGCCTGCCTATGGGATTGACTAGCAAAATGGACAAAACTGGTGGTGCTGCTGGGGCCATGGTTCTCACCTCAGGCTCGATGGAGGCCACTGAAACATGGCTTGGCACAGGGAAAACTGGGAAGCAGAATTTCCGGTTGGACGGACTATCTCATTCAAACAACGCTGGGCTTCCCCTTGCTCCTCCTGCAGCTGCACAGGATGTTGTGGCAGGGTGTGCATTCAAGGGTGTGTGTCAAGTTAGGATTGAAGGGGTATGTGCTGATACAGCGAGGGTGTATAGACACAGTGCATTTACAGTGGCATTTATGTGCCTGTGGTGTTTGTATTTATGGCATATTAGTATGGCATATTTTAATCAGAAGGATGTATTGGAGGAGTAAAGATAAAGGGGCATGCATGCATGCAAATGTGGTTCTGGAAGGACAGATGCTGGTGGATGTGCATCTGCAGCACAGGCAGAAGAGCCTGTGCAGGGGAGGGGCATGGATGAGGCTGTGTGTTCACAGGTGTCTGCAGGCAGTGATGCATGGAGGATGTACAGATGGGTTATATGTGCCAAGGCAAGGGTGGTATTTCTTTCCTGTTTCTGCAGTCTCATCCATTATGGTAATAACTGGCAGACTTTTACAGTGCATCACACCAGTAATGATTGGAAAAGTGAAGAAAAATTTACAAATGCCTGATCTATGCCCTTGAGGTACTTGGGAGCTTTCAGCATTGAATTATAAAGAAGCAGGCACCTGGACACCAGTGACTGAAGACAAAGTGATCTCAATACAAATTAGAGTGTGATTGTATTCTGTTGCTTCTCAGACAAGAACTTTGGGGACATCAAATAAAAGTAGCAGGTGGCAGGTTCAAAGCGAACAACCAGAGGCAGATCTGCACAGAGCGTGGGGTTGCACTGGGGAACCCTGTGCCACAGGATGCTGTGGTGCTTGGTATTTACACAGCTACAGACTTGAAAAGAAAGAAAGATGAAAAAAGAAAAATATTCCCAAGGACACTACATACACAAATGCCACCTCTGGTTGAGGAGGGTGGTAACAGAGGGGCATTTTCTGGGGTAGGTTACTGTGTGCCAGCCCCATCTCTGTCCTCAGTGTCTGCTCCCACAAGGGTTCCTGGTGGGCCCGTAGCTCCAAACAGGCACCTGCACCAGCAACCAACCCTGGCATGCCAGCACTACCTCGTATGTATGTTCACTGCCTTTACAACTCTAGGAATTTCTCCATGAGGAGGCCTCAGTGGTGGCTTGGCCTTCATGTGTTTGATGGTGAGGGTGACCCCATTCACCTACTGTGCTGCTACTGAGGGAGTGCTTGAAACCTGAGCCACTGGCTGATCTATCTGCATGGCTGCAAATGGGCATCCTGCACATCCCCTCTGCCCTCACAGTGTGGGTGCTGGGGCCTGCTAGGAGAACCCTGGCTCATCAGGGCTGTCTGGCATCCATCATGTCCCTTGGCCCAGCCAGGCTCAGCCTGAATCATCCGTGGTCGCTGTATGCAGAGGTTGGTCCCAAAGGCATGGCTCAGGCTCAGGTTTCTGAGGTGTGTGAGGTCTGTCCTGGGTGGCAGGCCAGTGTTTATGTGTCAGAGGAACAAAGTGAGTTTGGTTTGAGCACTGCTGCAGGCTTACGATGGGTATATTATGCATGGAATTACCCTTTGAAATTTAGGAACATGTTAGGAAAGCAAGGACAAGCATCCTCCAGTGATGGGTAACCCTCACATGGTAAACCTCAACCCAGCAAGCCAAAGAGGATGCAGCTGAAGCAGCAAGGCTCTGCACAAGTAACATCAGTGATGGTGAGAACATTTAAGCTTGTTGGTATAGCACCATTTCCTGAGCTAGGTTTCAGTGGGCTTATTCAGGCAAAGGCATGTGGATGCTTTGAGAGGTCACTCTGGCTGTAGCTGCACGCCGGCCTGGCAGGATCTGACCACATGTTTTCAGTAAACCTGAGGCAGGATGTGCAGGCAGCTCCAGACACATGAGGAGCCCAAAGATCTGTTTGCTTTTGTGGCTGCTCACATCAGTGCCTCCTGTAATAACAGCTGGGTCTGTTAGTAGGTTGGCCAGAACAGATTGCATGTTCTATCTGACGTGCTGACAGCAGAGTAGCTCTGAGGTTGGATGAGTGGAGGAACTGAAAGTGCCCTGGGAGCTGGCTGCCTAGCAGGGAGGTGAATGGAGACAACAAAGCCCCTTTGAAAGGAATGTGGTTGCCATCTGCAATGGGAGGAAAGTTGCTTTCTACCAAAGGATCCCCTAGGAGCGATGCCTGCCTTGCCTGGCTTGTTCTGCAGACCCTCCAAGGCAGGCTGGTTAGCACCTGTCCTTGGTCTAGTGGCCTGGGAGCGTGCTGGCAGGCTACAGCAGGGAGTGTCACAGGCTTTTTCTCCCCACTGGGAGATGGTGAGTATTGCTGATGTGATGTCCTGATGTGCCTACAGCTCTTCTGTTTGTGTGCTCCTGCAAGTGTTTGAAGCATCTTTGCTAAGTTTTTCCAAAATGGGTTGCCAAAGTGTTCTACCCTGGGTGGTTTCTTTGCCAGTGGGTGACATTTGGCAACGTTGGTCAGGGTCTTGCCCAAGGGCAGGCTGCTCAGCAAACCTGGCCTTGGCAGTGCCACCAAGCCAAACACATCAGGGCCAAACTTCAGTCATATACAGCTCTTGTGAAGCCTGAAAGCCTTTCTCAGATCTTTGCCACAGAGCCTCCACAGGCCCTGTTTTGAACAGAGATATTTTATCCTTTCTTGGCTTTAAACAGTTCCCCAAAATAAACTCTGCTATTTACCAGCATTGTTTTTTTTCTGGTGTTGAATGCTGATAAATAATCAGACCCATTATATCGTATTCATATCTGCCCTGGTAGCAAATAATTACTACAATTACTACCGAATCCAAATGCTTCTGTTTCTCCTGGTGTCATTAGCACGTCCCAAACATTTTGTTCTTGTGGTTTAAGGTGCAGTAATAACACAGTCCAAGTGCAACACCCGGCTGAGCGGAGCTTCCCAGCACAGCGAGCTTCCCCGCCGTGATTGCCTCCGAGATGCTGCTAATTTTCAATCACAGTGTCAGATCCTCTTCTACCACAGGGAGAGCAACTGCTTAGCCTGTGATTTACCCAATTTATTCCGGTAATAACTGGGCTGGCTGTGTAGCCATCTGTCTCTGTGCTCCTGCTGCCCCCCAGCCTCCCCCACCACAGACTGAGCCGTGCCTCTGCCCTTGCGGCAGGCAAGGCTTTGCCCAGGCATGAAGCAGGTCTGTGTCCATCGAGAAGGGAACAAACGTTCCTCCCCCTCTCTGCTGACCCCTAGATGCTAGGGTTGCCAGCAGTGGGGCCTGCTGCAGTTATTTCCACCAGGCAGGGCAGGAAAGATCCTTTTCAGATAGGGCAGGGTGGGTTATCAAGCTTTTGGCAGCACTTTGGCCCAAGTGAGGGGAGCTATGACCAGTTTGTAAAGGGGAAACCGAGGGAGGGAGGGAGCAGCTGAGGCAAGGACCCAACACAAAGACAGGGGAAGGATACACATTAGCCTGAAACTAAGTCCACAGATATGAAAACCATCGTGGTCACATGGCTCTGTCTGTGAAGACAAACATTGTATTGACTGGATCATTATAAAGCCTCTAATTGAAGAGCAGAGTCCTCTCTGCCCTGTGTAATGTTACTCAAACAGACCTGCACACAACTCCTTCAAAGCAGATGTCAGCCAGGTTACAGCCCTAGATCAACAGTCATTCAGGATCAGTATTGCTTGAAACCACTGGGTAAAACCAAATATAAATAGAGCAGAGAGCATTTGAAGCAGTTAGGGTCTTGGGGGAAATTCAGTCCCCGTAACACAGCCAAAGGAAAGGGAGATGATGCATCATGTCTGTAATGCAGCAAGGACATGCAGAAGCTGGATTACTCAGAAAACTTGGAGCAGCACGTATGGTTCCTATTAAATCACCTGACCTTCCCATCTCCAGTGGTATTTCTGGGGCTTTCATTACTGTAGTGCTCTACAAACTGTAGCCTTGTGATTGCCCCTGGGACACAGCACAATATTTGAAGTAAATAGGCTTTTACTTGTGCACACCAAAATACTGAATTTTCTGGCTATTTTTGAACCCCACTGGTACTGCACAGAGGAAAGATCCTCCCTTTTGGAGCTGAAATGCAGAACACAGTAAGCAAAGAGTTTAGGTCCTTAGAGAAATTGTTGGTTGCATGAAGACTTTCAGCTGTGGCTGAAATGGAAAGGGAAGCAGGTGGCAGAAGTGCTTGAGGTAGATACTGCAGAGTGGTTAACCACCACAATTGATCCCACGTGACTGGGATCATCTGAAGCACCAGTTAAAAGAAGAACATGTTCTATCATGTGTGGCCATGGTAATCCAATCTCTTTGTGCCTTGGCCCATAGGCAGTGCTGTCTAAACACCACAAACAAGATATTCAGAGAGGCTTCACCCTTCCATTGCTCCTTCAGTGGGCTTTGTCCATGTGCCAAAGGATGTTACAGCTGTTCTTCAGGAGAGTGGGGGGCAGCTGAGTGGCTTTGCCCAGTGCTGGCTTGGGCTATAGGAACCAGGACTACAGCCCTGTCCAGGGTGCAGGATGAGACCTGCGAGTCCCTCTCCAGCCCCACTCATGATGGAATGCTGCTCCATCAAGCTCCCACGTTCTGGACCCAGGACTTCAGGGTAGCTCACCAAAGGCAGCTCCTGGTGCTGAGCTGGGGATGCTGCCCAGGGCTTCCTGCATGACCAGGCCTTTGTTCTGTGAGTGATGCTGCTGCTCTGTGGAGGTGAGGCTGGCCAGGGCTCGTTGCAATGTGTCTGGAAATGCTCTGGACATGAACCAGAGACTTTGTACTTCTCAGCTGGGGTCATCTGCTGTGTGGTTTCTTGCCACTGTAAGAGGCTGGGTACCATAGACTGGGTAACTCCTCATCTCACCTTCCCATGGCATCTTGCAGCTGCCTGGCAAAGTTTTAGCCCTTTCCTTAGAATAGCCACTCAGAAATTAATCTTCTAAGACCTGTAGAGGTTAGAAACCCCCATCAGGCTTTGGAGATGCCAGCATTACCTCTGCCTGATGGCTGAGCTCACGGGTGGCCTGGCCTTGACAATCCTACATCAACCAGGAGAACAACACATTCTGTCCTGGTACTGGCACTGCCAAACATTCACTTGCTGCAAAGGAGCAGTATTTATTTTCCCTGTGAGAAATGAAAAGTTTTTTGATCTCTGAATCACTCTGCTGCTTCCCTTTGTATCAGGTAAATAATTTGGGCTTCCTGGGCTTGTGGCAGAAAGAGCAGGGATGGAAATAAACAGGGTGTAGCTCAAGTCATCCTTTCATGTCACGATCTTGGCTGGGCCAGGCTGTTGGGGATGAGCAGCTTTGATGGGGACTCCCTTCATGGTGAGGACAGAGGGAAGATTCCGTTTCTCTTCGATGCTGTGTCCAGGTGTCCCTCCACAGCTGGCAGCACAGACTTGCCCCTCTATCTGTGAACAGCAAAAAGACCCTGAGACCAATGTCAGGCAGATAGGGATGTGCCTGAGCTGATGTGACCCTGAACCCAAGATGTCCCTTGAAGATGGTGGAACATGTGGAGCTGCCTTCCAGTCAGCAACATGAGGCAACATGAGCCTTCTGCTTCTCAGGGATTTACCTGGAGCAGCCACTTTGCTGATTCTGGGGCAAAATAGGCGTGGGCAGGAGGGTGGCACTGGCCAGGCTGACAAACTGCTGTTCCCTTTGTGTAATTAGGCCCTGAAGAGGAAAAGCAAACAGCAAGGATCTGCTTGATTTCTCTTTTTTTTTCCTTTGATAAGCCAAGAGAAAGTGGCAGCAGAGACCCATTTGCAGCTCAGGGGCAAGCACCAAAGAAGTGCCTGCAGCCAAAAGCAGGACTAGTAGTGCCCGAGAGGAAGAAGAGGTTATTCTCCCTGTGGGTTTATAAACTCTTGGCTCAAAAAACCAGGACAAAGTGCATTGCCAAAACGGCATCATGCTTAATGTCTGGGTCAGAGAGGCTCCAGCTGAGCCCAGGCAGCCCCTTCCACTTCCCCACCCCTTGAGAGCCAACCAGCAGCTGGGGACCAGGCTGGCACCTCACCCCCAGCACGGACAGGAAAGTCAGGAACCGTGGGAAAACCCTGCCCTGTCTGCTGCTGTCAGCCTGGCAGCACTTGCAGTATGGAGAATATTTCTGTGCCCACATGCCCTCCCCACCCTGCCATGGTCTGCCTCAGCTGTATGAAGGCAGCAGCAACCAGCTGTCCCAATGGGCTGGGACTGATGGATGAACCAGCCAGCCCCAGTGCCTGACTGCTGGAGGTGAGGAGCAGCTACAGAGCAGGTGGGGGGAACTGCAGCTAGGTAATCTCAGTGCTGTGTTAACCCCATGGAGCACGAGCAGCTCCCCTTTGCATGGGCACACAGAGCACGTCTCTGCCCCATCCTCTGCCAAGGCAGCGCCTGGCACTGCTGGGGCTGTCCCCAGGGGTGATAATGCAAAGCCACCCCTCACCCTCTCCCTTGTCCAGGGCACCGTGCACCCTGCCATAAAAGCAGCTTTTCCCCATGTGGCCCTGCACCTTGCCATTTATTACACTGCAAGGGTCAGAGGTGGGCCTGGCACTTCCAGGGATTTTGGGATGTGATGCTGTGTAGTCAGTGGGGTGGGCTCAGGGAACAGCAGCACTAGGGAAACTGCAAATCTCCCATGGTGCAGTGGCCTATATGTAATAAAAACCTAGCAGTCCATTCTGGTCAAAGCAAACAGAGCCCTTTGGAGAAGGCTGCCTGGAGAGGACATGCTGTTCCCAGAGCATCCTACAGCCCCCTGATGATGCTGCAGTTGGTGTCAGTGCACACAGTCAACTGCTACAGTATTAGCAGCCCCAGAGATTACAAAATCTCAAAGAAGACCTCAAATCTCACAGCACTGGCTTTAAAAATAGATTAAAGTCTGTGCAGTTTGAACTCTGGTTACTCTGGGGTTTGAAAACTTTTGGATTTAACTGGTCTGTATTTTTAGGTACCCTTTGCATTGCAATGGCAAGGTCACAATAATTACAGCCAAGAAGGGAGTTTATTTCTTGAAGGATATTGAGATTATCATATATTTACATTTAGAAGGAGGGGGCTTTAACAGTTCTCTAGGCTCTGAGTCTGTTCAAAATTGCAACAGCCCCTGACAGGATGATAGATTAACCTCAGACCAATTTATCTCTTTGGTAACTGATCACCTGCTCTAAATGAGCACGTAGTGGACTTGCCTTTTCAAGGAAATCTACATGTTTGCAGATGTGCTTACAAAGCATCATTTGCACTGGAAACATTGGAAAGAGGAGGGAGAAAGTGAGGTGAATCTCAATGCCCAGGAAAGCATGAAGGCAGGCTGATAAATAATCATGTGGTGAAACAGCTACTTGGCAATAAATGGCACTAACTGGTGAGGCAATTGCAGGGCAGTAAAGGCCAATAAGAAAATATGATGTCATGGATGGCTCTGCTTGGCCAAAGCGTGCCACTCCCTGCAGAAAATAGCAGAGAACTGTAAAAACAAAGTATGTCCATGTTTCAGCTGGAAACTGAGGCAATAATCACTGTGGTGAAGTAGCAACCAAGCTTTTGGTGGGACATTTAATTTCTTCTCCCAAGGAAGACTCTGCCACGCGTCGGCTGGGGAGGCTGGAAGATGGGACTCAAAGTGAACATTGGCTGCCTCTGTACGTGCTCCAGCCTCTGGGGCTGGAGCAAACTTAGAGGGAGGCCCTGAGGGTGTATTTCAGAGGACCACAGCCTTGTGTGTCATGGTCCTTTCTCCTCTCCCAGCTCCTCCATATAAAACTGGAGAGTGAGCCATCAGGAGATGGAAAAATATAAATATACAGGGTTTAGAGCTCAATGTAATGGTTGTGTGTGGGGAGGAACAGTGCAACTGAAGGCAGGGAAATCTTCCCAAAATCCTTGAAGGAACATCAGAAGGCCAGACTCACCATGAAAGTGAAAACCAGGGAGAGAGGCTTGCAAGTCCCTGGTCCCGTGGTTTTCTCCTGATTTTGCAGGCACCTATTGCTGCACAGCAATCCCTGTGCCAATGGTGTTTCTCGCTGGGTGTCCTCAAAAACAAAAGCCTCTAGCCATGCTTCCACTTGTCCCAAATTTCTGCTGAGTGACCCATGGAAGCTGCCAAGGCTCCACCCCAGAAACAGCCACCCTTCATAGGAAAAATGGGTTCCATCAATACTTGTGGAACAGTTTGGGGTGAATTATAGAAATATAATGATTCCTTTGATTCTGGGGAAGATTTCCCAAACCTCCTCACTGATCCAGTCTGACTTCAACTCCACTTCTGCCTGTCAATCAGCACCAGGCTGCTGCTGCCAGTGGGGTGACAGGGCTTGCCCACCATCACCACTCAGGTTAAAAAAGAAAATTAGACCCTTTAAAAAGAAAAAATATCCAAAGAAGAAGACAAACAAAGCACACAGCAGCCCATGTTGGAGATGTTAGGGATTGCTTTGAAAGGTGCTTGTTTGCCTGCATAAGGACGGAAGTACCTACCTCTAACAATGCTGCAGAAAAAAACCACAGTCCCCCAAGTTTGGGGTGCTCTGGAGGGCAGCCACGCTGGAATTGTGATTAAGTGTTTTGAGCCATGCTTTTCACTGCAGCCTGCCAGATAAATATTTACAGCTGACCACGGAGAAGCAGGGGGGGAGAAGGAGAGGAGAGACATCTGTAAATTCTTTGGAGCCTTGCTGAGTTTTAATTTTAATTTAGTTCTTTTTTTTTTTCCCATCCACACGTCATTGTCTCTTTTTCTCAACCCACAGACAGCTAAAGAAAAGAGTTTTGAGAGAAAGAGGTTATTTCTAAAACCTCAGGGGACAGATCCTGCTTGCAGTGACCGTGGCATAAAATCTGGAGCTGTGATAAACCAGCACTGCAGAGAGCAGACCACAACCTTTGGTTTAGTAACTGGCATAAATCTAATGTAACGTTATTGATCTCTGTGGATTTACTCTCAGCCTCATTGCCTCCTCCCTTGTTTTCTTCACAGCTCGCCTTATCCATGCGAAGTCACTGCCTCTGTGGCTGCAATATGCCAGTAAATTGCAGTGTTACACCCACTTCTCAATGGTGTAAATGATTCCCCCCGTTTGGCCTCTGTTCTCAAAAGAAAGCAATTCTCTGTGCCCAGTGGGAAAGCATCAGCCAGAGCATCAGCCAGAGCATCTCCTCCCACCGCCCCCAGCCTGCCAAGGTGTCCATAGCTGAGCCCTCCAAGGAGGGGGCAACCCAGCATGACTTATGTAAGTGAGGGCCCCCAACCCTCGGGGCTCTGTGCATGTTGATCTATGAGCATATATGTCCTGCTCAGAAACACATGCAGGAATCTGTAGCTGTAAAAGCCACTGCACCACCCTGTAATCCAGCCCAGATGTGCCTCTCCTTTCACAGCACACTCAAGGGACCCCTCCAAGCTGAGGCAGGCAGGGATGGAAAGCATTGCTGAGGTTCTCTCACCCCGATGAAAAGTGACCCTTGCAGAGGTCCAGAGCTAGAAGGCTGGTGGGGATGATTGACTTTGGGATGAGGATTGGAGCATGAGTCAACTGATGCTGGTCCTGATGCACAGGCTGGGAGGCTGGCGAGCTCTGGGCCTCTCTGAGACTCAAACGTGTGCAGTGCAAACCCTGCTCTCACTTGAGCTCCCAAAGCTTGGTGCAGAGATTGTGCAGGCAGCTGAGCCTCCAGTGGTAATGTGGTGGGGGTGGTCACCTCCTTAAAAGCTTCAGACTTGAGAAACAGAGGCCAAGTAGTGAGACTCTGTGGGGGAAATTTAATGCTGATCCATTTGGGAGAACAGGGGAAAAGGTTTATGCTTTGTTGTAGGTCATATTTGCAAGCGAGCTAAAAGGATCTCCTCATCCCCATGTGGTAGCAGCTTGGGCTTGAGGCTTATCCCTGCTCTTATCGGTGACCTTCTGAGCAGCCAAAAAAGTAGCATTTCAAAAACACTCCTGTGATGGCTGCAAAGGCATCTGGGAAGTTACCCTTTCTGTTAGTGTCATAAAACTGCATGGCCCTAAATAGAAAGTGAGGAGGCAAAGGTCTTGTCCCCAGGGCTTTGCAGTCTCAGCACAAAGAGTGTGGTTATAAAGCAAGTCACGGAGTCCAGGGAGGAAATTTATGGCTCAGAAGATGGATAAATAATACGCCAAGATCAACAGCAGTGGTAATGTTGAATTGTACCGAGTGGAGTTGCTCTGCTATTACAGGGCTGTACCAGGCTTGGAGCCTTGCACTGCAATGAGCCAACTGCTGGAGAGCTGCTGCACAAGTGAGGCCCTGGCATGGGTACCACCAGCTCCTGACAGCCTCAAGAGGCTGCTTGGACGGGATAGAGCAGTGCCACTCACCAGGGAAGCGTCCTCCCCAGCACAGTCCCGCTCCTGGGGTCAGCGTTGGCTCCTGACCAGGACGGGGGTTTCACAGTCGCAGTCTCACGTGTCACCTTCCCGCGGTGATGTGACCTCATGGGGTGCTGACGTGGCTCTGATTCTTCTTTTGTCGACCATCTGGAAGCCTTTTAGGCCCCCAGATGTGGTGAGAGGAGGATGGGGCTTTGTGTAGCTCTTCGAGGGTGGAAGGAGACAAAATTCCAAATCTTGGCAGTGTTTTGTGGCTCTTCTCAGCTTTCCCATCCACCTCCTTATTTCTGTTTGACTTTCTTCTCTTCTCTCATCCTGGAAAGTAAAGTCACTCCAGTGTTTACTTTCTCTGTTCCCTGCCTAAGTTGTTAAACATGTCCTAAACATCCTAAACATTCACTGCTAATGGATAAAAGAGTGGTGGAAATCCATTGGTTGATGTGTCTCAAAGGAGATGTTGGAAAAACATGTAAGAAGCAATGCAGGGATAGCTAATGCACTCTTGGGTCTGGTGATGGACTAAACAACCTCCTGTAGTCTTTTCCAGCCCTAATTTCTGAGCTCCTCTGACCCTTAAATTCTATGCTGTAGCAGAAAGAACTGTTTGGGGGAACATCCCAGCCAGCCCAGCTGCTCCCAGGCACTGTACAACCAGCCCTGTGTGTGACCTGAGACACCAAAGATAAACTTACCCCCCTCTCCTCGGGGTTTGCTCTTTGAATGCTCTTGGAGCTCCAGCTCCTGGAGTGCTGTGCTTACACGTGGCTCTCGTCTCTCACATCCTCAAAGCCATGACAACAGGGCTCCTGAGGGGAAAAGCTCGTGTGTAGCCTCCACCGCAAGAAAGCAAACAGAAGACCTCAATCCTTTAGAAAGAAATCTTACATTTTAAGAAGGGTCCTCTGATTTTGGTTGGAAGAATTGCCTGAAGCTTGGCTCTGACAATCCTCATGGTTAGAAGACCTAGTGTGAGAGGGACCTGAGAGGCAGCTGGAGAACAAGCCCTTCCAAGATGCCTAAAAGGAGCCTGGAATGTTATTATGGAGGGATCCATAGTGGGCAGCAGAAGATCAGCGTTCTGCCTGTGACACAGACCTGCATCTGTGCAAACACTGGCGCTCCCCTCCTCTCGCTCGCCGGCTCAAACCAGTGAGGGCAGCACGGTTCGCATCCGTCTCCTGCAGGGATGGAGGAGCTTCCCGGTGCCCTCCGTGTCAGCCTGGCTCGCTGGATCCCGCAGCGGGTCAGGTTTCAGGCTCTGGGCTCTGCGTGTGTGCGCTCGCCTGTGCTTTTAACTCTCTCTGAAGTCTTTGCAGGAAATTAATTTGTGTCAAACGATTGGGGTTTGTCCTCCCTTTGGTTTCTGGAGGGCAGGTGCTGGAGGATGCTGTTGATTCCAAATGCTGCAGCTACTGCCCTGCCCTTCTGGCCCCACAGCTGTGTGTGCCTGGTGCAGCTCTTCCCCAGAATCAGCTGAGTGAGGGGAAACCTCCTGGTGACAGCTCAACCAGTTTGGGCATAGTTGTCAGGAATGAGCCCCAAAAAGCAGTAGAAGTTGGTATTCTGGAGTTTGAATTGACGCTTGCACAATGGCAGGGTAGCAAGTGGCTGGATTATCCAGAAAATTAGTAAGAATAACAGGCAGCAACCTTCTGTCTGTTCCTCAGGATGTAACATCCCCCAAATAAGCATCACATAGCAAATGCTGTGGCTGATCTGTTTGCAGTGTGGGTGACCATGGATCTCACTCCTACCGTGATCCTGTCAGTTCAGGTAAGTCCAAGAGCTTTCATCCAGGCTGGAATTAGCTGAGAGTCCTTGGAGAAGAGGCCAGGGTGTCTCCAGACAAGATCCCCTCTTTTCTGGCTTGGCAGGATTGATCTGTGTAGCCTACTGTGACAGAGCTTTGGGAGTATTGACTCCTGGAGACTGAGCTGGTAAAACAGAGCCTTCACATTCCTGTGACCAGGAAATATGAGCCTGGCCATGCATGCCTCTCACAGCCAATTTTCACTCTTTCTTTGACCTGTGGATTTTTAAAAATTTCTTGCCCCAAAATTGCTGTGCAATTTTGTAGATCCCATTTGCTTGGTAATCTACAGCAATTTTGCTGGCCCAGGGGAGCTGTATTTGGTAATTAAGTGGGTGATGCACTGGTGAGTAACGTGCAGTTCATAAATGCTCTGCATCCTTTCAGCTCAATGGCTGTGGGAGGCCGTAGTGGGCTCAGCTGTAGAGCCACAAGAGTGGTGAAGTGATCAGTGCCTCATTATTTTTCCACTGTCAACAGTTGTCTGTGAGCCCCACAGGCAGAGTGTCCAGAGCAGGCTTACACAAAGGATGACAAATGGCTGTTGCCCTCCCTTACCCTGCCAGTTCAGGGCTGAAGGCTGCTTAGTGGATCTCATGGACGTGACCCTGCTGAGGCTCCTGCGGGTACAAGGAAGATACCAGGCAATAAAGTTCCTTTCCTCTCCTCTCACTGCGCTTTAAAAATAAACAAACCCTATTGCTTATAACCACTTCCTGCCCCTACCACTGAACAATTAATTCTGCCACTGTGACCTTAAATTCTGCTGTTTACCAGTGCTGGAGTGGTCACATCTCTGACGGTGTCCTTTTACCAGAAGAGCTTTGCTCACGTGTGCATCCCTGAGTGGGTGCACGTTGTGTGTTACAGCCATCCATGACCTCTCCCACGTCCATCACCAGAGGTGGGGAACAGTCTCCCATGGCATGGTGGCTTCAGCAGGACGTGGAAGCATGCCAGGGTGTGCAAGTGCAGGCAGTGGGGGTACCATGCTGCAGATCAAAGGGGAAATGAATCTCTAAAATGTTTGGTTTATGAAGTGTATTGTTGCACTGCCGCCCAAGGTCTTCAAAGGGCCCCAGATTTATTGTCTCAGCACAGTTCAGAGATATTTGCTGTAGATTAAAAATGGAAGAAATAGGAAAGAGGCCAGGCATGCAGATTACTGAGTAAAAATAGAAGCTCTCACATTCGTTTGCTATATGAATTTGGGTTTTGTTGCTTTCTTCTCCTGCTAATTCTCCTCTCCCCTTCCCCTTGCATTTGTTCCTAGGAGCCAAGGGGTCACGTCTGTGTTTCCTTGTGTGGCCGCACGCAGAATGCCCTGACAGCTCTGCTATCTCTTAGGTAGAAACTGAGATTATCCAGGCATGGCTTTTGGAAAGGAAAACTCACTACAGCCAAATCTGTTTCGCTTTTAGTAGTGGAGGTACCGTTTAATCTCAGCCCCTGACTGTTTCTCTCTCCACAGCTCCTCTGCTTGGAGGAAAGTCATCAACTCAAGACATGACAAACAAATTAACTCTCCTTTGTGGCTATGAATTTTAAAGAGGAGAGCAGTCATTTGGATCCTGCTCAGCTGGTCATGCAATGCAGCCCAGGGAGCCTGGGCCTTGGTGTCCAGCTTGCTGGCATGGCCAGGCTGGCATGTCCCTGGCAGGATCTGCCCAGGCACTGGCTCTGATGGTGCTGTGGGCAGGCACAGAATGCACCCACATTGCCTGGGCCCATGCAGGGGCTTCTCCAGAGCTTCTGCCCTCACTTACTGCTTACATACTGACCTTCCCCACCAAACCAGTCTCCAGTCACTCCTTTCTGTTGTGTAGTTGGGGTGATGCAGGCAAAAGCATGTGCTGTGAGGTGGAGAGATGAAAAGCAAGAAACACAACTTCTTTTCACCTTTAGTTGCCTGCATTGAGCTCTTTCTCCCAGTTCCAGTGGGCTGGTGGAAGTTTGTTCACACCATCATGATCTGACTTTGCCATGGAATGGGGCAGGGTTGTCCACATTCACAACTGAGAGAAGATAAAAGATTTCAGATACTTCTCACTACCTCTTATTGGTTATCTCCTGGGCTAAATATACTGGATAAGTCCTCACTGGGGCACTGGCTATGGCCTGTTAGGCAAAAATCTCTGAGTATCAAGCATTCAGTACCAACAGAGCACCTTTCTCCAAAAGCTTACACTGCAGAGAGAAGACAGCCACAAGGAGGGAGATACAAATCCAGAGAGGGAAAGTGCTGAAGGCTTTTGAGCCAGAGATGGTATCAAGTACCTTGTGCTTGATTTATGGTTCTGGCTCTCCAGAAAGCTTTACTCCCAATGGTAAATCCCCCTGTGCAACTCTGAGCCCTACCTGGCAGGCCTGGAAGGGCTAAGATTTGGGATCCTACATCTCATCACTTGAGGGGAGCGTTATCTTCACACTAAGCGTGAGCCCCAGCTGTGTGAAGCTTACAGCCACAGCTGTAAGGAGAAAAACTTCATCCATCCTGTGACCCTGTTGGGAGACAGAGCACCCCACATAAGTCCTCTGCTAATGCCTATCTCTCCAGGATTCCAGCTTGCCATCCAGTAGCTTTCAGCTGAAGAGCTGGAAGCTGTGGACATCTTGCTGGAAGCCAGGAGCCCCAGCCAGCTGTGGTTGTAGTGTTGGGTAATCTTATGAGTGCTTACCCCACATCCATCTTGTCACCTTTTACCTCTGCATCAGGCTGTCCATTGCAAAGGCTGCCATACATTTAAAAAAATCTCTGTCTCCAGTGAGGTTTAAGTATAGATTTTAATATCATAATTACAGCATGTAAACAAAATACCACTTGATTATTGAAACCATATTCAGTGAAGCTTAGCTCCCATGCAAGAGATACATATGAATTTAATTGCTGTTGAACCTCAGCAAATGTTCTTTCACTAAGGCCCTGGTATTATTTAACACATCAAAACAACTACTGAAATCTAGAGCCCATGCTGGAGATTGATCAGTGGGCTTTGCCCGTTCACTGCACAAGGAGTTGTTTGTGGGACCCTTTGTGCATTTTGGCAGCTGGCAGGTCGGTGTCATGCCCATGACATCCAGCTCCAGCCGTTGCTCAGGCCCATCCAGGGGTTTCCATTGAGCTGTCCTCCTCATGGGAGAGCAGATGGGACAGAGCTGCTCTTACCAACAGCGGCCAGGCTGTCTTTCATCCCAGCAGGATCAGCCCAGGGATCAGCACTGTGAGTGCACAGAGCTGGGTGCTGCTGCAGGGACAGGAGAGCATCCTTTGCTGGGATGTCCCCTGTCCCTGCAGGGTGTCCATGACATCCATCCCTCTCCCGGGGCTGCTCTGTCGCCTGCAGCTTGACTGCTCCCTTCTGCTGCTGACATCTGGAGCAACAATGTATACAAAAGTCTTTACAAAGCAAAAACACGCACAGAGGAGCGAGATTAGGTTCTTTTGAGCCTCTTCCAGGCCCAGCCTCCCCCAGAGCTCTTTGCTATGTTTTGCTTTGTACGCTGGGAGGCGAAGAGCTTGGGTAGAGAAAAAAGGGCATTTTACAGGCTAATGAAGAAATTGCAGATTTGATCCAGGTGTTGCATCCTGGGTCTTTTGAAACTCTGGTGATAATTGAAGTTGTTTTGCTGAGCCCAGAGGGTGGTGAGGAAGCTTGGGACAGTTTACAGATGTGTGCTTTCCCTGGCTTTTCCAGCCTGACAATCCAGTGATGGCTGTCTCTGCCTCATTGCATCAGGACCCCTGCAAAAACCTCGAGCTACTCGAGGCAGAGGCCCTGTGGCAGTGACAGAAGTGCTCTGGGTGGCAGGGCAGCAACGCTGGTGGCAGAGTCCCCTGGCTGGGGAGTGCCTGGGGAAGGAGGGCAGAGCCCCTCTCTGTCTGCCAGTGGTGCCCACCTCACCAGGGAGACCTTCTGGCACCTCAGAAATACCTTCCTTAAAAGTCGAGGTGCTGTTATTCTCATTTTACGCACAAATCCTCACAAGTGTTTAGATATCCAATTTCCTGTTAAATTCAGAGCTCAGTACCTAAATGCCCATTTGGATCTAGGTGATTTACTGATGACATGTTGTAAACGAAATTTCGACCTTCCAAACTCTTTGCTGGTGTCCTTACCCTGAGACATCTGTTTCTGTCAGAGTACAGGTCCCTGCTCCCACACGAGGCAGCCAAAGAGCTTGTGGCTTCTTGGTGGGACTCACCTCTGCCTCCAGCCCTGTTGCTGCTCTCCTGTGGCACTGGGAGGGCCTAGGATGCTGTGGGGATGGGCTTGTGCTCCGAAGAGATGGGACATCAAAGTCCTGGCCACACAGAGCAGGAGATACTCTACAGCTTCTCCCCCTGCTCCTCTGCTCCCCTCCTCCCCTAGCGATGGGGTGCCACCCTGTTGCTTTTGGCAGTTCCCAGTGGGAATAATTACATTGTGCATGCCTTAAATTCCCTCTTTTGCAATGACAACTGGATGCAATTTCCTTCGGAGACTCACAAAGCTTGTGAAGCTCTCACATTGTTGGAAGCCATTCCGTGAGTGCTGCAATATGTTCAGAGGTGGCTGCTTCTCAGCATGAGACCCCAAGTCATTCCTAGAAGCCTTTCCATAGCCTGTCGTGCACCTTGGGACCACTCAGTGGGTGACACGGGGGAGCAGGAGCTTTCAGCTAAATGCAAGCTTGTTATTGCCACGCTGCAGAACACCAAGATAGCCTGGTTGGAGGCACACACTCACATGAGAGAGTGTGTGAAATGCAGACCTGAAGGTTTAAAGATTTCGTATGTTGTTGGGATTTTGCTCAGGAAATGCCAAACCAGAACTGAAACCTGTGCTTGATGTTCGATTCTCATTCATGCTTAATGTAAATATTACTCTTGCTAAGCAAACATCCCTGGAACAGCTCCGTGGAGCTGAGTCTCTGCAGACAACTTCATGGACATGTTTTGGCCTTTGCCTGTGTCCTGGGATGTAGTATAGGATTAGCACAAAGTATTCTATCACCATCTTC